>CM060915.1:329039362-329714362 GCA_030737875.1 Allium sativum
GGGCAATTACTGTAAGGACCCGATACTTCCCCGGTCTCCGAAGAGGAGAGGAAGAATGGATTGCCTTGAGGACAAGACGAATCAGAACATAAACAGCAGAACATTTCCTTGCTTATTACAACAAGTCCATCAGAATACAAGAATATACAGAGTATGAATAAATATTATACATCAAAGAAATATTAGAGATTTAAATACATTACTACAGCGGAAAATAATACAAAACACAACTGAAAGGAACATACGGATACAAAGCTATCCGAATATCATTCCAGCTGTAAACCAGGATCCTACGAATATAAATCTACAAAACCAAAACTACTAGTTGCCCGTGCAGAAAATAAGGGCACCTAGAGTTTAGGTTAAAACAATAAACTCCAGGTCAGTCATGTGACTGGTGTGAGAACTAAAACAGTTATTAATCTTTATTTTAAAGTTAGGTAAATCAAGGGACCACGCGTATAACACGGAACGGCTTTCCTCCCAAGAATACCAGTGCATAAAACAACAGCGCAATGCTAAATAAAGAACAATGAAGCTATTATAAGACCCAGGTCCCATCACACAATGCAACACAAGCCGGAGGATAGGGTTTTACCTTATAATAGCTAAAGAATGCTTGATACGCTAAATTTCAGTTTTTATTATTACTATAAGTTTATAGTGCCAAAACAATTTCAATCATAAATATCAATCATAGACGGCATGGGTACCATATATCATGTCGCCATACTAGTTCTACAATTAAAACCGCAAAGTCACGTATTGAAAGTTGGATTTCCATCTATGAACTGAGGCAAAAAATAGTCCTCTACCGATTCGAGACAATCTAGCCCATGTCTTAGGACCCAGACACAGGTGGGCCCTTGGATCATCAGGGTCGGTCCATCGATGTGGATTAAAATGCCTGAACACTGCGTTTCCCCACCCTTTGGGGCGTAAATGAGCCAAATGACTCCATCGGCTCCATATAGTCATCGATATATCCGTGGTGCCTCGCTATCCAACAACCACACAGGTGAAAATAATATAAATGTCAGGGCTGGTAGGTCATTGACACCACCCTAGCTAGAAGGAAACACATGTCTTCCCTAAGGTCCTCTCTCGTTTCTTGTTCATACCGGGGTGTGAGGCTCGCGAATTAACGTTATACACAAAGCTATGCCACACAGGCGGTGCTTTGATCATCAACCACAAGACTCTGCTTTTCAACAGAAGCCTTGATCATTTGCATCTTAGCATGCCACACAAGAAAACCACTCCATGCAACCGATATCCATCAATCACACAGAATGATATCCAATGTCAGACACAGTCCATTTACAAGTCCGTTCTGGGTCTGAACGAAACCGGAGGCACCTTCTACCTCGCATATCCATCGATCTCCAAGTACGTCTAGACGATCACCAACTGATTCCCTCCTCTTGGGTGTACAGCCCAATCAAGATTATCAGTAATTATCCAAACGATGTGAAGACCTCCGGTCTTCGACCACCGTCTTCATCCTCGACACATCGTCGAATCAGTTATTCAGAATGGGATAAACTCGATCTTTTTGAATAACTCGCGTATATAATAAACAAGTGTTACACAAACACAACATACGCCTCATTCCAATTCAGAATAATCTTTTATTCAAATATTCTTATACTTTGGGAAAGGTTCCTATTAATTTTATCAAAGATAAATTCTTTAAATTTATTCTTTAATATTCTTTTGAATATCAATTCAAACCAAATTATGGTTTATCCACACTAGTCGGGATTAGCAAACCTTACCGAAGTAATCATTTGTTTTAATTTCCCAACCCCAACCTATTCATCCCATGAATTAAAACTGGTAATACTTCATATATAACACCACGGTGTTATTGGTAAATTCAATTACGATTTCACATTCAAATCTAATTAAAGACTTGACTATCGCCTAGAGCAAAACTGGTGATACTCCATTCTCGATCATTTCAATCTAATTAAAGATTCATTAAAACTCCACTTGGTTTTAATCTTCCCAAAAATCAATATTAATGATTGTTTAACTTAGGAAATCATATCCTGTCTTTAAATGGGTTAAAGAACCAATGTCATTTAAAACACGGTTCACTATAAACCCAAAATCACATTCCATTTACAATGGAATCTTCATGGAAAACAAATCGATATATATATAATCGATATAAACTTCCATATCCGACTAATAATATAAATGGAATAACGACAAAGCATTTTAAATTCCAGATATATTAGCTGTCTTCCTCCATAGAAATTCACTTCGATTATTACCAAATCGAATTCCATTCCATTACAATTTATTTTATTAAATTGTAAAACTTTACTTTGGAAATTTTCCTTTAATCTTAACAAAAGATTTATAAATTCCAAATCACATTTCACTGTAAATCGGGTTAAAGAATGAATGTCGTTAAAACACAATTCACGATAAACCCAATTCACATTCGTTATTTAAAACACCATTCGCGATAAACCCAAAAATCAATTCAAATTCAATTCCAATTAAATACCATTTAATTGGTATACTTCATTGAATCTAAATAAGAAGATTTAATCTTTTTCTCAACTGGGTTTAAGAACAGTGTTAATGAAGACACCATTCACGACAAACTCAAATCCCATTTGATATTAAATATAAGGCTCTGAGTAGAAAATATATCGGCTTATATTCTATATCAAATTCTACGACCAACAAATATCGTATTGGAAATAACGATATAAATATATCTTTCAAATTTCCATAATAATATCTATATAATCACGAAATCCAACATTGAAATATTCCGAAGACAATTTCGATTCAAATCCATTCCAATTCAATTATTGGAAATTCTGGTTACTTTTAAAACCCTTTCAAATCCAATTTATTTATTTTAAAAATAAATGGATTATAATTCTAGTTCAAAACTAGTTCATTTCAATAAAAATCTATTTTTATCTTTTCAAATATGGAGTGTTTCATCCCAATTCTTTCCAAATCATTTCTTATGATTTTATACAATTTATTACTATTTTTGATAATTTTATCAAGGCTCGCACAGTCGATTTCCATAAATGGCCATCGAACTGCACTTACAGCGACCTTTTCCAAATTTGATTTGGACATAATTCCAAATCCAACCGTTAGATTTCAAATCTCTAATGTTCGTTAGAAAGCTCTTTTCGATGCGAACCCAACGGTTCCGGTTTTAGGAGAATCCGACGGTTGGATCTCCCGTAATGTCCATTCGAAGTCAATGGTCGAAATTCGCGAACTGCCGCCGCGCGGCGCGCTCTATTCGGGCCATTATATATATGATATATATATATATATATATATATATATATATATATATATGTATGTATTTCGTCGATTTGACATTCCGGTTCCAGCAAAAGTGGTTTCGTCGAAAATCGAGGTCGTTTGCAAAATTTCCATTTTATGGGCCAGAATTCCATAGCGACTATTCTGAATTTTCAACCGGACGTAACTTTTTATCCCCGCTATGAAATTTCAATTTTTCGGATTCGTTGGAAAGATATTTTCATTTAGATTCAAATATTTTTGGTTTCACTAAAATTCGGTTTATTTTGAATCCTGTACATTCATTTGAACTTTGAAATCGAAATTTCAAACTACCGCGCCATTTTCAGTTCCTTTTATAATTTAAAATAAAATATTTATATTCTAACGTTGATTCAAATAAATATATACGTTCTAATTTTATTCAAAATAAATTCCTCGTCATTATTATTTAAAATAAATCATTTTAAATATTCAAAATTCATCAAAATTGCCAAAATAAAAAATTTAAATTGGCTCAGATTTCCGGGTTATTACAATTACAGATGAACGAAGGCGAATTGGGAGGCGGCTTCCAGGATGGAGGGGCGGCGTGGATGGGGGAGTACGTCGGTGGTGGTGGTCGACGTCTAGGTGGCCTTTGGTAGTCGGTGGTAGCACGGCAGTGGTGGTGAACAACGTTGAAGAGTAAAAATTTAATTTTAATTTTTAGTTTATGTAATCAAACTTTATACGTTAATAACTTTTTGTATCGTACTCTAATTTGTATGAAACTAGATCCGTTGTGATCGTGGAGTCGACAGTTTCACAACAAAACTGACCGGGTCCAACTTTGAGCTTGTTTGCATTTGGGGAAAATACAAAACCAAACCGTACCAAAATCATCAGTTAAAGACTAGCGGAGTGGAAACCAATGTGAGAACTCCCTCACTCAAACTATTTTCATTCTGTTATTATATCCTAGGTTGTATACGGGGCTTAGTAGCTTACTTTTTGTACAAACCATGGATGATTTGTGTGATATGATTCTGTTGTGGAAAAATGTATTGTATTGTGGAATTATTGGATTGATTGATTGTGGTGTATGGCGCAAGCCAGTATCAGGAGAGGGATAATGCTAGACATTATTCCGGTTCTAATATCGTGCCGTTATAATGCTGAATTTTTCTAAAACTGAAACGTATAGATTATTTATATAAAAGGTATATAATATTTTCATAAAAAGAAATCAAAATAAATATTCATTTACATGTCGGACAGCTTGTTTATGTACACCTATTTATCTGATATTGATTGGGACGATAAATTTTACACATTGCCCAACTGCACAAATAATAATCTGTATTTGTTGTTTGAAAAGCCCACACGGGTATTGGGATAATATGTGACATACACTAATCCCAATATTTAGTTGTATGTCAATCGATGGGTTGACAGGCTGTGATGAGCATTATTTATTTATTTTAACGCTCATACGGTTGTAGAATGCACTCTGAGTGATGTTTGATTGTTGAAAGATTATTTATCATTATTGTTGAATACATGCGATGTACGAAATCCATATAACTAAAATTATATGGTAATTGATTGAGTCACGTTCCGATTCATAAATTAAGAATACTTTAAAATAACGAATATTTTAAAATAATATTCAGTGAAGAGTGAAAATATGATTTTGATGTCCTATTTTGGATGGACACAAAAAGATTGGAATATATAAAGCCGAGTAAGTAGATATTCGCCATTTTAACCCGAACGGGCTTATCGATTGATTTTATTTATTTTATAATAAATATCGAAAAGAATTGATTTCAAAATCAAATATTTTGAAAATATTACCATTTTAAAATTATAATGATATGGAATATTCAATTTAGATTTAAAATTGAAAAATGGTGTTGGAATCATTTTAAAACGAATTTATAAACGATTTATAAAATACATTTTAAATGGAAATCAACAATATATTATATACATACATACATATATATATGTGTGTGTGTATACATATAATGGCCTGAATAGAACGCGCCGCCAGCGACCATTCGCGAATTTCGACCATTAACTTCAAATGGACGTAACGGGAGATCCGGCCGTCGGATTCTCCCAAAATCGGAACCGTTAGGTTCACATTGAAAAGATCTTTCCAATGGATATAAGAGATTTTAAATCTAACGGTTGAATTTGGAAAAATGTCCAAATCAATTTCAGAAAATGTCGCTATGGATGCAGTTCGGTGGACGTTATTGGAAACCAACTATACGGGCCTTGATAAAATTATTAAAAATATGAAAAATTATGTAAAATCATAATAAATGATTTGGAAAGATTTAGGATGAAAAATTCCATTTTTGAAAAGATAAAAATATATTTTTATCGAAATGAACTAGATAATAACTAGAATAATAATCCAAACGAAATTTTAAATAAATAAATTGGATTTGAAAATGGGTTTTAAAATAACCAGAATTTTCCAATATATCTTCGAAATATTTTCATGATTATATGGATATTGTTAAGGAATTTGGAATATATATATGTGTATATATATATATCCTTATTCCCTATACGATATTTATTGGCTTCAGAATTTGATATTGAATATAAGCCGATATAATTTCTGTTTAGAGCCTTGTATTTAATATCAAATTGGATTTTGGGTTTGTCGTGAATGGTGTCTTTATTAACACTGTTCTTAAACCCCGATGAGAAAAGAATAAATCTTTTAATTAAGATTTAGAGAAATTTACCAATTAATTAATATTTAATTGGAATTGAATTGAAATGGGATTTTGGGTTTATCGTGAACGGTGTTTTAAATAACATTTGTTCTTTAACCCAATTAACAGTGAATAGATGATTTGGAATTTATAAATCTATTTATTAAGTTTTAATGGAAAATTTTCAAAGTAAAGTTTTCCAATTTAATATATTAAATTGGAATAGAATGGAATACGATTTGGTAATAATCGAGATGTGCTTCTGTGAAGGAAGGTCGTTACTATATATGGAATTTAAAAGGCTTTGCCATTATTCCATTTATAGTATTGATTGGATGCAGAAATTTATATCGACTATATATTGATCTGTTTTCCGTGAAGATTCCATAGTTCATGGAAGTTGTAATGTCCCGTATTTTTTGGCCATTTTATTGAAATATTTTATTTATTTAAAATATTGATTTGAGTTTTAATAATGGAATTTTAACCATTTGTTGTGGATATTAATTTATATTAATATAATAATATTTTATTTTCAGAATATATGGGAAAAATGTTGAATTTGCTGTATAATGCGAACGAGCGATTTAAAGTGGTTTAATATGGTTTATACTGAATTATATAAATATATTAAATATTTAAACGATGTTAGAACGTTTAGTTTATAATTGTATTATAAAACGAGCTGCAGCGGCTCGGTAGTTCATAATTTGCCATTTTGAACTTTAAACGGCTGTACAGGGCCCAAAGTGAGTCGGATTTTCTCGAAACAAGAAACGTCCGAATCTGTTTGATAATATTTTTCTAATGAAAGATAAAAATCAAGTTTTCATGTTGTAGATTTTGTTTTATGTCCAAATCAAATTTTAAAATAGTCGCTATGGAATTCCTTTATAAATTATAACGTTTAATCATATTAAATAAAGGGTTTTTAAATATTTATAATATTGATTTGGCTTCAAATTCAACCCGAGCTAATTTATTTGAGTAGTATATGAAATTCTAGTCGTATATGGCCAACTTTAATATTTTTATATTATTATATTGAGGTATTTTAAAATTGATTTATTTTATTTGAATTGGGCAGTTATAAAAGGGACTTAATTCAAACGACCTTCGTTTTCGATGAAACAAATTTTATTTGGACCGTAACAGTAAATTATTGCTAGATTTCGAGTTGCGCGTCAATCGGAGTTATTCTGTGAGTGTGGCAAAAAAAATGCAAATAAAACGATCATTTGGACGTGAACGAGCGTCATTTGAGCAAACAGACTCGGAATTCGACGAAACAAGTTTCATTAGGACCGTAACGTCAAATTATGCTATGTTGTCCATTCGCGTTACAAATGGGGTCTGTATGTGAGCACAGGAGCTAATAAACAATGTTCGAAATTGCGATAGATACGAAATAAAATACCGTTGTCAAATCAACATAAATAATTATTATTTTCCATTTATTTATACCCTTCTCATTTCAGCAAAACAGTCCAAACTCATTTCCTTCGTTCACCAGCAAAGTTATTTGCAGAAAAGTCCTCAAACACAAAATCAATTATAACTTCAAATCCGTCATGAATTTGCCAAGGCAACTTGAAGCAAAAGTGAAAATCGGTGTGAGATCTAGCTTCAGCAAAAATTTGGGGTGGAACGGTCAACTGAGGTCGCTGGAAATCGCCATTAACTAGGGAATAGCAGTTTCATTCTTTTTGATTTTGGGGGTGATGAAGTCGATTTTTGTTAATGGTGTCTGAAGGGGTTTTGTAGAGGAGGTTGAGGCCTTCGACTTTGCCTTTGGGACGATGACCTGAAATGGTTGGTGGAGGTGGAAATCAGTAGATGAACGGAGGTGGAGTTTTGGTGTACAAGGTTGAAGCTGCGGTCGGATTTAAATGATTTCCGACATCCCTGGTCAGTGTCATGTGGGGATCTGTAAAGGTGAACGAAGCGGGGTGGTATTAGGCGTCGATCTGGGATAGTGCGGCCTTGTACGGAAGCTTGTGGTGGCGGGATTCTTGAGTTGAACGAGATATGTTCGAACTGAGATTCTGGCGACTGGGGTTTGACTGGGGGGGTCGAGGCTCTTGGCGGCGGGGATTCATGGAGGTACGGTTCAGGTACGATGGTCAGGAACGGTACCGGTGGTTAGGAACGTCGCTGGTGGCTTGGGGTTGAAGTCGAAGTGTGGATTTGGGTTTCTGAGAATGGAAGCATCGGGTTTTTGCAATTGAATTAGGGAAGACGTGTTTTGGTATTCTGACGTGGATAGGTAGGGGTAATTAGCGGTTGTAATTTACGTTAACTAATAATTAAGTTAATTAATTATATTATTTAGATAAGAATGTTAATTATTAGTTATTTAAAATCAATTCAAATATTGTAACAGCGATATCTTGCTCGTTCATGATCGGAATTGGACGAAACTGGATCCGTTGGGATCGCAGGGACGAGGCCTAGAAGATGGTGCTGGTCTGGAATCAATCGGACTCAGCAGGAATTTCAGATAATTTTAAACGGTCGTTCAAAGTTAAATGGAACCAACGCGTCAACCGTCAACCAGAATTAAAACTGGTGAGTTAATTCTCACACCTTCTGGAATCCTGTGATGTGGTAAATTCATATTAAAATATAATTTACCATTTTAAAGTATAAATTGGTTGATTGGTTGCTATTGGCGGTTATTGTTTGATTGGTTGCTGTCATTTATATTTTATCGTTTTAAATTAGTAGATCATATGAAATTTATTTCATATATTATTATGGAATGTATAACGAGCTGTGATGCAGGGAAGAACAGGTTGGAGGGATCTGACCAGATTCCGCAAATATTATATATGTTGTTTGTTTGTTTTATATTAGTAATATTTGAACTAATTGAACCCCATAGGGTAGTTAAACCTGTTTGAGCGTGATGATTAAACAGATATTCACCTTTGTTGTATTTAAAATCAATCGACAGTGTTGATTGGGTAATTGGCAGTGAATGGCCATAAATGTGCCGTTTAGACGTCGTTCTACCATTTGGTGAATCGACGCAGTTTTAAAGTTATAAATTATTTTATAACTAAATTGAAGTTTTTCAGTCATTTATATTAATAATTAAATTAGAAATTTATTAATAAATATTTTAATCAAGTTTATAAAAGAAATTATTTAAATGGCTTTATCGTATGATTTGTACATGTGCCAAAAGCTAGAAAACCAGAGAATTTACCTATGTGTTGGTAAAGTGGAATAATTGTTTTTAAAAACAATTAAATAGTGGCTTTAAATTAATTAAGATATTTAATTAATTTAAAAAGGGAAATGACAAATGAAATCAGTTAACTGCTAACTGATATATACGGTTGACAAAATCAACCGTTTTGAACTGAAATTGACAAATGGGATTTAAATTTCAGAATATTCGTTAAATTTAAGGAACGGCGTGAAATATTAGTTAATCTTTGATTAACTATAATTTAAAGAAATTATTGTATTGTTTAGTGTTAATAAAGTTAATTATTTTTCAATATGATTTTAAAAATGATAATGATCCTATTTATAACAAAAAAATTAACTATTTTAATATAGTTAATGGAAAAGTTAATTATTTATAATAATTAAAGAAATTACCTTTAATTGGAAATCCATTAGAAGTAATTAAGTGTTGATAAATTCAATCAAGTCAAATAAAAGTTTTATAAAGAAATGTATAATCCAAGTTCAAACCGAAATTTGTAAATGAGATAGGTAAATACATATAAAAATGGAAATAAGTTTTTTCTTAATTAAAGTGAATTCAACTGGATGAAGTTTTAGTGAGAAAAGTTAATAGATTTGAAATGGACCGAAAGGTGTTAATGGCTTTAAAACGAAATCTAAGCTAAGTTGCGAAAGGATGGTAAATTGATTACTATAAAGAAATCAAAGCGAGGTTTTAAAAGGATTTTTTTAAAGCCAAATTGATGAGTGAAATGTTAGAGAATTAAATTAAGCGAAATGAGGGGATTGAAATAAGGATTTCAAAAACAAGGGAAATACATACCATTGGTTAGTGTTAAATATTGGTATATGATTTTTGGAAATAAAATCCAAGAAAAAGGGTCTTGTTGTAAAGAAGGTGGTAAGTGGATTTTTATCTGAGATAAAGTTTAGTATAAGAATGCCCGAGTATATGGAAATAGATTATTTGATGAGTGATTTTTATTAAAAAAAATCAAAATGTTATAAATGAGGTATGATTTAAGTTAAAAGTGGTGTTTCGTGGACATTTACTTAATCGAACGAGTTAAGTAAGGAGGTTATATTGAAAGAAGATTTCAAATGTAAGAAACGGTTTATAAAACCAGATTAGAAATCAAGGTGGTAAATGAGATTTTGATATCAGTGGTTAAGTGATGAACTGATATTATTCTGAGATAAGAACGTTGTCGATCAAGGTCTGAGAGGTAAATAAATTACCCCAACTTGAACGGCTTCATTATTATCGAGGAATGGTATTAGTTTGAAATGAGTGAAAGGTGTTGTGATTGGTGTGATATCCCAAACGAGAAATATCGAATATAAGTGCGAGATTTTGGAAAATACTACGATATTAGTTTCAATGTAAATAAGAATATTTGATTTTAAATTATATAAGTCAACAATTGTTTTAACCATATTAGAATTGGAAATGTGTTAATACCATTAAAGTATAATATATATATATATATATATATCGAGATACTCGAATATAAAGAAAAGGGGAAAAGGTTTTAAAGAAATATATCGAGACTTCCAAAAGGAATGAAAAGCTCGGTATATACATAAATACAGACTCTAAAATATTTAAAATAGTTTTTGTTATAATTGAGAAGAAATATAAGGTTTAATTTTATTTAAAGAATTAAAAGTTGATTAACCATTTATTGATTATTTTTAAAAGAGGCCAAGAACTGTCAAATACTGAATCAATAACTCATTTTTTTACACAATTGTTATTTGATAGTTAAATCACCAACTATCAAACTTGACCAATACGCTTCTTGGTACGGAATGACAGGGATCGAATTTATATTCGAAAACCATTCCGACCAACAAATACGTGTAGAGAGTAATTCAAGATGAAGCAAATTGAAGGTCGTGGATCTTCATAAGCGGAAGGACTATTTGTCGAATTTCTCTGACTTGCAACCAGAGTTATTTGGTTTGTGATTCTGTCGTGGTTGAAATCTACGGACTACAAGGACTTCTAGCTACTGATCCTTAGGGTGATTCCTATAAAGGATGCAGTAGGAGGGTTCCTTCGGTTCTTCCTGTTCCTGGATGACTTGTAAGGACGGATGTCTGACAGAGTATTTCCATAAGAATCACGTACGTTGATTTCTTCAAACGTACCATAGTTGGTGGTGGAGGACGACGGTTCTCTTAGCCTAACCACTAGAGTATTTTTGTGGGCGTCAATTAGTGATACCTGGCGGATCTGACAATGTGGCATTCAAAGTGAATGATGACCAAATGTTCTAGAGATAAATTCTAACCTCAAGCCTCACAACCGGGAAATGACAAAAATCGGGCAGGCGGCATGGCAATGTGGGTCGCTCCCATCAGGGTGTATAATCACCTATCTAGAGAAATTCTATTTGCTTCTTTAATCTATATTCGATGTTGTCCCTTTTCGGGAGGCGGTTGCTGATCCCAACCGTCAGTGATATACATTCGATACACTCAAGCGAAATGAGTGATCGGTCATGTGAGGGCCGGGTTACAAGATGTTCTTTTTGAACCCAGTGTATTTGCCTCTAGAGATACACTATCGGTAGGTGGTCCCATACCTTGTCATAGTTGGAATCCAATATCCAATAAGCGCCTGGGGTTTTGATTGTATAATATATATGTGTAGCGTGAGATGCAAACGTTCCGCTAGATTGTTAATTATTTGTATTTAGACATTATGATAATATCAGAACAAGTTATGATTTCCAAACCATTTTGGGTTATAGTAAGGTAAAAACCATCTGTGTTTATGTGTGGGCTAATCTTACTATTATCCTTTGATTTCATAAAGGATTTTCCAAAGTTAAACAAGTTGTGTGTTTTTCTCTGAATTTATCACTGAAAGTATTGCAGACTTACCCGATGAATTTTGCTTTGCTTCAAATGTGCTCGGGTCAGACCGAGTATGTTCTAGGTTAAGTTTTGCTTGGAGTTTCAAGAGCTAGAAGCAGGCGGCTTCACCGCTAGTTATATAAAGTTATTATTCCGCTGTGACATTTATATGTTGTACTCTGATGATTGGTATGTATATACAGTTCTTCTTTCTTCTATTCTAATATTCCTTTCTTTCTTTTCTCACCCACTAAATTCTTTCTAATAACAATCTGGGATTCGATACTTGGGCTTTTGGCAAGTAATACGGGTTTATGTGTTATTGTCGAAAATTCAAGTGTCGAATTTTTCCCCGGGTCGTTACAGTGGTATCAGAGCTATTGGTTTAGTGATAACCTTGGCTCTGTGGCGTGACTCGATAGAAATGGGGTTAGTAATGCCTTAGATTGAGTTGAGCGTATATATAAGAGTGCGTATTTGTAATTTGATATAATAAAAATTATTTTTGAAATTATTTTTGCCCAATTTATTTTATAAAATAATAAAAGTAAGGATTTTCACGAATTATTATGATATGGGCAAATCGATTGATTTGTTAATGTTGATTTGAATGGTATGTTTGGAATGTGTTGTTGATTGCTTGAATATAAATCTGAAAATGATGATCTTGGTTTGAAACCAATATGAAATAAATAAGTTGGATAAATTTATCCAAATTTAATAAATCTGATTGGATATTTAAGGATATAAATGGATTTCTAAACCTTGGTTATAATCTCGTATGGATTGAATTGTGTGAAAAATTTGCTGATCTGGATGACATAGATATTTTGAACATAACTGCCATTTGTTTTGGAGACTAACTGCGTTCATTTGAGTTGAGAACAGGTGCAGAAGTGCCAATTCAGCTTTAAAACCCATCCAAGAGGATTCTAAAGTTAACTGAATCCAGTTGGCATGCTAATTAAGCAAGCTCAAATATAAATTATCGCTTATCGCATAAAAGCGCTCGCAAAAAGGTACGTCTAGGAAAAAAAAAAATTGGTTTTATTTGGGTTTTGAGTTTGGATTTTGAATTTTTCCGACCGTGTTGGTCCATGTATACATATTGCTTGAACCTGTGGTATTGCAGATGTCCTCCGTACAGGGGAGACTCTGCCAAAAAAATTCCAAAATTTAAGGTGTTAGAAAATTTTTGAAGATTTTTGGAAAATTCTTTTATTTGAAATAAATCGGTTTTAAAATCAATCAGATTAGTTTTGGAAACTAAAATCGAGTTTTAAATCAAATATTCTTGTAAAGATAATGGGTTGTAGCGTTCTTTCTACCTTAGCAATTTCGAGGACGAAATTATTTTAGGGGGGAAGGAATGTAATGTCCCATATTTTTTGGCCATTTTATTGAAATATTTTATTTATTTAAAATATTGATTTGAGTTTAAATAATGAAACTTTAACCATTTGTTGTGGATATTGATTTATATTAATATATTATAATAATATTTAATTTTTAGAATATTTGGGGAAAATGTTGAATTTGCTGTATAATGTGAACGAGCGATTTAAAGTGGTTTAATATGGTTTATATTGAATTATATAAATATATTCGTTATTAAAATGACGTTAGAACGTTTAGTTTATAATTACATTATAAAACGAGCCGCAGCGGCGCGGTAGTTCGTAATTTAGCGTTTTGAACTTTAAACGGTTGTACAGGGCCCAAAGTGAGTTGAATTTTCTTGAAACAAGAAACGTCCGGATCTGTTTGATAATATTTTTCTAATGAAAGAGAAAAATCAAGTTTTCGTGTTGTAGATTTTGTTTTATGTCCAAATTAAATTTTAAAATAGTCGCAATGGAATTTCTTTATAAATTATAATGTTTAATTATATTAAGTAAAGGGTTTTTAAATATTTATAATATCGATTTGGCTTCAAACTCAACCCAAGCTATTTTATTTGAGTAGTATATGAAATTCTGCTCGTATATGGCTAACTATAATATTTTTATATTATTATATTGAGGTACTTTAAAATTGATTTATTTTATTTGAATTGGGCAGTGTTAAAAGGGACTTTATTCAAACGACCTTCGTTTTCGACGAAACAAATTTTATTGGGACCGTAACATTAAATTATTCCTAGATTTCGAGTTGCGCGTCAATCAGACTTATTCTGTGAGCGTGGTAAAATAAAATGTAAATAAAACGATTATTTGGACGTGAACGAGCGCCATTTGAGCAAACAGACTCGGAATTCGATGAAATAAGTTTCATTAGGACCGTAACATCAAATTATGCTATGATATCCATTCGCGTTACGAACGGGGTCTGTATGTGAGCATAGGAACCAATAAACAGTGTTCGAAATTGCGATAGACATAAAATAAAATATCGTTCGTCAAATCAACATAAATAATTATTAGTTTCCATTTATTTATACCCTTCTCATTTCAGCAAAACCGTCCAAACTCATTTCCTTCGTTCACCAGCAAAGTTATTTGCAGAAAAGTCCTCAAACACAAAATCAATTATAACTTCAAATCCTTCATGAATTTGCCAAGGCAACCTGAAGCAAAAGTGAAGATTGGAGTGAGATCTAGCTTCAGCAAAAATTTATGGTGGAACGGTCAACTGAGGTCGCCGTAAATCGCCATTAACCGGGGAAAAGCAGTTTCGTTCTTTTTGATTTTGGGGGTGATGAAGTCGATTTTTGTTATTGGGGTCTGAAGGGGTTTTGTAGAGGAGGTTGATGCCTTCGACTTTGCCTTTGGGACGATGACCAGAAATGGTTGGTGGAGGTGGAAATTAGTAGATGAACGGAGGTGGAGTTTTGGTGTACATGGTTGAAGCTGCGGTCGGATATAAATGATTTCTGGCATCCCTGGTCAGTGTCAGGTGGGGGTCTGTGAAGGTGAACGAAGCGGGGGTGGTATTAGGCGTCGATCTGGGGTGGTGCAGCCTTGTACAGAAGCTTGTGGTGGCGGGATTCTTGAGCTGAATGGGATATGTTCGAACCGAGATTCTAGCGACTGGGGTTTGAATGGGGGGTCGAGGCTCTTGGCAGCAGGGAGTCTTGGAGGCGCGGTTAAGGTACGATGGTCAGGACCGGTACTGGTGGTCAGGAACGTCGCTAGTGGCTTGGGGTGGAAGTCGAAGTGTGGATTTTGTTTTCTGAGAATGGAAGCATCGGGTTTTTGCAATTGAATTGGGGAAAATGAAACACCCCACCTCCGTTAGGGTCACTCTCAAAGGGAATGCCCTAATTTTGGTGGAGGTTTATAAGTATGAGTCACAGATATACAAGACAGATATAAGAACACATATTTTTGAACAGCGGAAACCAACAACAAACTTTTATTTCATTAAAATACGTGTTACACAAACCATGCCATAATTGTCTTACAATACTTCCAAAAACATAACATCTTCATATCTGTCTTGATTACATTATTTAAAGAAGCATAAAGAAAACATAAATAAACTGCAAAAGTCCCATAATTGCTGTCCCAAGCCATAGTCCAAAACGGAAAAGATCCAAGCAATACATTCTTTCTCTTCAAGCTGGATGCGGAAACTGGTCAAGCTGCGGTATTCCCTCCCTGTAGACCTTTGGGGGGGGAAACGAAAGAAAAGAAGGCGAAAGAAAAGTAGAGTCAGACATAAAGCCTGAGTAAGTCTAGGACTGTTCAGTCTATGAATAAAGAACTGGGTATGATAAGCATAAACTGGAAATGAGAAAGCACCATAAACTAAGTTAAGTGGTCTAGGGTCGAATACTATCGTACCCCATATTAATCTCTGTACCCATATAAACTAGTTCCCAACAGGCACCCCATAATCAGGGTGAAGTGATCCTTTTTCTGATGATCGGCTCCTACTCACATAGTTACATGTGTCTTATGGCCCCTGTTGTTGTAGTTACCTATGTTGGTCCCACCATGGGGTGTATCAAGTCCCATGGTGGCGACCCGACACAATTCTAGAATGCACAGGTATGCTACTGGTGCCCAGTGCCTTATTTTTCTGCGCCGGAGTGTGTGCACGCCCGCACCCTGTTAGAACCTACACTGCTGCACCACCGCCGTCGATTTGACCTCTTACAGTCAGCCTAGTAATCGTGCCCCACCCTGCCTAGTTCAGGGTATCCTGATACACCTTGTAGGGTTACTGCTGAAAAGGGTCCCCCGCTACTAGGTTTTCTATTTCTAGCCAACATGCTAAGTTGGTTAAGTGTTTTGTAAACCTAACCCCCAATCTGTCTGTATAGTTTAGCATGTTCCATTTTGATTAAGTATTAATTCAATTTACTTAATCCTATCAATCCTGACTCAGCCTTAATTGTCTTATTAAAGCCTTGACCTCTCACATTAGACAGGTATTGTTGTGGCTGCCTGTTGCCGGTTGGGTCCAGGCAGTCTTACGCCACAACTCAGTCTAACCTCGGGTCCTTATTGGGCTCCAAGTTTAACCACCCACATTGGATAGGTATTGTTGTGACTACTGGACAGCCGGGCGGTTCCGGGCAGGTTTACATCACAACTCAATCCAACCTCGGGTTAAACACATCGTATTTTCTACATTTACATATTTTGTCTCTTTTCTTTTTATATGTAAATATTTGCGGCCCATTATTCAAAATTTATCTTTATTGGTTAAAATTTATTTATGCCACTTAATTATTTTTCAGGGTTGTTGGCATGCGTCAAACATGCCAACACATATATTCTATATTTTAACCCAAACGTCATTACCCCCGTTTTACACGTTCGCTACAATATAAGATATGTTGGGTTTAACATTTAAACCCAACTTAGCCATATAAAAAAAAGGGAGGCTTATAACATGGTGTTTATGAGGTAACATAAAAAGGGGAGTGTGAACGCATGAACTTGCAACATAACGATTCAATTAACATAAAATAGGCACATGTGAACTTGCAATTGTAACAGCATATAATCATGGCATAAACAATACTTAAAACATGAATCATTCTATTCATATAATCATGGCATAAACAATACTTAAACATGAATCATTCTATTCATATGATTATGGCATAAACATGAGTCATTCTATTCATATAATCATGGCATAAATAATACTTAAACATGAATCATTCTATTCATGTAATCATGGCATAAACAGTACTTGAACATGAATCATTCTATTTATGTAAACTTGCAATTGGAATGTAAATCTAACTTAATTGTGTCACGTATATCACCATATAGTTTTGATAACAACTTAGGCCTAAAACATGTTTCAACTAGGCATAATACCAAACATAGTTTAGTCATGTTCATAAAGGGTGCTTACTTTTGTTTCTAATACAAAAGTATGATTTGCTAATTCAAACATAGATTCATATAAACTATAGTACTTAGTCATATCCAATTTCACACTAAAAGTGATCATAAAAGTATGTACATCATATCGGCATAATAGTGAATCCCAAATAAAATACCACAACATATAGTTGTCAACATAAATCGTATACTTGTATGAATCCAATCGTATACCATAACATTTCCAAATCATTTAGAATCAAATAACATACAAGTATAGATTATTATTGCCACAATTCCATTTCGTTGTTAACTTCCAACGCAAATCACATACTTGCAAATATCCAATCGTATACCATAACATTCCCAAATCAAAATAACATACAAATATAGATTGTTATCGCCACAATTCCATTTTCGCATTTTACACAAATCAAACGCAATTAATTATTCATATCGGAATAGCACTCTACTTACAACGTATGACGAATCTTCAATTCAGGAATCTGAATTCTGAAATTGGAGATGTTATCCTTTGTTGTAGGCGTTGCTTTGATTTGATTAACGTTGCTTTAAGCTTTCAAATTATCTCCTAATCGTCTCTCAATTTCTGACGGCTATTCCTAGTCTCTCCTCAGCAGCATGACGGTCTCATCTCCATTTTAGTTTGTGTGAATTAGGGTTAGTCTTAGGTCCTTTTTATAGAGTTTGTGAGTTGATTTAGACCGTCGATGGAGCTTGGTTTAATAATAGCCGTTCGTTTGAAGGAGAGACCAACCAGGAGCTGACACCTAGCCCTAGTGACAAGGCAAGGCTCAAAAAATCGACCAAACACAGACCAGGCCAGCCAGGGGGGGCTGGGTTCGACCTGGCTCAAGGGCCAGGTCGACTCCCCAGTCGACCCCCAGGTCGACTCTAGAGTCGACCTGCCTGGGGCAGGTCGACCCCCAGGTCGACTCCCAGGTCGACCTGGCCTGGCAGGTCGACCCTAGGGTCGACCCCCAGGTCGACCTGGTGGGTTGGGCGGGAACTTTTCCCGCCTACTCTGATTGGGCTGAAATTCAAATCTGTTTTCGAAATTTGAATTTTCTGAAACTTCATCGGGCCATAATTTGGTCATACGGGCTCCGTTTTTCGAAAACTTGGACTCTATTTCGCGTATTTTTCCGAGACGAACGCAATGGAGTATCCCGTTTCACTTAATACTTTGATTTGGAATTAATTATACTTTAATTTGTGAATTTCACTATTGTAAAATACTCGGGGTGTTACATTCTCCCCCACTTAAAAGGATTTCGTCCCCGAAATCTTCAAGTTTAGGAAGAATGTATATCCTAACATCCAAACATCCATCTACTCATCCATCAAACACGAGCATCCATTGTCCTTAAAAGACTTCTAATGCTTCATGATCATATGCGAAGTGTGTGTACATGTACTTATCTAATGCAAAATCAGTCGGTCTACAGATTCAGTTGACCTCCTTAATGCAAATTATGTAAGTGTCATGAATCCATTATGTATGCAAATTTTCCTATTCATGATTCTACATGAGTGCACAATCATTCATACAAATGCAACATCCATATGACAACACATTAAAGTTCAACCATATACGAATGCAAACATATATGCATATGCAATATGAAGTGACTGAGCCGATCTAAAACCTAGATTGTGTGTGTATATGCAACCACGAGCAACCACTAGCAATCACTTGCAACCACTTGCAACCATCATCCATAACATGTTTTAATTACATGTTTTCATCCAAAGGGTTTCTTCCTAAAAGATAAGGTCGAGGAGATATACCTAAAAAGATAGATAAAAGCGCAACTTAAGGAAAAAGGAAAGATCAAAGATGTACCCTCGAAAAGAAAAGGGTAGGCTGCGCGTATTTTAGCTTCAGTTTCCCAAGTTGCATCTTCTTCGGCGTCGCTCCATTGAACTTTGACGAGCTTGACTTCGCGGTTGCGTAGCTTCTTCACTTCCGTTCCTAATATGCGGGTTGGAACTTTCCTTACGGTTGCTTCGCGTTCCACTTCAGCTTCTTCTAGGATATTTGTCTCTACCACTTCAGCAGACTTATGTAGACATTTTCGGATATGTGAAACGTGAAAGATGTTGTGAACTCCGGCCAATTTTTCGGGTAGCTCTAATCTATAGGCCATTTTCCCAATTTTCTCGATGATAGGGAATGGCCCTATGAACCTTGGTGCTAGCTTTCCTGTGGTTCCAAAACGAACAACGTTCCTTAGCGGAGATACCTTAAGAAAAACTCTGTCCCCAACCTCAAATTCAAGGTCGGTCCTCCTCTTGTCGGCGTAGGACTTTTGTCTGTCTTGGGCCGTCTTCATCCTTCTTCGTATTAAGTCTACTTTCTCTGAAGTCTCTCGGATCATATCTGGTCCAAGTATGAGCTTATCAGTAGACTCCCACCAACAAGTGGGTGATCGGCACGGTCTTCCATATAAAGCTTCGAAGGGCGCCATTCCGATGGTTGCTTGATAGCTGTTGTTGTAGGCAAATTCCACCAAAGGAAGATGGTCTTCCCATGTCCCTCCGAAGTCCAGGACGCACAGTCTTAGAAGGTCCTCCAAAACTCTGTTCACTCTTTCTGTTTGGCCGTCGGTTTGGGGATGATAGGCTGTGCTCAAGCATAACTGTGTGCCTACCGCTTCTTGCAGACTCCGCCAAAACTCACTTGTGAAGATAGGGTCTCGGTCACTAACAATGCTGGATGGTATTCCATGGAGTTGAACGATTTCCTTGAGGTAAAGAGATGCTAGGGATGAGGCAGTTCTTTTACTTTTGACAGGTAAAAAGTGGGCGCTTTTAGTAAGCCTATCCACTATTACCCAAATGCTAGTGTTGCCTCTCCTAGACCTAGGCAGCCCATCAACGAAGTCCATTGAGATGCTATCCCACTTCCACTGCAGGACCTCTAGAGGATGTAGCAGACTGCCAGGCTTTTTCTGTTCCGCCTTAACCTGTTAGCACACCATACACTTAGAAACGAAATCTGCCACGTCCTTCTTCATGCCGTTCCAAAAGAAATTTCTTTTTATGTCCTTGTACATTTTATCTCCGCCTGGGTGTATCGTCATCTTGGAGTGATGTGCTTCCTCGAGAACCTTCTTTACTAAATCCCTTGTTTGTGGGATGCATAGTCTTCCGTCTCGCCTTAACCAACCCTTATCGTCGATGGAGTATCTGTTGAGGTGACTTGAAGTCTCACCCCTAATTAGCCTATCAATCGTTTCCACAAGCTGAGGGTCTTCGCGTTGTGCTGTTCCTATTGAGTCCACTAAAGTTGGGCGTACTTCGAGAGATGCTAGCAAGCCTGGTACAAAATCGGAGGAGGGCCTAAAGTCAAAGCTGGCTATAAACTTTAGGCTTTGTCTTTCAACAAACAACGGGCTTAGGGTTAGTTTCTTTCAGCTCAACGCGTCTGCCACTACGTTGCCTTTGCCCGGAGTGTAGGAGATCTCGAAATCGTACGAGGCAAGAAACTCCATCCATCTCTGTTGCCTCAAGTTAAGATCTTTCTATGAGAAAAGATATTTTAACGATTTATGGTCAGTGTAAAGTTTGAACTTCTCACCTAGGAGATAGTGTCGCCAAGACTTGAGTGCAAAGACAATGGCAGCTAACTCAAGATCGTGGGTCGGGTAGTTCTTTTCGTGCACTTTCAATTGTCTTCCGCCATAAGCTACTACCCTTCCTTCTTGCATTAAGACAGCGCCTAGCCCTGTCCCACATGCATCTGTATAAACTGTGAACATCTTGCTTCCATCTGGCAACGTCAAAACTGGGGCTGTTGTAAGAGCCCTTTTTAGTCATTGGAAAGCAAACTCGCAATCCAAGTCGCAATTGAACACTAGATTCTTCTTGGTCAGCCTTGTGAGCGGAGCTGAGATTTTCGCAAAATCCCTTATAAATTTTCGGTAGAAACCTGCTAGCCCTAGAAAACTTCGGACCTCAGTTGCGTTTCTTGGTGTCTTCCAATGTTGTACCGCTACTACCTTAGCAGGGTCCACAACTAACCCTTCTTTGGATACTATGTGCCCAAGGAACCTCACTTCTTCTCTCCAAAAGTGGCATTTGGAGAATTTGGCTTTTAGCTGATGGACTCGCAGAGTTTCCACGATTGCCCTTAAGTGCTGAGCATGCTCTTCCTCATTCTTTGAGAAGATCAAGATATCGTCTACGAAGACCACTACGAACTTATTGAGGAAATCTATGAACACCCTACTCATTAGGTCCACGAAGTAAGCGGGTGCGTTTGTTAAGCCAAAAGGCATGACAAGCCATTCAAAGAAGCCGTCTGGGGTTCTGAATGCCGTTTTATCGATGCTATCTTCAGCCACCCTTAGCTGATGAAAACCGGTCGCCAAATCGAGTTGGGAGAAAACAGACGCTCCTACAAGCTGATCAAACAGATCGTAAATTCTGGGGAGAGGGTGCCTATTCTTTTTCATTAGCTTGTTGAGCTCCCTATAGTCGACACACAGACGGAGTGAACCATCCACCTTTGTGGCGAACACCACTGGAGCGCCCCATTCTGAAATACTCCTTCTAATGAACCCCTTCTCTAGAAGCTCTTTAATCTGTTTACTGAGCTCCTTCCTTTCTCGTGGAGCCATGTGTCTAACGGGCAACGCAACGGGCTTTGCATTATCTACAAGATATATGCGGAAGTCTATCTCCCGCTTCGGAGGCAAGCCCTTCACCTCTTCGAAGACATCCGGATATTCCTGGACCACTCTAACCGATTTCAAACTTTCAACAGAGGCATCTAGCGATTCAAGATAACTAAGCATAACCGCATACGAGGGATTACAAGTAATTTCCAAAGTGTTACCGAGCTGGGTCAGGAGCCTAACAACCCTTTTCTCACAATCAAGGATGGCCCCATTACTGGATAGCCAATCCATGCCCAAAATCAAACCATATCCCGAAAAGCCCAAAACAAAGGCACTACATTTAAATTCTACGCTTAGAATAGAAATTTTCAATCCCAAACAGATCATAGACAAATGTGTTGGGCCCCCAATTGGGTTTGAAACAATTAAGGGGTCCTCTACCATACTAGTTTTTAGGTGCAGAGATTCTACTAAAGCAGACGAGATAAAGGAGTGTGATGCGCCAGAATCAAATAAAGTGCGAACGGGGTGATCATAAAGATAAACTACACTTTCTACAGAAGTATTTATACCTCGCTGTTGCAGAGGTGGCGCTTCTAGCACATGAACTTGTGCCCCTGAGGTGGATCCAGCCCTCTGCCCCTGTCCTCGTTTCTTTGGGCAGTCCTTAGCCATGTGGCCTGTCTCACCGCAAGAAAAACACCCGCCATTCATCTTGGCCTTCTTTTTCCGGCAATCTTTCACCAAGTGCCCCACTTTGCCACAGAAATTACACTTCCTCTTCTCTTTGTTGTCTTTCCCACCCTTCTTAAAGTCTGTCTTCTTAGGCTGTAAACCCTCTTTCTTCCCTTGAGAGCTTTCTGCCTTTGTCTCCTTCTTCTTTGGGCAGTCCCTACACTGAAAGCAAGTAGCACTCATCCTCCTCTTCTTCTTCCTGCAGTCTCCCTCCAGATGTCCAAGAATTCTGCAGAAACAACATTCCTTTTTTTTTCACGTTTCTTGTCATTACTGTTACGATCCTCTCTTCTTTGACTATTATTCGTCTTCCTGTTCTGGGACTCTTCCGCTTGCTGGTTCACGTAGAGGAGGAGGAGGAGTGAAAGCGTCAGTAGCTGGGGAGTAAGGTCCCCAGACATGCTGAAACAGAAAGGATAGATTCAAAACGAAGGATAAAAGATAATAACTATGGCTTTGGGGGACTATGTTTTTTTTAAAATAACATTTTATCTTTAGAAATGCTTCTTTAAATTTTCTTTTGAAAATGAATTTTTCAAAACTTTTTATCTTATCTGGTAAACCTATGCTCTGATACCAAGTGAAACACCCCACCTCCGTTAGGGTCACTCTCAAAGGGAATGCCCTAATTTTGGTGGAGGTTTATAAGTATGAGTCACAGATATACAAGACAGATATAAGAACACATATTTTTGAACAGTAGAAACCAACAACAAACTTTTATTTCATTAAAATACGTGTTACACAAACCATGCCATAATTGTCTTACAATACTTCCAAAAACATAACATCTTCATATCTGTCTTGATTACATTATTTAAAGAAGCATAAAGAAAACATAAATAAACTGCAAAAGTCCCATAATTGTTGTCCCAAGCCATAGTCCAAAACGGAAAAGATCCAAGCAATACATTCTTTCTCTTCAAGCTGGATGCGGAAACTGGTCAAGCTGCGGTATTCCCTCCCTGTAGACCTGGGGGGGAACGAAAGAAAAGAAGGCGAAAGAAAAGTAGAGTCAGACATAAAGCCTGAGTAAGTCTAGGACTGTTCAGTCTATGAATAAAGAACTGGGTATGATAAGCATAAACTGGAAATGAGAAAGCACCATAAACTAAGTTAAGTGGTCTAGGGTCGAATACTATCATACCCCATATTAATCTCTGTACCCATATAAACTAGTTCCCAACAGGCACCCCATAATCAGGGTGAAGTGATCCTTTTTCTGATGATCGGCTCCTACTCGCATAGTTACATGTGTCTTACGGCCCCCATTGTTGTAGTTACCTATGCTGGTCCCACCATGAAGTGTATCAAGTCCCATGGTGGCGACCCGACACAATTCTAGAATGCACAGGTATGCTACTGGTGCCCAGTGTCTTATTTTTCTGCGCCGGAGTGTGTGCACACCCGCACCCCGTTAGAACCTACACCGATGCACCACCGCCGTCGATTTGACCTCTCACATTCAGCCTAGTAATCGTGCCCCACCCT
Organism: Allium sativum; assembly: GCA_030737875.1. NCBI lineage: Eukaryota > Viridiplantae > Streptophyta > Magnoliopsida > Asparagales > Amaryllidaceae > Allium > Allium sativum. Next base: position 329,063,600 of record CM060915.1, read on the forward strand.
GCCTAGTTCAGGGTATCCTGATACACCTTGTAGGGTTACTGCTGAAAAGGGTCCCCCGCTACTAGGTTTTCTATTTCTAGCCAACATGCTAAGTTGGTTAAGTGTTTTGTAAACCTAACCCCCAATCTGTCTGTATAGTTTATCATGTTCCATTTTGATTAGGTATTAATTCAATTTACTTAATCCTATCAATCCTAACTCAGCCTTAATTGTCTTATTAAAACCTTGACCTCTCACATTAGACAGGTATTGTTGTGGCTGCCTGTTGCCGGTTGGGTCCGAGCAGTCTTACGCCACAACTCAGTCTAACCTCGGGTCCTTATTGGGCTCCGTGTTTAACCACCCACATTGGATAGGTATTGTTGTGACTACTAGACAGTCGGGCAGTTCCGGGTAGGTTTACATCACAACTCAATCCAACCTCGGGTTAAACACATCGTATTTTCTACATTTACATATTTTGTCTCTTTTCTTTTTATATGTAAATATTTGCGGCCCATTATTCAAAATTTATCTTTATTGGTTAAAATTTATTTATGCCACTTAATTATTTTTCAGGGTTGTTGGCATGCGTCAAACATGCCAACACATATATTCTATATTTTAACCCAAACGTCATTACCCCCGTTTTACACGTTCGCTACAATATAAGATATGTTGGGTTTAACATTTAAACCCAACTTAGCCATATAAAAAAAAGGGAGGCTTATAACATGGTGTTTATGAGGTAACATAAAAAGGGGAGTGTGAACGCATGAACTTGCAACATAACGATTCAATTAACATAAAATAGGCACATGTGAACTTGCAGTTGTAACAGCATATAATCATGGCATAAACAATACTTAAACATGAATCATTCTATTCATATAATCATGGCATAAACAATACTTAAACATGAATCATTCTATTCATATGATTATGGCATAAACATGAATCGTTCTATTCATATAATCATGGCATAAATAATACTTAAACATGAATCATTCTATTCATGTAATCATGGCATAAACAATACTTGAACATGAATCATTCTATTTATGTAAACATGCAATTGGAATGTAAATCTAACTTAATTGTGTCACATATATCACCATATAGTTTTGATAACAACTTAGGCCTAAAACATGTTTCAACTAGGCATAATACCAAACATAGTTTAGTAATGTTCATAAAGGGTGCTTACTTTTGTTTCTAATACAAAAGTATGATTTGCTAATTCCAACATAGATTCATATAAACTATAGTACTTAGTCATATCCAATTTCACACTAAAAGTGATCATAAAAGTATGTACATCATATCGGCATAATAGTGAATCCCAAATAAAATACCACAACATATAGTTGTCAACATAAATCGTATACTTGTATGAATCCAATCGTATACCATAACATTTCCAAATCGTTTAGAATCAAATAACATACAAGTATAGATTATTATTGCCACAATTCCATTTCGTTGTTAACTTCCAACGCAAATCACATACTTGCAAATATCCAATCGTATACCATAACATTCCCAAATCAAAAAAACATACAAATATAGATTGTTATCGCCACAATTCCATTTTCGCATTTTACACAAATCAAACGCAATTAATTATTCATATCAAAATAGCACTCTACTTATAATGTATGACGAATCTTTAATTCAGGAATCTGAATTCTGAAATTGGAGATGCTATCCTTTGTTGTAGGTGTTGCTTTGATTTGATTAACGTTGCTTTAAGCTTTCAAATTATCTCCTAATCGTCTCTCAATTTCTGACGGCTATTCCTAGTCTCTCCTCAGCAGCATGACGGTCTCATCTCCATTTTAGTTTGTGTGAATTAGGGTTAGTCTTAGGTCCTTTTTATAGAGTTTGTGAGTTGATTTGGACCGTCGATGGAGCTTGGTTTAATAATAGTCGTTCGTTTGAAGGAGAGACCAACCAGGAGCACCTAGCCCTAGTGACAAGGCAAGGCTCAGAAAATCGACCAAACACAGACCAGGCCAGCCAGGGGGGGCTGGGTTCGACCTGGCTCAGGGGCCAGGTCGACTCCCCAGTCGACCCCCAGGTCGACTCTAGAGTCGACCTGCCTGGGGCAGGTCGACTTCCAGGTCGACCTGGCCTGGCAGGTCGACCCCCAGGTCGACCTGGTGGGATGGGCGAGAACTTTTCCCGCCTACTCTGATTGGGCTGAAATTCAAATCTGTTTTCGAAATTTGAATTTTCTGAAACTTCATCGGGCCATAATTCGGTCATACGGGCTCCGTTTTTCGAAAACTTGGACTCTATTTCGTGTATTTTTCCGAGACGAACGCAATGGCATATCCTGTTTCCCTTAATACTTTGATTTGGAATTAATTATACTTTAATTTGTGAATTTCACTATTGTAAAATACTCGGGGTGTTACAGAAAATGTGTTTTGACCGTCTGACGTGGATAGGTAGGGGTAATTAGCGGTTGGTAATTTACGTTAACTAATAATTAAGTTAATTAATTCTATTATTTTTATAAGAATGTTAATTATTAGTTATTTAAAATCAACTCAAATATTGTAACAGCAATATCTTACTCGTTCATGATCGGAATTGGACGAAACTGGATCCGTTGGGATCGCAGGGACGAGGCCTAGGTGATGGTGCTTGTCTGGAATCAATCAGACTCAGCAAGAATTTCAGATAATTTTAAATGATCGTTCAAAGTTAAATGGAACCAACGTGTCAACCGTCAACCAGAATTAAAACTAGTGAGTTAATTCTCACACCTTCTGAAATCATGTGATGTGGTAAATTCATATTAAAATATAATTTACCATTTAAAAGTATAAATTGGTTGATTGTTGCTATTGGCGGTTACTGTTTGATTGGTTGCTGTCATTTATATTTCATCGTTTTAAATTAGTAGATCATATGAAATTTATTTCATATATTATTATGGAATGTATAACGAGCTGTGATGCAGGGAAGAGCAGGTTGGAGGGTTCTGACCGTATTCCTCAAATATTATATATGTTGTTTGTTTGTTTAATATTAGTAATATTTGAACTAATTGAACCCTATAGGGTAGTTAAACCTGTTTGAGCGTGATGGTTAAACAGATATTCACCTGTATTGTGTTTAAAATTAATCGACAATGTTGATTGGGTAATTGGCAGTGAATGGCCATAAATGTACCGTTTAGACGTCGTTCTACCGTTCGGTGAATCGACGCAGTTTTAAAGTTATAAATTATTTTATAACTGAATTGAAGTTTTTCAGTCATTTATATTAATAATTAAATTAGAAATTTATAAATAAATATTTTAATCAAGTTTATAAAAGAAATTATTTAAACGGTTTTATCGTATGATTTGTACATGTACCAAAAGCTAGAAAACCAGAGAATTTACCTACGTGTTGATAAAGTGGAATAATTGTTTTTAAAAACAATTAAATAGTGGTTTTAAATTAATTAAGATATTTAATTAATTTAAAAAGGGAAATGACAAATGAAATCAGTTAACTGCTAACTGATATGTACGGTTGACAAAATCAACCGTTTTGAACTGAAATTGACAAATGGGATTTAAATTTCAGAATATTCGTTAAATTTAAGGAACGGCGTGAAATATTAGTTAATCTTTGATTAACTATAATTTAAAGAAATTCTTGTATCGTTCAGTGTTAATAAAGTTAATTATTTTTCAATATGATTTTAAAAATGATAATGATCCTATTTATAACAAAAAAATTAACTATTTTAATATAGTAAATGGTAAAGTTAATTATTATAATAATTAAAGAAATTACCTTTAATTGGAATTCCATTAGAAGTAATTAAGTGTCAATAAATTCGATCTAGTCAAATAAAAGTTTTATAAAGAAATGTATAATCCAAGTTCAAACCGAAATTTGTAAATGAGATAGGTAAATACATATAAAGATGGTAATAAGATTTTTCTTAATTAAAGTGAATTCAACTGGATGAAGTTTTAGTGAGAAAAGTTAATAGATTTGAAATGGACCGAAAGGTGTTAATGGGTTTAAAACGAAATCTAAGCTAAGTTGCGAAAGGATGGTAAATGGATTACTATAAAGAAATCAAGGCGTGGTTTCAAAAGGATTTTTTTTAAAACCAAATTGATGAGTGAAATGTTAGAGAATTAAATTAAGCGAAATGAGGGGATTGAAATAAGGATTTCAAAAACAAGGGAAATACATACCATTGGTTAGTGTTAAATATTAGTATATGATTTTTGGAAATAAAATCCAAGAAAAAGGGTCTTGTTGTAAAGAAGGTGGTAAGTGGATTTTTATCTGAGATAAAGTTTAGTATAAGAATGCCCGAGTATATGGAAATAGATTATTTGATGAGTGATTTTTATTAAAAAAAACAAAATGTTATAAATGAGGTATGATTTAAGTTAAAAGTGGTGTTTCGTGGACATTTACTTAATCGAACGAGTTAAGTAAGGAGGTTATATTGAAAGAAGATTTCAAATGTAAGAAACGGTTTATAAAACCAGATTAGAAATCAAGGTGGTAAATGAGATTTTGATATCAGTGGTTAAGTGATGAACTGATATTATTCTGAGATAAGAACATGGTCGATTAAGGTCTGAGAGGTAAATAAAATACCCCAACTTGAACGGCTTCATTATTATCGAGGAATGGTATTAGTTTGAAATGAGTGAAAGGTGTTGTGATTGGTGTGATATCCCAAACGAGAAATATCAAATATAAGTGCGAGATTTTGGAAAATACTACGATATTAGTTTCAATGTAAATAAGAATATTTGATTTTAAATTATATAAGTCAACAATTGTTTTAACCATATTAGAATTGGAAATGTGTTAATAGCATTATAGTATAATATATATATATATGTATATCTCGAGATACTCGAATATAAAGTAAAGGGGAAAAGGTTTTAAAGAAATATATTGAGATTTCCAAAAGGAATGAAAAGCTCGGTATATACATAAATACAGACTCTAAAGTATTTAAAATAGTTTTTGTTATAATTGAGAAGAAATATAAGGTTTAATTTTATTGAAAGAATTAAAAGTTGATTAACCATTTATTAATTATTTTTAAAAGAGGCCAAGAACTGTCAAATACTGAATCAATAAACTCATTTATTTACACAATTATTATTTGATAGTTAAATCACTGACTATCAAACCTGACCAATACGCTTGTTGGTACGGAAAGATCGGGATCGAATTTATATTCGAAAACCATTCCGACCAACAAATACGTGTAGAGAGTAATTCAAGATGAAGCAAATTGAAGGCCGTGGATATTCATAAGCGGAAGGACTACTTTTCGAATTTCTCTGGCTTGCAACCAGAGTTATTTGGTTTGTGATTCTGTCGTGGTTGAAATCTACGAATTACAAGGACTTCTCACTACTGATCCTTGGGGTGATTCTTATAAAGGATGCCGTAGGAGGTTGCCATCGGTTCATCTTGTTCCTGGATGACTTGTATGGACGGATGTCTGACAGATTATTTCCAAAGAAATCACGTACGTTGATTTCTTCAAACGTACCATAGTTGGTGGTAGAGGATAACGGTTCTCTTAGCCTAACCACTAGAGTATTTTTGTGGGCGTCAATTAGTGATACCTGGTGAATCTGACAATGTGGCATTCAAAGTGAATGATGACCAAATGTTCTAGAGATAAATTCTAACCTCAAGCCTCACAACCGGGAAATGACAAAAATTGGGCAGGCAGCATGACTATGTGGGTCGCTCCCATTAGGGTGTATAATCACCTATCTAGAGAAATTCCATTTGCTTCTTTAATCGATATTCGATGTTATCCCTTTTCGGGAGGCGGTTGCTGATCCCAACCGTCGGTGATATACATTCGATATACTCAAGTGAAATGAGTGGTCGGTCATGTGAGAGCTGGGTTACAAGACGTTCTTGTTGAACTCAGTGTATTCGCCTCTAGAGATACACTATCGGTAGGTGGTCCCATACCTTGTCATAGTTGGAATCCAATATCCAATAAGCGCATGGGGATTTGATTGTATAATATATATGTGGAGCGTGAGATGCAAACGTTCCACTAGATTGTTAATTATTTGTATTTAGACATTATGATAATATCAGAACAAGTTATGATTTCCAAACCATTTTGGGTTATAGTAAGGTATAAACCGTCCGTGTTTATGTGTGGGCTGGTCTTACTATTATCCGTTGATTTCATAAAGGATTTTCCAAAGTTAAACAAGTTGTGTGTTTTTCTATGAATTTATCACTGAAAGTATTCCAGACTGACCCGGTGAATTTTGCTTTGCTTCAAATGTGCTCAGGTCAGACCGAGTATGTTCCAGGCTAGGTTTCGCTTGGAGTTTCAAGAGCAGGAAGCAGGCAGCTTCGCCGCTAGTTATATAAAGTTGTTATTCCGCTGTGACATTTATATGTTGTACTCTGATGATTGGTATGTATATACAGTTCTTTTGTATGAAGAGATTTATTATATTATATTTTATTCGTTCCGCTGTGAGATTCTGATGTGTTGTTCTTCTTCTTTCTTATATTCTAATATTCCTTTCTTTCTTTTCTCACCCTCTAAATTCTTTTTAATAACAATCTGGGATTTGACACTTAGGCTTTTGGCAAGTAATACGGGTTTATGTGTTATTGTCGAAAATTCGAGTGTCGATTTTTTCCCCGGATCGTTACAGAAGTTGATTTGGGTTTATTATGAACTGTGTTTTAAATGACATTAGTTCTTTAACCCAGTAAAGGCAAGATTAATTTCTTAAATTTAAATAATCATTAAGTAATGGTTTTTGAGATTAAAACTGAATTAGAGTTTTAATGAATCTTTAATTATATTGAAATGAGAATGGGATAAATAAATTTATCGTATTCATGAAATGATTAAGAATGGAGCACCACCAGTTTTACTCTAGGCGATAGTTAAATCTTCAATTAGATTTGAACGTGAAGGGGTAATTAAATTTACCGAAAACACCGTGGGTGTTAGATATGGGGTACTACCAGTTTTTCTCCATGGGATGAATAGGTTGGGATTGGAAAAATATAAACGATTACTTCAGTAAGGCTTGATAATCCCGACTAGTTTTATAAACCTTAATTTGGTTTAGAATTGTGGATAGATAAAATAAAATCTTTAGAAATGGATATCCAAAGGAAGAATAAAGAATAAATTTAAAAGAATTTATCTTTGACAAAATTAATGGGAACCTTTCCCTAAAAATGTGAATATTTGAATAAACAAATATTCTGAATTGGAATGAGGCGTATAATGTGTTTTTATAGCACTTGATTATAAAATACGCGAATTATTTGGAAAAACCGGGTTTAACCCACTCTGAAAAACTGTTACGGAGACTAAAAGTCGACGATGAAGATGGTGGTTGAAGACCGGAGTTCTTCACATTGTTTGGTGATTACTGATGTCTTGATTGGGCTGTACACCCAAGACAAGGTAATAGGTGGTGACCGTCCAGATGTACTTGGAAATCGACCGAATATGCGAGGACCTGTAACAACCCGTATGTTCTATAACAATGAAATTCATAAATTAAAGTATAATTAATTTCAAATCAAAGAATTAAGGGAAACGGGATACGCCATTGCGTTCGTCTCGGAATTCTGCTTGGGATAGAGTCCGAGTTTGCGTAAAACGGACTCCGTATGAAGGAGATATGGCCTCCGGAAGTTTCAGAATTCAGTTTAAAATTCAAACAGACAGAAATAGCTCAGAAATCAATTCAAAATTCAAAAATCGGACCCAGATTGGGCTGGGCGGGAATTTTCACGCCCAAGGCACCCAGGTCGACTGGGTAGTCGACCTGGGCCACCCAGGTCGACTACATAGTCGACCTGGGGTTCGACTGGGTAATCGATCTGGCCCCTGAGCCAGGTCGAACCCAGCCCCTCCTGGCTGGCCTGGTCTGTGCTTGGCCGAATTTCTGAGTCTTGCCTTGTCACTAGGGCTAGGTTTCAGCTCCTGATTGGTCTCTCCTTCAAATGAACGGCTAATATTCATCCAAGCTCCATCGACGGTCCTAATCAATTCACGAACTCTATAAAAAGGGCCTAAGACTCCACCTAATTCACACAAATAAAAATGAGAATGAGACCGTCATCCTGTTGAAGAAAGACTAGGAGTAGCCGTCAAAATTGAGAGACAATTAGGAGACAATTCAAAAGCTTAAAGCAACGACAACTAAATCAAAACAACGCCTACAACAAAGGATAGCATCTCCAAATTCAGAATTTAGATTCCTGAATTGAAGATTCGCCATACGTTGTAAGTAGAGTGCTATTCCGATGTGAATGAATAATTGGGTTTTTGATTTGTGTAAAATGAGAAATGGAATTGTACTTAATTTGTGGTGATGATAATTCATAATTGTATGTTGCTATGATTCTAATTATGAATAGATTTGGGATGTTGTGGTATAATGATGTTAGACCTATTGGATATTTGCAAGTATATGACTCATGTTGAAAGTTAACGACTATATGTTTGTGGTAGTTTATTACAACACCTATTGGATAATTGCAAGTATATGTTTCATGTTGAAAGTTAATGACTATACGTTTGTGGTAGTTTATTACAACAAAGTAGAGATTCATGCAAGTATGTGATTCACTATTAGGCCAACATGATGTATATTTTTATGGTCTTCTTTAGTGTAGTTGGATCCAATTAAGTATTATGATTCATATGAATTTATGTTGGAATTGGCATCATGATTCAAGTGTAAAACCATACTTTTGTGTTAGTGACAAAAGTAAGCACCCTTGTAAACTTGTGTTGACTTTATGAACATGGCTAGTTTATGTTTGACTTTATGCCCAAACAAAATATGTTTTAGGCCTATGCTGTTATCAAAATCATATGATAATATATGCGATAAATAATTAAGTTAGATTTACATTTCAATTGCAAGTTTACATGAATAGATTAAAAACCATGATTCATGTTTAGGTATGTTTTATGTCATGATTATATGCTATTACAATGCAAGTTCACAAGTGCCTAATTTATGTTAATTAGATCGTTATGTTGCAAGTTCATACGTTCACACTCCCCTTTTTTATGTTACTTAGAATATATAAACACCATGTTCTAAGCCTCCCCTTTTTCATGTGGCTAAGTTGGGTTTAATGTTAAACCCAACATATGTTATATTGTAGCGAACGTATAAAACTGGGGTAATGACGTTGGGTTAAAATATAAAACATATGTGTTGGCATGTCTGACGCATGCCAATGACCTTGAGAACATTTAAAGGGTATAAAATAATTTTACCCAATAAAGATGAATTTGAATAATGGGCTGCAAATATTTACATATAAAAAGAAAAGAGACAAAATATGTAAACTTAGAAAATACGATGTGTTTAACCCGAGGTTGGATTGAGTTGTGACGTAAACCTGCCCGGAACCGCCCGGCTGTCCAGTAGTCACAACAATACCTATCCAATGTGGGTGGTTAAACATGGAGCCCAATAAAGACCCGAGGTTAGACTGAGTTGTGGCGTAAGACTGCCCGGACCCAACCGGCAACAGGCAGCCACAACAATACCTGTCTAATGTGAGTGGTCGAGGCTTTAATAAGACAATTAAGGCTGAGTCAGGATTGATAGGATTAAGTAGATTGAATTTAAACTTAATCAAATTGAACATGCTAAACTATACAGACTGATTGGGGCGTAGGTTTACAGAACACTTAACCAACTTAGCATGTTGGCTAGAAATAGAAAAACCTAGTAGCGGGGGACCCTTTTCAGCAGTAACCCTACAAGGTGTATCAGGATACCCTGAACTAGGCAGGGTGGGGCACGATTACTAGGCTGACTGTAAGAGGTCAAATTGACGGCGGTGGTGCAGCAATGTAGGTTCTAACGGGGTGCGGGCGTGCACACACTCCGGCGCAGAAAAATAAGGCGCTGGGCACCAGTAGTATACCTGTGCGTTCTAGAACTGTGTCGGGCCGCCACCATGGGACTTGATACACCCCATGGTGGGACCAGCATAGGTAGCTACAACATCGGGGGCCGTAAGACACGTGTAACTATGCGAGTAGGAGCCGATCATTTGAAATGGATCACTTCACCCTGATTATGGGGCACCTGTTGGGAACTAGTTTATAGGGGTGCAGAGATTAATATGGGGTACGATAGTACATTCGACTCTAGACAACTTGACTTAGCTTATAGTGCTTTCCCATTTCCAGTTTGTACTTATCATGCTCATTTCTTTATTCATAGACTGAATAGTCCTAGACTTACTCAGGCTTTATGTCTGACTCTACTTTTCTTTCATCTTCTTTTCTTCCGTTTCCCCCCTCCCCCCAGGTCCATAGGGAGGGAATACCGCAACTTGACCAGTTTTCACATCCAGCTTGAAGAGAAAGAATGTATTGCTTGGATCTCTTTCGTTTTGGACTATGGCTTTGGATAGCAACTATGGGGACTTATGCAGTTTACTTATGTTTTTTTATGCTTCTTTAAGTTATGAAATCAAGACAGTTATGAAAATGTAATGTTTTGAAAGTATTGTAAGACAATTATGGCATGGTTTGTGTAACACGTATTTTGATGAAATAAAAGTTGCTATTGTTTTCCGCTGTTTAAAAATATGTGTATTTATATCTGTCTTGTGTATCTGTGACTTTTACTTATAAACCTCCACCAAAATTAGGGCACTCCCTTTGAGAGTGACCCTAACGGAGGTGGGGTGTTTCACTTGGTATCAGAGCATAGGTTTACCAAATAAGATAAAAAGTTTTTGAAAATTTATTTTCAAAAGAAAATTTAAAGAAGCATTTTTAAAGATAAAATGTTATTTTATTTTAAAAAGGCATAGTCCCCCAAAGCCATAGGTACTATCTTTTATCCTTCATTTTGAATCTATCCTTTTTGTTTCAGCATGTCCGAAGAACTTAACTTGCCTGAGGGTGTACCAATACCTGGTTGGTTCAGACGATTCTTAGAAGCAAGGGCCAATCAGCCAGGTCCCACTATTCCTCCTCCCCCAGGAAATCATCCAGCTGCAGAAAATCATCCTGCTGCAGCAGCACCTCCTCCTCCACCTCCTCCGCGTGGTAATACTTTTGCTAAGATATGTAAAGATTTCAAAGCTATGGGAGGGAAGGACTTTCATGGAACCAAGTCCTTCGTGGCAGCCAGGAATTGGCTGAAAGAAACAGAGGACTTATTCGTCATCTTTGAAGTAGAAGATAGGCAGAAGGTACAACTGGCAGTATGGCTACTTAAAGGTGAGGCTTCCTACTGGTGGGAAGTTACCAATGCAGAAAGGCCAGTAGAAACATGGGAGGACTTTAGGGCAAGGTTTGAGGCTAAATTTCTCTCAGAAGATGAAAGGAGTCTCCAATTGAAAAAATTCTTATTTCTTAAGCAAGGGAATTTGACAGTCAAAGAGTATGTTAATCAGTTCGACCAACTGGCTAGGTTCGGACTGGGCCTAGTCAACACTCCGCACAAGAAGGCTCTCCGCTTTGTCAAAGGATTGAACGAGCCATTACATAGTTTGGCCATGACCCATATACCCATGGGAGCTACGTATGAAAGGTTGGTGCAGATGGCGTTGCTGAACGAAGAGGATAAGAGCAAGAAGGAGACAAAGGCAGAAAGCTCTCAAGGGAAGAAAGAGGGTTTACAGCCTAAGAAGACAGACTTTAAGAAGGGCGGGAAAGACAACAAAGAGAAGAGGAAGTGTAATTTCTGTGGCAAAGTGGGGCACTTAGTGAAATATTGCCGTAAAAAGAAGGCCAAGTTGAATGGTGGGTACTTTTCTTGCGGTGAAACAGGCCACATGGCTAAGGACTGCCCAAAGAAGCGAGGGCAGGGGCAGAATGCTGGATCCACCTCAGGGGCACAGCTTCATGTGCTAGAAGCGCCACCTCTGCAACAGCGAGGTATAAATACTTCTATAGAAAGTGTAGTATATCTTTATGATCACCCAGTTCGTACTTTATTTGACTCTGGCGCATCACACTCCTTTATTTCATCTGCTTTAGTAGAATCTCTGCACCTAGAAACTAGTATGGTAGAGGACCCCTTAATTGTTTCAAATCCAATTGGGGGCCCAGCTCATTTGTCTATGATCTGTGTGGGATTGAAAATTTCTATTCTAAGCGTAGAATTTAGATGTAGTTCCTTTGTTTTGGGCTTCTCGGGATATGGTTTGATTTTGGGCATGGATTGGCTATCCAGTAATGGTGCCATCCTTGACTGTGACAAAAGGGTGGTTAGGCTTCTGACCCAACTCGGTAACACTCTGGAAATTACTTGTAATCCCTCATATGCGGTTATGATTAGTTATCTTGAATCGCTAGATGCTTCTGTTGAGAGTTTGCAATCGGTTAGAGTGGTCCGTGAATATCCGGATGTCTTCGAAGAGGTGAAGGGCTTACCTCCGAAGCAGGAGATAGACTTCCACATATATCGTGTAGATAATGCAAAGCCCGTTGCGTTGCCCGTTAGACATATGGCTCCACGGGAAAGGAAAGAGCTTTGTAAACAGGTTAAAGAGCTCCTAGAGAAGGGGTTCATTAGAAGGAGCATTTCAGAATGGGGCGCTCCAGTGGTGTTCGCCACAAAGGCAGATGGTTCACTCCGTCTATGTGTTGACTATAGAGAGCTCAAAAAACTAACGAAAAAGAATAGGCACCCTCTCCCCAGAATTGATGATCTGTTTGATCAGCTTGTAGGAGCGTCTGTTTTCTCCCAACTCGATTTGGCGACCGGGTTTCATCAGCTAAGGGTGGCTGAAGATAGCATCGATAAGACAGCATTCAGAACCCCAGACGGCTTCTTTGAATGGCTTGTTATGCCTTTCGGCTTGACAAACGCACCCGCTTACTTCGTGGACCTGATGAGTAGGGTGTTCAGAGAATTCCTCAACAAGTTCATGGTAGTCTTCGTAGACGATATTTTGATCTTCTCAAAGAGTGAAGAAGAATATGCTCAACACCTAAGGGCAATCATGGAAACTCTGCGAGTCCATCAACTAAAAGCCAAATTCTCCAAATGCCACTTTTGGAGAGAGGAAGTAAGATTTCTTGGGCATATAGTATCCAAAAATGGGTTAGCTGTGGACCCTGCCAAGGTAGTAGCGGTACAGGATTGGAAGACACCAAGGAACGCAACTGAGGTCCGAAGTTTTCTAGGACTAGCAGGTTTCTACCGAAAATTCATAAGGGATTTTGCAAAAATCTCAGCTCCTCTCACAAGGCTGACTAAGAAGAACCTAGTGTTCAATTGGGACTTGGATTGCGAGTTTGCTTTCCAACGACTAAAAAGGGCTTTTACAACAGCCCCAGTTCTGACGTTGCCGGATGGAAGCAAAATGTTCACAGTTTATACAGATGCATGTAGGACAGGGCTGGGCGTTGTCTTAATGCAAGAAGGAAGGGTAGTAGCTTATGGCGGGAGATAGTTGAAAGTACACGAAAAGAACTACCCAACCCATGATCTTGAGTTAGCCGCCATCGTCTTTGCACTCAAGTCTTGGCGACATTATCTCCTAGGTGAGAAGTTCGAACTTTACACTGACCATAAATCGTTGAAATATCTTTTCTCGCAGAAAGATCTTAACCTGAGGCAACAGAGATGGATGGAGTTTCTTGCCTCGTACGATTTCGAGATCTCTTACACTCAGGGCAAAGGCAACGTAGTGGCAGACGCGTTGAGCTGAAAGAAGCTAACATTAAGCCCGCTGTTTGTTGAAAGGCAAAGCCTAGAGTATATAGCCAGTTTTAACTTTAGGCCCTCCTCTGATTTCGTACCAGGTTTATTAGCATCTCTCGAAGTACGCCCGACTCTTTTGGACTCAATAGGGACAACACAACGCAAAGACCCTCAGCTTGTGGAAACAATTGATAGGCTAAGTAGGGGTGAGACTTCAAGTCACCTCAACAGATACTCCATCGACGATAAGGGTTAGCTAAGGCGAGACGGAAGGTTATGCATCCCACGGACAAGGGATTTAGTAAAGACGGTTCTCGAAGAAGCACATCACTCAATGATGACGATACACCCAGGCGGAGATAAAATGTACAAGGACATAAAGAGAACTTTCTTTTGGAACGGCATGAAGAAGGACGTGGCAGATTTCATTTCTAAGTGTATGACTTGCCAACAGGTTAAGGCGGAGCAGAAGAAGCCTGGTGGTCTGCTCCATCCTCTAGAGGTTCGACAGTGGAAGTGGGATAGCATTTCAATGGACTTCGTTGATGGGCTGCCCAGGTCTAGAAGAGGCAACACTAGCATTTGGGTAATAGTGGATAGGCTTACTAAAAGCGCCCACTTTTTACCTGTCAAGAGTAAAAGGAGTGCCTCATCCCTAGCATCTCTTTATCTCAAGGAAATTGTTCGAATCCATGGAATACCCTCCAGCATTGTTAGTGACCGAGACCCCATCTTCACAAGTGAGTTTTGGCGGAGTCTGCAAGAAGCGGTAGGCACACAGTTATGCTTAAGTACACCCTATCACCCCCAAACCGACGGCCAGACAAAAGAGTAAACAGAGTTTTGGAGGACCTTTTAAGACTTAGCGTCCTTGACTTTGGAGGGACGTGGGAAGACCATCTTCCTTTGGTGGAATTTTCCTACAACAACAGCTACCAAGCCACCATCGGAATGGCACCCTTCGAAGCTTTATATGGAAGACCGTGCCGATCGCCCACTTGTTGGTGGGAGTCTACTGACAAGCTCATACTTGGACCAGATATGATCCGAGAGACTTCAGAGAAAGTAGACTTAATACGGAGGAGGATGAATACAGCCCAAGACAGACAAAAATCCTACGCCGACAAGAGAAGGACCGACCTTGAATTTGAGGTTGGAGACAGAGTTTTTCTTAAGGTATCTCCTCTAAGGAACGTTGTTCGTTTTGGAACCACAGGGAAGCTAGCACCAAGGTTCGTAGGGTCGTTTCCTATCATCGAAAAGGTTGGGAAGATGGCCTATAGATTAGAGCTACCCGAAAAGCTGGCCGGAGTTCACAACGTCTTTCATGTTTCTCACCTTCGGAAGTGTTTACACGAGTCTTTTGAAGTAGTAGAGCCAAACATCCTTGAAGAAGCTGAAGTGGAATGCGAAGCAACCGTGAGAAGAGTTCCAACACGCATTTTAGGAACTGAAGTGAAAAAGCTACGAAACCGCAAAGTCGAGCTCGTCAAAGTTCAGTGGAGCGACGCCGAGGAAAACGCAACTTGGGAAACTGAGGCTAGAATATGCGCAGCCTACCCTTTTCTTTTTGAGGGTACATCATTGATCTTTCTTTTTCCTTAAGTTGTGCTTTTATCTACCTTTTTAGGTATATCTCCTCGACCTTATCTTTTAGGTAGAAATCCTTTGGATGAAAACATGTAATTGAAACATGTTATGGATGATGGTTGCAAGTGGTTGCTAGTGGTTGCTCGTGGTTGCATATACACACACAATCTAGGTTTTAGATCGGCTCAGTCACTTCATATTGCATATGCATATATGTATTTATATTCGTATATGGTTGAATTTTAATGTGTTGTCATATGGATGTTGCATTTATATGAATGATTGTGCACTCATGTAGAATCAAGAATAGGTAAAATTTGCATACATAATGGATTCATAATATTTATATAATTTGCATTAAGGAGGTCAACTGAATCAGTAGACCGCCTGATTTTGCATTAGATAAGTACATGTACACACACTTTGCATATGATCATGAAGCATTAGAAGTCTTTTAAGGACAATGGACGCTCGTGTTTGATGGATGAGTAGATGGACGTTTGGATGTTAGGATATACATTCTCCTAGACTTGAAGATTTCGGGGACGAAATCCTTTTAAGTGGGGGAGAATGTAACAACCCGTATGTTCTATAACAATGAAATTCATAAATTAAGGTATAATTAATTTCAAATCAAAGAATTAAGGGAAACGGGATATGCCATTGCGTTCGTCTCGGAATTCTACTTGGGATAGAGTCCGAGTTTGCGTAAAACGGACTCCGTATGAAGGAGATATGAACTCCGGAAGTTTCAGAATTCAGTTTAAAATTCAAACAGACAGAAACAGCCCAGAAATCAATTCAAATTTCAAAAATCTGACCCAGATTGGGCTGGGCGGGAATTTTCCCAGCCAAGGCACCCAGGTCGACTGGGTAGTCGACCTGGGCCACCCAGGTCGACTGGGTAGTCGACCTGACCCCTGAGCCAGGTCGAACCCAGCCCCTCCTGGCTGGCCTGGTCTGTGCTTGGCCGAATTTCTGAGTCTTGCCTTATCAGTAAGGCTAGGTGTCAGCTCCTGATTGGTCTCTCCTTCAAACGAACGGCTAATATTCATCCAAGCTCCATCGACGGTCCTAATCAATTCACAAACTCTATAAAAAGGGCCTAAGACTCCACCTAATTCACACAAATAAAAATGAGAATGAGACCGTCATGCTACTGAAGAAAGACTAGGAGTAGCCGTCAAAATTGAGAGACAATTAGGAGACAATTCAAAAGCTTAAAGCAACGACAACTAAATCAAAACAGCGCCTACAACAAAGGTTAGCATCTCCAAATTCAGAATTCAGATTCCTGAATTGAAGATTCGTCATACGTTGTAAGTAGAGTGTTATTCCGATGTGAATGAATAATTGGGTTTTTGATTTGTGTAAAACGAGAAATGGAATTGTACTTAATTTGTGGTGATGATAATTCATAATTGTATGTTGCTATGATTCTAATTATGAATAGATTTGGGATGTTGTGGTATAATGATGTTAGACCTATTGGATATTTGCAAGTATATGACTCATGTTAAAAGTTAACGACTATATGTTTGTGGTAGTTTATTACAACACCTATTGGATAATTGCAAGTATATGTTTCGTGTTGAAAGTTAATGACTATACGTTTGTGGTAGTTTATTACAACAAAGTTGAGATTCATGCAAGTATGTGATTCACTATTAGGCCAACATGATGTATATTTTTATGGTTATCTTTAGTGTAGTTGGATCTAATTAAGTATTATGATTCATATGAATTTATGTTGGAATTGGCATCATGATTCAAGTGTCAAACCATACTTTTGTGTTAGTGACAAAAGTAAGCACCCTTGTGAACTTGTGTTGACTTTATGAACATGGCTAGTTTATGTTTGACTTTATGCCCAAACAAAATATGTTTTAGGCCTATGCTGTTATCAAAATCATATGATAATATATGCGACACATAATTAAGTTAGATTTACATTTCAATTGCAAGTTTACATGAATAGATTAAAAACCATGATTCATGTTTAGGTATGTTTTATGTCATGATTATATGCTATTACAATGCAAGTTCACAAGTGCCTAATTTATGTAATTAGATCGTTATGTTGCAAGTTCATACATTCACACTCCCCTTTTTGATGTTACTTAGAATATATAAACACCATGTTCTAAGCCTCCCCTTTTTCATGTAGCTAAGTTGGGTTTAAATGTTAAACCCAACATATGTTATATTGTAGCGAACGTATAAAACGGGGGTAATGACGTTGGGTTAAAATATAAAACATATGTGTTGCCATGTCTGACGCGTGCCAATGACCTTGAGAACATTTAAAGGGTATAAATTAATTTTACCCAATAAAGATGAATTTGAATAATGGGCTGCAAATATTTACATATAAAAAGAAAAGAGACAAAATATGTAAACTTAGAAAATACGATGTGTTTAACCCAAGGTTGGATTGAGTTGTGACGTAAACCGGCCCGGAACCGCCCGGCTGTCCAGTAGTCACATCAATACCTATCCAATGTGGGTGGTTAAACACGGAGCCTAATAAAGACCCGAGGTTATACTGAGTTGTGGCGTAAGACTGCCCGGACCCAACCGGCAACAGGCAGCCACAACAATACCTGTCTAATGTGAGTGGTTGAGGCTTTAATAAGACAATTAAGGCTGAGTCAGGATTGATAGGATTAAGTAAATTGAATTTATATTTAATCAAATTGAACATGCTAAACTATACAGACTAATTGGGGGTTAGGTTTACAGAACACTTAACCAACTTAGCATGTTGGCTAGAAATAGAAAAACCTAGTAGCGGGGGACCCTTTTCAGCAGTAACCCTACAAGGTGTATCAGGATACCCTGAACTAGGCAGGGTAGGGCACGATTACTGGGCTGACTGTAAGAGGTCAAATCGACGGCGGTGGTGCAGCAGTGTAGGTTCTAACGGGGTGCGGGCGTGCACACACTCCGGCGCAAAAAAATAAGGCACTGGGCACCAGTAGTATACCTGTGCATTCTAGAACTGTGTCGGGCCGCCACCATGGGACTTGATACACCCCATGGTGGGACCAGCATAGGTAGCTACAACATCGGGGGCCGTAAGACACATGTAACTATGCGAGTAGGAGCCGATCATTTGAAATGGATCACTTCACCCTGATTATGGGGTGCCTGTTGGGAACTAGTTTATAGGGGTGCAGAGATTAATATGGGGTACGATAGTACATTCGACTCTAGACAACTTAACTTAGCTTATAGTGCTTTCCCATTTCCAGTTTGTACTTATCATGCTCATTTCTTTATTCATAGACTGAATAGTTCTAGACTTACTCAGGCTTTATGTCTGACTCTACTTTTCTTTCGTCTACTTTTCTTCCGTTCCCCCCCCCCCCCCAGGTCCACAGGGAGGGAATACCGCAGCTTGACCAGTTTTCACATCCAGCTTGAAGAGAAAGAATGTATTGCTTGGATCTCTTTCGTTTTGGACTATGGCTTTGGATAGCAACTATGGGGACTTATGCAGTTTACTTATGTTTTTTTATGCTTCTTTAAGTTATGAAATCAAGACAGTTATGAAAATGTAATGTTTTGAAAGTATTGTAAGACAATTATGGCATGGTTTGTGTAACACGTATTTTGATGAAATAAAAGTTGCTGTTGTTTTGCGCTGTTTAAAAATATGTGTATTTATATCTGTCTTGTGTATCTGTGACTTGTGCTTATAAACCTCCACCAAAATTAGGGCATTCCCTTTGAGAGTGACCCTAACGGAGGTGGGGTGTTTCAGGACCTATCTCCTGTTTTGGACATACGGGACGAGGAATAAGGTGCCTCCGGTTTCGTTCAAACCCCAAACGGACTTGTAAATGGATGTGCGTCTGACATTGGATTTCATTATGTGTTGATTGATTTCTTTTAAATATATCTGGTTTGTGGTGGATAATTTATTCTCTTGCTTAATACCCTTCTCTGAGACATACGAACTTAGAGGTTATATATTGATAGACATCATTCACATGGCGTGGATTGTCAATGTGGCATGCTAAGATGCAAATGATAGAGGCTTTTGTTGTAAAGTAGAGTCTTGTGGATGATGATCAAAGCACAGCTTTAATTAGCATAGCTTTGTGTATAGCGTTAATTCGCGAGCTTCATACCCCAGTACGAACCAGAAATAGGATGAAGGACAGCAGGGTGGGCATGTGTTTCTTTCTAGCTAGAAGTGGTGTCATGGTATGGATCCTAGACATTTTACTTATGCGGATAATGGAAAGAGAGGTACCTCGAATTTGAGTCCCTAATGTCTCTTGATACGTTCGACATACAGACCAGATTTATGCCGCATAGGGCGGGGAAATGTATTGTTCAGCAATAACCAATCCACTAAAGTAAGTGTGGACCGGCCCTGGCGCTCCTAAGGGCTTGACTGAGTACTTATCCTGAGACATAGTCTAGATTGTCTCGAATTCGGTAAGGACGATCGCTTTCCTTGGTTCATGATGGAAATCCAATTGCCAATACGACATTGTGCGGTTTTGATTGTAAAACTAGTATGGCGACATAATATATGGTACCTATGCGGTCTATATTGAAACATTTATATTTGAAGTTGATTTTGAAACTATACACTTATAGTATATCAAAATAATTTTGTTTTATACTTATCAAGCATATTTGGCTATTATAAGGGAAAACTCTATCCTTCGGCTTGCGTTGCATTGTGTGATGGGACCTGAGTCTTATAATAGCTTCATTTTCCAAAAAGCATTGTGTGGTTTTATTTTAAACTAAGGTTCATGTCGAGTAAACCCGTTCCGTGTTGTACGACGTTGTCCCATGATTTCCTAACTTTTAAAGTAAATATTTAATAATTGTTTTAGTTCTCACACCAGTCCCATGACTGACTCGGAGTTTTATTGTTTCTACCTAAACTCTGGGTGCCCATATTTTCCACACGGGCAACAAGTAGTTTTGGTTTTCGTAGATATTTCTTTTCCCATGATCCTAGATTAAAGCTGGAGCTATATTCGAAAAGCTTTGTATTCGTGTTTTTCTTTGAGTTGTGTAGTTGATGCACTTTCCCTATACATTGTATTTATTCATTTAAATTTCCGCTGCTTTGTAATTTGTAAAACTCTGATATTTTCTACTGTAACTTTTTTATTGGAGCTCTGATATTGTGTACTCTGATGTAATTGTTGTAATAGCAATGAAATGTTCTGTGGTTTGTGTTCCGATGAGTCATGTTCTCAATTCAATCCGCTGTTTTTCAACTCTTCGGAGATTGGGTGATTTCGGGTCATTTCATACATCCATTTACCAGTTCATTCTGGATATGAACAAAACCAAAGGCACCTTATTTATCGTCCAATAAAAGAGAGTGGCCCTTGCATATTCAGTTAATCTCCAAGTACGTGTGGACGACTGCCACTTATAACCTCATCTTGGGTGTACATCCCAATTGAGACATCAACAATAATCCAAATGATGTGAAGATCTCCAGTCTTTAACCACCATCTTCAATATCTTCAATACTCATTGTATAGTTATTCAGAATAGGTTGAAACCCGGACTTTCCAAAATAACTATCACATCATTAAAATCAAGTGATATATAAACATAACATTAGTCTCATTCCAATTCGAAATATTCTTCTTACTCAATTCATCCTTTACATTGGGAATTACTCCATTCATTCTTTACATTAGGAATTACACCCTTAAATCTTATAAAAGATTTATATCATTCAAGCTCTTGTTTAAGTCTTTCCTTGTAAATCATTTTCTCATCCTATACGTCCCATGGAGCAAAATTGTTAGTACACCATATCTAATACCACTCGTATTTGGTAAGTTTAATTACCTTCTTTCATTCCAAATCTTTTGTGCATGGTTTATTAAAACTCTAACATAGTTTGAATCTCCATTTCATTCTATCAGGTTTTTATTGAAAGATTTATTAAAACTCTAACATAATTTTAATCTTCATTTGATTCTATCAAATCTTTATTGAAAGATTTATTGAAACTCTAACATAGTTTTAATCTCCAAAATAATTATTCAAGATTACTTAACTTTGGAAGCAATCCTTTTATTAACTGTGTTAAAGAATAGATGTTATTCAAGATATCCTTCACCACAAACCCAAAATCCAATTTGTTATCAAATATAAAGCTTTAAATAGAAATTGTATTGACTTATATTCAATATCAAATTATAAAATCAACAAATACCATATAGGGAATAATGATATTAATATCTTCCAAATTCCTCCAACAGTATCTGTGTAACTACGGAATCCAATATTGAAATATCTGAAGTTTATTTCTATTCAAATCCAATAAACTTAAGTTTGAAAACTTTTAGTTTATCTTCAGGCGAATTCAAAATATTGATTTACTATATTAAGTAAATCAGGTAAAAAGTCCAAAAATTCAAATCATAGTTCGAAACATCACAATTCTTACTTAAATCATTTTAAAATCATTAACTATGATTTTTTTCATATTTTTAATAATTTTTTATAAGGCCCTTTCAGTCGATTTCTAATTCTAGTCGCCGAACTACATTTACAGCGACCTTTTTGAAAATAGATTTGAATTTATCTTAAAATCTAACCATTGGTTTTTTAAACTTTCTATTCCATTTGAAAACTCTTTTCATTTTGAACCCAACGTTCTTTGTTTCGGGAGAGTCCGATGGTCGGATCTCCTGGTATGTCAGTTAAATGTTAATGGTCGAAGTTCGCGAACTACCGCTACGTGACAAGTTCTATTCAGACAAAATTCGATTTGTAATTAAAATTAAGTCAAAACCCTTCAAAAATAATTTATTAATTATATAAAACGTATATTATTATTTTTGGAAACTATATTTCACTAATTTTACTTTAAAATCCAATGTTCCATTATTTAATCATTTTAATATTATTTTAATCATTAAAATAATATCATTTTTGAAAACTTGTTATTTGAAGTCCACACTTTCCTGACATTTGTTATAAAAAAATAAGATAGTTTCGAAAAGAAACTCATTTTAAAAAAAAATCTAGATACCCTAACCGAACTTCACTTCTACCCATTACTATTCATTTTCAATTTAAATTTGAAAACATGCCTTTATTAATTCAAAACTAATTCAAATTAGATTCTTTCTTTTACAAAAATTATTCGTAATGTCTTAAGCTACCTTTCCAAATTATTTCGAACATAAAATTCAAACTTTCAATTTTCACTGAATATTTTATTAATAAAATATTCAAATTAATTCCGAATTGGAATGAAATTCAACCAATCACCATATAATTCAATTTATACAGAGTACACACATCATTGGCGTTCAATAATAGTTATTAATAACTATTAACATCCAATTACCACATATCGGGGCATATACCATATAAGCCTTAAACCATTAACGCTTGTATGGGTTTATCAATCAACAGATTAATTGCAATATCAATCAATAAGGTATATATCAAACATTAATGACAACCAATCATCAATCAATTATCCAAATAGGGTTCAAATCAATATCCATTGACCAAAACTTAGTTAATTACATTCTAATGACCATTTGAGGTTAAATCAATTCCCAATATCCACATCATTAGTTTAAAGTGTCATAAACCCAAGTATCTACAAGTATATCATTTAAAGTCATATTTTTATCGCCTTAAACTTCATTAAACCATTTAATAATCCCATATCATCCATCACACGTCAAACATATAACTCAAACAATTCACAACAACATTTAAAATTAAACTAGCCCTTAATCGATATTAAAGTTCTCACTGAAAGCTACCCCACACCATGACCCTTCTAGGAAGGAGTTCCTAGCTACAATTTAACTCCAAAATTTTCTTAGTAAACAAATTCACTCCTTTCTCACATCACGAACTAAGTATAATAGGTGTATACATTTTCAGTTTGAGTTTTAGGAGAAAAAAATTGGATTTTTAAGGGCTTGGAAATGTTAGTGGGGCCCACGGCTTGGGGTAGATGGGGCCCTCATATTGAATGTCCTGGAATGGGGTCCGAATTGGTGCTAGTGGACCAGGCATGGGCTTTGGTGGGGCCAAGGGCGTGAGTTTGGGTGTATTTAGAGTTAAAGTGGAAAAGTAGGGTTTAAAAAGGGGTTTTTTTGGATTTTGGAGATGAGGTGGGGCCATGGCGCAAGGGGGAAGGGCTGGAGGAGATACGCATGTCAGTGGGAGGAGCAGCAGGTGTGGAAGTGGGCTGGGTGGTGGAGGTGGCCATGGATGTGGAGGTTTGGAGGAAGGAAGGAGGGAGTAACGAAAAAAGGAGAAGTTAAAGTGGAAAATTACTGAAAAGGGAATGGTTTTATAAGAAGAGGAGGGTGAAGAATTGGTGAGGTGTCGATGGATATGGAGATGGGAGAAAATACAAAGTGAAGGCCAAAGGGGATGACACCTAAAAGAAGAACACTTTGGGTTTTTGACTTGTTTTAAAAAGGGAACCTCATTCAAGTTTATTCACGCATTTATCGCTCGTAAGATCAAATAGTACGTCTGATCGATATGAATTTTTGCAGCCTAACATATTTCATAACTACGGATCCAATGAAATAGGTCTAATCGAATTTAGAGTCGATTTGACCATTGGTCATATTATTTTATTACGTTATTACTTAATGTCAACTGAATTTCCCGATACGCGTTTATCTTTCGTAAGCTCACATACTAACTCTGAAAATTATGAAATTTGAAATCTTGCCATATTTCAATGTTTTGGATCCAATTAAATTGATTTCTTTGAATTCTAAGACCATTTGAAAAATATTATTATTTTTCGCTTAAATTTAATTTTAACTGATTTTTCTATATGCGTTTATATTACGTATGTTTACTCACGAACTCTGATTGACTTAAAATTTGGAATCTAACAATAATTTACCATTTCAAATCCAATGAAAGTGATTTCAAATCCAATGAAAGTGGTTTCATCGAAATACGAGGTCATTTGCAAAATATCTATTTTTAGGCTATTGTATAATATTAAAATATCAAATTTTAATATATTTACTTTTAAAGTACTTTTAAAGGTCTACTAATCTTATTTAAATTCGTATGTTAAATTAACCAAAAATTTAGGTCATTACATGTTGTGTTTTTCACTCTCTAGCAATTAATAAAATAATAAAAGAAATATCTCCAATTATAGGTTATCATTTATATGTTTATTTTGTATCAAAATATAGGAAAATATTTTAGTAAAGTTTCTATAACCAACAAAGTGGAATATGACTAACTCCATAGAGTAAAAATTGCAACTATGGTAAGTAAAGAAATAATATAATGAAAAGGCATTATAAAAAGAAAAGAGTTAATAATCAAGTTAAATACTTGATAAACCTGGAAGAGAATAAATAAACAATGTCGCTAAGGTATGCATTTAATGCGCAAGAAACAAAAGCAAAAGTAAACCATTTATTGTAATAAATAATTTACGATAGGTGGGCATAGGGCTAAGACTATCATATAATACAAGAATAGTGAAGGGAATTTAGTATATAATTAAAGATAAATGGTAAATAAAAGGAAAACGATTAAATCAAATGTAAAATAAATGATTAGACATTGGGTCTAAGAAAGAGGTGAGGTACGTTTGGGGCAGTTCGAAGAGAATTTGGATAAAGATCCTAACGAAGCGAACCATCACAGATGCTTTGGAATAGGAGAAGAACGTCCAACATATTTGATCAATAATATCGAGGTTGGAAGTGTGATACTTCAGTAAGACATGAGGATACTATAGGATGGCCCTTCGAGGTAGGCCTAGCGCAGTTGTACCCTCGGAGACATGTCCGTAGGGGTCCATTAAAAATGTATTCCTTGACTGCACTTATATAGGCCTAATGAAGTTGCTGGATGAAGGAGGGTATTCGTATGACATCTGGATTCATGGATTTCTGTGCAGGTTAGTGGGCGAGGACTATATGGATTGTTGCGTACGGATATCGACCACCATTAATGAGTAGCGAGCATGCGACAAACTAGAGTTTAACCCAAAGGTTAGTGATGTTTCATTATAGATGCGCTGGATGAGGGACAAAGCCAAATGGATATTTAGCTTATTTGTAGCAAGGCACAACCATTTAAATCTTAAGAAGTCTTTCGACTAGTTGAAGGGAGGCTAGGTGGAGCTATAGCCACGATAAAAGAGATGGACTAAATAGAACATGAATATTGTATTCATAACGAAATTGTCCATTACAGACGTAGTAAATCCCTTGACTGTGTTCCGTACATAGTGGGACTCATTAGCAGAATTCAAAGAGTAGGCAGAACAATGTTTGTATTACATGGTACACCATAAATATCTGAGTCTTAAAGTAAGCCAATGTGGATGCAAGTTCACATTTTCCTATTATATGATGAAGCATCTGTATTGTTAGCCTCACGAAGCTATCCTGTACAGATGTAGTTAGAGTACTCTTTCGTAGCGAGAAGATGGACTCCTATTGGGGAGGATACAAAGGGTAAGGGAACGTAGCTACATATATATTGACTGGGGAGTGAAATAATACGATTTACGTGAAGATGCTAGAGTAATGTAACATAAATGAATCTAATATAACCAAAATGGAAATGGAATGGTATATATAGTGTTATGATTTAAATTAAAAGTATAAAATTTTCCATTCACTAAAAATTTAGTTATGACTCCCTACTCATAACAACTTGTAGGTAAGATAGAAGGCTGAGGTTGTTCAGCTTAGAGACACTTGTTTAGATAGTGTTGTTATCTTTGTATGTATTTACTACTTATAATATTTTAATCATTTCGACTATGGTTTATTTATTTAAGCTCTTATATATTTATTTTTTCCTATTTGTAGGATACCAGATTTCTAATTCAATCTTTAGTGGGCTTGGATTCTAGTATTTTACAAAAAATTCGGGTCCCCTTGGGTTTTGGGTTGCTACAAAGACGAAGTGGAGGATGTCCATTTGAGGAGAGTTGGTGTTGTATTGTCAAAATTCAATGAATGAGGTAAAACTAGGGAAGGTATAGAGTAGATAAATTCCGTAGATTATGCAGACATTACATTTGATGACAGATCTTGGTGCACTTAGAGTCTGAATGGCACAAACAACAGTGAGGATCAATATCAAAATTTTTGTAGGTTACTTTATATTTTATGTTAATTTCATTATGTATCGGTAGCAACATAATGAACTAATCCCTTAGGGAACCACACGTTTCCAAAGTCTAAAAAAGAAGAAATGTTTTCCATAATCCATCTGCCAGCAATAAAAGATACCTGACATTAAACTGAGCAGATAAGTGAAGGACCTAAGTATACTTACCCTCAAAAATGAGATAAATTGAGGTTTTGGAGACATTAAAGAAGATTTAAATGTTTTCGGCCAGTGATTGAATGATAGGAGTGGAGGTTGTCAATGCCTAGTCCATGTGTTTCTCAAATCAAGGTAAAGTTATTGTCAACAGAGGAAAAAATGTAGGGGATAGAGCCATGGAGTGGTATACTATTCATGTTAGAGTCCTATTAGTATTATGGTAATTTTGACGATAACGGCCTTAAGTAATACAAATATACCAATTATTATCCAGATATATATATATATGTTGTATAATGTAGGATATCATGTAAGAAATTAATAATCAAGACTGTATAGTATCAAGATTAATGATTTAGGAGTCAAAGAATGAAAATTCACAAGTTTCCAAATTTCAAGAGTTCATGATATTATAGAGTCTTCGAAAATGTTAAAACTCAAGTTGCGCTTATCTGTTCTATATCCATTCTTGTAAAATTAATTTTTAAAAATATTCCTGTTTACAAAATCTTTTTCAAAATAATTTCAAAACAAATTCCACTTCTTGAATTCTATTTACAGGAAGTTTTTAAATGTCATTTGGTTTCAAAATAATTCTTTCAAAGAATTTCTATAAAGAAATTTTATATTTTTATTTTGAAATATATATATATATGATTTTAATATTTATACTTTTAGTCACACTTTGACTTTAATAATCATACTTTTCAAAATATTAACTTTATCTTTTATATTTTGGTTTTTATACTTTTAATTTTTATAAACTTGTACTTTGGTTTTGTATTAATAATTTATAAATAATTTGGTATATTTGTACTTTGATTTCAATATTATACAACGATCTTAAATTCTACTTTAAATTTTGGATTTAAAATCAAAAATTATAATTTAACAATTATAGTTCTAATATTTACGTTTTAAGTTCAATATATTTGATTATATATATTTTTGGCAAAGCAACATATTTGATTATATATTGTTTCAAGATATAAATATTATGATTTTAATTAAATATTTTATTTTATTTTAAGTTTTATTATGTTTAAAATATATATTTACGATTATAAAATAGTTTTACAAAGTTCCAAAATTATATTATATAAGTTCGTATTTATAAAACAATTTCAAAACAAATTAGTTTTCAATTTTTCCTAAATATGTCGACATGGGGTAACTATATATGTCGACATATAACATTAAATTCAATTTTCAAATTTGATAGCAAGTGTATATTCATGATAACCTTCTTTGACAGCCATATCTCTACACTCATATAAATAGCCTTCTTCCAGAAATGATAATAAATTACTCTCACCTTCAGTCTTTCTCCTCTCTTAAAAATTATAAATTCTATAACCATATTCTACTGATTTTCAGACCGAATCAATTCATTTCTTCTCCAATTCATTTCTACATCAAACTCTCTTTATTTCTACCAAGATCAAAGTGCAGACCAGAGTAATCGTAATTAAGATCGAAAGATCAAAGTCTGCATTCATTGTACGAACAATCAAAAACCAATATAGAGGTAACTAGGATGAATCTAGTTGGGTTTGATTGTGTTCGGTAAAAAGAAACTAAGAGTGATTTGTTTGCCCGGAAATCAAGTTAGGTTGTGGACCCACGGCCGGCAAATCAGAATGGCTTGCCTAGATGTCTGAGCTTTGGAGGGTGTCTCCTTATGGACTTGAAATCAAGGAGTGTAAATTATTGATATAAATTAAAGATTGTATGTAGTGCGAAATTGGATGAAGGGAAACTTTGACCTAGTATAAAAATCCTGATGTGTTAGTTTGTTTACTGAATTTACTTTATTTATATTTTATTTGATTCCGTGATGATTCTCTATACACTCATAATCATACTAGTATGGGAGCATTGGTTTTCAGAAGTATCATAATCCGATTTTTGAAAAGTTTTATTGGCTACCAATACTGGTAATGTTAATACTATTGCTAGTTCATTTGAAGAGTGTTAGTTTGCTACAAGACCACCACTTTTTAATCGCTGTAATTACACTTGCTAAGCATATAGGTTGAATATTTTTATAATCAATAGGATTAGACGTTTGAAATGTTACACAAACAAAGTATACGAACCTTAGATCAAGGTGCATAGTGGACAGCTAATCAACTAAATTAATACTAGAGCCATGAATATATTACTATGTTCACTAGATAGGAATGAGTTTAACAACGTATCTGTTTGTAAGTCTCCACATGAATTTTTGAGAACTTGGCAAGTTACTCATGAAGGTACTAGTAAATTTAAATAAATTAAAACTTCCATGTTGAATAATTAATTTTAGTTATTAAAATGAGTCCAAATGAATCCATATTCGACATGTACAGTAGATTTCAAGATATAGAACATTTGCTCGTTGCATTAGGAAAAAACTTTTCTAAAGAAGACCAAGCATGAAGTTTTCTAAATTCACTCACTCTTGATTGGGACCATAGGACTGTAGCAATTGAAGAGGGCAATGATATTAGCACTCTGAAAATTGAAGGGTTGATTGGCAATTTGATGTCTTTTTAAGCTCAATGCAGGATAGGACATAAAGCAGAGAAGTTTATTGCAATAATTTAATGCAATAACTGATGGATAAGACTTGGATAATGATGATGAAATGATAACATCGACAGAAAAAACTTCAAAAAATTCCTGAGATCAGAAAGATAAACAACTCCAAAAGAAACGACAATAGAAATTAAGAAAATGAAAATAATAGTCAAAATAAAATCAGATGCTACAATTGTGATAAACCACGACATATATAACGATTCTATCCATATCCAAAAAAGTAAAGGACAATGCACAATTCATCTAGAAAAAGTAATTTGCAATATTAGATGATTCAGATTCATAAGTCTATTAAGCGATAGTGATTTTGACTTAGAAATGGCTAGCATGTGCTTCACAATAACATACATTTCAGATGGATGGAAAACTAGATCTAAAATAGGTTCGCTTTTACATTAAATTTTTATTTTCTAGGTTGCTTTGATTGTTTGGTTGAATCGATTTTTCAAAATAATTTTAATAATTTAATTTAATTTTAAATATTTTTTAATTTAAAATTAATATATTAAAATTTTCAACTAATTATTTTCGTAAAATAGCAATATAAAAGTAAGTTTCCAATGTTTGAGAAATCTAAAGTTAGTGTGCATATATACACACATATATCTGGTTACACAAACAAACAAAAGTTCAAAAAGAATCAAATTATATAAAAGTACACATATATGTCGACAAGTCCTCTGACGAGATTTCAAATTTAAGTTTTAATTTTGATTTTTTCCCCCTCTTTTCTCCAATTTCTATGTCATTACGAGGCACCTTTGTACCGGAGAATGTGCTTATTAGTCTCTATTTATATCATCATATTCATCCATTTATATCATCACATTTCAATCTAAAACTCTCGTATTAAAAGCTCTTATCTTCACACAATTCTAATAACCACATCCTAAAGCACTCCTACCACCATGAGACCTGCAAGGATTGTCAGAAATCAACTTTTAATAATTAAGAGGCTATGAATGTCAACATCCATTAATAAACTATGGCAAAGTCTCTCCCGGTAGGTTGCCATTTTTAGTGATATTCCTTTTAATGAACTAGATTCTCTTTTTTATGACAATTCCACTTTTTTTTGTTTATGCAAGTCAAAATGATTTTGTTTTCTATCCTTATCTTCTCAAAACATTTTATGCAAATTTGAATGGAAAATTTTATAATGGAAATGAAAACCAATTCCAGACTAGCATTAAAGGAATGCAAATCGTTTTGGACTACGAAATTCTAGCCAAATTATTTGTTGTAAGTTCGTCGGGACTTATATTTCTACGTTTCAAATTGATTGAACTAATAAAGAGACTTTTTGTAACAGCCAATACTTTTCTGAGCTCAAATTTCAACAAAAATCAAAACTCAAACACATCTAAGCAAGATGCGTGTAAATCTGGTGCCTGAAAATAAATGAGCATGAGCATAATCAGAGTACGATAAGATAACTCACAATGGAAACAAAATAGGATAACTAGTATTAACTCTAGTAACTACATTTTTCAAATTAAGTCACTTTACGAATACCGAATATGAGAGGATGAGAACCGAGAGCCAAAATTAAACACCAGTGAGAACCCAACCTTCTCTAGAAAACCTAGGTGGTTTTAATGAGGAGGGGTCAGAACAACAAGATTGTGGTGAACATGAAATGTACAACACATATTATAATACACAGATGGATCCTGTTTGGTTCAACCCAAGATGTATGCCTACCAAGGCTAGCGATTCTAGCCTAACCTTGTAGTTACTTACACATGACTCTACTGCTCTTCCCAAAGTATTGTTCCAAGATATAATTCCGAGATAGAACGTTTACGCACATATTTAGAAAGCCTTTAGACCATGATTTAACTGGTTATTAGACCGAGAAGTGAACCCCTAATTGAGGAGTTTATGTATATACCTTTCCATCCACTTACCCTTAATTATTTAACCTCACTATCAATGATATATAAGGTGGATTATCGAGATCACTTAAAACCATAGGCGGACTTATTGGTCGGTGGATTTATTGGCACTTGATACCTCTTGATAATTTGCTCAACATCCTTTTAAACTAGAGGGCACTAGCTACGGGCCTTACTAGTTAAGGCTTTCGTCATTCACGCATATGCCCTTACCCCATATAAGGTGTGGGATTGTATTTTATCATTCGCTATACCTTCTAGCTGACCTTATTGGATAACCCCCTTAGTTGCGTACTACTTCCCGTAAGGTAGTAGCCATATCTAATGTTTTTAGTTTCTAGGTTTGGGTAGGAAATACACTCATATGTCGTTTAAGACCCCTAAACTGAAAGACATAATCCTATGTGGACTTTTCAACCCCAGCCACTTGAGACCCAGGAAGCGGACTATACGCGGAGGTTATTAGGTCTATACCCCATTAGCCCTTAATACCTTTCCCTATTGGGATAAAGTGGACCACGTCATTACGTCCTTACCATTTAGTTTCTCTCCATAGAAATATTATATGCATAAGAGTTATTATTGTCACAGGTTCCTATGGTTAATAATATTTTTACATCATTAACCTACTAAGTCTAACTCTTTTTAATTATAAGCTCTATATTCATTAATATAAATTAGGAAAATTATATCCTCTTTACCCTAAGATATTTATTTGATTACTTCCCTAATTGGACTTAGTATTTAAAAAACAATCAATATCCATTAATCCCCTTTTTACACCCGTTACCTTCTTATTTCTTTGTTTATTGTCCTTTATGACCATTTCGGTCATATTTTCCTAAGGCAACAATTTATCAGTCCCAAGGTATCTATTTGATGTACCCCAACAGACAATTACCATTCTTATTTAATTAATTGTTGCTTGTTATATATATATACATATATATATATATATGCGCATCAGACATCTCACATTAAGTTGACCACTTATGGATGTTGGATTTGTCGGTCGGTTTTGGACAGACTTCTACCCCAAGTTGAACTTAACCTCGTGCCTTGGTACATTTATATTTACGCATTAGACCACTCACATTAAGCTGACCATCCGTGGATGCTGGATTTGTCGGTTGATTCCGGGCAAACTTCTACCATAAGTTAAGCTCAACCTCGTGTCTAACTGCGGTTATAATTCAAATTTCCTAATTGGGGTGTACAACATTAATCCTAACTATTAATTTAGGAATTGTAACCATTATCCTAGTATATTTACTTTCCTCGAGTCAGTGTTGGTTACAATTGTTATTTATTGATTGGCGGTCCGATTTATAGAAATAAATTATATTAATTGCTAAAATAGTCACCACAAATATAATAATTCAATATGGATTACATTTTCATATAATTCCACAATTAAATATCATTCAAATATTCCAACATTCAATACAACGTATATTTTACCGTTTTACGTAGGTTTGAACGGATAATATTTTTATTTTTATATTTTCACGCGGTAAACGTAGTTATTTTCTTTATTATTATTTTTAAATTTATTGATTTGGTTTAATAAATAACCAAACATTCCTTTTTGCATTCAATTTTGACAAAGATTCCAAATTTTACAAAAAACGACTGTTAGCTATAATTATTGTATATTATGCCTGATTAGACATATTTCAAATTCACAAGAAATATATATGTTTTTTATATTTTTAGAATACTTGATGCAAACTACACACAAATATGTATATTTATATTTATACGTACGTTTGCACCACTTTTCCCTTTTTCAATCTTTTTGTCATATCTCTTGTGAATGTAAAATAACATCTTTTCATTCAAAAACGACATATTTACAATAACTAGGCCAGAACCCAACAGCATTGAATACAAACAGGCATCTTTCTTTTAAAATTATAATTCACATAATTCACCGTTGTATCTTTTTATCTAAATTCACATAATTTATCATTCAACACTGAAACTATAGATCTGGAGCATAACTACATCTAAATAGTGTTTAACGAGACTAATTTTCTAGATCTATAGTGTTTTGCAATAACCACAATACATTTTACACATAATTTGTAGGAAATATGTATAAACAAATTTAAGAATCCAACAATTATTATTATGCCTAACCAAAATTCACAATTTACAAATTTTAACACTATTTACAACCAGATCTAATAGGTGTCAGTTCAATTATAATAACACTATGAACATATATGATGGAAAATAGGCATATACTTTGAGATCTAGTACAAACGATATAAATTTGCTATTGTAATTATATATGTAAATCTCTCACTCATCTACAAGCATCCAAATCCGAAGTTTGAATAATCTTTAGGCCTACAATTCCCAAATTCCTATAAACTTACAATTTATTTGAAAAGAGGTTATTTTCAAATCTGTAGTTATGTAAGAAAATAGGAAGAGAGGAGAGAATCTGATTTGGAGCATCAATTTACATTCTTTTCCATTGGATTTGATAATCCTATCAAGTTTATATGATTTGTTCTATATGATTATATTTTTAATTTATAAATTAGGTTTGAAGAGGGAGAAAAATTGTAGAGCTCCGCTGCTGCTACAGATTTGTATGGAAAAGAATGAGGTCTTACCCCTTTATTTATAGGAGTGGAATTGGCCACAAACCGTTAGATTTGATTTATTAAACATCCTTCTGTATATATTTAATATTACATAGCCAAAACCCTAGCCGTCACTATCTGGCTTGACCAAGCAGTCGTAGCCAGCGGTCGACCACTTGGATCGACCTGGCAGTGAGGTGGCCGGGGAATTATTACTTTCTATTTATATAATATTCTATTTTATTTATTTTTTTTCCATTATCGTATTCGTCCGTAATTTTTTCATACATACTCTATTAGTGAAACTCCATACATGAACGTTGACCAGAATTCTGAGACGAACGCATCGGTTAAAGTTTCGTGGTCAAATCCCATCGTTTGCGGAAATTCTTATTTTTGATAATCTAATTAAATAACTAATTTATTGTCAAAATTCCATCGTTTTCATAACATTTTTGACAACAATGAAGATTTTGAATTCGAAAATCACATTTTTTTCCAAAAGCAAAAC
Organism: Allium sativum; assembly: GCA_030737875.1. Lineage (NCBI taxonomy): Eukaryota > Viridiplantae > Streptophyta > Magnoliopsida > Asparagales > Amaryllidaceae > Allium > Allium sativum. The sequence continues at coordinate 329,097,762 of CM060915.1, forward strand.
TTGTCAATCTTCTTTTACAACAATATATAACCTTAACATTGGCAAATTACAACAACCTAACTCTTAAAGCAACAAAAATCTTTTTGCTTCACAATGAAAAAATAGGGATAAGTCATACTTAGCCAATTTTGTCTCAGCAATCTTTCTAGCCATGAACGCACATTCTTTCATGAAATCTATCTTGCTCGCATCTTTACATTCTTTAACGTCTATTTAAGTAGAGAAGAATTTTCTCCTCGAACTTTCTCTATAGCCAATGTCCATTTTGTGCGTATTCCCGTAATTTTTTATCCTTATGAGTCACTTACCGGAAAGGAATAAAGGCTCCCTGACGAATAAAAACTAGAAGAAGAGAAATAAGAAGGAATGGAAATGGAGGTAGGAGAGGAGACGGAGGAAGAAAACAACAAATAAAAGAATATGGGCAATAAGGAATGGAGAGGAGGAAGATGAACGTGAACGTTATCAAATCCGAAAGTGAACATTATCGATTTGCTATTTTAACATCCGAAAATGAACGTTATCAAATCTCGAAGATGTTTGAGAACAAATTTATTATTTAGAAATTTTATCTTATTATCTATATTTTTAAAATTTATGTATATATATAGCTAGAAATGATCACGTTTAAAATTGTTTTATCAATACGTATTTGGAAAATTCATTATACCAAATCTGATAAACTCTTACTTAATATTTTACTGTTATAATTTGACAAAATTAAATAATATTTTTATTACTTAATCCATGTTTATATTAGACCAAATTCATATATAAACAAAATTAAATTCATTTTATATTTAGAAATTCTAGCTTTTGTATTCAAAATCTCGATTTGAAATTGATCGAAAAATATGGATCGTCATAGTAATGGGGAGCTATAGGGAAAAATAATCTAGTTGGCTTTTTCTTAGATAAAATCCTAGCATATCACATTGTCACTAAGAACTTCCTTTGAGTTTGTCAATGGAAAGGAGCTGTCAAATTATTTTTAACAAGGATATGTTTTAATTTTGTTTTTCCTCTATGGATGATAGAGCTGGAACCTTAGAGTCAGGCCCTTTCAATATATCCGACAGAGTATTTATCATCAAGAAATTTACCCCTATTGTTGATATAGTTTGGAAGCAAGTTGAATTTATTTGAGTTCGGGCTAACTCAATAGTATTCCATCACTTTACCAACTCTTAAAGGACTAAATTATATTTTTAGTCATACGAGAAAGCTTATTTGCTTTGAATGTGAAGATAGATTCACTTATGCTTGTGCGCTGATAGAGATCTCCTCTGAGAAGGAGATTCTTTGTTTCATCGTCGTTATTCAATCAAATTATATTATTGGATACATTATGTTGTCCTTCTTTTAGAGGCCTCCCATATGAACTCGTTGTTGTTATTTTGGTCATTCTGATATTGATTTCCTACATTCTAAGTCTTTAGTTACACTTGCTACAGAGATTTCTTCTCATTTGTTACCTTCTTTTCAGAAGACAAACATGGAGAATAGCAAGCCAAGTCATTCACTCTTATTGTTCCTTTTCTTGATAAAGAAAAAAAAAAGTTGATTTTCCTATAGACTTAGCTTTTGAAGTGACCACAGGGAACCCTCAAGCATCTCTTGGCTCATCCCCCTTAGTCAAATCCCTTGATCCATATGTTATAGATCTTACTCTATGTCGTCATGTTTCGATGGCTAGGTTGAGGACTTGATGATGAACATGAGTATGATATCCATTAGACCATGCCATTGACTTATGCCTGTTTATGATCTCATAAACATATTTAAATATATATTTTATTTTCTTTATATTTCATATATTGTCTATGTGATGTCATCTGGTAAGTGTTAAGGAATGCGGAATAGATCGTTAAGGAAAAACTAACATTAGAGGGGGCTAAATAGTGTTTTCAAGGAATTTAAGAAAATCTAGAACTTGTATGATCTGCTATATGAATCACACACCACATAAACAATCACAGGCACAAAATCAAACACAAACACAATAATAAACAGAAATAAAATGCAGAAAAGGATAGAACAAACTGGATTTTATACTGGTTTGGATTACTCCTACGTCCACTCGCATGCAATGCTGGATTGCGCAGAGTTTTATTACTATATCAATATCCATGTACAACCTCCTTGATTTCATGGCCACAAGGTTACCACCGACTCCAAACCCCCTTGATCAAGTTTATTTCCCTTGATTTCTCTGGCTGCAAGGTTACCACTAATTCATTTCCTTGATTTATGGCTACAAGGAACACACCTTTTCCCAAACACTTCCCAAACAATTACAACAACCCTATAACTCTTCAATAGCAATTCGATTCAAAGAGTAATGAGTAGAGAGTGAGAAGAGAATGAGATTGAGAAGAGAAGAAGTTTTTACCAAACGACGAGACTAGTGAATGTCCTAAGAAATGACATATTCCACTAGTACTTTTACAATCGAAATTACATCCTGCATAATCATCGTCACAATAAGAAACTAAGTAGAATGAATCATTTTTTGTGAATAATGTTCGATTTGAGAAATGATTATTGAAATCATATTATGAAATCAAAGCTGAATTAGCATTGGAATTTCTCATAAATTGATTCGGATTGGATTATCTCTTGAAGTTAGTATTTTTCTTTCCAAAACTATAAAATTAATTTATTTACTTCAATTAAACTACTTTGAATATAAACTAGCTATCTTATCCAACTATTCTATAGCAAACCGATTTAGTTTATTTAAACTATTTCATACTAAAACCTGTTTATTCTATTCAAACCAATTTTATGTCAAGCATATTATTTTCTTTAAACTACTTTATAAAAAAAACTTACTTACTCTATTTGAACCTATTTTATATCAAGTTTATTATCTTACTTAAAATATTTAAAATTTAACTTAACTATTTTAGAGATAAGATTGTATATTTTCAATCCGAGCAATTTATGTCCGGAATGATTGAATATAAAAATTTAGTTGAATAATAATATTCATAACATACAATCTAAATTGAATTTGAAGTTTCGATAATGAATTGGTTTATGGATGTAAACCTGAATTTGGAATGATATCAAATATATGAATCAGTTAACAAATCAAACTAAATTGATATTGAAATGGATATTTCGAGAATCTTTAATTTTGGATGTTTAATATGAAAGTTTTTGAAACTTATATATGAAATATTATATAAGAATGCAGTGAATTTAAATTATTGATTTGAAGGAAGTTGATATGAAATGAAATCTTTTATAAATGGAAATTATATAAGAATGACATGTTAACATGATTTGAGAAATCTTATGTAAATAGAATTTATATGAGAGTGATATGTTGGAAAAACGCGATTTGAAAAGAAAATCTTATGTAAATTGATGCTTATGTAAGTGTGATATATATGTAACGTGAAATGAAGTACTATATATAATTAGTATGTATGTTTTCCAAATGAAGATATGGAATCCATTGAAAATTGAAAATCACAGCTATGTTGGTGCTCCGTTAATCAGAGTATCCATTGATATTGGAATCCCACTCGGTGGGTTCACATTGATTATTATTACTTATCTTATCTAGCACAATTAGAGGGGCGAGAAGCCTACAATTACGAACGGTTCTTCTGAGATAGTGGTCGTAACCGCCGTGGAACTGCAATCTAGAAGCCATAGCGAAATTCGAGGGGCGTGATGCCTACAGTACGAGCAGTTCCACTGAGATAGTGGTTGTAACCGCCGTGTAACTACGATTTATGGCAACAACCATGGCGAAATTCGAGGGGGGTGATACCTATGGTTACAAGCGATTCTATTGGGATAGTAGCGTAACCGCCGAGTAACCGCGATCCATGGAGGAATGTATTTTCCATATCTATTTTAATTGTTTTAAGTATTTTCACTGGGAGTTAAAACAAGTATATTTGGTACTTAGAGATTTAAGTCATGCGCCTGGCCAGCGTATGTCTAACGTCTGTAAGAACGACAATAAACTTGTTAAACTTCGGGTTATCAAGTATTTCAAAACGTTAAATAACAAATTAATAATCTGCAATAAAATTTATATACCTTCAACATAATAAACTAAGAAAGAAAAGTTTTAAATGTCTTGAGAAATACAACAGCTTTGGATTTTTAATAAAATACTTATTTTTTATTTGAAAAGTTATTTTCAAACACGAGAATCATATTTTCAAATTTTAAGTTTTGTTATAAATATTTTAAGTTGGTTTAAAATCCTATAATTTAATTTGTTCCTAACTTTGTAAAATTTGTATAAGTAAGAATATTTTGTTGCATAATTAAGCATATTTTTAACATCCTCTCCTTTTCGAGGACGAAAAGTTCTGAGTAGGGAATGTTGTAACATCCCGTTAATTTTGAGCAATTAAGTCATTGAATAAATTTAATTATTGAATTTAAAGTGGTTTTCAGATAAATTTTATGATGTTATTTATGAATGATTTCAAATTAATTTCTAATGAAAAACAATTTCTAATTAGATAAATGGTGATTTATAACAATTAAAATTATTATCAAATTGTATGTGTATTTGGAATCATCAGCTTTGAAGTATTTTTTATAAGAAAAAGGAGAGGTTAGTAGTCTAATACTTGATTTGTGTAAAGTTTTAATATAAGAACTGAAACGATGATTGTCGATCGTGAAATAATAGCTCTAGTGATGCGGAAACGGATTTTACGTTAAATTTTATCTTTTTGAAATTAAATATGTATTGCGATTGTTTTGTTTCATTTAATTAAATTAAATGGAGCGTTAATAATAGAAATACAATTTAGTCTTATTTTATAGCTTTAATTTCAGTTAATAATAACAGCTATATATATCTATTCTCTGATTATAACCACTTATGTAATATGATTTAGGAATCCTAAAAATAAAATAAAAAGAAACATCAATATTGTTTTACTAAATTTTGGATTCGTTAGTTCCATTTGAATAGTTTTATATAAATAGTTAGCGGAGAGTATTGGTTACAACAATAACGAAATTTCAAATAGAAAATAAATCATTAAGTTTTAGCGTATTATCATGTACCATATTGTTTTGGTCCTACGGTTGACCGCAGTTTAAGCTTAAAAATCAGTAAACAAAATTTACTCTGTTAAATTGACATTTAATTGAGACAAGTACCGATTCATGTTCCGTTAGTTTTAAATTTTGTTATTTCCTATTCCAAAACGTTTTTTGCATGCGCCACTTGACAAGCTGGAACATTCAAAAATCACCTCAATTTATGGATCTCAACCAAATTCATTTTCAGTTCAAAATATTTTGAAAATTAAATATCTCATTAACACATACCTTTTATTTACTTCTTTTCCGTTAATTGTCCTTTCCTTCAGTTGGAAAACCACTAATTAAACATTTGCAATTTTATTTATTTTGACCATTTCCTCTCACCCTACTCTCCATGTTCTCTCTCTTTCCCTTTTGAAATTCTGAAATGGCATGTATTAATTAATATATTTTTAACGAAAAAACACGTAACTTTGAAATGGAAATAATTGAAACCGAATTTTCCGTTTAACCCTTGAATGTGAAACAAGATGACATGATCATCTACTTATAAAAATAAAATATATTTATAGCACGTCCCTCTCAATTCTACCCGGACTCTCTCCTCTTTCTTTTGGTTTGCCATTTGAAGCTCCACAAAAAAATAGTTTGTACCCATTCAGATCTGAAACCTCCATTCTCTCCCACAATAGATCAGCTTCAGCCCCGTGCGCTGTCACTAATATTCGGATCTTGCTCCTCCTCGATTCTATTCGTCGATTCAACTTATATCACTGTTGTTTTAAGGTGAGTTTTCACTCATGATTAGCCTTTGATTCACGTTTATTTATTCAATTGCATTACTAGAATATAATTATTACGTTTGCTGACCAAGTTACATAGATTGTTCGTACCCCCCTTATGCCTGTCTTGTTTATGTGAGGCTTGATTATGTATATAGACGTAGACCAAGTTGCATATACTATTCGTACCCCTTGTATTTGCCTTGTTTATGTGAGGCTTAATTTTGTATATGACATACCTGTACGTATATCTTGTCTATACTTTAAAATATGGTTTAATTACATTTGATGGCCAAGTTGCATATGTTTTTCGTACCCCCTCTTGCGCCTGTCAACTTGACATGTTTGAAATATATGCCAATTTGTTACTGCACATCAATGTGAAAAAGAACTAATAAACTAGATTGTACCCTAGATGAAAAGAATGACTGCAAGTATTCATGACTATGTTAAGTTAATTTTTTTAATAGTAGGATAATATAATATGTAATAGGAATAAAAAAATAGTCTGCTAGAAAAAAATATGTGTGGTAGTCAAACACCTTCTTGCGTCCACTGTTGCACCATACTTGAACTTGTTGAAATGTTGAAACAGGTACTACACGCTTGATTTTATGTATGGACACATTGGAAGTTTATTATCTTATTCATATTGGCATCTTACATATGCTGGCATGTATACTTGGACTGTTTTGGGTTTTTTTGACATCAAAATAAAATAAGAATTTAAAGTTCACTTGAAAAAAAAAGGTTTGTTGTACCACCTAGTATCAGTTTATTGTTCGTTGTCTCTTACTTGTCATTTATCGTTTGATAGTTTACACATTTTTGGCCCCTGCTATTATTTTTTCTTTGACCTGTTATGCCGCCATTTGGACTCTGCCCTTGTATTATCTTGTACAGCTGCTTTTGATTCTGCACAAGATTTATTGACCGTGAATATTTAGCATTTTACATGTATTATGGATTTTAGTTACTTCATGTAGTTATGGGATTAACAATTGTATTTGAGTATCGCTTTTGAACAAATTTACTTGAAAAAAGATTAATCCTGACTCGAGTGTTTTATGTTTTACATAGAATACTTGGGTCAGATCTGAGTGTTACAGATATAAAAATTCAGTTATCAAAGTTAAAATCATGTGAAGACGTGCGTGCTATGGATCGTAAAATATGTAAATCTTATTTATTAAAATCTATGTATATGTGCAGTTAAAGTGCTCAGCGGATCCAATGCGGCGGAGGCGTAAAAAGTTATAGCGGGGATAAAGCGAGGAAATAGCAGGATATAGCGGATGAGCCTAAAATAACATATAAAACTCATATTTAATGCTTTTACAAAATATAAATGATAAATAAATGGAATATTATCATTCAGCTTAATTATTATTAGTACTTTCTTAATTTTAAATATAAACAAAAGCAAATATATGTAAATAAGTATAAACTTTTATTTAGCTTGACTAAATGTAATATAATATTATAGTAATTTATATTCTAAAAAATATATATTAAAAAATTATATTTAAAAAATAATTTTATAATGCATAAATGTCATTTTTAATTCACTTCTCTTAAAGAAGATATAGCGGAAATAGCGAAATATAGCTGGAATAATAGGATATATCGGGTATGTCAGAATATAGCGGGGCTTAAAGCGGAAAGGCTATTTCAGAAACTATTTAGAAATAGCATAGCGTCAGAAACCCGCTACACGATATAGCGAGGATATGGCGAGGTAATAGCAAGGAATAAACTGCACAGAACCTTATTTTCTTCTTCTCTTCTGATCCTTTAACTGCTAAACAAAAAAATGGATAATTCTATCCATAATTTGAGCAAAAACTTGGAACAAACGCTTGAATCATTCATTAAAATACTCTCACTCAAACTTTGAAATCAAAGAAATTTAGAACTTAGTCAAATGCAGACGATAAGGGAACAAGAGAGGCATTTCGACACGATTCAGGGGTTTATCTTTTCTAAAGATGAACCCGAAGTCAATCTTGCATGCACTACACCAAAGATGATGACGACTGGAATGATATATAGGCAGATGCCATCTTCGTCAAGGATGGTTAGAGGAAACGCCACATATTGTATTTAAGTTCGAATATGTTAAAAATATATTGGTGTGTATTAGACGTATAATTGGATTGATTTGATTGGTTTGTTTGAATGATTAATTTAAGTATACAATTTTGAATTGGATTAAAATGCTTGATTCAATGTTTATGTTTTCATATGCTTATTTTAAATATTTATATGATTTCTTAAGTTTATCCTTTAAAATGTCCTTATATTTAAAGTCAGTACAAGAGTAAGTAATAAATATGGTCAATGTATATGTTTTAGTTGATATGAGAATTGGTATTTTAGTAAAGCTAGTAATTAGGTCAACTATGGTAGTTTTTGTTGATGACAAAGGGGAACAACCTGTAAAATGTGCATAAACTTAGGGGGAGTATAAATTAAGGGGAGTGATTCGATTTAGATGGAGTAAAGAAGAAGTTAAGGAAATATTTTATAAAATGGTTATCATCATCAAAAAAGGGAGATTGTTGTTATCATGGATGGTAGTTTGGATGATAATAACCTCAGATAAAGGATATTTTATATTTATAAATATACTAAATATCATCCAGATATATATATATACATACACATATGTATGTATGTATATATATATGTGTGTGTGTGTGTGTGTATATATATATATATATATATATTTGTATATATTGTATAATGCAGGACATATTGCATGATATTATGAAAGAAATTAATAATGAAAGCCCTATAGTATCAAGATTAAATGTAACGACCCGAAAATCCGTACTGTCTAAGTTGACAACATATGTAACAACCCGGAATTTCAGAACCAATTAAATTTTTTTATTTTAGTTATTTTAATGGATTTTGAATATTTAAAATGAGTTATTTTGAATAACAACGACTAAAAATTTATTTTAATCGAAGTTAGAACGTAAAAATTTATTTTAATTATAAATAGAGTTCGAAAAGGCGCGGTAGTTTGAAAATTCGATTTTAAATTTCAATTGAATGTACATAATTCAAAATAAATCGAATTTCAGCAAAACAAGAAATATTTGAATCTGTTTAGCTATATCTTTCTAACGAATATGAAAATTCCAAATTTCATAATATAAGTTGAAAGTTATATCTAGTTTAAAATTTAGAATAGTCGCTATGGAATTTGTATATATTTTAATATAATATATAGCCCTTAAAAATAGCTATTTTGCAAACGACCTCCATTTTCGACGAAACGACTTTTGTTGGATCCGGAATGTCAAATTATTATTAGATTTCAAATTTCATAATTTTTGGAGTTAATATGTGAGCATAGTAAATTTAAATGTGTTTTGACAGTTTCAGTTTGAATTGGATCGACCTGAAAATGACCATTTTTCGAAGGGTCTCCAAATTCAATGAAATTAGTTTTGTTAGGACCATATCGTCAAAACATAGTTAGATTTATTTTTCTGGAATTTTTGGAGTCAATATGTGCCCCCGGTAAATTAAAATGTACGTTTAAATTAATATATATTGATTTATATTTTAATTTAAAGAAAAACTGATCGAAACAGTCGAATTGGCTTACGAAACATATCCCATTGTGTCTGGAATGGAGGTGTTTAGCTAAGGGCGACACTCATTGGGATTCGTTTGGAATTCGAATGTAAATTCTAAAATTTAAGAAATAAATTAAATATAAATAGCCGGCCAAAAGAAATTTTTATAACCTAATTTATTTTCTCCGAAAATCCCGTCGCCTTCAGTATGACGAATGCGGAAAACCCTTTGATCCTTTCCCCTACAAAAACACTCAATCGGCTCAATGATTCAAGGTGATTTCTGTACGAACATTGAAAAGGAACGTGCCCTCTTCAAATTCATACGGGTCTGGCCCCCTGTAGTTGAGTATTTTGCACAAATCAATCCTCCAAAGTTGATCCATTCAGTGGTGTTTTCCGGCCAGGGTTCCCCGTCGAGCTGAAGGGGGTGGGTAGCATGGAGATCTCTCCCTTAGGCCGTCAACGTGGGGAAGACCGATCATCAGCAGCTGTCCGGTTTGGGTGCAAATCTAAAACCTAGTTTCGAACAGCTGAGTAGAACGACAGCCTGGTTTTAATTAGAGGAAAACGAAGGTTTAAAATTTATTTAATTAATTATCTCATAAATTTCATTAACGTTTATAAAATCGTATTTTTTTCATACTAACTCCATATCGTGTGAAACATGATCCGTTGGGATCGTGGGGACGAGAGCTTCACAAAAAGACTAACCGGGTCAAATTTGGAGCTTGTTACAATTTAGGGCAGAATTAAATTCAAACCATCCAATAAAGAATGATGGAGTGGAAACCGACTGTGAGAACTTTCTCTCACTCAAATTATTTTACAGTTATTATATAATAGGTTGCAGACGAGGCTTAGTAGCTCCTGACACTATTTTTTGTACATACCACGGTTGATTGTTTGTTTGGATTGTGATTGAGATTGTCATGGATTAATATTGTTGTATATAAAAATTATTTATATAAAATGTATATAAAAATTATCTTGAAAATAAAATAAATGTTCATTTACAAATCGGACGGTTTGTTTATGTACACCCATTTTACTGATATTGATTGGGACGATAATTTTTACACATCGCCCAACTGCATAATAACCAGTATTTGTTGTTTGAAAACCCCACACGGGTATTGGGATGATATTTGACATACAATGATCTCAATAATTAGTGGTATGTCAATCATTGGGTTGACAGACTGTATAAGCGTTATTTATTTATTTAACTGCTTATACTGTTGTAAAATGCACTCTGGATGTTGTATGAATTTTTAATGATTGTTAATCATTATTGCTGTATACATGTGATCTATGAAATTCATATAATTGAAATTATATGGTAATCGATGGAGTCTGATTCCAATTCAGAATTAACGAATATTTTAAAATAATATTCAGTGAATATTGAAATGTGAAGCCGTGTTAAGTAGTTAAACGCCATTTTAACACGAATGGGATTTTTCTGTCGATTTTATTCATTTTATAATGAATATCGAAAAGTGATTTCAAAATCCGATATTTTGAAAATATTATCATTTTAATATTATAATGATATGAAATATTCAATATGATTTGAGAATTGAAATGATGTGGAAATCGTTTTAAAATGAATTTAAAACGAATTTATAAATGAATATTTAGTTTTGATTTAAATTGAAATAGAAGTGGGAATCGTTTTAAAACGAATTTATAAAATACGTTTTAAATGGAAATCGACGAAATATATATAGTATATATTATATAAATTAAACGGCCTGAATAGAACGCATCGCGCAACGACCGTTCATGAATTTCGACCACAAATAGACGTAACGGGAGATCCGACCGTCGGATTCTCCTAAAACTGGAACCGTTGGGTTCGTATCGGAAAAAGATTTCCAACAATAACAAGAGATTTAAAATCTAACTGTTGGATTTTAAAATATGACCAAATAAATTTAAGAAAAGGTCGCTATGGACGTAGTTCGGTGGCCGATATTGGAAATCGACTATATGAGCGATATTAAAATTATTAAAAATATGAAAAAATTGTGTAAATTCATAATTAGAGTTTTGGAAAGATTTTGGGTGAAAAATTGCAGTTTTGAAAAGATAAAAATATATTTTTATCGAAATGAACTAGTGTAACAACCCGAAAATCTGGGCCAGTTTAAAAATTTTATTTTGGCAAATTTAGCGAATTTTGATTATTTAAAATAGATTATTTTAAATAATATCGACGAGAAATTTGTTTTAAATATAATTCGAACGTATATATTTATACGCGTCGTCGTTAGAATATAAATATTTATATATAATTATAAATAGAATTGAAAATGGCGCGGTAGTTCGATAATTCGATTTCAAACTTCAATTGAATGTACCGGGTGCAAAACAATCCGGATTTTAGTGAAACCAAAAACATTAGGATCTAATGGATAATATCTTTCCAACGAATCCGAAAAAAATCAAAGTTTCATAGCGGGAATCAAACGATATGTCTAGTTGAAAATTCTGAATAGTCGCTATGGAATTCAGGCCCTTAAAAATCGACATTTTGCAAACGACCTCGGATTTCGACGAAACCAGTTTTGCTGGGTCCGTGATGTCGAAGTATTGCTAGATTCCAAGTTTCATAATTTTCTGAATCAATATGTGAGCGTGGCAAAGGAAAACGCGTTTGACCAGTTTCAGTTTATTTTAATCGACTGGAAAATGGCCATTTTTCTAACGGTCTCAGAATTCAACGAAACTAGTTTTGTTAGGACCGTATAGTCAATACGAAGCTAGAAAATATTTTTCGAGAATTTTTAGAGTTAGTATGTGACCCCAGTAATTTGAAATGTACGTTTACAATTCAATATAGTGATTTAAATGTAAATTTAACGGAAACTGATTGTAACAACCGAATCAGCCTACGATACATATCCCATTATGTTCGGAATGGGGGTATTTAGCTAGGGGTGACCCTCGCTGGGTTCGATTTGGAGTTCGGATCGATAAACTTCACATTTAAATAATAAATGAATTAAATAATAATATTATTATTCTATATAACCCTAACAAAACCCTAGTTTGTTATTTTCATTTCAGCGCCGTCATTTAAGCATTGAACGGCCGATTTACCCCTATTTTGATTCCATAAAATCACTCCATCCCTTCAATAATTTCGAAACCCCCAACTGCAATCGCCTTCAGCTAGGTGAGATCCTCCTTCCCAACGGTGGTGATCGGCTGGAAGGCACAGAGGTGGTCGGAATTTGGGTGAGATGCGCTGTCGTTTGGGCTGGATTTTCACAATGAGGAGGTGACCGATTTCAACAATGTTGATGGAAGGGGTGCGGTTTTCGATGGCCGTTCGGACGGAGGCTCCTGATCATCGACGGTCAGCTCTTGGAGGCGGCGGCAAGAAACCCTAGGCTTTGAACGAGTTACGGTTTCATCCTGGAGCTGAAAAACAACAGTGAAGGTGATTAACTTTATTTAAATTTCAGTTTTAATTTAATTCACTTTATTTAAATTTGCATTGTTTTTCAATTTAAAAATAAAATAGATATGGTTTTAAAAATAAAATAGATATGGTTTTAAAAATAAAATAGATATGGTTTTAAAAATAAAATAGATATGGTTTTAAAAATAAAATAGATATGTTTTTAAAAAGAGAATAGGAAAGTGTTTTGTAAATATACGTGTTCTGAAAATAAATTGTTTTTAAATCTGAAAATAAATAGTTTATAAATCTGAAAGTATATTGTTTTTTAGCTGAAAATAAATTGTTTTTAAATATGAAAATATAGGGTCTTTAAAATAGAATATAAATAGAACTTGTAAAAGAATTTATTTTGAAAATACGAATAGAATATAAATAGAATTTGTAAAAGAATTTATTTTGAAAATACGAATAGAATATAAATAGAATTTGTTAAAAATATAATTTTAACACAAACGGTGTTGAACAGATCTCGTTAGAAGCACGGCGAAGATTTCCCGCATTTGAAGTGTCGTGGAGCTAGGATAGCTATTTGTGAGAATTTCTCACCTTTCAATTTCTTTTCTAGTTATATATATATATACTAGGATGCAGACGGTGCTTAGTAGCACCCGACACAATCGTCCACAGACCATGGACTTGTTTGTTTGGTTGCATAGATTAGTTTGATGATTTGATTTGAATTTGGTTGTTTGGTGAATATGATTGATGTGTGAATGGCGTGGGCCTTCACTAGACCGGGGATAAGGCTAGGCCTTGTCCCGTTTCTAGTATCGTGTCGTTATGCCGCCGAAATTTTCTAAAATATGTTAGAAAAATAAAAATATCATTTTATTGAACAAATGAACCGAATAGAATATTCATAGGTTGAATAAAATGTTTTATCGTTAAAAATATAATTTTTAACGTGAATGTGAATAAATAAATATTCATTTACAAACCGGACGGTTTGTTTATGTACACCTATTTGAAGGACATTGATTGGGACGATAAATTTTACACATCGCCCAACTGCACAAATAAAATATGTGTTTGATTGTTTGAAACCCCACACGGGTGTTAGGATGAAATTTGAAGTTCACTCATCCTGATTGATTAAATATGTCGATCGATCGATTGACAGGCTGTTATAAGCGTTAGATATCTATATTTGACGCTTATACAGTGTAGTGCACTTTGGTTGATGGTTGATTATTTTTCAATGCTATTATACATGTGTTGTATGAAAATCCATATAATTAACTTTATATGGTAATTGATTGGGCCTCATTCCAATTTGAAAAATAAAGAATAATATAAAATAAAGGTTCATGTGTTGACAGTACTCATCCATTGAGATTGGTCATGTGTTGAGCGAAATATTTTAGTAATAAAATTTACATCTTTATAATATAAAATAAAGGTTCATGTGTTGACAGTACTCATCCATTGAGATTGGTCATGTGTTGAACGAAATATTTTGATAATAACAACTATTTTGAAAAAGAAATATTTGAAATAGAATATTTGAAATAGAATATTTGAAAATAGAAATTTATGAAGCCGTGTTGATTAGATTGACGCCATTTTGACGTGAACGATATTTATATCGATTTTAAACGATTTCGAAATGAAATGGATTGAAAACGATTTCGAAATGAAATGAATTGAAAACGATTTCGAAATGAATTGAATTGAAAACGATTTCGAAATGAAATGAATTGAAAACGATTTCGAAATGAAATGAATTGAAAACGATTTCGAAATGAAATGAATTGAAAACGATTTCGAAATGAATTGAATTGAAAACGATTTCGAAATGAATTGAATTGAAAACGATTTCGAAATGAATTGAATTGAAAACGATTTCGAAATGAATTGAATTGAAAACGATTTCGAAATGAATTGAATTGAAAACGATTTCGAAATGAATTGAATATAAAACGAATTCAAAGTGAATTGAAAGCAAATTGAAATGAATTCAAATTGAATTGAAATTTGAATTGAATAGAAATGAATTTTAAAACGAATTTATAAAGAAGAATTCAATTTTGATTTAAATTGAAATGGAAGTTGAAATTGCTTTTGAAACGAATTTTAAAACTATTTATATAATTCGTTTTAAATAGAAATCGACGAAATATATATTATATATATTATATATATAATATAATGGCCTGAATAGAACGCGCCGCGCCGCGGCAGTTCGTGAATTTCGACCATTTATTTCAAACGGACATTACGGGAGATCCGACCGTCGGATTCTCCTAAAACCGGAACCGTTGGGTTCGTATCGAAAAGAGCTTTCTAGCGAATGTTAGAAATTTGAAATCTAACGGTTGGATTTGGAGATACGTCCAAATCAAATTCGAAAAAGGTCGTTGTAAGTGCAGTTCGATGGCCATTGATGGAAATCGACTGTACGGGCCTTGATAAAATTATTAAAAATAGTAATAATTTGTGTAAAATCATAAGAAATGATTTAGAAAGAATTGGGATGAAAAACTCCATATTTGAAAAGATAAAAATAGATTTTTATCGAAATGAACTAGTTTTGAACTAGAATTATAATTCTATTTATTTTTAAATAAATAAATTGAATTTGAAAAGGGTTTTAAAAATAACCAGAATTTCCAATGATTGCATTGGAGTGGATTTGAATCGAAATTGTCATTGGAATATTTCGATGTTGGAATTCGTGATTATACGGATGTTGTTATGGAAGTTTGAAAGATATATATTTATATCGTTATTTCCAATACGACATTTGTTAATCGTAGAATTTGATGTTGAATATAAGCCGATATATTTTCTATTCAGAGCCTTGTATTGAATATCAAATGTGATTTGGGTTTGTCGTGAATGGTGTCTTCACTAACACTGTTCTTGAACCCAGTTGAGAAAAGATTAAATCTTTTTATTTAGATTTAATGAAGAGTACCAATTGAATAATATTTAATTGGAATTGAATCGATATTGATTTTTGGGTTTATCGTGGACGGTGTTTTAAATAACACTCGTTCTTTAACCCGATAATTAATGAATGTGATTTTGGGTCCATCGTGAACCGTGTTTTAAATGACACTGATTCTTTAACCCAGTTAACGATTAAAACTAAGTGGAGTTTTAATGAATCTTTAATTAGATTGAAATAATCGAGAATGGAGTATCACCAGTTTTGCTCCAGGCGATAGTTAAATCTTTAATTAGATTTGAACGTGAAATGGTAATTGAATTTACCGATAACACTGTGGTGTTAGATATGAAGTATTACCAGTTTTACTTCATGGGATAAATAGGTTGGGATTGGGAAATTAAAACAAATGATTACTTCGGTAAGGTTCGCTAATCCCGACTAGTTTGAATTGATATTCAAAAATAGATTAAAGAATAAAATTCAAGAAATTTATCTTGGATAAAATTAATGGGAACCTTTCCCTATGAATGTGAAATTTAGAAACTAACTGTCGGTTAGCCAAGCAGAATGGTTTTCTGGATATTGATCTGATGTTGGTTTCGGCCTTCGGGGTTAATATTTGGGGAATTATTCTCTTGATTAATTTACGGTTAGTGACTGATGAATTGGAATGAGGCGTATGTTGTGTTTGTGTAACACTTATTTAAAATATACGCGAGTTATTCGGTAAGACCGGGTTTATCCCATTCTGAATAACTGATACGACGATAAGTCGAAGATGAAGACGATGGTCGAAGACCGGAGGTCTTCACGTTGTTTGGGTAATTACTGATGATCTTGATTGGGCTGTACACCCAAGAAGATGGAAACAGTTGGTGATCGTCCAGACGTACTTGGAGATCGATGGATATGCGGGGTACTAGGTGCCTCCGGTTTCGTTCAGACCCGGAACGGACTTGTAAATGGACTGTGTGTCTGACATTGGATTTTAGTCCGTGTGATTGATCTCTATTAAATATATATCTGTTTGGCGGCGGAGAATTTATTCTCTTGCTTAACGCCCTTCTCTGAGACGTACGAGCTCAGGGGTTATATATTGATGGATATCAAACGCATGGAGTGAATTGCCTGTGTGGCATGCCTAAGTGGCAATTGATCGAGGCTTCTGTTGAAAAGCAAAGCCTTGTGGTGATGATCAAAGCAAGGCCTTTGTGGCGTAGCTTTGTGTAACGTTTACTTCGCGTGTTTCACACCCGGTATGAACCCAAAACGGGAGACGGACCTCAGGGAGGACTTGCGTTTCTTTCTAGCTAAAAGTGGCGTCAGTGGTTTTACACGCCCTGACGAGTTTGACTTATGTGGTTGTTGCTGTTGCGAGGCGCCTCGGATTGATCGGTCGTTCTCGAACCGATGGAGTCATTTGATGGCTCATTTGCGCCCCAAAGGGCGGGGAAACGTAGTGTTCAGGCATAATAATCCACATCGGTGGACCGGCCCTGACGATGCAGGGGGCAGTTGCGGCTGTTCCTGAGACATGGTAGGCTAGATTGTCTCGAATCGGTTGAGGACTATCTTTTGCCTCGGTTCATAGATGGAAATCCAATTTCCAAATACGTGACATTTTGCGGTTTTGATTGTAAACCTATATGTGGCGACATAGTGGCATGGGACGCTCATGCCGCCTATGATTGATACTTATGATTTGAAGTTGTTTTATACACTATGCACTTATAATAGTATCAAATGATTTCTTTTAAACGTATCAAGCATTCTTGGCTATTATAAGGTAAAAACCCTATCCCCCGGCTTGCGTTGAATTGTGTGATAGGACCTGGGTCTTATAATAGCTTCATTTTTCTTTATTTAGCATTGCGCTGTTGTTTTATGCACTTGTATTCTTGGGAGGAAACCCGTTCCGTGTTATACGGCGTGGTCCCTTGATTTGCCTAATGATTTAAAATAAAGATTAATAACTGTTTTAGTTCTCACACCAGTCCCATGACTGACCTGGAGTTTATTGTTTTAACCTAAACTCTGGGTGCCCTTATTTTGACACGGGCAGCTAGTAGTTTTGGTTTTGCAGATTTATATTCACAGGATCCTGGTTTACAGCTGGAACGATATCCGAAAAGCTTTGTATCCGTATATCTACTTCTAGTTGTGTATTGTATTATTTTCCGCTGCTATGTATTTAAATGTAATTTAAATCTCTGATATTTCTGTGTAATATTCATTTTTACTCTGTATATTCTTGTAATCTGATGCATTGTTGTAATATACAATGAAATGTTCTTTTGTATGCGTTCTATTTTGTCGTGTTCTCAAACGATAGGGCGTTTCGAACGGTCTTGATCGGTTTAGCGACTGGTTCGGACCGAGCGAAATTCCTTGCCGTCACAACTAGTTATTAACTAGAATAATAATCCAACTATTTTTAGAAACAAATAAATTGGATTTGAAAATGGTTTAATATAACCAGAAATTTTCAAAGAATAAATTGGAATGGAAATAATCTTTGGAATATTTCGATATTAGGTTCCGTGACTATATAGATATTGTTGAGGAATTTGCAATATATATATATAGGGGCAACCTATTTTGACACAAAATTAAACACAAAGAAAGAGACACAAAACCTCCACCGTTGGATATATTTTTCTTTATGTGGAGAGTGGAATTCATGGGTAGATTCAATGGTTGAGATTTATTGTGTGCAATTTTGTGTTCTCATTTTGTGTCTAAATAAATATATATATATATATATTTCGTTATTCCCAATACGATATTATTGGCTCCAGAGTTTATATTGAATATAAGCCGATATAATTTCTATTCAGAGCTTTGTATTTAATATCAAATTGGATTTTGGGTTTGTCGTGAACGGTGTCTTAAATAACACTATTCTTAAACCCAGTTGAGAAAAGAATAAATCTTTAAATTAAGCTCTAGTGAAGTTTTTCAATTAATTAATATTTAAATTGGAATTGAATTAAAAATTGGATTTTTGGGTTTATCGTGAAATGTGTTTTAAATAACATTTCTTCTTCAACCTAATTAACAGTGAAGTTGAGATTTGGAATTTATAAATCTTTATTCTAAGATTTAATGGAATTTTCCAAAGTGAAGTTTTTTCCAATTTAATATATTAAATTGAAATTGAATGGAATTTGATTTGGTGATAATCAAGATGAGCTTCAGTGAAGGAAGACCGTTATTATATATGGAATTTAAAAGGCTTTTTTGTTATTCCATTTACATTATTAGTCTGATACGGAAATTTATATCGATTATATATTGATCTGTTTTCCGTGAATGTTCCAGTTTGATGGAACATGATTTTGGGTTTATCGTGGACTATGTTTTAAAGAGCATTCATTCTTTAACCCAGTTAAAGACAGGATTTCCTGTTTGACATTGTATTTCGAGCCGTATTTGTTGATCTCTACTAAATATATATCTATTTGGTGGCGGATAATTTATTCTCTTGCTTAACACCTTTCTCTGACACGTACAAGCTTAGGGGTTATATATTGGTAGAAATCAATGGTATACTATATATTGTCAACGTGGCATGATTGATTTCCCAAAGTTAAACAATCATTAAATAAAGATTTTTGAGATTAAAACTAAGTGGAGTTTTAATGAATTTTTAATTAGATTGAAATGGGAATGAGATAATTAAAATTACCAAATTCAAGAAAGTGTTCGAAAATGGAGTATCACCAGTTTTACTTCAGGCGATAGGTAAATTTTTAATTAGATTTGAACATCAAATGGTAATTGAATTTACTAATAACACAGTGGTGTAAGATATGGAGTACTACAAGTTTTTCTCCATAGGATGAATAAGTTGTGATGGGATAATAAAATGAATGATTACTTCGGTAAGGCGTTAATCCCGACTAGTTTGATAAGCCTTAATTTGGTTTAAACTATAAAGAGATACTATAAAATCTTTTGAAATGATTTCCAAAGTAATGGATTAAACAGTGTGTTTAAAAGTGGAAATCTTTGATAAGATTAATGAGAACCTTTCCAGAATAAAGAAATATGAATAAAGGAATATTCTAGATTGGAATGAGGCGTATGATGTGTTGTTATAGCACTTGATTATAAGATACGCGAGTTATTCGGAAAGACCTGATTTAATCCATTCTGAATAATTGATACGACAACTAACAGTCGAAGAGATTGAAGACGGTGCAAGACCGACGATCTTCACATCGAATGGATGGATTGCTAATGATGCCCATGATCGGAGTAGCTACCTTGAAGGGGCTACTGTGATAGCCGTCCGGATGTATTTTTTGATTGTTCGGATATGCGAGGGACTCTCTCCTGTATTGGACATACGGGATAAGGAATAAGGTGCCTTCGGTTTCGTTCAGACCCAGGACGGACTTGCAAATGGATGGTATGTCTGACATTGTATCCCTTTATACTTTATTCGTTGATCTCTGCTAAATATATATCTGTTAGGTGGCTGAGAATTTATTCTCTTGCTTAACACCCGTCTCTGAGACGTACGAGCTTAGAGGTTATATATTGGCAAAAATCAGTGGTACGGTATGGATTGATATTGTGGCATGCTGAGATGCAGTGATCCAAACTTTGGTTGAAAAGAAAATTTTGGTGGATGATGATCAAAGCATAGCTTTAATTAGCATAGCATTGTGTCGCATTAATTCGTGAGCCTCACACCCCGGTATGGTGATGAACTGATGGTCAGGTCAGTATGCTTTTGAGATGACGATAGACACCCTTAGAGGTGTCATGGATTCGGTCGACCGAGATGAGCTGAATGTGGTCGCTCCACGCTCAGAGGGATAGGGCACACCCCCTAATTCCCAAAGGGATAGAGTAAGAGGTGTTTTCTCTAGCTGGGACGTAAGCCGTAGTGATACTTGATTTCCCAAAAGGGCAAATGTACATTACGGTGTTTTCTCTAGCTGGGACGTAAGCCGTTGTGTATTGCACTACGCGATAGATCTTTCGAATCAGGAGCAATCAGTATGGAAATCCAAACTTCCAATACGACATTTTGTGGTTTTAGTTGTAAACCTATATTTGGCGGCATAGTGGTATGGGACATTCATGTCGTCTATGATTGAAACATTTATATTTGAAGTTGACTTCTTCACTTACAGTAATAATAAAATATTTGTTTTAAAAGTACCAAGCATATTTGGCTATTATCAAGTAAAACTCTATCCCTCGACTTGCGTTGCATTGTGTGATGGGACCTGAGTCTTATAATAGCTTCATTTTTCTTTTATTTAGCATTGAGCTGTTTGTTTTATGCACTGGTATTCTTGGGGGTAAACCTGTTCCGTCTTATACGGCATGGTCCCCTGATTTACCTTATTTTGAAATAAAGTTTTAATAACTGTTTTAGTTCTCACAACAATCCCATGACTAACTCGGAGTTTATTGTTTTAACCTAAACTCTGGGTGCCCATATTTTCCACACGGGCAGCTAGTATTTTTGGTTTTCACAAATATTTCTATTCCGAGTATCCTGGATTATAGCTGGAACTATATTCGAAAAGCTTGTATACGTGTATTTCATTCAGCTGTATTAGTTATTGTATTTTCCGCTATGCATTGTATTTATACCTTTTATTTTCACTGCTATGTATTTTATATCTCTGATATTTTTCTGTGTTGTATATTATTCATACTCTGATATATTCTTGTACTTTGATGTAAATTGTTGTAATAGCAATGAAATGTTCCATTGTTCGTGTTCTAATTTGTTGTTTTCTCAATTCAATCTGGGCTTTCCCGTATGGCCAAGTTTGGATCGTATCAGTTTGGTATCAGAGCTTTTGTTTTCAAAGCATGAGAACAAGTCACATTAGAACCAAACAAAAGAATTCATCAGGGATAGGATTAGTAACATCCTATAAGAATAACTCGTTAGAGATAGGATCAGTATTATCCTAGAATTAGTTTGAAGAGTGTTATTTTTAAAATCAAATTAGATTTTGGAAGTTTTATATTTTATTATTCGCATTTGAATATTTATTTTATATTGAATTTGGACTATCGAGTATATGAAGATATTGAATAAACGCGTATTCGGAGTCTCAAATATACTGGATAGATATAGAATCACACTCTAGTCGCCCGAGGGTAATTCTGGTGATGTGGCTGCATCATTAGTGTTTATGTTCGAGTTTCTAAAATGAATATCTATATAATTTCCAATTGACTGGTGTTAGAACCAAAACTTAGTTAGAATTTATTGTTTGTGATTAGCATTGAAAATATGATTTTTGAATATATATATATATATATATAAGTTATACATTTGAAAAATTAACCAACAAATTGATTGTTGGCTGTGATGTTTGATTATTGATCCAACTAATAAAAATACTGGAATGACAAATAAAACACAAATCAAGATATTTGTTAAGTGAAAAATAATATTATCCCTCTTGACGAAATCATAAAATATTATATAGTATATGGATGACTATGGCTTATCTCGTACTGAATTCTGGATGACTCTGAAACAAGCAAGGAGAGCTCACCAGAAAGTAGAAAAAGAAAGGGAGTTGGACTTAGGAACATACGCGGGTGTTTATTGCTGTATATGCAGAGAAGAAGGGCATTATGCAGTTCGGTGCCCTGAGAGAAAGAAGAGCAAGGAGAAAGAGATAATAATGGACATAGTCCGTTTCAAGTGCAAAGAGACAGGACATTTTGTACATAAGTGTCCAAAAGTAAAGAAGAAAACCAAAATTCGAGGAAAGGAAAAGAAGTGCTTCCAATGCAAAGAAGTAGGGCATCTAGCCCGAGATTGCCCGTTAAAGAAGGGTGATAAGAAATCCAAAGGAAAGGAGCTATCTACTTTGGAAATTATGCAAGAAGGGGGCATGACTTCCTACGAAGTTAAGTTCTACTATAAAGAACTAGCATTTTGGATATATGTATGAACGTATGGTTATTTATGTTATGACACTTTTTTTTTTTGAAATATATCAGTATTGTATGATAAAACCAATGAAAGAATGGGTAACTAAATTGGGTTAAGTTAATTTTCGTGATAGTGTTAAATTGAAATTTATTAAAATAGAATTGCATACATATACATGTATATCTATTGAACAGGTCATAGCATGGAAGCTAAGAAGAGGAATAAAATTGTATGCCCGACAAATAGGTACATGTTTATTGTATTTCTTGGGGTTTGATGATTTTATGAGCCGATTGGCTAGCCGCTTGCCTTTTTCTTTTTCTTTTGGATTGAAGAGGGCCCTGTGAGGCAAGTTGCGGTTTTACCGATCACCCCGTACAAAGGAGGTTATGGCAAAAAAATTCGAAAATTTAGGGTGTTAGCCAATTTTTGAGAAATTAGAAAATTCTTAAAAGTAGAAAAGTTGAAGAATGAAAGCCAGAATGAAAGTTGAGTTGGTTAGTTAAACAACTTTCAGCTCCGTTCCTTTTCGAGGACGAAAAGATTTTAAGTGGGGGAGATTGTAACAACCCGGAATTTCAGAACCAATTTAAATTTTTATTTTAGCTATTTTAATGGCTTTTGAATATCTAAAATGATTTATTTTAAATAATAATGACTAAAAAATTATTTTAATTGAAGTTAGAACATACAATTTTATTTTAATTATGAATAGAGTTTGAATAGGCGCGGTAGTTTGAAAATTCGATTTTAAATTTCAATTGAATGTACAGAATTCAAAATAAATCGAATTTTAGTAAAACAAGAAATATTTGAATCTTTTTAGCTATATCTTTCTAATGAATGTGAAAAATCCAGATTTTCTAATATAAATTGAAAGTTATGTCTAGTTTAAAATTTAGAATAGTCGCTATGGAATTTATATATATCTTAGTATAATATATAGCCCTTAAAAATATCCATTTTGCAAACGACCTACTTTTTCGACGAAACAACTTTTATTGGATCCGGAATATCAAATTATTGTTATATTTTAAATTTCATAATTTTTGGAATTAATATGTGCGCGTGATAAATTTAAATGTGTTTTGACAATTTTAGTTTGAATTGGATCGACCAGAAAATGGCCATTTTTCAAATGGTGTCCAAATTCGACAAAATTAGTTTTGTCAGGACCGTATCGTCAAAACATAGCTAGATTTATTTTTGTTGAATTTTTGGAGTCAGTATGTGGCTTCGGTAATGTACGTTTAAATTCAATATATATTGATTTATATTTTAATTTAAAGAAAAACTGATTGAAGCAGTCGAACTGGCTTACGAAACATATCCCGTTGTGTCCAAAATAAGGGTATTTAGTTTGTAGCGACCCTCGTTGGGATTCATTTGGAATTCGAATGTAAATTCTAAAATTTTAGAAATAAATTAAATTAATATAAATAGACGGCCAATAGAAACTTTTACAACCTAATTTTTTTCTCCAAAAATCCCGTCACCTTCAAAACGACGAATGCGGAAAACCCTTCGATCCTTTCCCCCTCAAAATCACTCAATCCGCCAAATGACTCAAGGTGATTTCTAAATGAATATTAAAGAGGAACGTGCCCTCTTCAAATCCATACGGGTCGGGTCCCCTGTAGTTGAGTATTTTGCGCGAATCGATCCTCCAACATTGCGCCATTCAGTGGTGTTTTCCGGCCAGCGTTCGCCGTCGAGTCAAAGGGGGTGGGTAGCGCCGGAGAGCTCTCGCTTAGGCCGTCGACATGGGGAAGACCGATCATCAGCAGCTGCTCCGATTTGGATGCAAATCTAAAACCTAGTTTTAAACAGTTGAGTGGAACGACGACCTGGTTTTAACTAGAGGAAGAAGAAGGTTTAAAATTTATTTAATTAAATTACTAATTATCTCATAAATGTAATTAACGTTTACAAAATCATATCTTTCTCATATGAACTCCAAATCGCATGAAACAGGATCCGTTGGGATCGATGGGACGAGAGCTTCACAACAAGACTAACCGGGTCAAATTTGGAGCTTGTTAGAATTTAGGGCAGAATTAAATTCAGTCTGTCCAATAAAGAATGACGGAGTGGAAACCGACTGTGAGAACTCTCTCTCTCACTCAAATTATTTTATAGTTATTATACACAAGGTTGCAGATGGGGCTTAGTAGCTCCTGACACTTTTTTTTGTATGGCCATGGTTGATTATTTGTTTCGATTGTGATTAGGATTGTCATAGATTGGTATTGTTCTACATAAAAATTATCATGAAAATAAAATAAATATTCATTTACAAATCGGACAGATTGTTTATGTACACCCATTTTATTAATATTGATTGGGACAATAATTTTTACACATCACCCAACTGCACAAATAATAACCCGTATTTGTTGTTTGAAAACCCCACACTAGTATTGGGATGATATTTGACATATACTAATCCCAATAATTAGTGGTATGTTAATCGATGGGTTGACAGATTGTATAAGCGTTATTTATTTATTTTAATGCTTATACAGTTGTAAAATACACTCTAGATGTTGTATGAATTTTTAAAGATTGTTTATCAATATTGTTTTATACATGTGATGTATGAAATCCATGTAACGAAATTATATGGTAGTTGATGGAGTCTGATTCCAGTTCATAATTAACAAATATTTTAAAATAATATTCAGTGAATATTGAAATGTGAAGTCGTGTTAAGTAGTTAAACGCCATTTTAACACGAACGGGGTTTTTCTGTCGATTTTATTCATTTTATAATGAATATCAAAAAGTGATTTAAAAATCTGATATTTTGAAAATATTATCATTTTAATACTATAATGATATGAAACATTCAATTTTGATTTGAAATGAAGTGGAAATCGTTTTAAAATGAATTTATAAAGGAATATTCAGTTTTGATTTAAAATTGAAATAGAAGTGGGAATCGTTTTAAAACGAATTTATAAAATACGTTTTAAATGGAAATTGACGAAATATATATAATAATATATATACATACATACATATATATATATATATATTAAATAGCCTGAATAGAATGTGTCGCGCAGTGACCGTTCGCGACTTTCGACTATTAACTTCAAATGGACGTAACGGGAGATCCGACCGTCGGATTCTCCTAAAACTGGAACCGTTGGGTTTGTATCAAAAAGAACTTTCCAATGATAACAAGAGATTTGAAATCTAATGGTTGGATTTTAAAATATGTCCAAATCAATTTCAGAAAAGGTCGTTATGGACGCAGTTCGGTGGCCGATATTGGAAACCGATTGTACAAGCGATATTAAAATTATTAATATTATGGAAAAATTGTGTAAATTCATAATAAGAGTTTTGGAAAGATTTTAAGTGAAAAATTCCATTTTTGAAAAGATACAAATATATTTCTATCGAAATGAACTAGTTATTAACTAGAATAATAATCCAACTATTTTTAGAAATAAATAAATTGGATATGAAAATGGTTTTAATATAACCAGAAATTTCCAAGAATAAATTGGAATGGATTTGGAATGGAAATAATATTCTGAATATTTCGATATTGAATTCCGTGACTATACGGATATTGTTTAGGAATTTGGAAGATATATATATATATATATGTATGTATGTATGTATCGTTATTCCCAATACGATATTTGTTGGCTTCAAAATTAGTTATTGAATATAAGCCGATATAATTTCTATTCAGAGCCTTGTATTTAACATCAAATTGCACTTTGGGTTTGTCGTGAACGGTGTCTTAAATAGCACTTTTCTTAAACCCAGTTGAGAAAAGAATAAATCTTTAAATTAATGTAATAACCCGGAAATCCGAGCCAATTTAAAATTTTTATTTTGGCAATTTCAGCGAATTTTGATTATTTAAAATGAATTATTTTAAATAATAACGACGAGAAATTTATTTTGAATATAATTTGAACGTAAATATTTATATAGATCGTCGTTAGTATATAAATATTTATTTATATATATAAAAGGAATTGAAAATGTCGCGGTAGTTCGATAATTCGATTTCAAACTTCAAATGAATGTACAGGATTAAAAATAAACCGGATTTTAGCAAAACCAAAAATATTTAAATCTATTTGAGAATATCTTTCCAACGAATCCGAAACATCGAAATTTCATAGCGGGGATAAAAAGATATGTCCAGTTGAAATTTCAGAATAGTCGCTATGGAATTTCGGCCCTTAAAAATAGCCATTTTGCAAACGACCTCGGTTTTTGACGTAACCACTTTTGTTGGATCTGTGATGTCAAGTTATTGCTAGATTCCAAATTTCATAATTTTCCGAATCAATATGGGAGCGTGGCAAAGGAAAACGCGATTGACCAGTTTCAGTTGATTTTAATCGACTGGAAAATGAACATTTTTCAAACGGTCTCAGAATCTGATGAAATTAGTTTTATTAGGACCGTATCGTCAATACGAAGCTAGAAAATATTTTTTTGGAATTTTTCGAGTTAGTATGTGATCCCGATAAATTGAAATGCGCGTTCAAATTTAATATATATAGAGTTATATTTTGATTTTGATGAAAACTGATCGAAACGATCGAATCATCCTATGATACATATCCCGTTGTGTTCGGAATGGGGGTAATTAGCTATGGACGGCAGGCAGTGGGTCTCGTTTTGTGATCGAAATTTAAAGCTACTTTTTGGAGGATGGATTAAATAATTAATCTATAAGGGCCCAAGCCTTTTCCCTTTCACTGAGGCCAACCCCCCTTTCGTTTGAATCATAATCGACAGAATAAAAAAAAGCCTCAAATCGATCTCGCGCCCAGATGTTCCACCGCCACCCTCCCCTCCGCCAGCACCAGTCGCGCCCCCAACCCCTCCGCGCCTCCTCTTCTCTCTCCCTCCCTCTAAAACCCGTACTCCAAAAGCCCCATCTCCCTCCAACGCCCAAACCGCAACCTCCAGCCCCAATGGGACCCGCCGCCGGTGATGCGCGCCAACCCTTGCTGCCTGCAGCCCCAACGCCGGCCATACCCCCCCTCCAGACCCGCCAGTAAGCTTTAATAGCTTTATTTAATTTCGTTATTTACTGAAATAAGCTTTTATATATATAAAAATCAGTTTTTGCTTTATTATATAAAGTTAATTTTTTATTATATAAAAGTTAAGATTTTTATCATAGGGTAAGAACAGATTTTTAGGATATAAAAATATAATCTTTATTGGAAGAGGAGCATTATAAAAATATAGTGGAAAGTATAAAAATATGATTTTTATATAAAGTAGAAGTATTAAAAATATAATTTTTACATAATAGAGGATATAAAAATATTATCTTTATAGAAGTAGCAAGGTAAAAATACGATTTGTATATATGTTGTAGCGAAAAGATTTGATCTTTATATCATAAGAAAAATAAAATTGTGATTTTTAATCATATAGAGTAATAAAAATATAATTTTTATTATATTGCTAGCACGATAAAAATATAATTTTTATCATGAATGAAGTAGTGACAGAAAGACGAGATTTTTAAAGTGTTAAAGACGAGATTTTTAAAGTGTTAAAGACGAGATTTTTTAAAGTGTTAAAGACGAGATTTTTAAAGTGTTAAAGACGAGATTTTTAAAAGTGTTAAAGACGGGATTTTTAAAGTGCTAAAGATGAGATTTTTATTCGTATAAAGATGAGATTTTTATTCGGATGAAGCTATGGTTTTATTCGTATGAAAAGGGGATTTTTATCCATATAAAAATGGGATTTTTATATGAATAACATAATAAAAATATAATTTTTTATTATATGAGAAGTAAAATAAAAATACGATTTTATCATCTAGAAAAAGAAATAAAAATTCGATTTTTATTAATGAAGTAAAGAATATAAAAATATAATTTTTATATTATAGAGGTATTAAAAACATAATTTTTATTGTATGTAGAGAATATAATTTTTATATAGAAAGAAGCGTTGTAAAAATATATGAAGTAGAAATAAAAATATGATTTTTATTTATTGAAATGAAGCAATAAAAATATAATTTTTATTTGAACAGTGTGAAAAGAACTGCATTGGAATTTCAAGCAGATCCAGACGGTTCAGCAGTTCAAAAGCAAAGCATGGCGGAGTGGAACCCTCTGTGAGAACTTCTCACTTTTAATTTAATTTTCTAGTTAAAATATATACTGGGATGCAGACGGTGTTTAGTAGCACCCGACACCGTCGTCCACAGACCATGGACGGCTTGTATGCTTGTTTGTTTGATTTTGATGTGTAGTTGATTGCGTGATGTGATGTGAAAGGAAATAAAATATTTATATAGTTAAAAATATTTTATAGTTAAAAATATAATTTTTAACGTGTATTTAAAATAAAATAAATATAAACAAATCGGACGATTTGTTTATATACACACATTTGACTGATATTGATTGGGACGATAAATTTTACACATCGCCCAACTGCACAAATAAAATCTGTGTTTGATTTTTTGAAACCCCACACGGGTATTGGGATGATATATGACATACACTAGTCCCCATGATTAGTTGTATGTCAATCGATTGATTGACAGGCTGTATAAGCATCGAATATTTATATTTAATGCTTATACAGTGTAGAATGCACTCTGGATGATGGAATGCTGTTTTCATTGTTGTTATACACATTTGTTGTGTGAAATCCATATAATCAATTATATGGTAATTAATTGTGCCTGATTCCAGTTCAAAATTACCGATTAATTTGAAATAATAATTCATTGAATATTGAAATGTGAAGCCGTGTTAAGTAGTTGAACGCCATTTTAACACGAACGGGAATTTTGTCGATTTTATAATAAATATCGAAAAGTGATTTCAAAATCGAATGTTTTGAAAATATGAAATGAATTCGAATTAAATTGAATGGGAAATATAATTCGAATTAAAATTGAATAGAATAGAAATTCGAATTAAATTGAATTGAAATGAATTCGAATTGATTTGAATAGAATTGAAATTTGAATGGAATTGAAATTCGAATTAAATAGAATTGAATTGAAATTCGAATTAAATAGAATTGAATTGAAATTCAAATTAAATAGAATTGAATTGAAATTCGAATTAAATTGAAAAAGAATTGAAATCGTTTTAAAATGAATTTAAAATGAATTGAAATAGATTTGAAATCGATTTGAATTGAAATCGATTTGAAATGAATTTAAAACGAATTTATAGTGGAATATTCAATTTTGATTTGAAATTGATTATGAAGTTGAAATCGTTTTGAAAACGAATTTAAAACAGTTTTTAAAATACGTTTTAAAAGGAAATCGATGAAATATATATTATATATATAATATAATGGCCTGAATAGAACGCGCCGCGCTGCGGCAGTTCGTGAATTTCGACCATTGACTTCGAATGGATATTACGGGAGATCCGACCGTCGGATTCTCCTCAAACCGAAACCGTTGGGTTCGTATCGAAAAGAGCTTTCTAATGATTATTAGAGATTTGAAATATAACGGTTGGATTTGGAATTTTGCCCAAATCAAATTTGGAAAAGGTCGTTGTAAGTGTAGTTCGATGGCCGTTGATGGAAATCGACTGTACGGGCCTTGATAAAATTATTAAAAATAGTAATAATTTGTGTAAAATCATATGAAATGATTTGTGAAGAATTGAGGTGGAAAATTCCATATTTGAAAGGATAAAAATAGATTTTTATCGGAATGAACTAATTTGGAATTAGAATAGTAATTTATTTATTTTTAAATAAATAAATTGGATTGGAAAAGGGTTTTAAAAGTAACCAGAATTTCCAATAATTTCATTGGAATGGATTTGAATCGAAATTGTCTTCGGAATATTTCGATGTTGGATTTCGTGATGATACAGGTATTGTTATGGGAATTTGAAAGATATATTTATATCGTTATTTCCAATACGATATTTGTTAGTCATAGAATTTGATGTTGAATATAAGCCGATATATTTTCTATTCAGAGCCTTGTATTTAATATCAAATGTGATTTGGGTTTGTCGTGAATGGTGTCTTCATTAACACTATTCTTAAGCCCAGTTGAGAAGAAAGATTAAATCTTTTTATTTAGATTTAATGAAGTGTGCCAATTAAATAATATTTAATTGAAATTGAATTGGTATTGATTTTTGGGTTTATCATGAACAGTGTTTTAAATAACACTCGTTCTTTAACCCGTTAATTAATGGAATGTGATTTTGGGTTTATCGTCACCGTGTTTTAAATGACACTGATTCTTTAACCCAGTTAAGGATTAATCCTAAGTGGAGTTTTAATGAATCTTTAATTAGATTGAAAAGATCGAGAATGGAGTATAACCAGTTTTACTCCAGGCGATAGTTAAATCTTTAATTAAATTTGAACATGAAATGGTAATTAAATTTACCGATAACACTGTGGTGTTAGAGATGAAGTATTACCAGTTTTACTTCATGGGATGAATAGGTTGGGATTGGGAAATAAACGATTACTCCGGTGTGGTTCGCTAATCCCGACTAGTTTGAATTGATATTCAAAGAAGGTTAAAGAATAAATTTAAAGAATTTATCTTTGATAAAATTAATGGGAATCTTTCCCAAAGTATAAGAATGTTTGAATAAAAGAATATTCTGAATTGGAATGAGGCGTATGTTGTGTTTGTGTAACGCTTGTTTATTATATACGCGAGTTATTCAGAAAGACCGGGTTTATCCCATTCTGAATAACTGATTCGACGTGGTATCGAAGATGAAGACGGTGGTCGAAGACCGGAAATCTTCACATCGTTTGGGTGATTGCTGATGATCTCGATTGGGCTGTACACCCAAGAGGAGGGAAACAGTTGGTGATCGTCCAGACGTACTTGGAGATCGATGGATATGCGAGGGAAGTGCCTCCGGTTTCGTTCAGACCCAGAACGAACTTGTAAATGGACTGTGTGTCTAACATTGGATTTTATTCTGTGTGGTTGATTTCTATTAAATATATATCTGTTTGGCAGCGGAGAATTTATTCTCTTGCTTAACGCCCTTCTCTGAGACGTACGAGCTCAGAGGTTATATATTGATGGATATCAAACGCATGGAGTGAATTGCCTGTGTGGCATGCCTAAGTGGCAATATGATCAAGGCTTCTGTTGAAAAGCAAAGTCTTGTGGGTGATGATCAAAGCACAGCCTGTGTGGCATAGCTTTGTGTAACGTGAATTCGCGAGCCTCACATCCCGGTAGTGAACCAAAAACGGGAGAGGACCTCAGGGAGGACATGTGTTTCCTTCAATCTAGAAGTGGCGTCAGTGGTTTTACACGCCCTGACGAGTTTGACTTATGTGGTTGTTGTTGTTGCGAGGTGCCTCGGTTTGATCGGACGATCCGGGTCCGATGGAGTCATTCGTTGGCTCATTTACGCCCCATAGGGCGGGGAGACGTATTGTTCAGGCACTATAATCCACTCCATGTGGACCGGCCTTGTCGCTCCAAGGGGCAGTTGCGGCTATTCCGGAGACATGGGCTAGATTGTCTCGAATTCGGTAGAGGACGATCCCTTGCCTCGGTTCACAGATGGGAATCCAACTTCCAATACGTGACGTTTCGATTTTAGTTGTAATCCTATATATGGCGACATAGTGGGATGGGGCGCTTATGCCGCCTATGATTGATACTTATGATGTGAAGTTGTTTTATACACTATACACTTATAGTAATATCAAATAATGTGTTTTTGACGTATCAAGCATGCTTTGGCTATTATAAGGTAAAAACCCTATCCTCCGGCTTGCGTTGCATTGTGTGATGGGACCTGGGTCTTATAATAGCTTCATTTTTCTTTATTTAGCATTGCGCTTTTTGTTTTATGCACTGGTATCCTTGGGAGGAAACCCGTTCTGTGTTATACGGCGTGGTCCCTTGATTTACCTAACTTTAAAAATAAAGATTAATAACTGTTTTAGTTCTCACACTAGTCCCATGACTGACTTGGAGTTTATTGTTTTAACCTAAACTCTGGGTGCCCTTATTTTGACACGGGCAGCTAGTAGTTTTGGTTTTGCAGATTTATATTCATAGGATCCTGGTTTACAGCTGGAATGATATCCGGAAAGCTTTGTATCCGTATATCTCCTTCAGTTGTGTATTGTATTATTTTCCACTGCTATGTAATTTATTTTAATCTCTGATATTTATCGAATGTGTAATATTGATTCATACTCTGTATATTCTTGTATTCTGATGGGATTGTTGTAATATACAATGAAATGGTCTTCCGTCTGCATTCTGTTGTGGCTTGTTCTCGAACTATCCGTGCTTTCCTTACCGGGGAAGTTACGGGTCTTTACATTTGGTATCAGAGCTTTGGTTTACAATGCTCAGAGGACAAGACACATTAGAACCATACGAAAGGATTCATCAGAAACTGGATTAGTAATATCCAATGAGAATGACTCGTTAGAGATGGGATCAGTAGTATCCTAGAACGAATGTGAAGAGTATATTTTTAAAATGAAAACAAAATTTGTTTTGAAAATTTAAATCAATTATTCGTATTTGATTATTTATTTATATTGATTTGGACAATCCAGTATATAAAGATTTTGCATATACGTTTGATCTGCGGGTATTCAAAGTTTTAATATAGTGTATAGATATAAAATTGCACTGTAGTCGCTCGGGGATAATTCTGGTGATGTCGCGACATCATCAGTATTTGTGTTCGAGTTTCGAAGGTGTGATATTTATATATTTCCTATTGACTGGTGTGAGAACCAAAATTAGATAGGGCTTATTGTTGTGATTTGGCACCAAAAATGTGATTTTTGACTATATATCAAAGTTATGAATTTGAAATGATAATCAACTAATTGATTGATGGTTGTGTTGTTTGATTATTGTTTGATTAATTAAATGTTGAACCGTTTAGCCAAATTGAACCAAATAGTGAATTGTATGAAAATTGGTCGCATCTGCATGCATATACATGTACTTACATTGAACAGGTCATAGCAAGGAGGCTAGAGCAGAATAGAATTGTTTGCCCGACAAATAGGTACATGTTTACCATAATTTACTGTTTTGTTTGGGTGATGATGATTTTATGAGCCGATTGGCTAGCCGCTTGGCTTTTTCTTTTTCTTTTGGATTGAAGAAGGCCATGGGAGGCTATATGAAATATCCCAAAGTCCCCGGTGCAAGGGAGGTTATGGCGAATTTTTTCGAAAATTTAGGGTCTTAGTCAAATTTTTGAAAAACTGAAAAGTTTTTAGAAACTGAAAAGTTGAAAAACTTAAGCCGTAGTGAAAATAATGGAAGTTGAGTTGATTTCTAAAACAACTTTCGGCTTCGTTCCTTTTCGGGGACGAAAAGTTTTAAGTGGGGGAGATTGTAATAACCTGGAAATCCGAGCCAATTTAAAAATTTTATTTTGGCAATTTTAGCGAATTTTGATTATTTAAAATGAATTATTTTAAATAATAACGACGAGAAATTTATTTTGAATATAATTCGAATGTAAATATTTATATAGATCGTCATTAGAATATAAATATTTATTTATATATATAAAAGGAATTGAAAATGGCGCGGTAGTTCGATAATTCGATTTCAAACTTCAAATGAATGTACATGATTAAAAATAAACCGGATTTTAGCGAAACCAAAAATATTTGAATCTATTTGAGAATATCTTTCCAACGAATCCGAAAAATCGAAATTTCATAGCGGGGATAAAAAGATATGTCCAGTTGAAATTTCAGAATAGTCGCTATGGAATTTCGGCCCTTAAAAATAGCCATTTTGCAAACGACCTTGGTTTTCGACGAAACCACTTTTGTTGGATCCGTGATGTCAAGTTATTGCTAGATTCCAAATTTCATAATTTTCCGAATCAATATGGGAGCGTGGCAAAGGAAAACGCGTTTGACCAGTTTTAGTTGATTTTAATCGACTGGAAAATGACCATTTTTCAAACGGTCTCAGAATCTGATGAAATTAGTTTTGTTAGGACCTATCGTCAATACGAAGCTAGAAAATATTTTTTGGAATTTTTCGAGTTAGTATGTGATCCCGGTAAATTGAAATGCGCGTTCAAATTCAATATATATAGAGTTATATTTTGATTTTGACGAAAACTGATCGAAACGATCGAATCAGCCTATGATACATATCCCATTGTGTTCGTAATGGGGGTAATTAGCTATGGACGGCAGGCAGTGGGTTTCGTTTTGTGATCGAAATTTAAAGCTGCTTTTTGGAGGATGAATTAAATAATTAATCTATAAGGGCCCAAGCCTT
This sequence comes from Allium sativum, assembly GCA_030737875.1. Classification (NCBI taxonomy): domain Eukaryota; kingdom Viridiplantae; phylum Streptophyta; class Magnoliopsida; order Asparagales; family Amaryllidaceae; genus Allium; species Allium sativum. The sequence continues at coordinate 329,132,735 of CM060915.1, forward strand.
TTCCCTTTCACTAAGGTCACCCCCCCTTTCGTTTGAATCATAATCGACAGAATAAAAAAAAGCCTCAAATCGATCTCGCACCCAGATGTTCCACTGCCACCCTCCCCTCCGCCAGCACTAGTCGCGCCCCCCAACCCCTCCGCGCCTCCTCTTCTCTCTCCCTCCCTCTAAAACCCATACTCCAAAAGCCCCATCTCCCTCCAACGCCCAAACCGCAACCTCCAGCCCCAATGGGACCCGCCGCCGGTGATGCGCGCCAACCCTTGCCGCCTGCAGCCCCAACGCCGGCCATACCCCCCTCTAGACCCGCCAGTAAGCTTAAATAGCTTTATTTAATTTCGTTATTTACTGAAATAAGCTTTTATATATATAAAAATCAGTTTTTGCTTTATTATATAAAGTTAAAGTTTTATTATATAAAAGTTAAGATTTTTATCATAGGGTAAGAAAAGATTTTTTGGATATAAAAATATAATCTTTATTGGAAGAGGAGCGTTATAAAAATATAGTGGAAAGTATAAAAATATGATTTTTATAAAGTAGAAGTATTAAAAATATGATTTTTATATAATAGAGGATATAAAAATATTATCTTTATAGAAGTAGCAAGGTAAAAATACAATTTTTATATATGTTGTAGCGAAAAGATTTGATCTTTATATCATAGGACGAATAAAATTGTGATTTTTAATCATATAGAGTAATAAAAATATAATTTTTATTATATTACTAGCAGGATAAAAATATAATTTTTATCATGAATGAAGTAGCGACAGAAAGACGAGATTTTTAAAGTGTTAAAGACGAGATTTTTAAAGTGTTAAAGACGAGATTTTTTAAAGTGTTAAAGACGAGATTTTTAAAGTGTTAAAGACGAGATTTTTTAAAGTGTTAAAGACGGGATTTTTAAAGTGTTAAAGACGAGATTTTTATTCGTATAAAGTTTGGATTTTTATTCGGATGAAGCTATGGTATTATTCGTATGAAAAGGGGATTTTTATCCATATAAAAATGGGATTTTTATATGAATAACATAATAAAAATATGATTTTTTATTATATGAGAAGTAAAATAAAAATACGATTTTATCATCTAGAAAAAGAAATAAAAATTCGATTTTTATTAATGAAGTAAAGAATATAAAAATATAATTTTTATATTATAGAGGTATTAAAAGCATAATTTTTATTGTATGTAGAGAATATAATTTTTATATAGAAAGAAGCGTTGTAAAAATATATGAAGTAGAAATAAAAATATGATTTTTATTTATTGAAATGAAACAATAAAAATATAATTTTTATTTGAACAGCGTGAAAAGAACTGCATTGGAATTTCAAGCATCTCCAGACGGTTCAACAGTTCAAAAGCAAAGCACGGCGGAGTGGAACCCTCTGTGAGAACTTCTCACTTTTAATTTAATTTTCTAGTTAAAATATATACTAGGATGCAGACGGTGTTTAGTAGCACCCGACACCCGTCGTCCACAGACCATGGACAGCTTGTATGCTTGTTTGTTTGATTTTGATGTGTAGTTGATTGTGTGATGTGATGTGAAAGGAAATAAAATATTTATATAGTTAAAAATATTTTATAGTTAAAAATATAATTTTTAACGTGTATTTAGAATAAAATAAATATAAACAAATCGGACGATTTGTTTATATACACACATTTGACTGATATTGATTGGGACGATAAATTTTACACATCGCCCAACGCACAAATAAAATCTGTGTTTGATTGTTTGAAACCCCACACGGGTATTGGGATGATATATGGCATACATTAGTCCCAATGATTAGTTGTATGTCAATCGATTGATTGAAAGGCTGTATAAGCGTCGAATATTTATATTTAATGCTTATACAGCGTAGAATGCACTCTGGATGATGGATTGCTGTTTTCATTGTTGTTATACACCTTTGTTGTGTGAAATCCATATAATCAATTATATGGTAATTGACTGTGCCTGATTCCAGTTCAAAATTATCGATTAATTTGAAATAATAATTCATTGCATATTGAATTGTGAAGTCGTGTTAAGTAGTTGAATGCCATTTTAACACGAACGGGAATTTTGTCGATTTTATAATAAATATCGAAAAGTGATTTCAAAATCGAATGTTTTGAAAATTTGAAATGAATTCGAATTAAATTGAATGGGAAATATAATTCGAATTAAAATTGAATAGAATAGAAATTCGAATTAAATTGAATTGAAATGAATTCGAATTGATTTGAATAGAATTGAAATTTGAATGGAATTGAAATTCGAATTAAATAGAATTGAATTGAAATTCGAATTAAATAAAATTGAATTGAAATTCGAATTAAATAGAATTGAATTGAAATTCGAATTTAATTGAAACATAATTGAAATCGTTTTAAAATGAATTTAAAACGAATTGATATAGATTTGAAATCGATTTGTATTGAAATCGATTTGAAATGGATTTAAAACGAATTTATAGTGGAATATTCAATTTTGATTTGAAATTGAATATGAAGTTGAAATCGTTTTGAAAACGAATTTAAAACGGTTTTTAAAATACGTTTTAAAAGGAAATCGACGAAATATATATTATACATATAATATAATGGCCTGAATAGAGCGCGCCGCGCTGCGGCAGTTCGTGAATTTCGACCATTAACTTCGAATGGATATTATGGGAGATCCGACCGTCGGATTCTCCTCAAACCAGAACCGTTGGGTTCGTATCGAAAAGAGCTTTCTAATGAATATTAGACATTTGAAATCTAACGGTTGGATTTGGAATTTTTTCCAAATCAAATATGGAAAAGGTCGCTGTAAGTGCAGTTCGATGGCCGTTGATGGAAATCGACTGTACGGACGTTGATAAAATTATTAAAAATAGTAATAATTTGTGTAAAATCATAAGAAATGATTTGTGAAGAATTGAGGTGGAAAATTCCATATTTGAAAGGATAAAAATAGATTTTTATCAGAATGAACTAATTTGGAATTAGAATAGTAATTTATTTATTTTTAAATAAATAAATTGGATTGGAAAAGGGTTTTAAAAGTAACCAGAATTTCCAATAATTGCATTGGAATGGATTTGAATCGAAATTGTCTTCGGAATATTTGGATTTCGTGATGATACAGGTATTGTTATGGGAATTTGAAAGATATATTTATATCGTTATTTCCAATACGATATTTGTTAGTCGTAGAATTTGATGTTGAATATAAGCCGATATATTTTCTATTCAGAGCCTTGTATTTAATATCAAATGTGATTCGGGTTTGTCATGAATGGTGTCTTCATTAACACTATTCTTAAGCCCAGTTGAGAAAAAAGATTAAATCTTTTTATTTAGATTTAATGAAGTGTGCCAATTAAATAATATTTAATTGAAATTGAATTGGTATTGATTTTTGGGTTTATCGTGAACAGTGTTTTAAATAACACTTGTTCTTTAACCCGATAATTAATGGAATGTGATTTTGGGTTTATCGTGACCGTGTTTTAAATGACACTGATTCTTTAACCCAGTTAAGGATTAAAACTAAGTGGAGTTTTAATGAATCTTTAATTAGATTGAAAAGATCGAGAATGGAGTATAACCAGTTTTACTCCAGGCGATAGTTAAATCTTTAATTCGATTTGAACGTGAAATGGTAATTGAATTTACCGATAACACCGTGGTGTTAGAGATGAAGTATTACCAGTTTTACTTCATGTGATGAATAGGTTGGGATTGGGAAATAAACGATTACTCCGGTGTGGTTCGCTAATCCCGACTAGTTTGAATTGATATTCAAAGAAGCTTAAAGAATAAATTTAAAAAATTTATCTTTGATAAAATCAATGGGAATCTTTCCCAAAGTATAAGAATATTTGAATAAAAGAATATTCTAAATTGGAATGAGGCGTATGTTGTGTTTGTGTAACGCTTGTTTATTATATACGCGAGTTATTCAGAAAGACCGGGTTTATCCCATTCTAAATAACTGATTCGACGTGGTGTCGAAGATGAAGACGGTGGTCGAAGACCGGAAATTTTCACATTGTTTGGGTGATTGCTGATGATCTCGATTGGGGTGTACACCCAAGAGGAGGGAAATAGTTGGTGATCGTCCAGACGTACTTGGAGATCGATGGATATGCGAGGAAAGTGCCTCCGGTTTCGTTCAGACCCAGAACGAACTTGTAAATGGACTGTGTGTCTGACATTGGATTTTATTCTGTGTGGTTGATTTCTATTAAATATATATCTGTTTGGCGGCGGAGAATTTATTCTCTTGCTTAACGCCCTTCTTTGAGACGTACGAGCTTAGAGGTTATATATTGATGGATATCAAACGCATGGAGTGAATTGCCTGTGTGGCATGCCTAAGTGGCAATATGATCAAGGCTTCTGTTGAAAAGCAAAGTCTTGTGGGTGATGATCAAAGCACAACCTGTGTGGCACAGCTTTGTGTAACGTGAATTCGCGAGCCTCACACCCCGGTGGTGAACCAAAAGCGGGAGAGGACCTCAGAGAGGGCATGCGTTTCCTTCTAGCTAGAAGTGGCGTCAGTGGTTTTACACGCCCTGACGAGTTTGACTTATGCGGCTGTTGTTGTTGCGAGGCGCCTCGGTTTGATCGGACGATCCGGGTCCGATGGAGTCATTCGTTGGCTCATTTACGCCCCATAGGGCGGGGAGACGTATTGTTCAGGCACTATAATCCTCTCCGTGTGGACCGGCTGACACGACCCGAACTTCCCCGTGAAGGAAAGAGAGGATAGCGTTGAGTACAAGACAAAATAGAATGCAGACGGAAGAACATTTCATTGTATATTACAACAATTCCATCAGAATACAAGAATATACAGAGTATGAATAAATAAAATACATTCGATAAATATCAAAGATTACAATAAATTACATAGCAGCGGAAAATAATACAAAACACAACTGAAAGTAATACACGGATACAGAGCTTTCCGAGCATCGTTCCAGTTGTAAATCAGGATCCTGTGAATATAAATCTGCAAAACCAAAACTACTAGCTGCCCGTGTAGAAAATAAGGGCACCCAGAGTTTAGGTTAAAACAATAAACTCCAGGTCAGTCATGTGACTGGTGTGAGAACTAAAACAGTTATTTAAAACTTTACTTTAAAAGAGAGTAGTTCAAGGGACCACGTCGTATAACACGGAACGGGTTTCCTCCCAAGAGTACTAGTGCATAGAATAAACAGCGCAATGCTTTTTTGAAAAATGAAGCTATTATAAGACCCAGGTCCCATCACACAATGCAACGCAAGCCGGAGGATAGGGTTTTCCCTTATAATAGCCAAACATGCTTAGTACGTTTAAAACAAATCATTTGATACCATAGTAAGTGTATAGTGTCAAAACAATTTCAATCATATATATAAATCATAGACGGCATAGCATCCCATGCTACTATGTCGCCATACTAGGCTCTACAAATAAAACCGAAACATCTCGTATTGGAAATTGGATTTCCGTCATGAGTCGAGTCAAGGGGCAAGCTCCTCTCCGCTTTCGAGACACTCTAGCAAATGTCTCAGGACTACACACTCTGGGAAATCCTGGATCTTCAGGGCAGGTCCTCACTTACGTTAGAGGATTAATTATGCCTGAACACACGTTTCCCGATCCTTACAGACCTAAAATCGAGGCGCCTCATCCAACAACCACATAGGTGAAAAGTATATAAATGTCAGGGCTGGTAAGTCACTGACACCACCAAAGCTAGAAAGAAACGTCGTGCTCTCCCTGCAGTCCTTATCCCGTTTTTGACTCATACCGAGGTGTGAGGCTCGCGAATTCACGCTATACACAAAGCTACGCCACGAAGGCCGTGCTTTGATCATCAACCACAAGACTTTGCTTTTCAACAGAAGCTTTGATCTATGCAACTCAGTGTGCCACACAGGCAATTCATGCCATGCGATTGATATCTATCGATATATAACCTCTAAGCTCGTACGTCTCAGAGAAGGGCGTTAAGCAAGAGAATAATTCTCCACCGCCAAACAAATATATATTTAACAGAAATCAATCAACACAGAATAAAATCCAATGTTAGACACACAATCCATTTACAAGTTCGTTCTGGGTCTGAACGAAACCGGAGGCACTTTCCTCGCATATCCATCGATCTCCAAGTACGTCTGGACGACCACCAACTGATTCCCTCATCTTGGGTGTACAGCCCAATCAAGATCATCAGTAATCACCCAAACGATGTGAAGACTTCCGGTCTTCAACCACCGTCTTCATCTTCGACTTATCGTCGAATCGGTTATTCAGAATGGGTATAAATCCGGACTTTCCGAACAACCCGCGTATATTAAAAACAAATGTTACACAAACACAACATACGCCTCATTCCAATTCAGCAGCCACTAACCGCAAATTAGCAAGGGAACAATTTCCCAAATATTAACCCCGAAGGCCGAAACCAACATCAGATCAATATCCAGGAAACCATTCTTCTTAACTAACCTACAGCTAGTTTCTAAATTCTACATTCTTAGGGAAAGGTTCCCATTAATTTTATCCAAGATAAATTCTTTAAAATTTATCCTTTAATCTTCCTTTGGATGTCGTTTCAAACCAAAATTATGGTTTTCTAAACTAGTCGAGATTAGTGAACCACACCGAAGTAATTATTTATTTATTTTCCCAATCCCAACCAATTCATCCCATGAAGCAAAACTGGTAATACTTCATATCTAACACCACGGTGTTATCGGTAAAATTAATTACCATTTCACGTTCAAATCTAATTAAAGATTTAACTATCGCTTTGGAGCAAAACTGGTGATACTCCATTCTCGCTCATTTGCCAAATTTGATAATTTAGATTATCAATTCACGTTTCAATCTAATTGCAGATTCATTAAAACTTCTTTTACTGGGTTAAAGAACTAGTGTCATTTAAAACATAGTTCACGATAAACCCAAATCATATCCTATTTATTATCGGGTTAAAGAACTAGTGCTATTTAAAACACCGTTCACGATAAACCCACAAATCAATTCTAATTCAATTCCAATTTATTTATTTAAAAATAAATGGGTTTTGATCTTAGTTCAAAACTAGTTCATTTCTATAAAAGTCTATTTTTATCCTTTCAAATATGGAGTTTTTCATCCCAATTTTTCCCAAATCATTTCTTATGATTTTACACAAATTATTACTATTTTTAATAATTTTATCAAGGCACGTACAGTCGATTTCCATCAACGGCCATCAAACTGCACTTATAGCGACCTTTTTCAAATTCGATTTGGACGTATCTCCAAATCCAACCGTTAGATTTCAAATTTCAAATATTCATTAGAAAGCTTTTTTCGATACGAACCCAACGGTTCCCGTTTTAGGAGAATCCGACGGTCGGATCTCCCGTAATGTCCGTTTGAAATAAATGGTCGAAATTCACGAACTGCCGCGGCGCGGCGCGTTCTATTCAAGCCATTATATTATATATATATAATATATATTTCGTCGATTTCTATTTAAAATGAATTTTATAAATCGTTTTAAATTCGTTTCAAAAACAATTTCAACTTCCATTTCAATTCAAATCAAAATTGAATTTTTCCTTATAAATTCGTTTTAAAATTCATTTCTATTCAATTCAAATTTCAATTCAATTTGAATTCATTTCAATTCGTTTTCAATTCGATTCGAATTCGTTTTCAATTCGATTCGAATTCGTTTTCAATTTGAATTCGTTTTCAATTTAATTCGAATTCGTTTTCAATTCGATTCAATTCAAATTGGTTTTCTATTCGATTCAATTCAAATTGGTTTTCTATTCGATTCAATTCAAATTCGTTTTCTATTCGATTCAATTCAAATTTAAAAATGAATATAATCGATATAAATATCGTTCGCGTCAAAATAGCGCATCTCTAATCAATACGGCTTTATATATTTCAATAATTCCATTATCATATTCGACAAATGAATCTATATTTTCGTTCAACACATGACTAATCTCAATGGATGAGTACTGTCAACACATGAACCTTTATTTTATAATGATAAAGATGTAAATTTTATTGTTAAAATATTTCGTTCAACACATGACTAATCTCAACGGATGAGTACTGTCAACACATGAACCTTTATTTTATAATGATAAAGATGTAAATTTTATTGTTAAAATATTTCGTTCAACACATGACTAATCTCAACGGATGAGTACTGTCAACACATGAACCTTTATTTTATAATATTCTTTATCTTCTAAATTGGAATGAGGCCCAATCAATCACCATATAAAGTTAATTATATGGATTCCATACAACAAATGTATATAATAGCAACAATAAATAATCAACCATCATCCAAAGTGCACTACACTGTATAAGCATCAAATATAGATATTTAACGCTTATAACAGCCTGTCGATCCATCGATCGACATACAACTAATTATTGGGATTAGTGTATGCCGTATTTTATCCCAATACCCATGTGGGGTTTCAAACAATCAAACACAGATTTTATTTGTGCAGTTGGGCGATGTGTAAAATTTATCGTCCCAATCAATGTCCTTCAAATAGGTGTATATAAACAAACCGTCCGGTTTGTAAATGAATATTTATTTATTCACATTCACGTTAAAAATTATATTTTTAACGACCAAACTATTTTATTCAACCTATGAATATTCTATTCGGTTCATTTATTAAATAAAACGATATCTTTATTTTTCTAACTTATTTTAGAAAATTTCGGCGGCATAACGGCACGATACTAGAAACGGGACAAGGCCTAGCTTTATCCCCGGTCTAGTGAAGGCCCACGTCATTCACACATCAATCAAATCCATTCCATTTCACCAAACAATTCAATTCGAACCAAATAATCTAACCAACTACACAACCAAACAAACAAGTCCATGGTCTGTGGACGATGGTGTCGGGTGCTGCTAAACACCGTCTGCATCCTAGTATATATATATAACAAGAAAAAGAAATTGAAGAGTGAGAAGTTCTCACCGATAGCTATCCCAACTCCATGACACTTCATTTATAGAAATCTTCGTCATGATCGCCTTTTTGTCATCTTCGTTGCCCGTATTCACTACATATATAAAAATCACATTTTTACTTCGCTATTCAATATATAAAAATCGAATTTTTACTACGCTATTCAATATATAAAAATCGAATTTTTACTTCGCTATTCGATATATAAAAATCGAATTTTTACTACGCTATTCAATATATAAAAATCGAATTTTTACTTCGTTATTCAATATATAAAAATCGAATTTTTACTTCGTTATTCAATATATAAACATCAAATTTTTACTTTGCTATTCAATATATAAAAATCAAATTTTTACTTCGTTATTCAATATATAAAAATCAAATTTTTACTTTGCTATTCAATATATAAAAATCGAATTTTTACTTTGCTATTCAATATATAAAAATCGAATTTTTACTTCGTTGTTCAATATATAAAAATCGAATTTTTACTTCGTTATTCAATATATAAAAATCGAATTTTTACTTCGTTATTCAATATATAAAAATCAAATTTTTACTTTTCTATTCAATATATAAAAATCGAATTTTTACTTAGCTATTCAATATATAAAAATCGAATTTTTACTTAGCTATTCAATATATAAAAATCAAATTTTTACTTTGCTATTCAATATATAAAAATCAAATTTTTACTTTGCTATTCAATATAGATAAAAATTCTATTTATATATCGCTACTCTCTATATAAAAATTTCGCCTTTTCAAATATAAAGATTATATTTTTATTCTCTTTTCTTTAGTAAAAATCTTATCTTTTAAATCAAAACATATACAAACTGATTTCTAAAATTGATTCAAATTAAAACTGATTTTAATCTTGCTAAAAACCGATTTTTATATTTATAAAATCTATTCATAATAAATAAAGAAAGAAAACAAATAAAAATAAACAACAAAAACAAAAAAAACTTACAGGGGGTTAGGGTGGAGGGTTCGGCGGTTTTGAAGAAAGGAGGGAGAGGCTGCGTTGAAGATCGACGAGGGGGGGGCTCGAGACGGAGTAAGATGGCCGGGAGGGGTAGCTGCGGCGCGTCGATCAATGAAGAGAGGGGGGGTTTGCGGTGGCGCGCCGCCTGGGGTTGAGCTGGCACGGTTTCCGATGGGGGGGCTAGGGCTTCGCGCGCAATGGAAAGGAAGGGGGGCTCTGGTGGTGAGGCCGACGTGAGGATGGTGGAGCCAGGCGCGGAGGTCGGCGTCGAGGGGAGCGGCGTCCATCGCTGTAGGGGTTTTTTTTTCTTTTTTTTTCGATTGTTTTCTGCTAAATGGGGAAGAGAGAGAAAGATAAAGGGGGGGCCAATATATTTCAATTAATTTTATTTATTTTTATTTTAAAAAGTTACCTTTTTTATTCGAACTCAAAACAAGGCCCACCGACTGTCATCCATAGTGTTTTACCCCCATTCCGAACACAATGGGATATGTATCGTAAGTTGATTCGATCGTTTCGATCAGTTTTCGTCAAAATCAACATATAACTCTATATATTGAATTTGAACGCGCATTTCAATTTACCGGGGTCACATACTAACTCGAAAAATTCCAGAAAAATATTTTCTAGCTTCGTATTGACAATACGGTCCTAACAAAACTAGTTTCATCGAATTCTGAGACCGTTTGAAAAATGGCCAATTTCCAGTCGATTAAAATCAACTAAAACTGGTCAAACGCGTTTTCCTTTGCCACGCACACATATTGAATCGAAAAATTATGATAATTGGAATCTAGCAATAATTTGACATCACGGACCCAACAAAAGTTGTTTCGTCGAAATCCGAAGTCATTTGCAAAATCTCCATTTTTAAGGGCCTGAATTCCATAGCGACTATTCAGAATTTTCAACTGGGCATTTCTTTTGATTCCCGCTATGAAATTTTTATTTTTCGGATTCGTTGGAAAGATATTCACAATTAGATCCCATTATTTTTGGTTTCACTAAAATCCGGATTATTCTGCACCCGGTACATTCAATTGAAGTTTGAAATCAAATTATCGAACTACTGCGCCATTTTCAATTCCTTTTATAATTATATATATTCTAACGACGACGTATATAATATATACGTTCTAATTATATTCAAAATAAATTTCTCGTCGATATTATTTAAAATAATCTATTTTAAATATTCAGAATTCGCTAAAATTGCCAAAATAAAAATTTTAAACTGGCTCGCATTTCCGGGTTATTACACCGGCCCTGTCGCTCCAAGGGGCAGTTACGGCTATTCCAGAGACATGGGCTAGATTGTCTCGAATTCGGTAGAGGACGATCCCTTGCCTCGGTTCACAGATGGGAATCTGTGACGACCCGCCCTGCACCAACCGACATTTACTCCAATGGTGCGCTGTACACATATCCAGTTAGCACGGGACGGTCGTCAGAAGAAAAGAAAGAAGAGAGTGAATGAACAAAGAACCTGTAATATGTCTCATAGCGCATGGAATAAAATATAATCATAACATATACTTGACACAAACAGGCGAGACAGTGCATAAGCTGAAAACAACTATCATAGCAGCGGAAATCCAAATACAACTTATGTTCCACATCATTTAATTATTACAACTTTTCAAACTGTCTCTAAAAGCAAAAGAAAGATAAGGGAGGTACACTACTAATGCCCAAGTAGTGACCACCAACGACACAGGGAGAATATCTATATATATCATACATGGAAGCCTCCTGCTCGCCTCCAGATCAGCTACTCGTGCATCACCAGATAACCTATCTCTAGTCTGCTCGTGTGAGCACCCAGAGTAATAAGAAAAGACATAAAACTCTGGGTCAGACAAAAGTCTGGTGTGAGCGATAAGCAACAAAACAGAACAATAACAGGTACAATCCAATCATACCTGAACCTGGACCTGCAACCAAAGAGTTAGCACTACATACCGAACAATACTCTAAGGTGCCGCTAACATACAGTGTAAGAGATACGGGGGTGGGGGTGTGCATGTCATAGTGATGTCAGAAAATCAAGCATAGCAATCATCCTCACATCCCTCACTCAGTGCGTAAAGCATACGATATCCACTACTTTGGTCACCTAATACTTTGGGCCATGACGGAATCCAATCCCGTGTAACTATCACTACAAGCCCACTATCCATCTCTCAGTGGTGAACCAAATTTATGAATACCGACAACCCCTTTGCACACATCCCGCAGCAAAGCCCAACTCATGAAGTGAACTCATTGGTTCCAAACTAGATCCTGAGCTCTAACTTCCATTTGGACTACCATTGCATCTCGGGTTATTGGTTTCCTCCTGTTCGGGTCGGTCGGTCAAGAACCTTTCATTCTGGTCGGTTTTCATCATCTTTACCCTGGTTGGTCGGTATTGCCCCCTGGTCGGTCGAACACTTCACCATTCCTGGTCGGTCGTACTTCACCAACCCTGGTCAGTCGGTATTGCCCCTTGGTCGGTCGAACACTTCACCATTCCTGGTCGGTCGTACTTCACCATCCTTGGTCAGTCGGTATTGCCCCCTGGTCGGTCGAACACTTCACCATTCCTGGTCGGTCGTACTTCACCATCCCTGGTCGGTCGGTATTTCATCCTCGTATGGGGTCGGTCGAACATCGCATAGTGGTCGGTCTTGCCCAGCCTGGTCGATCTCTCTAGTCGTTCGAACACTTCATACAGGGTCGGTCGTGAGCTCGGGTCGGTCGTTCAAAACCTTCCCCTGGTCGGTCTAACTCGACCCAAAGAAAACCTGCACCATTTCAGCAAGCTATTTTCGCCTCTCGACGGCGTTTTCAACCATTCCAACTATTCTAAACAATCATAAAGCATACCATACAGTCATAGCAACATGTATAAACATCCACAAACAACAAAACAACAATATGGTATGTTAAAACGGATCAAACATAGCCAAAAACCCCATATTTTCCCTTAATCCCTCTTAATCACGTTTAATAAAATCTAATGATAGGATTAACAAAACTTAACCAAATCAGCCAAATTTTCTAACAGAGGCCTAAAATAATATTTAGCAATTTATAAATATTTTTCCAGATTTTTAACATGCATAAATTCGCTAATTTCCACTAATCACCCCTTAATCCCCCAAATTCCGGGATTTGCAAAATTAGTCGAAATTGACCCAAATTCATATCAGAGGCATAAAATGATGTTTTAGAGTTTTAGGAATTTTTCTAGATTTTTCTGAGCCATAATTTCGCTAATCTTCGCTAATTACCATTATTAGCCGTAATTAGAGAAAAACAATGCAAATCACTCACCTTTGCCACAAAGTAAACTATAGATCTGAAATGATTCTCTGTTTGGGTCGAATTCTAATGTGTTCCAGCAGCTCTAATCTTGATTTGGGGAAGATCTCCATTGATTTGATGTTCCTAATCACAATCTTCAAGTTGTAGGTGATTTGGAGATGTTTTGAAGAGATTTAGAGAGTGGAGGCCATGGCTAGGGTTTCAAGAATGAAAGTGGCGGATCAAAAACTGAAATGAAAATGATTTCTCAAACCCTATCAGCCTCCCCATAACCCTAATCCCGAAATGGGTTATGGGCCTAGCTGTTAACTACCCGGTTTAGCCCAATTAAGCTGTTTTTCACCTTCTAAACCTTGTTTCAGCCATATCTCCCAAACGGTAATTCCGTTTGGCTATTGTAACCACTCTACGGAAAGAGAAACCATCATTCGAATCCAATGGAAGTGGTTTCAGGTCAAAATTCCTTTCCAATCAAAAGTTATGGACGAAACAAGATCAGCTAGGGGCAAAACGGTCATTTAAAAATCGGCAAAAATCATGAACATGGGAAATGACCCCAGTAGTCGTTTCCCAAAGCCACATGACCATAAGACTTCGTATAAGAAATAAATAAATATTCTACAATCCTCCGATGCGTAGAATGCGGGTTGTTACATCCCCCCCCCCCTTAAGAAATTTCGGCCCTGAAATTCTCTAACCGAAACATACAAAGAATTCCGCATGCCTATCAATCATTTTCAAACAATAAAACATACAAAACAACACAACAAGCCTATCTTAGCACGCGGTTTACTAACAAGGGAAGAACTATCACTACCAAAACCTTACCAGGCAAAGAGTTCTGAATACTTCTTCCTTATGTTCTCCTCTGTTTCCCAAGTACAACCTTCCTCATCACCACCCCACTGAACTTTGACTAGTTTCACCACCTTCCTTCGAAGTTGCTTCGTATCATTCCCAACAATACGCAAAGGCTTGCGGTTCCCAACCGCCTCGGGTTCAACTTCGATGTTATCCAACTGATCAGGTGAAATAGCCATACTAGGGTCGTGCACGAATTTCCTTAACTGAGAAACATGAAATACGTTGTGAACTTCCGCCATCTTGTCAGGTAGCTCTACTTCATACGCCAAATTCCCAACTTGCTCGAGGACTGGGAATGGACCAACAAATCTTGGTGCTAACTTACCTCTCCAACCAATCTGAATCACATTCTCAATGGAGAGATCTTGACGAACACCAAGTCGTTAACGAAGAATTCCAAATCTCTTCGTCTCTTATCGAGATAAGTCTTCTGCCTATCTTGGGTAGCCTTCATTCTCTGTTGGTTAACCTTGATCTTGCCTGAAGTTCCCCTTATTATTTCTGGTCTAAGCTCAAATTTCTCACCATTCTCCAACCAACATGATGGTGCCTTGCACGGTCTTTCGTACAAAGTTTCAATTGGAACCATACCAATACTGGGCTAATAACTATTATTATCCATTTTAGACTTGTTCTCATTTCCATTTAGGAATTTCTAATGGTTGTAACAAACCACTAGGCTTCTTTTGCTCAGCTTTTACTAACTGGCAGTTTATGCATTTGGACATAAACTTCCCAACGTCTTTCTTTATCCTTTCCCAGTAGTAGATCTGCTCCATATCTCAATACATCTTGTTACCACTGGGATGTATAGTCAATTTCGGGTGATGATATGCTCTAAGCACTTCATCTCTCAATCCATCTACGTTGGGTACAACTAGTCCCCCATTCTTTTGAAGCCATCCTTCTCGATCAAGCCCTTACTTGATCATCTCTCGCCATCGATATCCATATCTACCTTAGAGATGGTTTCCAATAAGTTAGGATCGTTTCTCTAAGTAGAACCAATCCACTCCATCAAAATCGATCTAATCGTCAAACTTGCTAACATTTTTGGATCCAATCCATACTTAGGTCTAAAATCATATCTTGTGATATACTCTAGTTGCTTCCATCCTAGAAACATAACCTCTAGACTGGCATGTCTCCTACTCAATGCAACTATTACCGCACTCAAATCCTTTACTATGATTACTCTGCCCCATGGAGTCATAACAACTCCACTGCACTGGCTCATAGCCTTACTAATCCTTTACTATGTCCACTTTGCCCCTCGAATCATGACGACTCTACTGCACTGGCTCATAGTCATACTACAATCACTTTGTTCCCCATCGCTGGAACCCTACAGGTGATAGTCTACTCAAGGGAAGAAAAATAGGAACAACATAGCAACCATAACATCCATCAAACAAGTCCTACCTATCACCTGATAAATTCATAAACATATCGACACCTACATGATTGGTCTAATCTATCCCAATATGTCGATTCTAGTATGTCTGGTCCAACCAACATCAACAACTAATGGAAGCCTAGCCTCCATACATACACTAATGCCTACTTGACTGGTCCAACCAATCCCAGGCCAATGGAAGCCCCGCCTCCCTACGGACTATCGTACGTCCAACGTACGTTTATCCTCCAAGGATAACTAGATCATGTCCAACAGATCCAGGGTAACGGGCGTCCCCAGATACCCCTGGTTTTAGTCCGCCTAAAATACTTGAGTCCAACCCAAGTCTATCCATTATCTTGCTGCCCTCTCGAGTCCTACTCAAGCCGAATCCAATTCCTTGCAGCCTTCTCGAGTCCAACTCGAGTCAATCTATAACTCAGACCCAGTCTTGAGTATCCATTACCGACAAACTCTAGTCCAACGTGAGTCGTCGTCTCCTTATTCGTTGCATCTCCAAGATCAACGGACACCCATTTTCCTTTTACGAGTTCAAGTCCAACTTGAATCGCCCTAATCTTCGTTGTATCCTCCATGATCAACGAACACATCCTATTCCTTCAAAGTCCTACTATCCAAAGAGAACATCAACATAGGGTTCTAAACAATCCATTACTTTGCATCTTTCTCGAATCCCAGTCGAGCCATCTCATAACCCTATTGAGTCTAACTCGGGGCAGTCTGTACCATTGAACAGTCTTATCATGTCACTGCCGCCCATCACTCCTCGAGTAAACCAAGATATCATCCAATGAAGAATCGCAACAACTATTTATTTCTCATGCAAACCATCCTAGTCGAACTCGATATTCCCCAAGCACAAGCCCCAAAGGCCTAAACCAATATCAGACAAGCACCCAAGGAACATCTCCTCCGAATTCGGACAATCCACATGAGGTGATACTAGCAAAACAATCTAGCACTGGAGCACTCATTTGCCTCCTAGAGACAACTAGAACTTATTACAACGATAACCTCTTAGCTTTCTTAACTCCAGTTACTATCGCCATCACTAGGTAGGAACCTAATACCACCCTATTCCTTTGGAGTAGATCGACTCCCCAAAATAATGCTAAACCCAGTACATCCCAAAACAAAGCAATCACAAAAAACATACATCCATGACTCGATAAGACCACATTACAACAAATCATGCCAAAACTAGTCGAACCACCAATCGGGTTCGTCACAACTAGAGGTCTATCGACTATCTCGGGTTTGTCAAACAATACCCGAACAGAAACATCTTAAATAGAAAGCATACCTTTTATAACGACACCCTTTCCCTTCTGCACCGCACTTCGAACATTCGACGAAGAAGGAACAGTGTTGATAGCATACGCTTTCACAATCTTCTTCTCCCTAGGAGGTTGTGGACAATCATCCTTGTGATGTCCCGCCTGGCCGCAGTTAAAGCACTTCCTTTCTCCAGGCTTTTCTCGGCAATCTCTGGCATAGTGGCTCTTCTTGCCACAACTAAAGCATTCACCATCTTTCTTATTTTTCTTATTCTGACCATCCTTGGTCGGGTTCTACTTCCTCTTGCTCTGATAATTCTTCTTGCCTTCACCGCCTGCTTGCGGCTTTGGCTCCTCTGTAGATGCAATAGCAACTTCAGTCTTCGACTTAGGGAAAAGGCTCTCTGACCTTAATGCCTTTCCTACAATAGATTCGAACGTCTCATCGATATGGTTTATAAGTCTTTCCCCCAAGTACCCATCCAAGCCAGTTATGAACTTCTCGTTCTTCTTTTCGACTGTATCGATAAGGGACCATCCATATTTCGATAAAGTATCGAATTCTGCGATGTACTCCGAGACTGCCCTACCATTCTGCTTAAGCTCCAAGAACTTCCTGAACAATTCTGATTTATGAGCAGCTGGAATAAACTTATCACAATAGCGAGTCTTAAACTAATTCCAAGTAACTTGATCCTCTGGAGTAGCTGTCTTAATGGCATTCCACCAATTCATTGCTCGCCCTTGCAACTGACGAGACGCTAGCCTTCTCTTCATCGCATCCTCGATACCCAAGTCGTCGAAGATATGATCACAGCTATCCAACCAATCCTGAACATCTGTGGCCGACTCCGTTCCGTGGAACGGCTTCCCACCAAGGTTAGTGTAATCCTTTCACAATTTAGCAAAATCGGTCCTAGGCGCCTGCACTACTGCACCACCACCATTAGCAGCATTAGGAACGGCTCCCCGAGCATCCCTAAGCATCTCTCTCATGAGGTCAATGAACATCGTCCTCATGTCAGGAGCATTTCCATTATTGGCTCCTCTACCAGCACCTCTCAAATTTCGGCTCATCGTCAAATCTGTAGAGAGAAAACGATTAACCATCTCCATAGTGGTGCCAGTGCAGTACGACTTCATCCTTAGCTATACTAATAATATATATAGATATAGCTTTTGAAAACCAAAATAATCACAAATACACACTCTCATATACGGACTATCTCTCCCTAGTGTCTTTCCCTAGGTTAACTACGCAACCTAGAGCTCTGATATCAAATGTGACGACCCGCCCCGCACCAACCGACATTTACTCCAATGGTGCGCTGTACACATATCCAGTTAGCATGGGACGGTCGTCAGAAGAAAAGAAAGAAGAGAGTGAACGAACAAAGAACCTGTAATATGTCTCACAGCGCATGGAATAAAATATAATCATAACATATACTTGACACAAACAGGCGAGACAGTGCATAAGCTGAAAACAACTATCATAGCAGCGGAAATCCAAATACAGCTTATGTTCCACATCATTTAATTATTACAACTTTTCAAACTGTCTCTAAAAGCAAAAGCAAGATAAGGGAGGTACACTACTAATGCCCAAGTAGTGACCACCAACGACACAGGGAGAATATCTATATATATCATACGTGGAAGCCTCCTGCTCGCCTCCAGATCAGCTACTCGTGCATCACCAGACAACCTGTCTCTAGTCTGCTCGTGTGAGCACCCAGAGTAATAAGAAGAGACATAAAACTCTGGGTCAGACAAAAGTCTAGTGTGAGCGATAAGCAACAAAACAGAACAATAACAGGTATAATCCAATCATACCTGAACCTGGACCTGCAACCAAAGAGTTAGCACTACATACCGTACAATACTCTAAGGTGCCACTAACATACAATGTAAGAGATATGGGGGTGGGGGTGTGCATGTCATAGTGATGTCAAAAAATCAAGCATAGCAATCATCCTCACATCCCTCACTCAGTGCGTAAAGCATACGATATCCACTACTTTGGTCACCTAATACTTTAGGCCATGACGGAATCCAATCCCGTGTAACTATCACTACAAGCCCACTATCCATCTCTCAGTGGTGAACCAAAGTTATGAATACCGACAACCCCTTTGCACACGTCCCACAGCAAAGCCCAACTCATGAAGTGAACTCATTGGTTCCCAACTGGATCCTGAGCTCTAACTTCCATTTGGATTACCTTTGCATCTCGGGTTACTGGTTTCCTCCTGTTCGGGTCGGTCGGTCAAGAACCTTTCATTCTGGTCGGTTTTCATCATCTCTACCCTGGTCGGTCGAACACTTCACCATTCCTGGTCGGTCGTACTTCACCAACCCTGGTCAGTCGATACTGCCCTCTGGTCGGTTGAACACTTCTCCATTCCTGGTCAGTCGTACTTCACCATCCCTGGTCAGTCGGTATTGCCCCCTGGTCGGTCGAACACTTCACCATTCCTGGTCGGTCGTACTTCACCATCCCTGGTCGGTCGGTATTTCATCCTCGTATGGGGTCGGTCGAACATCGCATAGTGGTCGGTCTTGCACAGCCTGGTCGATCTCCCTAGTCGGTCGAACACTTCATACAGGGTCGGTCGTGAGCTTGGGTCGATCGGTCAAAACCTTCCCCTGGTCGGTCTAACTCGACCCAAAGAAAACCTGCACCATTTCAACAAGCTATTTTCGCCTCTCGACGGCGTTTTCAACCATTCCAACTATTCTAAACAATCATAAAGCATACGATACAGTCATAGCAACATGTATAAACATCCACAAACAACAAAAAAACAATATGGTATGTTAAAACGGATCAAACATAGCCAAAAAACCCATATTTTCCCTTAATCCCTCTTAATCACGTTTAAGAAAATCTAATGATAGGATTAACAAAACTTAACCAAATCAGCCAAATTTTCTAATAGAGGCCTAAAATAATATTTAGCAATTTATAAATATTTTTTCAGATTTTTAACATGCATAAATCCGCTAATTTCCACTAATCACCCCTTAATCCCCCAAATTACGGGATTTGCAAAATTAGTTGAAATTGACCCAAATTCGTATCAGAGGCATAAAATGATGTTTTAGAATTTTAGGAATTTTTCTAGATTTTTCTGAGCCATAATTTCGCTAATCTTCGCTAATTACCATAATTAGCCGTAATTAGTGAAAAACAATGCAAATCACTCACCTTTGCCACAAAGTAAACTATAGATCTGAAATGATTCTCTATTTGGGTAGAATTCTAATGTGTTCCAGCAGCTCTAATCTTGATTTGGTGAAGATCTCCCTTGATTTGATGTTGCTAATCACAATCTTCAAGTTGTAGGTGATTTGGAGATGTTTTGAAGAGATTTAGAGAGTGGAGGCCATGGCTAGGGTTTCAAGAATGAAAGTGGCGGCTCAAAAACTGAAATGAAAATGATTTCCCAAACCCTATCAGCCTCCCCATAACCCTAATCCCTACGGGTTATGGGCCTAGCTGTTAACTGCCCGGTTTAGCCCAATTAAGCTGTTTTTCACCTTCTAAACCTTGTTTCAGCCATATCTCCCAAACGGTAAGTCCGTTTGGCTAATGTAACCACTCTACGGAAAAAGAAACCATCATTTGAATCCAGTGGAAGTGGTTTCAAGTCAAAACTCCTTCCCAATCAAAAGTTATGGACGAAACAAGATCAGCTAGGGGCAAAACGGTCATTTAAAAATCGGCAAAAATCATGAACATGGGAAATGACCCCAGTAATCGTTTCCCAAAGCCACATGACCATACGACTTAGTATAAGAAAGAAATAAACATTCTACGATCCTCCGATGCGTAGAATGCGGGTTGTTACAGAATCCAACTTCCAATACGTGACGTTTCGATTTTAGTTGTAATCCTATATATTGCGACATAGTGGGATGGGGCGCTTATGCCGCCTATGATTGATACTTATGATGTGAAGTTGTTTTGTACACTATACACTTATAGTAATATCAAATAATGTGTTTTTGACGTATCAAGCATGCTTTGGCTATTACAAGGTAAAAACCCTATTCTCCGGCTTGCGTTGCATTGTGTGATAGGACCTGGGTCTTATAATAGCTTCATTTTTCTTTATTTAACATTGCGCTGTTTGTTTTATGCACTGGTATCCTTGGGAGGAAACCCGTTCCATGTTATACAGCGTGGTCCCTTGATTTACCTAACTTTAAAAATAAAGATTAATAACTGTTTTAGTTCTCACACCAGTCCCATGACTGACCTGGAGTTTATTGTTTTAACCTAAACTCTGGGTGCCCTTATTTTGACACGGGCAGCTAGTAGTTTTGGTTTTGCAGATTTATATTCACAGGATCCTGGTTTACAGCTGGAATGATATTCGGAAAGCTTTGTATCCGTATATCTCCTTCAGTTGTGTATTGTATTATTTTCCGCTGCTATGTAATTTATTGTAATCTCTGATATTTATCGAATGTGTAATATTGATTCATACTCTGTATATTCTTGTATTCTGATGGGATTGTTGTAATATACAATGAAATGTTCTTCCGTCTGCGTTCTGTTGTGGCTTGTTCTCGAACTATCCGTGCTTTCCTTACCGGGGAAGTTACGGGTCTTTACAATTAAGATTTAGTGAAGTTTTTCAATTAATTAGTATTTAAATCAGAATTGAATTAAAAATTGGATTTTTGGGTTTATCGTGAACTGTGTTTTAAATAACATTTGTTCTTTAACCTAATTAACAGTAAGGTTGAGATTTGGAATTTAAAAATCTTTATTCTAAGATTTAATGGAATTTTCCATAGTGAAGATTTTTCCAATTTAATGTATTAAATTGAAATTGAATGGAATTCGATTTGGTGATAATCGAGATGAGCTTCTGTGAAGGAAGACTGTTATTATATATGGAATTTAAAAGGCTTTGTTTATTCCATTTATATTATTAGTCTGATACATAAATTTATATCGATTATATATTGATCTGATTTCCGTGAAAGTTCCAGTTTGACGGAACATGATTTTGGGTTTATCGTGGACTGTGTTTTAAAGGACATTCGTTCTTTAACCCTATTAAAGACGGGATTTCATGTTTGACATTGTATTTCGAGCCGTATTCGTTGATCTCTACTAAATATATATCTATTTGGTGGCAGAGAATTTATTCTCTTGCATAACACCCTTCTCTGAGACGTACAAGCTTAGAGGTTATATATTGGTAGGAATCAATGATATAGTATAGATTGTCAATGTGGCATGATTGATTTCCCAAAGTTAAACAATCATTAAATAATGATTTTTGCGATTAAAACTAAGTGGTGCTTTAATGAATCTTTAATTAGATTGAAATAGGAATGAGATAATTAAAATTATCAAATTCAAGAAAGTGTTCAAAAATGGAGTATCACTAGTTTTACTTCAGGCGATAGGTAAATCATTAATTAGATTTGAACGTGAAATTGTAATTGAATTTACCGATAACACAGTGGTGTTAGATATGGAGTACTACCAGTTTTGCTCCATGGTATGAATAAGTTGGGATGGGATGATAAAATGAATGATTACTTCGGTAAGACATTAATCCCGAATAGTTTGATAAACCTTAATTTGATTTAAACTGCGAAGAGATACTATAAAATCTTTTGAAATGATTTCCAAAGTAATGGATTAAACAGTGTGTTTAAAAGTGATAATCTGTGATAAGATTAATGAGAACCTTTCTAGAATAATGAAATACTAATAAAAGAATATTCTGGATTGGAATGAGGCGTCTGATGTGTTGTTATAGCATCTGATTATAAGATACGCGAGTTATTCGTAAAGACCGGATTTAACCCATTCTGAATAATTGATCAGACGACTAACAGTCGAAGAGAATGAAGATGGTGCAAGACTGACGATCTTCACATCGAATGGATGGGTTGCTACTGATGCCCATGATTGGAGTAGTTACCTTGAAGGGGCTACAGTGGTAGCCGTCTGGACGTATTTCTTGATTCTTCGGATATGCGAGGGCCTCACTCCTGTATTGGACATACGGGACGAGGAATAAAGGTGCCTTCGGTTTCGTTCAGACCCAGGACGGACTTGAAAATAGATGGTATGTCTGACATTGTATTCCTTTATACTGTATTCGTTGATCTCTGCTAAATATATATCTTTTTGGTGGCGGAGAATTTATTCTCTTGCTTAACACTCTTCTCTGAGAGGTACGAGCTTAGAGGTTATATATTGGCAGAAATCAGTGGTACAGTATGGACTGATAGTGTGGCATGCTGAGATGCAGTGATCCAAACTTCTGTTGAAAAGCAAAGTTTGTTGGAAGATGATCAAAGCATAGCATTAATTAGCACAGCTTTGTGTAGCGTTAATTCACGAGCCTCACACCCCGGTATGGTGGTGAACTGGTGGTCAGGTCAGTATGCTTTTGAGATGAGGATTGACATCCTTAGAGATGTCATGGATTTGGTCGACTGATATGAGCTGGGAATGGTTGCTCCACGCTCAAAGGGATAAGGCACACCCCCCGATTCCCAGAGGGATAGAGAAAGAGGTGTTTTCTCTAGCTGGGACGTAAGCTGTAGTGATACTTGATTTCCCAAAAGGGCGGATGTGCTTTACGGTGTTTTCTCTAGCTGGGATGTAAGCCGTTGTGTATTGCCTACGCGATAGATCTTTCGAATCAGGAGCCATCAGTATGGAAATCCAGACTTCCAATACAACATTTTGCGGTTTTAGTTGTAAACCTATATTTGGTGGCATTGTGGTATGGGACATTCATGTCGTTTATAATTGATACATTATATTTGAAGTTGATTTCTTCCCTTACAGTAATAATAAAAGATTTGTTTTAAAACGTACCAAGCATATTTGGCTATTATAAGGCAAAACTCTATCCTCTGGCTAGCGTTGCATTATGTGATGGGACCTGAGTCCTATAATAGCTTTAGTTTTCTTTTATTTAGCATTGCGCTGTTTGTTTTATGCACTGGTACTCTTGTAGGTAAACCCGTTACGTGTTATACGACGTGGTCCCCTGATTTACCTTATTTTGAAATAAATTTTTAATAACTGTTTTAGTTCTCACACCAGTCCCATGACTGACTCGGAGTTTATTGTTTTAACCTAAACTCTCGGTACCCATATTTTCCACACGGGCAGCTAGTATTTTTAGTTTTCGTAGATATTTCTTTTCCCAGGATCTTGGATTACAGCTGGAGCTATATTCGGAAAGCTTTCTATCCGTGTATTCCATTCAGTTGTTCTAATTATTGTATTTTCCGCTATGCATTGTATTTATACCTTTTATTTCCGCTGTTATGTATTTTAAATCTCTGATATTTTTCAGTGTTGTATATTATTCATACTCTGATATATTCTTGAACTCTGATTTAAATTTTTGTAATACCAATGAAATGTTCTATTGTTTGTGTTCTGATTTGTCGTGTTCTCAATTCAATCTGGGCTTTCCCGTAAGGGCGAGTTTGGGTCGTCTCAACATACATCACATGTCCAACCTAAATTGTATAGATATACGAATCATTATGAAATCAGAAGAAAATGACGAAAGAAGAACATAAACACAATAAAGAATGTCACAATCGCAGCGGAATAAAATATAATATATAAATAATCACTTTTGAAATACAATTGTATTTGAACTTACATACATCATTAGAGTATATCACAAATACAACACAGCGGAATAAACTCTAAATATCTAACATCGAAGACTTCGGCTCAAAGCCCCTTTAGATAAATATGTAAAATCCTCGACTACTTGACTGCCCGTCCAAATTTGGACACCCAAGAGTTTTAGGGAAAACATAGAAAAATAAACTCTAGGTAAGTCATGGGACTGGTATGTAACAACCCGGAAAATCAGAACCAATTTAAAATTTTTACTTTGGCTATTTTATTTAATTTTGAATAGTTGAAATAATTTATTTTAAATAATAATGATTAAAAATTAATTTGAATCAAAGTTAGAACGAATATATTTATTTTAATTTTAGAAGGAGTTAGAAATAGCGTTGTAGTTTGAAAATTTCAATTCGAACTTTGACTAAATATACATGATTCCAAATTAAATCGGATTTTAGTGAAACAAAAAATATTTAAATCAGTTTAAAAATATCTTTCTAAAGAATTTGAAATATTGAAATTTCATAGTGGGAATCAAAAGTTATGGACAGTTGAATATTTAAAATAGTCGCTATGAAATTTAATATAATATATAGCCCGTATAAATAGTCATTTTGCAAACTTCCTCCATTTTCGATGAAACCAGCCTGGTTGGATCTGGAATGTCAAATTATTGCAAGACTCCGATTTTCATAATTTTTGGAATTAATATGTGAGTGTGGCAAGGGAAAACGCCTTTGGTAATTTCAGTTTGAATTGGATCGACCAGAAAAAGTCCATTTTTCAAACGGTCTCCAAATTCGATAAAATTAATTTTGTTGGGACCATATCGTCCCAACATAGCTAGATTTATTTTTCGGGAATTTTTGGAATCAGTATGTGGCCCCGGCAAATTAAAATGTACGTTCAAACCTAAAATTGAGTGTTTTATATTTTAATTTGAAGAACAACTTACAGAAATAGTCGAATGGGCTTACGAAACATATTCCATTGTGTTCGGAATAGGGGTATTTGGCTAGGGGCGACAGTCATTAGGTTTGATTTGGAGTTCGTATGGACTGAGGGGTATTTTCGGATTTAATGGAATTAAAAATAAATATAAATTAAATTGGCCAATCACGTTGACCCTCACTTTTCTCGTTCAGGAAATTAGCCCGATAACCCATATCGAACGGCGGTTTTCACCGATTGCTTCTCTCCTCTTTATCTTCCAAACTGCTCAATAAAATCACGAGCTCCTGTTGAGGATTTTGGAGAGCGTCTCTCAAGCTTCAAATTCATATAAGGGTTGTAAAATTTTGTTGAGGATTAAAGGAGGATCGACGCCATGAAGTTGCCACCTTCAAGCAGCCGCCGCCGCCGATTGGGACTGTTGATCTGACCGCCACTGGTTTCACCGAGAAGCTGGCTCCAAGCTCTTTGACGTTGTACCCTCTGATCGGCGCATCGCTACACCATTTGATCGAAAAATGAAAACCTAGTTTGGAAGAATTGCTGAAGGTATGCGGCTTTATTTATTTAAACTGATTATAATAGTTAAAAGCGTTGTGATTTATGATTTTACAATAAAAATCATATCCTTTTGCTTTGGGGTCGAAATCCAGTGAAGCAAGAGACACCGGGACCTTGTGGACGTCTTCTACTTTCTAGAAGAGACCAGAGAATTTTTAGAGCTCGCTACAATTTTTGGCGAAACCGAAAGCAATGTGAGATTTCTGAATCCAAATTAATTAAATAAAATTATATTAGGATGCAGACGGAGTTTAGAAACTCCCGACACCCGTCGTCCATAGACCATGGACAACTTGATTGTTTTGTGGGGTGTAATTGGTTGTTTTTTGGGTGATTGATTGTGGTTGAAATGAAATTGGTTGATATTGTGGCATTAGATTGCCTAGAAAAATGTATTAGGAAATTAAACCCCTTGTAAACGCCGCGAGGCCTAAGGTAGTGCGAGGAGCCGTACATCGGGACGGTTCCGGTTTTAATTATCTTGCCGTTATGCTGCCGAAATTTTCTAAAATATTTTTGTGTTATAAAATATTCTTGTCATTATATATTGATTGTTTAAATAATATGAAAATTAGATTTTTTTTTTAATATATATATATATATGAATATGAAAATGATCATTATATGTCAACATAAAATCTATATTTTTGTTGTAAATAAAAAAATGGTCATTTGTCTTATAAAATGAATTTATATTTGATTTTTACATTTTTAATGTAATAGGACATTAAAAATAAACATTTAGATATGAAATGAATTTATATTTGATTTTTTACAATTTTAATGTAAATGGGACATTATAAATAAACATTTAGATATGAAATGAAGTTACATTTGGAATTTACATTTTTATTGTAAATGAAACATTAAAAATGTCCATTGTTATATAAAATATGTTTTCTTCGAAATATCCATTTTTAATATAAATAGAACTTTGAAAATGATCGTTAGTTAAACAAATATGTAACTATATTGAAATTTACATTTTTAATGTAATGCCACACTAAAAATAGTCATTTGTTAAATAGGAATGCATTTATATTAAAATATACATGTTTAATGTAATGCAAGATTAAAAATAGTCAATTGTTAAATAGAAATGCATTTATATTAAAATATACACTTTTAATGTAATGCAAGATTAAAAATAGACATTGTTAAACAGAAATGTATTTATATTGAAATATACATTTTTAATATAATGCAACATTTAAAATAGCCATTTGTTATATAGAAATGTATTGATATTGAATAATACATTTTTAATGAAAATGCAACATTTAAAAGTGTCCATTGTTATATAAAGTGTCCTTCTTTGAAAATTTACATTTTATTGCAAATGAAAACATTAAAAATGATAGTTGTTATGTAAAATATGTTTATATAGAAATTTCACATTTTTAATGTAAGGAAAGATTACATAGAAATTTTACATTTTTCAATGTAATATAAGAAATTTTACATTTTTCAATGTAATACAAGAAATTTTACATTTTTCAATGTAATACAAGAAATTTTACATTTTTCAATGTAAATAAAGAATGAAATAGAAATTTACATTTTTCAATGTAAATATAGAATGAAATAAAAGGTTACATTTTTCAATGTAATAATATATTGAAATAAAAGTTTACATTTTTCAATGTAATAATACATTGAAATAAAAGTTTACATTTTTCAATGTAACAATATATTGAAATAAAAGATTACATTTTTTCAATGTAATGATAGATTGAAATAAAAGTTTACATTTTTCAATGTAACAATACATTGAAATAAAGGACTACATTTTTCAATGTAAAAAAAAGGGATAAATAAATAGATTACAATTTTAATGTAATAGATAAATGATAAAATAAATTACATTTTTATGTAATATATGAATCATATAAAAGAATTAATGCTGGAAGAATTTGTATTAACATTAAAATTTTCATTTTTAATGTAATATATGATTTCATATATAAAAGAAATCAAATGTTGAATTGAAAATTGTTTGAAATTATTGAACGATTTATATATATATATATAAATTAAAATAAAACGTATCGCGCTACTGTAGTTTGCGTTTTGAAATCGTAACTTCAAACGATTATACCGAAAGATCCTACCGTCGGATTTTCCCAAAACTGGAACCGTTGTGTTCATTTTGGAAAGGTTTTTTCAACGATATAAAATTTGTTAAGATCCAACGGTTAGATTTTGAGAAATGTGTAAATCAAATTTTGATGAAAACAGCGCCGGGACCATGTAATGACCTGAAGCGTCGTTTAATTAAAAATGGATATTTTTAAATAAATAAAAATAGCGATAAATCATTATAAAATATTATAAACGATATGGAATGAAAAGAATTTATTTAAATTTTATATATTCGAGAATTATTTGAAAAGTCCGAGTTAACTCTCATTTCAAATAATTATACGACGATTGGAAGTCGAAGATTTGAAGACGGTTACTGAAGACCGGCGATCTTCAAATCGAATAGATAACTACTGATGCCCGACATTGGTTAGCTCCTAGTAAAGCGTTAAAGTGGTAGTAGTCCAGATGTACTTGTTGATTTTCCTGATAAGCGAGCACCTTTCGTCCGTATTGGACATACGGGACAAGGAATAAGGTGTCTCCGGTTTCGTTCAGACCTAGAACGGAATTGTAAATGGATGTGTGTCTGACATTGGATTTCATTCCATGTAAATTGATTTCTATTTAATATATATCTGATTCGTGGTAGAGAATTTATTCTCTTGCTTAACACCCTTCTCTGGGATGCACGAGCTCAGAGGTTATATATTGATAGTTATCGATCGCACGGCGTGAATTGTTAGTGTGGCATGCCAAGATGCAAATGATCAAGGCTTATTGTTGAAAAGCAGAGCCTTGTGGTTGATGATCCAAGAACAGCTTTATTGTAGGATATCTTTGTGTATAGCGTTACTTCGCGAGCCTCACACCCCAGTATGAACCATAATAGAGAAAAGGATTCAGGGAGAACATGCATTTCTTTCTAGCTAGAAGTGGTGTCTGGGTGTTACAAGCCCAGATATTTTTACCTATATGGATGATGGAAAGTGAGGTACCTCGGATATTGAGTCCCAAGTGGCTCTATTTATGCCCCATAGGGCGGGTAGATGGATTGTTCAGGAATTATATATAATCCACTAACATTAGTTGTGGACCGGCCCTGTGGCTCCTAATGGCTCACCTGAGTCTGAGTCCTGAGGCATGGGCTAGAGTATCTCGAAATTCGGTAAGGACGATCCCTTGCCTTGGTTCATAATGGAAATCCAACTTCCAATACGACCCATGCGGTTTTGATTGTAAACCTATATTTGGCGACATAGTATATGGTAGTTATGCCGTTTATGATTGATATATTATTACTGAAATGGTTTTGAAAACATATATACACTAATAATAATATCAAATCCGTTTTTATCGTATCAAGCCTTTTTGGCCATTATAAGGTAAAACTCTATCCTCCGGTTTGTGTTGCTTTGTGTGATGAGACTTGAGTCTTATAATGGTTTCATTTTTCTAAAAAAGCATTGCGTTTTTTAACGATTTACTTTATTTATGCACTGGAAATCCAATGGAGTAAGCCCGTTCCACATTAGCGGCGTGGTCCTATGATTAGCCTTATTATTAAATAGGTTAAGTAGATCTCTCAAACCAGTCCCATGACTGGCTCGTAGTTTATTTCACTTTGCAAACTCGGGTGCCCTCCTTTCCACATGAGTAGCCTTGTATACAGGTTTTAGCAGACTCATTCTGGATAGCTATGGAGATGAAGATGGGTCTTATCATTTTCTATCCTTGTATACATGTTTTAGCAGACTCATTCTGGATAGCTATGGAGCTAAAGATGGATCTTATCATTTCTATTATGCTGTTCAGACTTCATTTAGTATATTATGTTTGATTCCGCTGCAAACATTTTATATTAAGTTGAAAACTGCATTATGTACTAAGTATGATCCTATTATGCTGTGTAACTCTGATGATATATTTTTCCCAGTGTAATTTGATGTACATTATCTGCTGTAATTCTATATTCCTATTCTGCTGTTATTGTTTATGTGTTATATTCCAATGATTATCCTTGCTTTCGTACTACGGGAGTTTGGGGTTATCACAGTTGGTATCAAAGCTCTGGTTAAACTTAGCTCGGAATATATCATATAAATAAATCGGGCAGAAATAGAATCAGCGGTATTCTAAAATGAGTAACTCATCATAGATAGGACTAGTAATGTCCTAGAATGAGTACACCAGAATAAAACGTACCCCCATAGATTCATTTACATTTAAATATATGTCTCTATGCTTTACAATATCTTTACTGTTGGCCTGACTCTTTGTCTGCTATTTGCAGACACAGTAGAAATGAGTGGCAAAAACAAAAGAAGTAATTCTATGGTTCAACAATCTAATGAGCCAATCATGCTTCCACAACCAGAACCCGACCTAGAAGCTCCAGTGAAGAAGTATCGGAATCTGGGTGGAGTACAATTCTCGGGCAAAGAATCCATTATTGAAACACAAGCATGGATGCGTTCTGCTAAGAGAATCTTTCAAGGCTTAAAGCTGAGAGATGATCAGAAAAGATTACTGGCGTCTTGGGCACTCAAAGATGAAGCTTTAATCTAGTGGGAAACTGTTACTGAGGAGAATTCAGAAGGTAATATTACTTGGGATAGATTTAAAGAAATTTTCAAAGAAAGATTTATTCCTCCAGAAGCAACTGAGCAACTATATGATGAGTTTTACAATCTGAAACAAGGAGATACGACCATCCAAGAATATCAGAATAAATTCAATGAACTTTCTTGCTTTGCCCCAGAACTAATTCAAGATCCTATAAGGAAAAATCTGAGATTTATCAAAGGATTACAAAAGAAGTACGAAGGTAGAGTACTTGCTCATGTGAATCTCCCTTTTTCTGAGATGATACAAATGGCTTACCGCTATGAGTATAATGATAAGCAACATGGTTGGGAAGATGAAGAAGAAAGCAGTTCTAGTAACAAAAGAAAGTTTGAAACTGGTAGCCCTGAGGCAAGTACAAAGCCTGAGGTCAGTAAGAAGCCGAAAGTCAATAAGAAAATGCCAAGATCTAAGAAAGAACCGTTAACCACTGCCACATGCTCTAACTGCAGTAAGCAAGGACATTTGGCAATAAATTTCAGATCTCTAAAGAAACAAAGAAAGGATGGACATAAATCCGATAAGAGGTCTCAAGAGGGTAGAAATTGCCATAAGTGTCACCAGTTTGGTCATATTGCAAAGAATTGCCAGCTATCAAAGGAGTCTGTAGTAGCTCATGTAAATGAAGTAGCATAAACTCCAACACCCTCGGTTAGTCAGCAAAGGCTAGATGTTTTGGAAGGTACTCTCACTGTCCACAATATTCCAGTTAGAGTATTGTTTGATACGGGCGCGTCTCAAAGCTTTATTTCAAGCAATAAGGTTAAGAAGGTGAAATTAAAACTAAGGAACCTTAAGGAATCAGTTATAGTTCATAATCCGATAGGAGGATCTCTTATTCTTAGTGTGTATTGTAAAGTGCCCGTCTCTTTTTTCCATTATCGGTTTCCTTGCACCTTGATTGTCATGGATTTTTCTGAATTTGATATCATTCTTGGGCTGGACTGGCTAACCAAATACGAGGACGAAGTTAAATGTGTAGAAAGAGTTGTTAGAATTAAAATGAAGCTTGCCAATGTAGTTATACCTTGTGAAGGCTCAGATTTAGACAGAAAAGAATTTTGGGCTGCTCTTGATGTTTCTCCCACTGCATTGAAGATATTCCTGTTGTTAAGAATTATGTGGATGTGTTCGAAGAAGTTGACAGCTTACCTCCACGAAGAGAAATTGACTTCAGGATTGATTTAGTTCCGAATGCAAGACCAGTGGTACATCCTATCCGAAGAATGACATGGAAAGAGAAAGAAGAATTAGGTAATCAAACTAAACAACTTTTGTGGAAAGGTTTGATCAGGCCGAGCTTTTCAAATTGGGGTGCAGAAGTAGTGTTTATCCAAAAGTCAGACGGTACCCTCAGACTGTGTGTGGATTACCGAGATTTAAATAAGAAGACACTCAAGAATAAATATCCAATGCCCCGCACAGATGATTTATTGGATCGTTTGAATGGAGCTAAAGTATTTTCTAAAATGGACCTAGCTACAGGTTTCCATCAATTGTGAATTGCTGAAGAGTGTGTTCCTTTGACAGCTTTCAGAGGTCCAGACATATTTTACGAATGGTTAGTAATGTCGTTCGGTTTATGCAATGCTCCTGCTTACTTTGTCGATTTAATGAACAGAGTATTCCGCGATGTCCTAAATAAATTTGTGCCGATTTTCATTGATGATATCTTAATCTTCTCCAAATCAACTGCCAAGCATGAGAAACATTTGAAGTAAGTTTTGGAAATTCTGAGAAAGAATGTATTAAAAGCCAAGTTTTCTAAATGTGTATTCTGGCAAGAAGAAGTGAAGTTCCTTGGTCATGTAGTATCAAAGGAAGGAATTTCAGTGGATCCTAGCAAAATCACCGCCATTCAAGATTGGAAGCAGCCTAGCACTCCTATAGAAGTCAGAAGTTTCTTAGGATTGGCTGGTTATTATCGGAAATTCGTTAAGGATTTTTCAAAACTATCTTGTCCATTAACGAAGCTTACAAAGAAGCACACAAAGTTTAATTGGACACCGAAATGTGAGGCAGCTTTCCAAGAGCTGAAATTAAGGTTGACTACTGCTTCAGTGTTGACATTATTGATGACAATCAAGATTTGAAAGTTTGGAAAGATGCTTCTATTGATGGTATTGGTGCGGTATTAATGCAAAGGGACAAAGTAGTTGCTTATGCTAGCCGTCAATTGAAGCCACATGAGAAGAGATATCCTACTCATGATCTTGATTTGTTGGCCATCGTGTTTGCTTTAAAGATATGGAGGCACTATCTTTTGGGTGAGAAATTCGAATTATATACAGATCATAAATCTTTGAAGTATCTGTTCACCCAAAGGGATTGAGGCAGCAACGTTGGTTAGAGTTTCTAGTGGCCTTTGCTCTGGACATCTTGAATACTCCAGGAAAAGCCAATGTTGTAGCCGATGCGCTCAGCAGAAAGAATGCGGTCGTCGCCAATCTTATCATCGCCAACCTTATCATTACACCTTCACTGATTGATAAAATCTCTGATCTTCAGAAAGATGATGACTTTATACAGAGAATTAGTAAGAGAGTTCGGGAAGGCGAACCCTCGAGTTTCCAAATAGATAGCAAAGGAGTTCTGAGGTTAAAAGGCCGAATTTGTATCCCGAATATACCCGAGCTCAAAATAGAAGTAATGGATGAATGTCACAAATCCAAACTTTGTATTCATCCAGGGGTTAGTAAGAAGTATCATGATCTCAAGCGCACATTCTGGCGGAAATCTGTGAAAAGAGACATTTCCATTTATGTCAGCAGGTGTTCTACTTGCCAACAAGTCAAAAGTGATCAGCAAAAACCTGCCGGATTGTTACAACCACTAGAAGTTCCAAGTTGGAAGTGGGATCAAATCTCCATGGATTTTATTAATGGCTTACCCTGAACCAGGAAATGTAATGACAGTATTTGGGTGATCGTTCATCGTTTTACGAAGTATGCCCATTTTATTCCTATTATGTAATGGCCCGAAAATCCGTACCAATTTGAGCTGACTAATATCCTACACATTCAACTCAAAGTGCATGAAAATTCAGATCATTAATAGAAAGAATTTAGAGGATGAGATAGAAAAGGTAGAACTAATAGAATAGAAGAAAAAGAACATCAGAATCAGAGTAAAACACGAATCTCACGGCGGAATGAATAACATGTATTATAACATAACTTTGAAATACCCAAACTGAATTTGTATATACATACCATATCAGAGTACAACTCATATATGTTACAGCGGGAATAATCATTAACTAACTACTGGTGAAGCCTTCTGCTTCCAGCTCCTCCAAGTGAATCTGCAAAGCCTAAAACACTTGACTGCCCGTACAAATTTGGGCACCCAAGAGTTTAGGGAAAACAACAAAATAAACTCTGGGTCAGTCATGGGACTGGTGTGAGTAAATTCCAACTATACTGTTTAACTTTGAAAAACATTACTATAACCCAAAATATCTTTGATATTAAATCCAGTGATATTATGATAATGTCTAAGCAAATAAATATCCAAGTAGCAGAACGCTTGCATCTCACGCTCCACATATATATAGTATAAAATCATAAACCGTAGGGCTCTTATTGGAGATTGGATTCCAACAGACAAGGTATGGGAGCACCTTCCGATCAGTGTACTCTAGAGGGGATACACCTGGGTTCAACAAGAACGTCTTGCAACCCGGCCACACATGACCGCTCACTCATTTAGCTTGAGTGTCGCGAATATATTGCCACCCACGGTTGTTGGCCATCAAACCGTCATCCGAAGATACAGAATCGAAAAGAAGACAAATATAAATTTCTCTAGAACGGTGACAATACACCCTGCTTGGGAATGACCCAACTAGCCATGCTGCCTTGCCCAACTTTTGTTACTTCCTAGTTGTGAGGCTAGAGGCCACGTCTATCTTCAGAACATCTGATCACCATTCACTTTGAATGCCACATCGTCAAACCCGTCAATTCACTAATCGACTTCCAAAAATATCACGGGTACAAAAGGCTAAGAGGAACGAATTCCTCCGCCACCAGACGTAATACCTTTAAGAGATCAACTGTACGTGATTTGTTAGGTATACTCTGTCAGACACTCGTCCATACAAGTTGTCCTGGGACTGGACAAACAGAAAGCACTATTCTGGAACTGGACGACCCTTGCATTTCACTCCGTCTTCAATTGTCTTCAGTATAATATAATTCGCAGCGCTTATGCCTATACGGAGTGGTTTTTGGATAATATATCCAACCGGTCTCTCCGTATTGACAACGATGGTCAAAACACTTCGATAGTCGGTTATTTAACTATCGAAGTAAAAACAAACATCCTTTCACAAACACTGGCCCTTTTATTTAATACTAACTTTCTAGTTTCCCATATTTTTATAAACTCTTCCTTACTTCCCTTCACTTCTACTCTATTAGTTCCTCATTATAAATCGGTAAGCGAATAAATTTCTATGTATCAACCCCGAAGGCCGAAACCGACATCAGATTGACGCCTCGAAAGTTACTCAACTCAACCAACGTACAACGGGTTCTAATTTCTTTAAAACTATATCACTTTACTTATCATGCTCAGTATATCTTTTTAAAACATTATAACTTATCGACTCACTTTAAAACCGTTATAGTTTAACTAATGCAATACACAGCTATATTTTCCTTTATAACTAATGCAATACGCTGCTATATTTTCCTTTATACCTAATGCAATACGCTGCTATATTCTCTTTTATAACTACTGCAATATGCTGCTATATTCTCTTTTATAACTACTGCGATACGCTTCCATATTCTCTTTTATAACTACTGCAATACGCTGTTATATTCTCTTTTATAACTACTGCAATACGCTGCCATATTTCCATTTCATTTGATAAACTCTATTTCTAAGTCAGGTTCTTATTAAATCAATATCAAGTTTATAACTAAATATTGATTTCATATCCTATTATAATTTGTCGGTTTAAATCTAAATATTAGCTATCCTATCAGATTATAATTCCTAAAATAATTTACTTTATTACGTTCGACATCATCGAATTTTAGTTCTAATTCCTAAAAATGTTATTTAGGTTCAGACCGTGTATATATAAATAATATAAACAAACAATACATACAAATATTGAGGAATCTGGTTTGATTCCTCTAACCGGTTTCCTGTATCCACAGATGTTAGTCATAATAAATATCATCAATTTCATATCATTATGAAATATCAGTGTTCAATCGTCAGTTTAGATATATAACGGTTTATATTATTTCAACCAATTTAATTGTAATCTATCTACACGGCTATCACACAGCATTCAATCAATATTAAAATATAATTAAAATATTTTAAAATAGATCAGAGTGAGTGAATTTACTCACCTTTGCGCGTTAACCGTTAAATAACGATTTGCGTTCCGCTGATCCCATCGAACGTTGTTGCTCCCAGACCAACCCAACGTTGCTTTCCGCTTTCTGCTGTGTGTAAACAATCACATGCAGACAAGCTTCCCAACAATATATTTCCTCAACTGTTTTGTTCAATATCTCATGCGCCCCATTGCGAAACTACATGTACTTGCGCTCGACTCAGCTCAACCGGCGCCGCCTTCCAAACTCAAGACTTTCGTTCATCACACGTTTCTTGCGCCACCTCCATCCACACGCTTCCCACCTCTGAGCTACAGTGAGACACATGCTCTCCTCATCTTTACAGTACTGTACATCACACCCATGCTCACGTCCTTGTTTGAATGCACCACGTCCCTTTTTCTCTTTGTTATTCATTTGTTTTCAACTTGCTTTCCCTATAGTGTCCGAACTCTTTAAGACCCATGTTGTCCTCATAACCAACAGCGTCCTTGATCCCACGCAAAGCAGAACTTCATTCCCTTCTTTCCATCGAGCTCGCACCAATCAGATCCACCTTCCGGTTTCCCTTTTTCTTCTAAGTGGAGCGTGTTTAAGTTTTTAATATGGTGTTTGTTTTTAATTTGCCATGGAGTTGTTTTCGTTTTTCTCTCAACACAAAAATATACAGCTTATCTTTCCCGAGGCCATTAACGGTTGTGGCAAGAAGAAAGATTTGGAGTCCCCGCATTTATAGAATTATATATCTTAGAAATTAAGGAATAGGAATGTAGAGTAGTGTTAGTCCTTGCGTGTGAAGTCATCAGAGGAGTATGGGTCTGCGCGTCCCTTTCAAATATAGGTAGATTAGATTAGGGTGATGGCATTCTCGTGTGTCACTCCTCTTTGATGTACGGTATACCATTTCCTTCACTAATGAAGATGAGACCAAAAGTTTTCCGTAGTTTCGATAATGACTTACTCATATTAGTTTATCGACACTACTCCGATATGTTTAATATAATTGTAGTACATCCTAGGTATACGGTATATACATATTACATTTAGGCTTAGTTATTTACTAACTAAGGTATTGGGACTCTAGTTTTATTATTATTATTTTAGGATAGCTTCAATCTATAACCGCATGGAAAGAAAAGGGTGTGCTGACCATTAATACTTGAGTTTCCCCCTCCCTTTGTTAACGCCTGTGTATAGATATAGGTTGATGATTCCCTAAGCTTAGGCATGTGAAAAGATATGAACGAATTTCATCAATTCGATAATATTGGGGAAAAGCATGGCCTAACGTTGTACTATTCTAGGGTAGCAGCATGTTCACTTAGGTATGGTGCTTCACTTACTATGAAAAGAAATATTAGGTTGGAGGCTTTAACCTTAGGCTACTGTTTTTACATATTTAGGGTGATGTAATTCGATAGAAGCTAGGCTAGTTGTCTGATGGTTTAGAATATGGTTCACAAAGGAACACGCAGGCTACATTTGTTGATATTTATATGTTTTGTTTTTAGTTATAATTTCTGTTCACGCACGGACAGAAGTAAGAGTACAGTTTTTCTCAACGAGGTGTCACGATCCCAAAAATATAATAATATCGGTAGTTTAATTTATATTTTGAAACCCTAAAATATTGATATAGGGTGCAAAATACTCCAAATAAAAAGTTGCGTATTTAATTAATTAAAAATTATAGTAAAATTCTAAAAATTAAATTATTACTATGCCTCAAAAGAACCTTGTCCAAATTCGAATCCGATATCTAGTTATATCGAATAAACCGTTACGGTTGATATACGATTTCATAGCGACTTTTCGAATATTTGATTTGGACATATCTTGCAATCTATATGACGAAATCTCCATTTTCCACTTCCGTTAGACAAATATAGATCAACAGATTCCAATATGTCTCTTGTTTCGCAGAAATCCGATTTAAAACGAATCCTGTACACTCAGTTGAACTTCAGAGCATTAAATTACGAACTGCAGCGTCGTTATGAGCTCGATTATATTTAATATATATTTTTATACGTTCAACTTTGTTTTAATTTATATATAAATCCACTTATATTTCGAATTCAATATTTAAAGTGATTTAAATATTCAAATACGAACCGATAAAAATGCAGGACATTACATTCCTTGCCCCTTAAAATAATTTCGTCCTCGAAATTGCTAAGATGGAGAAAATACTACAATCCATATAATAACTAGCTTAAAAATCTCTTATTTAATTTCATAAGTTAGATTGAGTTTCAGAATCCAAGTCCCTGGGCTTTATTTCAAATCAGTTTGAAATCTATATAATAATAATAGCAATTCAAAACGTTTTGAATTTCCGAACAATTTATTTCCTTAAACAATTCAAAACAAAAACTCTAGTAATAATCCGTCACTTAGTAACTCGAAAATGAACACTAATAATGTTGCAGTCATCATCAAAATTATTTTCTAGTTATCGAAGTGAGTTCAATACTATATTAGTTCAAACACTTTTATTTTGAAATTACTTCAAAATATCCTTTACAAATGCTTGGAAAATATTTCTGAATTTACCCAGGATCTTAAAATTCCATATATTTAATTCAAATTCAATTTCAAACACCTTTTCAAACTTCCAAAGTTTAATTCAATTCTGTTTTAAATTCAGATTTAGTTCATCTGATTATACTTATATAATATTTCGATTGGTTATTTATATAACCAACTCAATTGTAAATATTATTCGATCATAATTTCAACCAACACATTCAATATATATTAGATAATTGCAATATATATGCTTTCTTTATATCAAAATATAATTTGGGTAAAATTATTTCATTTACCCTCTTTTCAAAACATACTGTGTCGAATTACTCTGTTCAAGAGTTTACAAACACCTATCGACATAGTTTGCATTACTGTTTCGACCAGAATTCATAAACCACTTGACTGACCAGTCACACAATATAAAACAATTTTTATATTAATTTACAAATACGCGCTCATATATATATACACTCAACTCAATCTAGAGTATTACAAACTCCATCTATATTGAGTTACGCCACAGAGCCAAGGTAATCACTTAACCTGGCTCTGATACCAACTGTAATGGCCCGAAAATCCGTACAAATTTGAGCTGACTAATATCCTACACATTCAACTCAAAGTGCACGAAAATTCAGGTCATTAATAGAAAGAATTTAGAGGATGAGATAGAAAAGGTAGAACTAATAGAATAGAAGAAAAAGAACATCAGAATCAGAGTAAAACACGAATCTCACAGCGGAATGAATAACATGTATTATAACATAACTTTGAAATACACAAACTGAATTTGTATATACATACCATATTAGAGTACAACTCATATATGTTACAGTGGGAATAATCATTAACTAACTACTGGTGAAGCCTTCTGCTTCCAGCTCCTCCAAGTGAATCTGCAAAGCCTGAAACACTTGACTGCCCGTACAAATTTGGGCATCCAAGAGTTTAGGGAAAACAACAAAATAAACTCTGGGTCAGTCATGGGACTGGTGTGAGTAAATTCCAACTATACTGTTTAACTTTGAAAAACCTTACTATAACCCAAAATATCTTTGATATTAAATCCAGTGATATTATGATAATGTCTAAGCAAATAAATATCCAAGTAGCAGAACGCTTGCATCTCACGCTCCACATATATATAGTATAAAATCATAAACCGCAGGGCTCTTATTGGAGATTGGATTCCAACAGACAAGGTATGAGAGCACCTTCCGATCAGTGTACTCTAGAGGGGATACACCTGGGTTCAACAAGAACGTCTTGCAACCCGGCCACACATGACCGCTCACTCATTTAGCTTGAGTGTCGCGAATATATTGCCACCCACAGTTGTT
The DNA here is from genome assembly GCA_030737875.1 of Allium sativum. Lineage (NCBI taxonomy): Eukaryota > Viridiplantae > Streptophyta > Magnoliopsida > Asparagales > Amaryllidaceae > Allium > Allium sativum. Next base: position 329,172,685 of record CM060915.1, read on the forward strand.
GGCCATCAAACCGTCATCCGAAGATACAGAATCAAAAAGAAGACAAATATGAATTTTATCTAGATCGGTGACAATACACCCTGTTTGGGAATGACCCAACTAGCCATGTTGCCTTGCCCAATTTTTGTTACTTCCTGGTTGTGAGGCTAGAGGCTACGTCTATCTTCAGAACATCTGATCACCATTCACTTTGAATGCCACATCGTCAAACCCGTCAATTCACTAATCGACTTCCAAAAATATCACGGGTATAAAAAGCTAAGAGGAACGAATTCCTCTGCCACCAGACGTAATACCTTTAAGAGATCAACTGTACGTGATTTGTTATGTATACTCTGTCAGACACTCATCCATACAAGTTGTCCTGGGACTGGACAAACAGAAAGTACTATTCTGGAACTGGACGACCCTTGCATTTCACTCCGTCTTCAATTGTCTTCAGTATAATATAATTTGCAGCGCTTATGCCTATACGGAGTGGTTTCTGGATAATATATCCAACCGGTCTCTCCGTATTGACAACGATGGTCAAAACACTTCGATAGTCGGGTATTTAACTATCGAAGTAAAAACAAACATCCATTCACAAACACTGGCCCTTTTATTTAATACTAACTTTCTAGTTTCCCGTATTTTTATAAACTCTTCCTTACTTCCCTTCATTTCTACTCTATTAGTTCCTCGTTATAAATCGGTAAGTGAATAAATTTCTATGTATCAACCCCGAAGGCCGAAACCAACATCAGATTGATGCCTCGAAAGTTACTCAACTCAACCAGCGTACAACAGGTTCTAATTTCTTTAAAACTATATCACTTTACTTATCATGCTCAGTATATCTTTTTAAAACATTATAACTTATCGACTCACTTTAAAACCGTTATAGTTTAACTAATGCAATACACAGCTATATTTTCCTTTATAACTAATGCAATACGCTGCTATATTTTCCTTTATACCTAATTCAATACGCTGCTATATTCTCTTTTATAACTACTGCAATATGCCGCTATATTCTCTTTTATAACTACTGCAATATGCTGCCATATTCTCTTTTATAACTACTGCAATACGCTGATATATTCTCTTTTATAACTACTGCAATACGCTGCCATATTTCCATTTCATTTGATAAACTCTGTTTCTAAGTCAGGTTCTTATTAAATCAATATCAAGTTTATAACTAAATATTGATTTCATATCCTATTTTAATTTGTCGGTTTAAATCTAAATATTAGCTATCCTATCAGATTATAATTCCTAAAATAATTTACTTTAATACGTTCGACATCATCGAATTTTAGTTCTAATTCCTAAAAATGTTATTTAGGTTCAGACCGTGTATATATAAATAATATAAACAAACAATACATACAAATATTGAGGAATCCGGTTTGATTCCTCTAACCGGTTTCCTGTATCCACAGATGTTAGCCATAATAAATATCATCAATTTCATATCATTATGAAACATCAGTGTTCAATCGTCAGTTTAGATATATAACGGTTTATATTATTTCAACCAATTTAATTGTAATCTATCTACACGGCAATCACACAGCATTCAATCAATATTAAAATATAATTAAAATATTTTAAAATAGATCAGAGTGAGGGAATTTACTCACCTTTGCGCGCTAACCGTTAAATAACGATTTGCGTTCCGCTGATCCCATCAAACGTTGTTACTCCCAGACCAACCCAACGCTGCTTCCCGCTTTCTGCTGTGTGTAAACAATCACATGCAGACAAGCTTCCCAGCAATATATTTCCTCAACTGTTTTGCTCAATATCTCATGCGCCCCATTGCGAAACTACATGTACTTGCGCTCGACTCAGCTCAACCGGCGCCGCCTTCCAAACTCAAGACCTTCGTTCATCACACGTTTCTTGCGCCACCTCCATCCACACGCTTCCCACCTCTGAGCTACAGTGAGACAAATGCTCTCCTCATCTTTACAGTACTGTACATCACACCCATGCTCACGTCCTTGTTTGAATGCACCACGTCCCTTTTCTCGTTGTTATTCATTTGTTTTCAACTTGCTTTCCCTATAGTGTCCGAACTCTTTAAGACCCATGCTGTCCTCATAACCAACAGCGTCCTTGATCCCACGCAAAGCAGAACTTTGTTCCCTTCTTTCCATCGAGCTCGCACCAATCAGATCCACCTTCCGGTTTCCCTTTTTTCTTCTAAGTGGAGCGTGTTTAAGTTTTTAATATGGTGTTTGTTTTTAATTTGCCATGGAGTTGTTTTCGTTTTTCTCTCAACACAAAAATATACAGCTTATCTTTCCCGAGGCCATTAACGGCTGTGGCAAGAAGAAAGATTTGGAGTCCCCGTATTTATAGAATTATATATCTTAGCAATTAAGGAATAGGAATGTAGAGTAGTGTTAGTCCTTGCGTGTGAAGTCATCAGAGGAGGATGGGTCTGCACGTCCCTTTCAAATATAGGTAGATTAGATTAGGGTGATGGCATTCTCGTGTGTCACTCCTCTTTGATGTACGGTATACCATTTCCTTCACTAATGAAGATGAGACCAAAAGTTTTCCGTAGTTTCGATAATGACATACTCATATTAGTTTATCGACACTACTCCGATATGTTTAATATAATTGTAGTACATCCTAGGTATACAGTATATACATATTACATTTAGGCTTAGTTATTTACTAACTAAGGTATTGGGACTCTAGTTTTATTATTATTATTTTAGGATAGCTTCAATCTATAACTGCATGGAAAGAAAAGGGTGTGCTGACCATTAATACTCGAGTTTCCCCCTCCCTTTGTTAACGCCTGTGTATAGATATAGGTTGATGATTCCCTAAGCTTAGGCATGTGAAAAGATATGAACGAATTTCATCAATTCAATAATATTGGGGAAAAGCATGGCCTAACGTTGTACTATTCTAGGGTAGCAGCATGTTCACTTAGGTATGGTGCTTCACTTACTATGAAAAGAAATATTAGGTTGGAGGCTTTAACCTTAGGCTACTGTTTTTACATATTTAGGGTGATGTAATTCGATAGAAGCTAGGCTAGTTGTCTGATGGTTTAGAATATGGTTCACAAAGGAACACGCAGGCTACATTTGTTGATATTTATATGTTTTGTTTTTAGTTATAATTTTTGTTCACGCACGGACAGAAGTAAGAGTACAGTCATGCTCAACGAGGTGTCACGATCCCAAAAATATAATAATATCGGTAGTTTAATTTATATTTTGAAACCCTAAAATATTGATATAGGGTGCAAAATACTCCAAATAAAAAGATGCGTATTTAATTAATTAAAAATTATAGTAAAATTCTAAAAATTAAATTATTACTACGCCTCAAAAGAACCTTGTCCAAATTCGAATCTGATATCTAGTTATATCGAATAAACCGTTACGGTCGATATACGATTTCATAGCGACTTTTCGAATATTTGATTTGGACATATCTTGCAATCTATATGACGAAATCTCCATTTTCCACTTCCGTTAGACAAATATAGATCAACAGATTCCAATATGTCTCTTGTTTCGCAGAAATCCCGATTTAAAACGAATCTTGTACACTCACTTGAACTTCAGAGCATTAAATTACGAACTGCAGCGTCGTTATGAGCTCGATTATATTTAATATATATTTTTATACGTTCAACTTTTTTTTTAATTTATATATAAATCCACTTATATTCTGAATTCAATATTTAAACTGATTTAAATATTTAAATACGAACCGATAAAAATGCGGGACATTACATATTAGATCTACTAGAACAGTTCAAACTCTGGCGAAAATTTATTTCAAAGAAATTGTCCGACTACATGGAGTTCCCAGTAGCATTGTTAGTGACCATGACCCTATATTCGCTAGTAAATTCTGGTAAGCGTTCCAAGAGGAGCTGGGGACAGAGTTAAATCTGAGCACCGCATATCATCCTCAAACAGATGGCCAGACTGAGAGAGTGAACCGTATACTGGAAGATTTGTTGCGGGCATGTATTCTTGACTTTGGCGGATCATGGGAAGATCACTTGCACTTGGTTGAGTTCTCTTATGATAACAGTTACCAAGCAAGATTGCAAATGTCGCCATTCGAAGCATTGTATGGCTGGCCTTGTAGATCTCTCGCATGTTGGGTTGAACCAGGCAATAGACTAGTATTGGGTCCCGACATGATTCGTGAAGCTCGGACAAAGTTGATTCCATTAAGAAGCGACTGCTAACTGCTCAGAGCCGATAGAAAAGTTACGTAGATACAAGAAGAAGGGATTTAGAATTTGCGGTTGGCGATTATGTGTACTTGAGAGTTTCTCCATTAAGAGGGGTAGTTCGTTTTGGTAAGACTGGGAAGTTGGCTCCTAGATTCATTGGTCCATTCCCTATTCTAGAAAGAATTGGAACTCTCGCTTACAGTGTTCAGTTACCCGACTGGTTGCCAGGGGTACATGATGTATTCCATGTGTCTCAACTCCGGAAGCATGTACATGATCCAGACTTGATTGTGGAGGATGCTGCACAACAAGATTTGGAAATTACCCCAAACTCAGCGGTAAGAAGGGAGCCGATAAAGATCATTGGCAAAGAAACCCGAATTCAGAGGAACAAAAGAATCCATCTAGTCAAAGTGCAGTGGAGCGGAGATCCTAAAGACTGTACATGGGAGACTGAGGATAACATCAAATAGGCTTATCCCCAGTGCAGAGTGGATATCTCTGACTAGCTCTAGTGCAAGGTACATTTACCATATTTTACATTTTCCGTTTTGTTTCCTACTTTACTGTTGTTTCCTTTTCGGGGACGAAAAGTTTTTAAGTGGGAGAAATTGTAACAACCCAGAAAATCAGAACCAATTTAAAATTTTTATTTTGGCTATTTTATTTAATTTTGAATAGTGAAAATAATTTATTTTAAATAATAACAATTAAAAATTTATTTGAATCGAAGTTAGAACGAATATATTTATTTTAGTTTTAGAAGGAGTTAGAAATAGCGTTGTAGTTTGAAAATTTGAATTCGAACTTTGACTGAATATACATGATTCAAAATAAATCGGATTTCAGTGGAACCAAAAATATTTAAATCTGTTTAAAAATATCTTTCTAACGAATATGAAAAATTGAAATTTCATAGAATATATAGCCCGTATAAATAGCCATTTTGCAAACAACCTCCGTTTTCGATGAAACCACCCTGGTTGGACCCGGAATGTCAAATTATTGCAAGATTCCGATTTTCATAATCTTTAGAATTAATATGTGAGCGTGGCAAGGGAAAACACATTTGACAATTTCAGTTTGAATGGATCGACCAGAAAAGTCCATTTTTCAAACGGTCTCCAAATTCGATGATATTAATTTTGTTGGGACCGTACCATCCCAACATAGCTAGATTTATTTTTCGGGAATTTTTGGAATCAGTATGTGGCCCCGCGAAATAAAAATATACGTTCAAATCTAAAATTAAATGTTTTATATTTTAATTTGAAGGACAACTGACTGAAATAGTCGAATGGGCTTACAAAACATATTCCATTGTGTTCGGAATAGGGTATTTGGCTAGGGCGACAGTCGTTGGATTTGATTTGGAGTTCGTATGGACTGAGGGGTATTTTCGGATTTAATGGAATTAAAAATAAATATAAATTAAATTGGCCAATCACGTTGACCCTCACTTTTCTCGTTCAGGAAATTAGCCCGATAACCCATATCGAATGGCGGTTTTCATCGATTGCTTCTCTCCCCTTTTTCTTCCAAACCGCTCAATAAAATCACGAGCTCCTGTTGAGCATTTTGGAGAGCGTCTCTCATGCTTCAAATCCATATAAGGGCTGTAAATTTTTGTCGAGGATTCAAGGAGGGTCGACGCGGTGAAGTTGCCACCTTCAAGCAACCACCGCCGCCGATTGGGGCCGTTGATCTGACCGCCACTAGTGGCATCGGGAAGCTGGCTCCAAGCTCTTCGACGCTGTACCCTCTGATCGGCGCATCGCTACACCATTTGATCGGAAAATGAAAACCTATTTTGGAAGAATCGCTGAAGGTATACGACTTTCTTTATTTAAACTGATTATAACAGTTAAAAGCGTTGCGATTTATGATTTTACAATAAAAATCATGTCTTTTTGCTTTGTGGTCGAGATCCAATGAACCAAGAGACACCAGGACCGTGTGGAGGTCTTCTACATTCTAGAAGAGACCGGGGAATTTTTAGAGCTCGCTAAAATTTTTGGCGAGGCCGAAAGCAATGTGAGATTTCTGAATCCAAATTAATTAGATAAAATTATATTAGGATATAGACGGAGTTTAGAAACTCCCGACACCCGTCGTCCATTGACCATGGGCGACTTTATTGTTTTATGTGTGTAATTGGTTGAGTTTTAGGTGATTGATTGTGGTTGAAATGAAATTGGTTGATATTGTGGCATTAGATTGCGTAGAAAAATGTATTAGGAAATTAAACCCCTTGTAAATGCCACGAGGCCTAAAGTAGTGCGAAGTGTCGTACATCGGGACGGTGCCGGTTTTAATTACCCTGGCATTATACTGCCGAAATTTTCTGAAATATTTTTGTGTTATAAAAATATTCATGTCATTATATATTGATTGTTTAAATAATATGAAAATTAGATTTTTTTTAATATATATATATATATATGAATATGAATATGATCATTATATGTCAACATAAAATCTATATTTTTGTTGTAAATAAAAAAAATGGTCATTTGTCTCATAAAATGAATTTATATTTGATTTTTACATTTTTAAAGTAATGGGACATTAAAAATAAACATTTAGATATGAAATGAATTTATATTTGATTTTTTACATTTTTAATGTAAATGGGACATTAAAAATAAACATTTAGATATGAAATGAAGTTAAATTTGGAATTTACATTTTTATTGTAAATGAAACATTAAAAATATCCGTTGTTATATAAAATATGTTTTCTTCAAAATATACATTTTTAATACAAATAGAACTTTGAAAATGATCACCAATTAAATAAATATGTAATTATATTGAAATTTACATTTTTAATGTAATGCAAGATTAAAAATAGTCATTTGTTAAATAGATATGCATTTATATTAAAATATACATTTTTAATGTAACGCAAGATTAAAAAAAGTCAATTGTTAAATAGAAATGCATTTATATTAAAATATACGCTCCCAATGTAATGCAAGATTAAAAATAGACATTGTTAAACAGAAATGTATTTATATTGAAATATACATTTTTAATGTAATGCAACATTAAAAATAGCCATTTGTTTATAGAAATGTATTGATATTGAATTATACATTTTTAATGAAAATGCAACATTTAAAAGTAAATAGTTTGAAATAAAAATGAATTTACGTTGAAATTTACATTTTTAATGTGAATGAAACATTAAAAATGTCCATTGTTGTATAAAGTGTCTTTCTTTGAAAATTTACATTTTATTACAAATGAAAACATTAAGAATGACCATTGCTATGTAAAATGTGTTTATATAGAAATTTCACATTTTTAATGTAAGGAAAAATTACATAGAAATTTTACATTTTTCAATGTAATACAAGAAATTTTACATTTTTTCAATGTAATACAAGAAATTTTACATTTTTCAATGTATACAAGATATTTTACATTTTTCAGTGTAATACAAGAAATTTTACATTTTTCAATGTCATATAAGAAATTTTACAATTTTCAATGTAATATAAGAAATTTTACAATTTTCAATGTATTATAAGAAATTTTACATTTTTCAATGTAAATAAAGAATGAAATAGAAATTTACATTTTTCAATGTAAATATAGAATGAAATAAAAGGTTACATTTTTCAATGTAAAAATGTATTGAAATAAAAGTTTACATTTTTCAATGTAATAATACATTGAAATAAAAGTTTACATTTTTCAATGTAATAATATATTGAAATAAAAGATTACATTTTTTTCAATGTAATGATAGATTGAAATAAAAGTTTACATTTTTCAATGTAACAATATATTGAAATAAAGGATTACATTTTTCAGTGTAAAAAAAGGGATAAATAAAAAGATTACAATTTTAATGTAATAGATAAATGATAAAATAAATTACATTTTTATGTAATATATGAATCATATAAAAGAATCAATGCTGGAAGAATTTGTATTAACATCAAAATTTTCATTTTTAATGTAATAGATGATTTCATATATAAAAGAAATCAAATGTTGAATTGAAAATGGTTTGAAATCATTGAACGATATATATATATATATATAAATTAAAATAAAACGTATCACGCTGCTGCAGTTCACGATTTGAAATCGTAACTTCAAACGATTATACTGAAAGATCCGACCGTCAGATTTTCCCAAAACTGGAACTGTTGGGTTTGTTTTGGAAAGATCTTTCCAACGATATAAAATTTGTTAAGATCCAACGGTTAGATTTTGAGAAATGTGTAAACCAAATTTTGATGAAAACAGCGCCAGGGCTGTGTAATGACCGGAAGCGTCGATTAATTAAAAATGGCTATTTTTAAATAAATAAAAATAGCGATAAATCGTTATAAAATATTATAAACGACATGGAATGAGAAGAATTGATTTAAATTTTATATATTCGAGAATTATTTGAAAAGTCCAAGTTAACTTTCATTTCAAATAATTATACGACGATTGGAAGTCGAAGATTTGAAGACGGTGATTGAAGACCGGCGATCTTCACATCGAATGGATAATTACTGATGCCCGACATTGGTTAGCTCCCAGTAAAGGGTTAAAGTGGTAGTTGTCCAGACGTACTTGTTGATTTTTCGGATAAGCGAGCACCTCTCTTCCGTATTGGACATACGGGACGAGGAATAAGGTGTCTTCGGTTTTGTTCAGACTCAGAACGGACTTGTAAATGGATGTGTGTCGAACATTGGATATCATTTCGTGTAAATTGATTTCTATTTAATATATATCTGATTAGTGGCGGAGAATTTATTCTCTTTCTTAACACCCTTCTCTGGGACACACGAGCTCACCGCTCTTATGTATTGGACATACGGGACGAGGAATAAGGTGTCTTCGGTTTTGTTCAGACTCAGAACGGACTTGTAAATGGATGTGTGTCGAACATTGGATATCATTTCGTGTAAATTGATTTCTATTTAATATATATCTGGTTAGTGGTGGAGAATTTATTCTCTTGGTTAACACCCTTCTCTGGGACACACGAGCTCAGAGGTTATATATTTATAGTTATCGATCGCATGGCGTGAATTGTCAGTGTGGCATGCCAAGATGCAAATGACAGAGCCTTGTGGTTGATGATCAAAGCACAGCTTTATTGTAGCATAGCTTTGTGTATAGCGTTACTTCGCCAGCCTCACACCCGGTATGAACCAGAAACAGGAGAAGGATCCAAGGAGAATATGTGTTTCTTTCTAGCTAGAAGTGGTGTATGGGTTTTACATGCCCAAATATTTTTACTTATGTGGATGATGGAAAGCAAGGTACCTCGGATATTGAGTCCCTAGTGGCTCTAATTACGCCCCATAGGGCGAGGAGAGGTATTGTTCAAGAATTATATATAATCCATTAACATTAGTTGTGGACCGGCCCTATGGCTCCTAAGGGCTCACCTGAGTCTGAGTCCTGAGGCACGGGCTAGAGTGTCTCAAAATTCAGTAAGGACGATTCCTTGCCTTGGATCATGATGGAAATCCAACTTCTAAGACGACCCATGCGGTTTTGATTGTAAACCTATATATGGTGACATAGTATACTGTAGCTATGTCATCTATGATTGATATATTATGATTAAAATGTTTCTGAAAACATATGTACACCAATAATAATATCAAATCCGTTTTTATCATATCAAGCATTTTGGACCATTATAAGGTAAAACTCTATCCTCCGGTTTGCGTTGCATTGTGTGATGGGACTTGAGTCTTATAATGGTTTCATTTTTCTAAAAAAGCATCGTGTTGTTTAACACTTTACTTTATTTATACACTGGCAATCCAATGGAGTAAGCCCATTCCGCGTTAGCGGCATGGTCCTGTGATTAGCCTTATTATTAAATAGGTTAAGTAGATTTCTCATACCTGTCCCATGACTGACTCGTAGTTTGTTTCACTTTGCAAACTCATGTGCCCTCTTTTCCACATGGGCAGCCTTGTATAAAGGTTTTAACATACTCATTCTGGATAGCTATGGAGCTGAAGATGGATCTTATCATTTCTATTATGCTGTTCAGACTTCATTTAGTATATTATGTTTGATTCCGCTGCAGACATTTTATATTAAGTTGAAAACTACACTATGTACTAAGTATGATCCTATTATGCTGTGTAACTCTGATGATATATTTTTCCCAGTGTAATTTGATGTACATTATCTGCTGTAATTCTATATTCCTATTCTGTTGTTGTTGTTTATGTGTTATATTCCGATGATCATCCTTGCTTTCATACTACGGGGGTTTGGGGTAATCACATGGTATGAGTAAACAATTTAAAACAATTTGATAAAATAAACGATATCTCATAAGACCACGTTGTATAGCACAGAATGGGTTTTTTCCTTATTAGAATCCAAAACACATAATTTAACTTTCAAAAATCCTTTTGAAAGAAACGATAATCTTTATATCAAAAATCTTTTGATATTATAATAGTGTCTATCAAATAAATTACAATCTAATGGAACGTTTGCATCTCACGCTCCACATACATAATATACGATCAAAGCCGCGAGCACTTATTGGGTAATGAATTTCCAAATATGACAAGGTATGGAACCACCTTCCGATAGTGTACCACTAGAGAGGAATACACTGGGTACAAGAAGAACATCTTGTAAACCGGCCACACATGTCCTACCACTCATTTCGCTTGAGTGTATCAAATGTATTTCACCATCGATTGGGATCAGCAACCGTTTTCCCGAATGGGATAGCATTAATAGATTTAAGAAGGAAATAATTTTTTTTCTAGATAGGTGATAATACATCCTAATTGGGAGCTACCCACTTAGCTATGCTGCCGGCCCGATTTTTGTCGTTTCCCGATTGTTGAGGCTTGAGGCTACGATTACTTACCATTCATTGATAGCACAATCACTTTGAATGCCACATTGTCAGATCCGTTAATTATTAATTGATTTGCTCAAATATATTCTGAATATTATGCTAACAGAATAAATTCTCCGTAAATATATATATTTATACAGACCAACATATGCGATCATTGGAAATACTCCGTCAGATATTTGTCCATACACTTCGTTCTGGGATTGAATGAAACCGAAGCCACAATTTCCATTAATCCATCTTAGGAAATTTCTACCTAGGATTAACAGAAAAAGCCCTTGCACTTTACTCCATTTTCAATTAGCTTCATAAAATCTAATTCGCAACGCCACTGCCAATACGGAGTGGTCCTCGGATAATAATCCAACCGTTCTCTCTATATTGACAACGATATTTGCTAATACTTCGATAGTCGGTTATTTAACTATTGAAGAAAAACAAACATCTATTCAAAGCATCAAACAATCACTAGGCCCCTTAATTAATGAAATTAAATCACTTCTCCATTTCCTTATCAATATTTGTTAACCCAATATTTTCAACAATCATCTTGGCCTCTTACACTATTTAATAAACATTTTCGTATATTGCCATCTTTTATTTTCAGTACCTAGAAAATATCTTCTATTTATAATTGAAAAATATTTCAGTTACTTCTCCCTTTCCCGACCATTCATTTCTATACTTAGGAAATATTTATTATTATATTTCACATAATTCCACATACCTGGGTTAAAATGACTGTCTTGTAATACATCATTACAACAACTCAATATATTGCATTCAACTAAATCTTTTTCAAACATTGATCTTCGAGACTGAATATTGCTATTTATCGGTCAAAAATGAAATCAATCAAGTTGTGATATAACTACCTCTCAAACCTTGATTGAATAACAATCTTAACTTCAAAACGGACAAGACTGCTTGCCTCGAATAATCAATACCCTAAAAAACAATTATTCATTTTTAAAACGTGTATATGTTTCATTTTCTATTTTTACCAGAATTAATTATAAATTTCCTTTTTTATAATATTCTATTTCAAGTTCGTTTCGTTATCGAATTCTATATATATCGATATATTGATTTCTAGTTATCAGATTTTCATAAAAATATTCTAACTCCTTAAATTTTTGGAAAATTTCACCAGTTCCTTCTTTGTACCGGTCAGTACCTCAAACGCCAATTCACCTCTCTAGTCCCTTTCCATTCAAAAAGAAAATCAAAAAGCCAAGCGACTTGCTGATTCAGTGCATAAAAACTCATATGCAATTTAAACACATACCTTATTGTCAGACACTCGAACTATAATCTTCATATACTTCATTCCATACATATTTAACATGTATACGTCCATTCCCAATTTATTCCAACTCAATCCAATGATTTTTAACTCAATTCACTAATTTATTCTTTAAATTGCTCTTTTGCCTATTCAACTTTTTAATTGAACATGTCATGTTCATATATAATTTTTATTGACTTATAAACCAATTGAATTCCATTTTCAATTCAAATTTCATATTCGATTTCGAATATTAATTCACCTATTCAATTTACTTAAGCAAAACCCAATTTCGTGTCAAAACTCGTAACTAATTATTCTTCAAATTAGTTAATTCTATTTAATAATTAAAAATCTGATTTCTGTTTCAAAAATCAGTTCACTTACTCCACTTGAGTTTATATTTATTTTATATCTCAGTTCAAGATTTTTCTAATGGAAATTCAGATTTTTATTTACTTAAAATCCTTTTATTTATTTAAATAAACCGTTATGGTTTTATAATGGTAATGACGCTGTTTTTCTAAAAATTTGATCTTGACATAACTCAAAATCTATAAGACGAAATTTAAAACTTTCTCTTCCAATAAAAAACTATTATCAAATTGGTCCCGAAGATTCTTGTTTCAAAGAATTCCGACTTAAATTGAGTTCTATATACTCAATTGAAGTTCCAAACGCCAAATTACGAACTATCGCGCCACGACGAGTTCATTCTAATTATATTACTTATAAATCTTTAAAGTTCGTTTATTATATAAATTCCCATTTCCATTTCTATATATTTTAATATATATTTTATCCAGTTTTCCAAATCTAACTTAAACATTCTGATTTTCCCAAATTATCAATTATTACATAACTCGGTTACAAATTTATTAACAACTCAATTTACTATATTAAATTCCATATTCTTTGAAAATAGATTTACTTATAAAATTTGATATAATCGAATTCTAATTATAAAACATTTGGATTATCTCAATTCAGTTTATATTCTGAATTTCTGAATAAAAATCTATCTTCTATTTCAAAGCCCATTCCAATTCACTTTTAAATTCATATTTCAATTTAAATATCTAAATTTATCCCAATGATAATTATCTCACTTAATTTACAAACGTCGTTTATAAATTTAACTGTCCTGTTTTAAATATTAAAACAAGATTCCATTTCAAAATCTATTTGAAACACCATTCCTTTTATATTCCGAATTTCGAAATAAAAACAATCGTTCCCTTTTCAAAACGATTTCAAATTCTATTTTTAAATCAATACTCGAATTTACATTTCCCAACTATCCCATGATAATTATTCCGCTTTATTTATAAACATCATTTATAAATTTTCTTCCCAGTTTTATTTATTAAAACAAGTTCCATTTAAAAATCTATTTGAAATCCGATTCCTATTTCCGAATATTTAATAATTATAACTTATATAAAATTGTAGAATCTATTTTCATATTAAATATTTAAACTTATATTTAATACAATCCTGATATTTTTTCGAAAAATAGTTTATTTAAATAAATTTGATATAATCGAATTCAAATCATAAATCAATAAGGATTTATTTAATTCAATTTACATTATGAACATCAGAATGGATTTTATCGTTTCCTTTTGAAACTAAATTTCAAATTCCCTTTTTAAATTCACATTTGAATTTAGACTTCCCAAATTATCCAAATGATAATTTTCCATTATCATTTATAAACACTGTTTATGAATTCACCTCAATTCCATACATTATTTAATTTATAAACATTGTTTCCAAATTCATTTCAACTCCCTAATTATTAAATTTATAAAAATCGTTTATAAATTCATTATCTGTTTCTATTTTTCGAAAAATATAGATTTTTTCCTTTTTAAATCTCAAAACCCTTTTTATGATATTATTATAAATCGACATTTAGGCCCACTGATATTTCAGACATCCAAAACACCAAATTATCAATCACAGGTTTTCTAACACATCATATATGATAATATATATGAAAACAAATAATAATAAGTTTTGAGGGATCAAATTGGAACCCTTCAACCTATTTTCCTACTTTCACTGACGTTAGCCAACATAAATAATACCCATCCTGCTTCAAGGCAGGATATCACAGTATAGAAGGTTATCAACTATCATATCGTGGGGCGTACACGGTCATCCGCTAATGATACTACGAGCATCCACTAATGGTATTGTGGGAAATATCCAACCACCAATGCATATATAATAGCCACAACCACCAAGCCTATATGACTAATATATTGTAACAACCCAAAAATCTGGGCCAGTTTAAAATTTTTATTTTGGCAATTTTAGCGAATTTTGAACATTTAAAATAGGTTATTTTAAATAATAACGACGGAAAATTTATTTTGAATAGGTTCGAACGTATATATTATATACGTCGTCGTTAGAATATAAATAATTATATATAATTATAAATAGAATTGAAAATGGCGCGGTAGTTGGATAATTCGATTTCAAACTTCGATTGAATGTACCGGGTGCAAAACAATCCGAATTTTAGGGAAACCAAAAATAATAGGATCTATTTGTGAATATCTTTCCAACGAACCCCGAAAATCGAAATTTCATAGCGGGGATCAAAAGATATGTCCAGTTGAAAATTCTGAATAGTCGCTATGGAATTCAGACCCTTAAAAATAGACATTTTACAAACGACCTCGGATTTCGACGAAACCACTTTTGTTGGGTCCGTGATGTCAAATTATTGTTAGATTCCAAATTTCATAATTTTTCGAATCAATATGTGAGCGTGGCAAAGGAAAACGCATTTGACCAGTTTCAGTTGATTTTAATCGACTGGAAAATGGCCATTTTTCTAACGGTCTCAGAATTCGACGAAACTAGTTTTGTTAGGACCGTATCGTCAATATGAAGCTAGAAAATATTTTTCTGGAATTTTTCGAGTTAGTATGTGACCTCAGTAAATCGAAATGCTTCAAATTCAATTTATAGAGTTATAGGTTGATTTTAACGGAAACTGATCGAAGTGTTCGAATCGGCTTACGATACATATCCCATTGTGTTCGGAATGGGGGTAATTAGCTATGGACGACAGGCGGTGGGCCTCGTTTAGAGGTCGTATGAAAAAGTCAACTTTTTGAAATTTAAAAAAATAAAAAAAATAAAACCCTTTCCTCTCCTTTATCTCTCAGCCCCCCCCCCCCCCCGTTCAAAATCATTCAAAATAAAAAAAACCAAAGAAAGAAAGAAAGAAATCGGAATCGCGCAACCCCCTGGTGATCCCCCCCCCCCCCGGCGCTCCGCCTAACTCCGCTTCCCCCTTCCTCCAGTCGAGCGCCGCGCCCCCCCTTCCCCTTCGCCTCCTCCTCGCCAGCAAGCCCCACAACGCGCCACCGCCTGCCACAGCTACCCCGCCCCCCTGTGCGCAACCACCCTCCAGCCCTACCCGACCCTCGATGCCACCACCCTCCTCCGCAGGCGCGAGCACCACCCACCACCACTGCCGAGCTCTGAAACCCTCCCCACCACATGATAAGGTAAATTTATTTAATTAAATTAGTTTGTAGATTAATTTCAGTTTTATTTTATATGATAGGAGGATAAAAATATAATCTTTTACATTATAGAAGTGGTAAAAAATATCATCTTTTTATATGTAGCAAAATAAAAATGTGATTTTTATAGTGATGAAACCTTTAATAGAAAAGATTAGATTTTTAAAATAGAAAAGATTAGATTTTTAAAATAGAAAAGATTAGATTTTTAAAATAGGAAAGATTAGATTTTTAAAATAGAAAAGATTAGATTTTTGAAATTGAAAAGGCGAAATCTTTATATGAAGAATAGCGGGATAAAAATAGAATTTTTATCTATATAACATCGTTGTAAAAATAGAATTTTTATCCATATAGCGTGATTATAAAAATTCAATTTTTATATATTGAATAGCGAAGTAAAAATTCGATTTTTATATATTGAATAGCGAAGTAAAAATTCGATTTTTATATATTGAATAGCAAAGTAAAAATTCGATTTTTATATATTGAATAGCGAAGTAAAAATTCGATTTTTATATATTGAATAGCGAAGTAAAAATTCGATTTTTATATATTGAACAGCGAAGTAAAAATTCGATTTTTATATATTGAACGGCGAAGTAAAAATTCGATTTTTATATATTGAATGGCGAAGTAAAAATTCGATTTTTATATATTGAATGGCGAAGTAAAAATTAAATTTTTATATATTGAATAGCGAAGTAAAAATTCGATTTTTATATATTGAATAGCGAAGTAAAAATTCGATTTTTATATATTGAATAGCGAAGTAAAAATTCGATTTTTATATGTGTAGTGGCTACGGGCAACGAAAGTGAAGAAAGGCGAGCACGGTGAAGATGTTCTACATAGGAAGTGCCGTGGAGTTAGGATAGCTATTAGTGAGAACTTCTCACTCAAATTTCCTTTTTCTAGTTATATATATATACTAGGATGCAGACGGTGCTTAGCAGCACCCGACACCCGTCATCCACAGACCATGGATGGCTTGTTTGTTTGATTGATATGTTGTGAAAATTTGTTTGTGATGTTGATGTGAAATCGATAATAAAATATTCTTGTGTTGAAAGGAAATAAAATATTTATATAGTTAAAAATATTTTATCGTTAAAAATATAATTTTTAACGTGAAAGTGAATAAATAAATATTTATAAACAAATCGGCCGATTTGTTTATATACACTGATTTGACTGATATTGATTGGGTCGATAAATTTTACACATCGCCCAACTGTACGAAAAAAAAGGTGTTTGTTGATTTGAAACCCCACACGGGTGTTGGGATGATATTTGGCGTACACTAATCCCAATTATTTAATTGTGTGTCGATCGATTGGTCGACATACTGTGTAAGCGTCGATTATTTATATTTGATGCTTATGCAGTTGTGTGGTGCACTTTGGATGACGGTTTATTGTTTGTCATTGCTATTATATACATGTGTTGTATGGAATCCATATAATTAACGTTATATGGTGATTGATTGGGCCTCATTCCAATCGGGAAAATAATGAATATTATAAAAGGAAATTCATGTGTTGAATATAAAAATATTCATGTGTTGAAAACTATTTATGTGTTGAGTAAAATATTTTAATAATAAAATATACATCTTTATCATATTTAAAATTTTAACTACTTCACAGTGGAGTCTAATTAAAAATCAAACGATAGATACCATAGTTTTATAAAATATTTTACATAACAAAAATAGTTGTGGGTTGAAAGTACTCATGTGTTGAGATTAGTCGTGTGTTGAAAGAAATATAGATTCATGCGTTGAATGGAATATATATATTCATATGTTGAGTAGAATAACGAATTTATTGAAATATATATAGCCGTGTTGATTAGAGTTGCGCTATTTTTGACATGAACGATATTTATATCGATTTTATTCGTTTTACAATGAATATTGAAAGGTGATTTCAAATTTTAATATTTTGAAATAAAATTCAAATTAAATTAGATAAAAATTCGAATTGAAATTTTATTGAATCAATTTGAAATGAATTCGAATCGAATAGAAAATGAATTCGATTCGAATTGAATAGAAAGTGAATTTGAATTCAAATTGAATAGAAAGTGAATTGGAATTCGAATTAAATAGAAATGAATTCAAATTGAATTAAAAACGAATTGAAATCATTTTGAATGAAATTTAAAACGAATTGAATTGAATTGAAATCAATTTGAAATGAATTCGAATTGAATTAAATAGAAGGGAAATTCAAATTGAATTGAATTGAAACGAATTAGAATTTGAATTGAATTGAAACGAATTTGAATTCGAATTAAATAAAATTGAAATGAATTCGAATTGAATTGAAATCAAATCGATTTGAAATTGAAGATGAAGTTGAAATTGTTTTTGAAACGAATTTAAAACGATTTATAAAATACATATTAAAAGGAAATCGACGAAATATATATATAATAAATATATTATATATATATAATGGCCTGAATAGAACGCGCCGCGCCGCGGCAGTTCGTGAATTTCGACCATTAACTTCGAATTGACGTTGCGGGAGATCCGACTGTCAGATTCTCCTAAAACTGGAACCGTTGGGTTCGTATCGAAAAGAGCTTTCCAATGAATATTAGAAATTTGAAATCTAACGGTTGGATTTGGAGTTATGTCCAAATCAAATTCGAAAAAGGTCGCTGTAAGTGCAGTTCGATGGCCGTTGTTGGAAATCGACTGTACGGGCCTTGATAAAATTATTAAAAATATTGATAATTTGTGTAAAATCATAAGAAATGATTTGGGAAAAATTGGGCTGAAGAATTCCACATTTGAAAGGATAAAAATAGTTTTTTATCGAAATGAACTAGTTTTGAACTAGAATTAAAATCAATTTATTTTTGGAATAAATAAATTGAATTTGAAAGTGATTTTAAAAATAATCAATACTCCCAATACGTGAATTGGACTGGAGTTGAATCGAAATTATCTTCGGAATATTTCGATGTTGGATTTCGTGACTATACATATATTGTTATGGGAATTTAAAAGATATATTTTATATCGTTATTTCCAATACGATATATGTTGGTTTCAGAATTTGATATTGAATATAAGCCGATATATTTTCTATTCAGAGCCTTGTATTTAATATCAAATATGATTTGGGTTTATCGTGAATCGTGTTTTAGATGACATTGGTTCTTTAACCCAGTTAAAGGCAGGATGTTGATTTTTGAAAAGATTAAAACTAAGTGGAGTTTTAATGAATCTTTAATTAGATTAAAAATGTGAATTGATAAGTTAAATTATCAAATTTGAAAGGTGATCGAGAATGGAGTACCACCAGTTTTGCTCCACAGCGATAGTTAAATCTTTAATTATATTTGAACGTGAAATGGTAATTAATTTTACCGATAACACCGTGGTGTTAGATATGGAGTATTACCAGTTTTGCTCCATGGGATATATAGGTTGGGATTGGGAAATAAAATAAATAATTACTTCGGTGTGGTTCGCTAATCCCGACTAGTTTGAAATGATATCCAAAGGAAGATTATAGAATAAATTTAGAAGAATTTATCTTGGATAAAATTAATGGGAACCTTTCTCTAAGAATATGATTTTGGTGAATAAAAGAATATTCTGAATTGGAATGAGGCGTTTGTTGTGTTTGTGTAACATTTGTTTATTATATACGTGGGTTATTCAGAAAGGCCGGGTTATACCCATTCTGAATAACCGATTCGACGAGATGTCGAAGATGAAGACGGTGGTTGAAGACTGGAAGTCTCCACATCGTTTGGGTGATTACTGATGATCTCGATTGGGCTGTACACCCAAGATGAGGGAAATAGTTGGTGATCATCCAGACGTACTTGGAGATGGATGGATATGCGAGGAAAGTGCCTCCGGTTTCGTTCAGACCCAGAACGAACTTGTAAATGGATTATGTGTCTGACATTGGATTTTATTCTGTGTTGATTGATCTCTATTAAATATACATCTCTTTGGCGGCAGAGAATTTATTCTCTTGCTTAACGCCCTTCTCTGAGACGTACGAGCTCAGAGGTTGTATATCGATGGACATCAGTCGCATGGAGTGAATTGCCAGTGTGGCACGTGTAAGTGGCAATTGATCAAGGCTTCTGTTGAAAAGCAGAGTCTTGTGGTTGATGATCAAAGCATGGCTTGTGTGGCGTAGCTTTGTGTATAACGTGAATTCGCGAGCCTCACACCTCGGTATGAGTCAAAAACGGGATACGGACCCAAGGAGTGCACGACGTTTCTTTCTGGCTATGGTGGTGTCAGTGACCTACCAGCCCTGACATTTATATAATTTCACCTGTGTGGTTGTTGGATACGAGGTGCCTCGGATATAGGTCTGTAAGGACCGGGAAACGTGTGTTCAGGAATAAGTAATCCTCAAAAGTAAGAGAGGACCGGCCTTGGAGGTTCCAAAGGATCAGAGTGGGGTCCTGAGGCATTGCTAGAGTGTCTCGAACGCGGAGAGGAGCTTGCCCCTTGCCTCGACTCATGACGGAAATCCAATTTCCAATACGTGATATGGCGGTTTTAATTGTAGAACTAGTATGGCGACCTGATATATGGTACCCATGCCGTCTATGATTGATATTTATGGTTGAAAATTGTTTTGACACTATACACTTATAATTGTATCAAATGATTTGTTTTAAACGTACCAAGCATGTTTGGCTATTATAAGGGAAAACCCTATCCTCCGGCTTGCGTTACATTGTGTGATGGGACCTGGGTCTTATAATAGCTTCATTTTTCCAAAAAGCATTGCGCTGTTTTGTTATATGCACTAGTATTCTTGGGAAAAAACCCGTTCCGTGTTATACGCGTGGTCCCTTGAATTACCATCTTTAAAGTAAAGTTTTAAATAACTATTTTAGTTCTCACACCAGACCCATGACTGACCTGGAGTTTATTGTTTTAACTTAAACTCTAGGTGCCCTTATTTTCCACACGGGCAGCTAGTAGTTTTGGTTTTGCAGATTTATATTCACGGGATCCTGATTTATAGCTGGAACGATGCTCGGAAAGCTCTGTATCCGTGTATCACTTTCAGTTGTGCTTTTGTATATTTTTCCACTGCTATGTAATTTATTGTAATCTCTGATATTTTTCAAATGTAATTTATTCATTTATACTCTGTATATTCTTATATCTGATGGAATTGTTGTAATAACAATGAAATGTTCTTCCGTCTGCGTTTTGTTTTGTCCTGTTCTCAAAACGATCAGGGATTTCGAACGGTCTTTGTCGGTTTAACGATCGATTCAGATAGAGCGAAATTCCTTGCCGTTACAGTTGGTATCGGAGCTTTGGTTTACAGAGCTCGAGAACAAGACACATTAGAACCATACGAAAGAATTCATCAGATATTGGATTAGTAATATCCAATTAGAATGACTCGTTAGAGATAGGATCAGCAATATCCTAGAACGAGTGTGAAGAGTATATTTTTCAAATGAAAACAATTTTGTTTTTAAAATTCAATTCGCTTTATACGTATTTGAATATTTATTTATTTTGAATATGGACAATCGAGTAAATATAGATTTCGCGTATACGCGTCATGAACGTATAGTCGAAGTTTTAATATACTGGATAGATATAGAATCACATTCTAGACACCCGGGGATAATTCTGGTGATGTGGCCACATCATCAATATTTATGTTCGTGTTTCGAAGGTGTGATATCTATACATTTCCATTAGACTGGTGTGAGAACCAAAACTAATATAGATAGATTTATTGTTGTGAATTGGCATCAAAAACATGATTTTTGTATATATATCAAAATTAAGAATTTGAAACTCTAATTCACTAATTGATTGATGTTTGTGTTGTTTCTTTATTTATTTAATAATTTTGAACCATTTAGCCTAATTGAATCAAATATTGAATTGTATTGAAAATTGGTCGCATTTGCTTGCATATACATGTACTTACATTGAACAGGTCATAGCAAGGAGGTTAGAGCAGAAGAATAAAATTTGTTTGCCCGACAAATAGGTACATGTTTATCATAATTTACTGATTTGTTTGGGTGATGATGATTTTATGAGCCGATTGGCTAGCCGCTTGGATTTTTCTTTTCTTTTTGAGATCAGAAGGCCTGTATAGCAATTTCGGGATTTTCCCGTGGCTCCCGGTGCAGGGGAGGTTATGGCGAAATTTTTCGAAAATTTAGGGTGTTAGCCAAATTTTTGAAGAATTTGAAAATTCTCAGAAACTGAAAAGTTGGAGAATGGACGCCAGATCGAACGTAGAGTTGATTGATCAAACCACTTTCGACTTTGTTCCTTTTCGGGGACGAAAAGTTTTAAGTGGGGGAGATTGTAACAACCCAAAAATCTGGGCCAGTTTAAAATTTTTATTTTGGCAATTTTAGCGAATTTTGAACATTTAAAATAGATTATTTTAAATAATAACGACGGAAAATTTATTTTGAATAGGTTCGAACGTATATATTATATACGTCGTCGTTAGAATATAAATAATTATATATAATTATAAATAGAATTGAAAATGGCGCGGTAGTTCGATAATTCGATTTCAAACTTCGATTGAATGTACCGGGTGCAAAACAATCCGGATTTTAGGGAAACCAAAAATAATAGGATCTATTTGTGAATATCTTTCCAACGAACCCCGAAAATCGAAATTTCATAGCGGGGATCAAAAGATATGTCCAGTTGAAAATTCTGAATAGTCGCTATGGAATTCAGGCCCTTAAAAATAGACATTTTGCAAACGACCTCGGATTTCGAAGAAACCACTTTTGTTGGGTCCGTGATGTCAAATTATTGTTAGATTCCAAATTTCATAATTTTTCGAATCAATATGTGAGCGTGGCAAAGGAAAACGCGTTTGACCAGTTTCAGTTGATTTTAATCGACTGGAAAATGGCCATTTTTCTAACGGTCTCAAAATTCGACGAAACTAGTTTTGTTAGGACCATATCGTCAATACGAAGCTAGAAAATATTTTTCTTGAATTTTTCGAGTTAGTATGTGACCCCAGTAAATCGAAATGCGCGTTCAAATTCAATTTATAGAGTAATAGGTTGATTTTAATGGAAACTGATCGAAATGGTCGAATCGGCTTACGATACATATCCCATTGTGTTCGGAATGGGGGTAATTAGCTATGGACGACAGGCGGTGGGCCTCGTTTATAGGTCGTATGAAAAAGTCAACTTTTTGAAATTTAAAATAATAAAAAAATAAAACCCTTTCCTCTCCTTTATCTCTCAGCCCCCCCCCCCCCCCCCCGTTCAAAATCATTCGAAATAAAAAAAACAGAAATCGAAATCGCGCAACCCCCCGGCGATCGCCCCCCCCCCCCCCCCCCCCCGGCGCTCCGCCTAACTCCGCTTCCCCCTCCCTCCAGTCGAGCGCCGCGCCCCCCTTCGCCTCCTCCTCGCCAGCAAGCCCCACAACGCGCCACCGCCTGCCACAGCTCCCAAGCCCCCCTGCGCGCAACCCCCCTCCAGCCCTACCCGACCCTCGACACCACCACCCTCCTCCGCAGGCGCGAGCACCACCTACCACCACTGCCGAGCTCTGAAACCCTCCCCACCACAATGATAAGGTAAATTTATTTAATTAAATTAGTTTGTAGATTAATTTCAGATTTATTTTATATGATAGGAGGATAAAAATATAATCTTTTACATTATAGAAGTGGTAAAAATATCATCTTTTTATATGTAGCAAAATAAAAATGTTATTTTTATAGTGATGAAACCTTTAATAGAAAAGATTAGATTTTTAAAATAGAAAAGATTAGATTTTTAAAATAGAAAAGATTAGATTTTTAAAATAGAAAAGATTTGATTTTTAAAATAAAAAAGTTTAAATTTTTAAAATAGAAAAGATTAGATTTTTAAAATAGAAAAGATTAGATTTTTAAAACAGAAAAGATTAGATTTTTAAAATAGAAAAGATTAGATTTTTAAAATAGAAAAGATTAGATTTTTAAAATAGAAAAGATTAGATTTTTGAAATTGAAAAGGCGAAATCTTTATATGAAGAATAGCGGGATAAAAATAGAATTTTTATCTATATAACATCGTTGTAAAAATAGAATTTTTATCCATATAGCGCGATTATAAAAATTCGATTTTTATATATTGAATAGCGAAGTAAAAATTCGATTTTTATATATTGAATAGCGAAGTAAAAATTCGATTTTTATATATTGAACAGCGAAGTAAAAATTCGATTTTTATATATTGAACGGCAAAGTAAAAATTCGATTTTTATATATTGAACGGCGAAGTAAAAATTCGATTTTTATATATTGAATGGCGAAGTAAAAATTCGATTTTTATATATTGAATGGCGAAGTAAAAATTCGATTTTTATATATTGAATAGCGAAGTAAAAATTCGATTTTTATATATTGAATAGCGAAGTAAAAATTCGATTTTTATATATTGAATAGCGAAGTAAAAATTCGATTTTTATATGTGTAGTGGCTATGGGCAACGAAAGTGAAGAAAGGCGAGCACGGTGAAGATGTTCTACATAGGAAGTGTTGTGGAGTTAGGATAGCTATTAGTGAGAACTTCTCACTCAAATTTCCTTTTTTCTAGTTATATATATACTAGGATGCAGACGGTGCTTAGCAGCACCCGACACCCGTCATCCACAGACCATGGATGGCTTGTTTGTTTGATTGATATGTTATGAAAATTTGTTTGTGATGTTGATGTGAAATCGATAATAAAATATTTTTGTGTTGAAAGGAAATAAAATATTTATATAGTTAAAAATATTTTATCGTTAAAAATATAATTTTTAACGTGAAAGTGAATAAATAAATATTTATAAACAAATCGGCCGATTTGTTTATATACACTGATTTGACTGATATTGATTGGGTCGATAAATTTTACACATCGCCCAACTGCACGAAAAAAAAAGGTGTTTGTTGATTTGAAACCCCACACAGGTGTTGGGATGATATTTGGCGTACACTAATCCCAATTATTTAATTGTGTGTCGATCGATTAGTCGACAGACTGTGTAAGCGTCGATTATTTATATTTGATGCTTATGCAGTTGTGTGGTGCACTTTGGATGATGGTTTATTGTTTGTCGTTGCTATTATATACATGTGTTGTATGGAATCCATATAATTAACGTTATATGGTGATTGATTGGGCCTCATTCCAATTGGGAAAATAATGAATATTATAAAAGGAAATTCATGTGTTGAATATAAAAATATTCATGTGTTGAAAACTATTTATGTGTTGAGTAAAACATTTTAATAATAAAATATACATCTTTATCATATTTAAAATTAGAACTACTTCACGGTGGAGTCTAATTAAAAATCAAACGATAGATACCATAGTTTTATAAAATATTTTACATAACAAAAATAGTTGTGTGTTGACAGTACTCATGTGTTGAGATTAGTCGTGTGTTGAAAGAAATATAGATTCATGTGTTGAATGGAATATATATATTCATATGTAGAGTAAAATAACGAATTTATTGAAATATATATAGCCGTGTTGATTAGAGTTGCGCTATTTTTGACGTGAACGATATTTATATCGATTTTATTCATTTTACAATGAATACTGAAAGGTGATTTCAAATTTTAATATTTTGAAATAAAATTCAAATTAAATTAGATAAAAATTCGAATTGAAATTTTATTGAATCAATTTGAAATGAATTCGAATCGAATAGAAAATGAATTCGATTCGAATTGAATAGAAAGTGAATTTGAATTCAAATTGAATAGAAAGTGAATTGGAATTCGAATTAAATAGAAATGAATTCAAATTGAATTAAAAACGAATTGAAATCGTTTTGAATGAAATTTAAAACGAATTGAATTGAATTGAAATCAATTTGAAATGAATTCGAATTGAATTAAATAGAAGGGAAATTCAAATTGAATTGAATTGAAACGAATTAGAATTTGAATTGAATTGAAACGAATTTGAATTCGAATTAAATAAAATTGAAATGAATTCGAATTGAATTGAAATCAAATTGATTTGAAATTGAAGATGAAGTTGAAATTGTTTTTGAAACGAATTTAAAACGATTTATAAAATACGTTTTAAAAGGAAATCGACGAAATATAAATATAATAAATATATTATATATATAATGGCCTGAATAGAACGTGCCGCGCCGCGGCAGTTCGTGAATTTCGACCATTAACTTCGAATTGACGTTGCGGGAGATCCGACCGTCGGATTCTCCTAAAACCGGAACCGTTGGGTTCGTATCGAAAAGAGCTTTCCAATGAATATTAGAAATTTGAAATCTAATGATTGGATTTGGAGTTATGTCCAAATCAAATTCGAAAAAGGTCGTTGTAAGTGCTGTTCGATGGCCGTTGTTGGAAATCGACTGTACGGGCCTTGATAAAATTATTAAAAATATTGATAATTTGTGTAAAATCATAAGAAATGATTTGGGAAAAATTGGGTTGAAGAATTCCACATTTAAAAGGATAAAAATAGATTTTTATCGAAATGAACTAGTTTTGAACTAGAATTAAAATCAATTTATTTTTGGAATAAATAAATTGAATTTGAAAGTGATTTTAAAAATAATCAATACTCCCAATACGTGAATTGGACTGGAGTTGAATCGAAATTATCTTCGGAATATTTCGATGTTGGATTTCGTGACTATACAGATATTGTTATGGGAATTTGAAAGATATATTTTATATCGTTATTTCCAATACGATGTATGTTGGTTTCAGAATTTGATATTGAATATAAGCCGATATATTTTCTATTCAGAGCCTTGTATTTAATATCAAATATGATTTGGGTTTATCGTGAATCGAGTTTTAGATGACATTGGTTCTTTAACCCAGTTAAAGGCAGGATGTTGATTTTTGAAAAGATTAAAACTAAGTGGAGTTTTAATGAATCTTTAATTAGATTAAAAATGTGAATTGATAAGTTAAATTATCAAATTTGAAAGGTGATCGAGAATGGAGTACCACCAGTTTTGCTCCACATCGATAGTTAAATCTTTAATTAGATTTGAACTTGAAATGGTAATTAATTTTACCGATAACACCGTGGTGTTAGATATGGAGTATTACCAGTTTTGCTCCATGGGATATATAGGTTGGGATTGGGAAATAAAATAAATAATTACTTCGGTGTGGTTCGCTAATCCCGACTAGTTTGAAATGATATCCAAAGGAAGATTATAGAATAAATTTAGAAGAATTTATCTTGGATAAAATTAATGGGAACCTTTCCCTAAGAATATGATTTTGGTGAATAAAAGAATATTCTAAATTGGAATGAGGCGTTTGTTGTGTTTGTGTAACATTTGTTTATTATATACGTGGGTTATTCAGAAAGGCTGGGTTATACCCATTCTGAATAACCGATTCGACGAGATGTCGAAGATGAAGACGGTGGTTGAAGACCGGAAGTCTCCACATCGTTTGGGTGATTACCGATGATCTCGATTGGGTTGTACACCCAAGATGAGGGAAACAGTTGGTGATCGTCCAGACGTACTTGGAGATGGATGGATATGCGAGGAAAGTGCCTCCGGTTTCGTTCAGACCCAGAACGAACTTGTAAATGGATTGTGTGTCTGACATTGGATTTTATTGTGTTGATTGATCTCTATTAAATATACATCTGTTTGGCGGCAGAGAATTTATTCTCTTGCTTAACGCCCTTCTCTGAGACGTACGAGCTCAGAGGTTGTATATCGATGGACATCAGTCGCTTGGAGTGAATTGCCAGTGTGGCATGCGTAAGTGGAAATTGATCAAGACTTCTGTTGAAAAGCAGAGTCTTGTGGTTGATGATCAAAGCACGGCCTGTGTGGCGTAGCTTTGTGTATAACATGAATTCGCGAGCCTCACACCTCGGTATGAGTCAAAAACGGGATACAGACCCAAGGAGTGCACGACGTTTCTTTCTAGCTATGGTGGTGTCAGTGACCTACCAGCCCTGACATTTATATACTTTTCACCTGTGTGGTTGTTGGATACGAGGCGCCTCGGATATAGGTCTGTAAGGACCGGGAAACGTGTGTTCAGGAATAATTAATCCTCAAAAGCAAGAGAGGACCGGCCTTGGAGGTTCCAAAGGATCAGAGTGGGGTCCTGAGGCATTGCTAGAGTGTCTCGAACACGGAGAGGAGCTTGCCCCTTGCCTCGGCTCATGACGGAAATCCAATTTCCAATACGTGATATGGCGGTTTTAATTGTAGAACTAGTATGGCGACATGATATATGGTACCCATGCCGTTTATGATTGATATTTATGATTGAAAATTGTTTTGACACTATACACTTATAATAGTATCAAATGATTTGTTTTAAACGTACCAAGCATGTTTGGCTATTATAAGGGAAAACCCTATCCTCCGGCTTGCGTTGCATTGTGTGATGGGACCTAGGTCTTATAATAGCTTCATTTTTCCAAAAAGCATTGCGCTGTTTTGTTATATGCACTAGTATTCTTGGGAGAAAACCCGTTTCGTGTTATACGGCGTGGTCCCTTGAATTACTATCTTTAAAGTAAAGTTTTAAATAACTGTTTTAGTTCTCACACCAGTCCCATGACTGACCTGGAGTTTATTGTTTTAACCTAAACTCTGGGTGCCCCTATTTTCCACACGGGCAGCTAGTAGTTTTGGTTTTGCAGATTTATATTCACAGGATCCTGATTTACAGCTGGAACGATGCTCGGAAAGCTCTGTATCCGTGTATCACTTTCAGTTGTGCTTTTGTATATTTTTCCGCTGCTATGTAATTTATTGTAATCTATGATATTTGTCGAATGTAATTTATTCATTTGTACTCTGTATATTCTTGTATCTGATGGAATTGTTGTAATAACAATGAAATGTTCTTCCGTCTGCATTCTGTTTTGTCCTGTTCTCAAAACGATCAGGGATTTCGAACGGTCTTTGTCGGTTTAACGATCGATTCAGATCGAGCGAAATTTCTTGCCGTTACATATATATATATACATATATATGCATATATATTCATAATAGCCATAATAATATTTAAAAGCATGCAAACAACCAACAAACTATTATTTTTAACTAATAAAAATAATTCTAAATAAAATCTGAGTGACATTTACTCACCGTGATTTTGAATATTTTTCACAGCGATTTCTCCATATGTATGTTTTCCAATGTAAAACAATAATAAAATTTCAGTTATTGAATTATACTAATTTAATTTAATTAATTACTCATGTGTAAACTAAATTCCAATTTAAACCTTAACTGATTAGTCTACAGATTTTATTTCTTTACTAACTACTCTATAGGTTTGTACCATTTTACTTTAATCAGTTAATGATAGTATAAACTAATTTACTTTAATTAGTTACTAATTATATAAATAAATCTTGAATAAAAAAACAAAAATTACCTTAATTAACACTTAAAAATCCTTCTTCTCCATTCCAAACAATTCCCCTTCGCAACAGCTCCTTCTCTATTATTTTCCCGGCTGTTCAAACCACTGACCACTCAACAGACTCCCCATTTATCATCACAATCATCTAGTCCCACTGCAATCCATTTCAATTACTACGAAGTTCCCACTGTCCTCAGATAAATGGATTGAACTCCCCACAATACCCATTAAAATGTATCAGTACGTTCGAACCCCCTTCAGCTTATCAATATTACTAATCATGGCATCATACATTTTCTCCTCGCACACTTCGATCCCCTCCAAACTACTTTGCTTCGACCTTTATTCCACATCGGACATGACGCACTTCCACCGGCTGGAGCGACTAGCAGCGACGAACTCAACTGCATCACTGATTTCCCCCAACAGCCCCTCCAATGATGATGAAAGCCAACCCTACGTAGTGCGACGTGTTGAACGAAACAGAAATCGATCGAACCCTCGTTCAACTCACACGAATTAATCGAGCTCCAAAACCCACCATCTAATTTTGATTTCAAAAAATAAATGAAGCGGCTCCTTTTTCTTTTCTTTCTCTGAAGCCTTTTTGAATTGTTTCGATTTGCAATTGAAATTATTAAAGAGGCAAGCCCATTTATAAAATAAGGAATCAGAGAGGAACAATTTTAAACTTATAGAGGATGGCCATTTTAATTTCAAAACTTACAGCTTTCGATTTTATCTTATTTTTAGAAGAGAACTAAAGGAAATAAGGGAAGAGGATGTCATGATTTTATAGATAAAGAAACCTTAGGCATTAACGAATAGGTAGGGTAGCTTAGGTCCATATAATTAAATTTATATTTGATATAAAGTGATTTTTATTTTATTTAAAAGGATATCGATTTGATTTCAAGCTTATCCACTTCAATTATCTTGGGGTTTACAATTTGAACTCATGAACCGCTATTTTGATGTAAAGACTGACGTTCAACGTAATAACACTATTCTGAACTTAACAGGATAAATTATAAAATTTAGTTCAACGTATATATAGAATAACCATATTAAATCGATATAAAATAAAATTTGAACTCAGAAACAATTAAATTCATCGACAATAAATTATTATTATCATCG
Organism: Allium sativum; assembly: GCA_030737875.1. Taxonomy (NCBI): domain Eukaryota; kingdom Viridiplantae; phylum Streptophyta; class Magnoliopsida; order Asparagales; family Amaryllidaceae; genus Allium; species Allium sativum. Next base: position 329,203,142 of record CM060915.1, read on the forward strand.
TATATATTCAAATGGAATTTATACCGGTCATCTGAACTGTTTTTGACTCAGTTTTAAATTTCGAATTAGATTGTTTCAGATTCTCGTATTATGATAATTATATATATCTGAAATAAATCGTATTTCGATTATTAAATCGATAATTCAATATAAAAATTCATTTATATTATCAATTAAACATTTAAAACAATATTAAATGTTTAAAATAAATAGTTCAAAAATCCGAGTCGTTACATTCCTCCCCCCTTAAAAGAATTTCGTACTCAAAATTACTAAGGTAGGAAAATGCTACAAACCCATTACTTTTCAACAACTCACTTATGTTAAAACTCAACTCTTCATATTTCCATAATTTTAGTTCTAACAACACTTTTGGTTTTTATTCATACTGCACATCATATAAACTTATATTTATTTAACCTAGATGATTTACACCAAATATATTCATATCCAATTCATATTCATTCATATGAATTCAAATTGATTTTAATTCAATTCATTTCCTTCAATCTATTTAAATTGCTTAAGTTAAATTTAAATTTCAAAATTCAAATTCTCGGGCTTTTATTTCAAATCCTTTTGAAATCAGATAAATATATACACATATTTATTTCCATTTCAAATTCAAAAATAAATAAATTTCAAACCAACTTGTTTTCTTTCAAACAAATTTCTAAGGTAGTCATTCATCACTTTGAAACTCGAAAATGAATACTGATGATGTTGCAGTCATCATCAGAATTATTTTCCAGCCACTGAAATGAGTTTGGTGCTTTAACAATTTCAAAATCCATTTCGAACCAAAGCTATATTATTTTAATATACTTCAGAAAATATTTTCAAACTTCCCAGGATTTAAATTCCAATTTATGGTTTGAATCCAATTTTAATTCATCTCATTTGTATATATTATTCATACACAAATTTTATTTGGTTATATATAACCATTCTAATTTTATAATCCCACTTGATTATAATAATATCAATCACCCCATCCATATACTTTAATAATTCTAGAAAATTATTCCTTTTCTACCAAAAATAGAATTTTGGGTAAAATTATTCCATTTACCAACTATTAAAACAATATTGTGTCAAATTTCTCTATTTAAGTGTTTAGAAATTCTTATCGACTTCGTGGTGTCCCACGGTTCGACCAGAATTCATAACCTACTCGACAGACTAGCCAACACAATATAAAACAATTTTATATTAATTAACAAATACGCGCACTCGTATATATGCACTCAACTCATTCTAGGGTATTACTAACTGTATCATAAATGAGTAAACACCCATCAAAGCCTAGGTACTCGCTCGACCTAAGCTCTGATACCAACTGTAACGGCCCGCAATTACGTACTATCTGAGTTGACTACATACATCACACGTCCAACCCAAATTGTATAGAAATACGAATCATTATGAAATAAGGAAAAAAAGATAGAAGAAGAACATAAACACAACACAGAATCTCACAATCGTCGCGGAATAAAATACAATATATAAATAATTGCTTTTGAAATACAACTGTATTTGAACTTACATACATCATCAGAGTATATCACAAATACAACACAACGGAATAAACTCTAAATATCTAACACTGAAGACTCCTGCTCCAAGCTCTTTTAGATAAATCTGTAAAATCCTGAACTACTTGACTGTCCGTACAAATTTGGGCACCCAAAAGTTTTAGGGAAAAAATAGAAAAATAAACTCTGGGTCAGTTATGGGACTAGTATAAGTAAATAATTTAAAACAGTTTGAGAAAATAAACGATTTCTCATAAGACTACGCCGTATAGCACAGAACGGGTTTTTCCGTTATGAGAATCCAAAACACTTGATTTAACTTTCAAAAATTCTTTTGAAAGAAACGATAATCTTTATATCAAAACTCTTTTGATATTATAATAGTGTCTATCAAATAAATAACAATCTAATGAACGTTTGCATCTCACCCCCCCACATATATAACATACGATCAAAACCGCGAGCACTTATTGGTTAATGAATTTCCAACTATGACAAGGTATGGAACCACCTTCCGATAGTGTATCTCTAGAGAGGAATACATTGGGTTCAAGAAGAACATCTTGTAACCCGGCCACACATGACCGACCACTCATTTCGCTTGAGTCTACACTACTACAAAACAGCTCAGTTGCTTCGGTTATTTACCCCCAGTTGCTTCTGTTCTAGAACCGAAGCAACTGCAGACGACGCAACAGACCAAAATTTATTGCTTCTGACAAACAACCGAAGCAAATAATATTTTTTTTCTTCGGTTATTAAACCCCTGTTGCTTCAGTTCAACAACGGAAGCAAATGCAGAAGACGCAACAGATCTACACCTGTTGCTTCCGTTCCACGAGGAAGCAAATGGCCAATATTTTGCTTCAGTTGCTCCAAACAACCGAAGCAAAAAAGTGGTTGAAGCAAGAATTTTTTTTGCTTCAGGTTTAAATAAAACCTGAAACAGCATCAAATTGCATAAAAGTCATAATAGAAAGCACAACAATAACACTAAACCTAACTGAAATATCAATATAAAACATTGAAATAAAACTAAATATCAATACTACATCTACATATAATATTGAATTCTAAATGTCAATGTTACACAACGAAATAAAACTAAATACTATAACAAAGTGAAATAAGACTAATTGCAGTATCAAATTCAGCCAATACACAACACACATCGCATTGTTATTTGCTGAAAATAGAAAAATAAATTCAGGGTATAAAAACAAATGCATCGACAACTCGCTTACTCAAGCTTGGTGCATGTTCCAAAACCAAATGCGCCTGCAGCATAAAACAAACAAAAAAGAATGAATTATTATTTTATCACACGTTTACTCTTGTAAATATGCAACAAGATATTTAGTGGCACCAATTCACAATGCAGCTTCTTTTATGTAGGCAACAAGACAGACAAACAATGTTTGTTACATGAGTAAAACTAATAAAATAAAATAAAATCTATTTGGCAGTATGTACATACAGCGTTCGTTCAATGGGTGTGAATATCATTGCAAAATATGCATCAAACTTTGAACAGTAATGTCGTCTATTAAATTGTATGGTATAAGAGATATCAAACTTTGAACAGTTGTGCCTTTTACTAAATTGTATGACAAAAACAGTATGCAATATGCAGATGGCTGGATCATATGCAAGTATGGATTGAAAGTAATAGAAATATTGGTTTTTCTTTGGGTATCTCCAGTAAGAGCATGTTTATGCAAGAGCGTCAGCTCCATGTGATAACAGAAATATTGGTTTTTCTTTGGGTATCTCCAGTAAGAATTTGTATGAGCATGTTAATGTACAAATGCAGTAATAAGCTCTAAACTTAGTGCAGTTTTGCACATGGCTAGCTCACTGCATTGCATTAGCTAATGATACAGTGTAGTTTGAAGTTATATGTTATATTATATACAACATAGTTAAGATTTATCCTTAATAACATGGAAAAAAATGCATCCTATCATTCCAAATACAGAGAAAACCGTTTGTAAATTAATGAAAACATAACCTACTATTTAATGTCAGACTCCTATCATTTATTAGATTAGAAAATGTCTCGTTCAGTTAAAAAAAACATTTCAGATGAATAGACATGTATATTTAAAACATAGGGAAATGTGGACAGACAAACACATGTATACGAGTAGCTGAACACATAAACAAATGGCAATACAATTAGATTCTGAGAAATAATATCTTACAAACAGCAGAGAATAAAAAGCTTGTATAGCATCTATAAAATGAAAATAATAGTCCAAAATAATATTTAATGCCCATAATGTAGCTCTATGAGTGACTACTCAATTTTTTAACCCTTTTTGGTTGAAGAATAAATATAATTAATATAACAATTAATGCATGAAACTGATATGAAACAAAAGTGCGTAGGCTGAATTAAAATATTAGAAAATCAGTTTGAGAAGCAATAGGGCAATGGTAAAGAACTTATTCCCATAGTTTAGTTTTAGGTTTGGATAATATAACATAAAGTTTCTTTAAAGCATATAAGCAAAATTAAAAGAACAGTAATGCATGAAACTGACATGTAGCAAAAATCAAAAGCCTAAAATAAAAGTTAAATAAATCAATGCAATATTTTATATGCATACATATTTAACTTTTATATAGATAAATGAGAAGCCTAAATCTGTCGTTACATTATTTTGTATGCAGTTTCTATTCATGGAATAATTGTCTTACAAATTATTACCTACAACTACTTTATTAGAGGGTTGATCCTCAAATCACATCTTGTCTTCCTATAACTTCCCAAAGTAATTACACCTAAATGAATAATGATAGATCTCCAACACCAATTAATAAGAATATTTTGGTAGTATTATTATCAAGGACCTGTCATTCTAAATATTATCTTGGGGCCTTTGATTTAACTGCGTCTCGGGGCATCCTTACCTCATGTCTTATAATATGGCTATCTTTTTCTAATGTAATATTCGTCCACCTATATGTATATATTGTCATATACATATATGCGCATACACCGAATGTCCTTTTTTCTCCAAAGATCGGTACTTGAGCAGTAACTCAACAAATGTAAACTGTGTATAATGTATAGGACTACTCTTTCATTAAAAAAATACATGTTACCTTTTACAAACAACATACAATCTTCAATTTCATGTTGATCTAGCCTTGAAATAATACTTAAGCCTTGAAGTTCAATAAATGGATAAGAGAAGCTTTGATCCTTTCTTATAACTTACTAGCAAATTTGATGCATCGTTGATTGTGTATTTGCACCTTCCTGATGGAAATCTGAATGAAAATATAGTAAAAGATAAGCCAAAGATATTACAAGCGTATTACTAAACTGATAAACAAACTTAAAGTAAAAAAATATTGATCACATCCGCAGTTAACTAAATATGCATCGAATAAGAATAGCTTGCATAACCCACATTCAGCCTTTCTCCTCACCAATTTCCATCCCCCACAAGGCCTTGCATCACACTCAGGGCCGGCCCAAACGTGTACAATGCCCTAGTGCAATATAAAGAAAAGAAATTGTGTTGCCCCATAATTTAATAAACAAAAATACGATTAAGTATACGAAACAAAATGCAAATTCTATTACAAAAGTTAACCTTGCTTACAAAATACAAATTAAAACATTTAGATTACATACCCAAAAAATCTAAATGTCAATTCAACATAAAAATAAATATATAGACATCAACAGATGTAGCTTCTTCTTGCATTTTTAATGACTCAAGTACGGAGTGCAATCAAGGATGATGGAAAAATATTTTGCTTTCTTTATCTTAGCAAGCATTGTTACCTTGATCTTGTTGTCTAATAATTATTTTTTAAAATAAATATTTGAACAATCAATTGTTAATTATCTAAAAAATAATTAGCATCAAATAAGATAAAATAAATTATTAAGGAGCTACCATGATTTCATTAGTACTTGACAGTCTTTTATTGTGCAATTATACACGAATTAGTAAAATGACAAATCAAAAAACTAATCTAGAAATTAGGTAATTTGATTTCTCTTAGACTAACTTTTTTTTGTGAACAATAAAGATACTTTATTTACAAAGAATGTTTTACTGAGAAGAAAAGCTTAGCCAAGACATAAAACCTTACAACAAAACAAATGATGTAAACGCACGAAAATAAAGCTAAGCTTTTAACAGACAACAACAACTACAAGAACCCTGACAAAACCCCAAAAAATGAAAAATGTACATAGGACCAGTTTGAATAGAATAGAATCCTTGAAAGTTGAAACCCTATCCCAATGAAACAAAGCCTAGGAGAACAAAATTGCAATACCAGAACCAGGGAAAAACCTCTAGCACGCCAAGACAGAGAACAAAAAACACCCGGACAATACAGGAAAGCCAGAAAGAATGGCCATTTTCTTAAGAAAAAAAATAGTATGAAAAACAGCTTACAGAAGAAAAAAACAATTCTAATTCTAACATGTGGAGACTGAAGTCATCTGTCACTTGGCCTTTGAAATAAATAAAGGCCATTAGACTAATATGTTAATAGTGTACGCTATAGACTTACATAATTCTATTTCAACCCACCATTTTAGGTAGTAGCCCCCCAAATCATGAAATAATCAGTAAACCCACAAATTTAGTTAGTAGCCCCCCGTTCTTTTAAAAAAAAACCAAAAATACCCTTCCACGTAGGGGGACTACGTGGTTTTTCACTGTACCTCGTAGTTGCCCTACGTGGTTCATCAAAGTACCACGTAGATGATCTCCGTGGTTCATTCATGGACCACGTAGACATACTACGAGGTACACCAAAAAACCACGTAATGCAACTACGAGGTGTTCAAAAAACTGGAAAAAAAAATATAACAGTAAAAGGGCAGTTTGGTCATCGTATTTTTTTGATAAAATGGGGGGCTACTAACTAATTTCGTGGGTTGAAATAGAATTTGCCAATTAAAAATTCACAATTCATAAAATTAACTCACATGATTTAAAAATTATAAATTAGGGCCAAGGAGTTGAGTGGAGACGAGTTGGAGGTTATGCTCGGGAAGTTGGGTCCGTAATTCTGCAAATTGGAGGTTGAGGGTGAGGAGCTGGGCGGCGGCGATGACGAAGAGCTGCGAGGTGCGGCCTGTTGCTTGCTGCCTACGGCTGCGAAGTGCGGAGAACTGAGAAGAATTCATTTTTTTACCTTTCCGTTGTATCCTTTTTCTTTTTTTTTCTTGTTTTTTTCCAGATCTGATAGAAATGAGTGGAGGCGTTGGAAACTAGGTTACATTAGTATTGGGTCGGGCGGGTTCTATTCGTTATGTTATTTCCAGACCAAGTAAAGTATGCGTGCATTGGAAACTCACCCTGAACCATTGGGCTGCGTATAACAATTGAATTGTCTCACAAGAGCATAAATATTGGCATGTCTAACAAATAATTAATCAAAAGTTAACAATTATTAATTATAAATTATTGTTCCTGAATTAATATTTATGAATTATAAATTATAAGTCACTAACATAACAAGGTTTTATCTATAAAAGGTAAAACATTCACTATACATTATTATTTATGTATTTTTTTGCAAAACCAAATTATTTATGTATTATTATCACTTATTAAAATTATAAAATTATAAATATTTGGTCGGGTCTTTCGGGTCGGGTCTATGCGGGTCGGGTTTGATCGGGTCTTGATGGTATTTTTCATCACCTAGACCCGACCCGAGACCCATCGGGTTTGGTTCGGGTTCGGGTCTTTTCGAGTCGGGTCGGTTCGGGTTTTCGGTTCCCGGTTCTAATTGCCAGCCCTATTTCTTATTAATTAGAAATTATTAATATTTCTAATAAATTAGGAATTTCTGTGTATTATTCTTAATTATTGATTATTTATTAGCATTTATTTTTTAATAGTCATTATTAATTAATGAATACATAAAATTAATTATTAAACATCACTTCATAAGTAATAAATTATAACATTGATTGCCAATTATTAATTAGTCTTAATGTTATAAAATTATTAATAATTAATTATTTAATAGTAATTATTAAATAATAATTGTCAAAAATTAATTATTAAACATTACTTCTTAATTATTAAATAATACTCTAATTAATTTAATGATAATTGTTAAACATTCAATATTAAAGATTATTTGTTAATTATTTAGTATAAATTATTAATTCATTTGTTAATTATTAAATGAAATTAATAAACGTTAGCTACAATCTACTAAATATTAGTAATTAAGTACAATAAATTATTAAATATAAAATATAATTATTGATTATTTATAATAATCTGTAAACTATAAATTATTTATGAAAAATCATTCGTTATAATAAATTATAAATAATGACATATGTAAGGTTGTCTATGATTATTGATATTTGTATATTTGCTTTGGTAAAATAATTCATTGTTACTTTGGTGCAATTGCTTCTATTCTTATTGAACTGATGCAAATACGTTATTTGCTTCCCTGCAGTCGCTTCTGTTCTTATGGAACTGATGCAAATACATTATTTGCTTTGGTGCATTTGCTTCAGTTTCTAAGCAACCGATGCAAATAACACAATTTGCTTCGGTGCATTTGCTTCGGTTTTTGGTACAACAGAAGCAAATCATACTATTTGCTTTTGTTATTGGCGTAACCGAAGCAAGTAATACCATTTGCTTCACTGCATTTGCTTCTGTTGTTAACAGAATAGAAGCAAATGATACTATTTTCTTTTATTATAAGAACAACCGAAGCAAATGAGGCGAAGCAACAGACCTGTTTTGTAGTAGCGGTATTGAATGTATAACACCAACAATTGGGATTAATAACCATTTTCCCAAATGAGACAACATCGATAGATTTAAGAAGGAAATAAATTTTTCCCTAGATAAGTGATAATACACCCTAATTAGGAGTTACCCACTTAACCATGCTACCTGCCCGATTTTTGCCATTTCCCAGTTGTTGAGGCCTGAGGCTACGATTACTTACCATTCATTGATAGCACAATCACTTTGAATGCCACATTGTTAGATCCGTTATTCATTAATTGATTTGCACAAATATATTCTGGATATTATGCTAAGAGAATAAATTCTCCGCCACTATATATATTTATACAAACCAACATATGCGATTTTTGGAAATATTCCATCAGATATTCGTCCATACACTTCGTTCTAAGACTGAATGAAACCGAAGGCATAATTTCCATAAATCCATCTTAGGCAATTTCTACCTAGGATTAACAGAAAAAGCCCTTAGACTTTATTCCGTCTTCAATTAGCTTCATAATATCTAATTCACAACGCTACTGCCAATACAGAGTGATTCTCAGATTATAATCAAACCTGCCTCTCCGTATTGACAACGATATTGGCTAATACTTCGATAGTCGGTTATTTAACTATCGAAGAAAAACAAACATCTATTCAAAGCATCAAACAGTCACTGGGCCCCTTAATTAATATTTCATTAATTAAATCACTTCTCCATTTCCTTATCAATATTTGTTAACCCAATATTATCAATAATATTCTTGGCCTCTTACGCTATTTTTAAACATTTTCATATATCGCCTTCTTTTAGTTTCAGTACTTAGAAAATATCTTCTATTTATAATTGGAAAATATTCTAGTTACTTCTCCCTTTCATGACCATTCATTTCTATACTTAGGAAATATTTATTATTATATTTCCTAGAATTCCACTAACCTGGGTTAAAATGACTGTCGTGTAAAACATCGTTACAGCAACTCAATATATTGAATTCAACTAAATCTCTTTCAAATATTGATCTTTGAGACTGAATCTTGCTATTTATCGGTCAAAAATGAAATCAATCAAGTTGGGGGTATAACCATCCCGCAGACATTGACTGAATAACATTCTTAACTTCAAAACGGACAAGACTCCTTGCCTCGAATAATCAACACCCTAAAAACCAATTATTCATTTTTAAAACGTGTATACGTTTCTCTGTCTATTTTTACCAGATTTAATTATATATTTCCTTTTTGTTTATAATATTTTATTTTAAGTTCGTTTCGTTATCGAATTCTATATATATATCGATATACTGATTTCTAGTTATCAGATTTTCTTAAAAATATTCTAACTCCTTAAATTTTCGGAAAATTTGGCCAGCACCTCCTTTGCACAGGTCAGTAGCTCAAACCCCAACTCGCCTCTCTAGGCCCTTTCCATTCAAAAAGAAAATAAAAAACCCAAGCGGCTTGCCGATTCACCACATAAAAACTCATATGGAATTTAAATGTGCACCTTTTTGTCAGGCACTCGAGTTATAATCTTCATATACTTCTTTCCATACTTATTTAACATATGTACGTCCATTCCCAATTTATTCCAACTCAATCCAATCATTTTTAACTCAATTCGCTAATTTATTCTTTAATTAGCTCTTTTACCTATTCAACTTTTTAATTAAACATATCACGTTCATATTTAATTTTTATTGACTTATAAACCAATTGAATTCCATGTTCAATTCAATTTTCATATTCGATTTCGAATATTAATTCACTAGTTCAATTTACTTAACCAAAACCCAATTCCTTATCAGAACTCGATTAACTAATTATTCTTCATATAAGTTAATTCTATTTAATAATTAAAAATCTGATTTCTTTTTCCAAAATCAGTTCACTTACTCCACTTGAGTTCATATTTATTTTATATCTCAAGTTTGGATTTTTCTAATGGAAATTCGGATTTTTATTTACTTAATTTTTTTTACTTATTTAAATAAACAGTTATGGTTTTATGATAGTTATAGCGCTGTTTTTCTGAAAATTTGATTTTGACATAACTCAAAATCTATAAGAGGAAATTTAAAATTTTCTCTTCCATTAGAAAACAATTATCAAATCAGTTCCGACGATTCTTATTTTAAAGAATTATGACTTAATTTGAGTTCTGTATACTCAATTGAAGTTCGTAATGCCAAATTACGAACTACCGAGCTGCGGCCAGTTCGTTTTAATTATATGAACTATAAATCTTTAAACTTCGTTTATTATATAAATTCCCATTTCCATTTCCATATATTTTATCAAGTTTTCCAAATCTAACTCAAACATTCCGATTTTCCTAAATTGTCGATTATTACATAACTAAGTTACAAATTTATTTACAACTCAATTTACTATGTTAAATTCCACATTCTTTAAAAATAGATTTACTTATACAACTCGATAAAATCAAATTAAAACATTTGGATTATCTCAATTCAGTTTATATTCCGAATTTCGAAATAAAAATCTATCGTTATGTTTCAAAACCCATTCCAATTCGCTTTTAAATTCATATATGAATTAAAATATCTAAATTTATCCAAATGTACTTGAAATTTCTATATATTTACGGCTATTAAATAAATTTAATAACTGTACAAAATTTTAGTGAGAGAATTCTCACGTTGGGTTCCACTCCTCTATTCTTTATTTCTGAATTTTAGCACAGCTTCGATTTAAATTCACTTCAAATTCTGATTTGCTCCAAATTTGTTCTGGTTAGTTCCATGTTGTAGTGCTCGTCTAGAGGATTCCAACGCAACGAAAATCATTTGATTTGGACCTCGTATGAAATAGTTATGGAGTTTTAAACAATAATTACAAAAATTAATATAATTAATTAACTAACTAACTAATTACTATCATTAAGGGTTTAATTACCCTTCCTCTACTCAATTTTCTCCAGGCGACGTGAAGAAACCTATCGCTCCATCTTTCATACCGCCTGCGCAGTCCGAACGAGGCGACTGGAATCCGATCAGGGGTGTCACAGCGTCAGCCAATCCCCTACCTCCCTGTGCCCTCACGCTGGCCATTTCGGTGGCCCCACCACGCCGGGATTTGAGTTGAAACGGCGGCAGTTTAGAAGGAAAATTCTGCCATCTCGAAACGAATTATTTGATCATCACCGTTGGATTAGGGGATCTCAGGGAGCTCTACGTTTTTGCCTTTGGTAGGTCAGGGAATCAATATGCGGATTTGGAGATAATGAGGGAGGAAGGTGGGACGATTCTACACATCCAAAAGAGGTTGATGGCGGAAAAATTTTGTGAGGGATGGTTAGGGTTATATATATATATATATATATATATATATATATATATATATGCGATGCGAAAGATATATAAAATGGTCATGTATGGAAATAAATATTGGTTGGCAAAAAATATTATTTTTAGCTTATATATGAGATATATAAAATGGACATGTTTGGAAATAAATATTGGTTGGCTAAAAATATTATTTTTAGCATATATATGAGATATATAAAATGGTCATGTATTGAAATAAAAATTGGTTGGCTAAAAATATTATTTTTAGCTTATATACAAGATGTATAATGTAACAACCCGGATTTTTAGAACCAATTTAAAAATTTTATTTTGGCAATTTTAATGAATTTTGAATATTTAAAATGAATTTTAAATAATAATTACTATAAATTTATTTGAATAGAATTAAAACTTATAAATTTATTTTAATTATATAACGAGCCTGAAATGGCGCAGTAGTTTGAAATTTTGATTTCGAACTTTAACTGAATGTACAAGATTCAAAATAAACCAGATTTCAGTAAAACCAGAAACATTGGAATCTATTTAATTATATTTTTCTAACGAATGCGAAAAATTCGGATTTCATAATGGGAATAAAAAGTTATGACCAGTTTAAAATTGAAAATAGTCGCTATGGAATTTAATTATATTTTCATTATATTATGTATGGCCCAAAAAATCACATTTTGCATACAGATGAATTTGGACTCGAAAGCACTTCCATTGAGTTCAAAATCTTGTTTGCGACTCCGAAAAGTATAAGCTTCGATATATTCTGAGGTTCGGAATTGTGGCATTTTGGTTGGGTTTTGGGTTAGTCAAACATAGCCCTTAAAAAGTGTAATTTTGCTAGGAAGCTCAGAATTCGACGAGACCAATTGTGTTGGATTCACAATGACAAATCATTGTTGAGTTCCAAAATGCGCGTCGAACGGAGTTAGTATGTGGCAGTGCGAGGTGAAACAATTTGTTCAAAAATAGACAGTCATTTTATAAAGGAACATTATTGATACGACTTCGGAATTCGATTCTACATTTTTTTTCGGATTCATATCGCCAAATAATGCTTAAGTCCAACAGGCCACGATTTTTGGAGCAGCCATTTGGGGGTGCAAGAAGAAAAGGTGCGCTAAAATCGCATTTTTGAATAATATCTGAGCATTTTTGTGAATTTTAACGAAAGGTCAAACGAACTCGGAATTCGACGAAACTTGTCTCGTTGGACTCGTCTAGACTTCTACTAACTCGTGTCCAAAATCCGCGGCAATTGGAGATCGTTGGCATTCGGACGATAACCAGGGAAACTAGCATATAATCATTTTTCCTCCTTTTCTATTTCATTTTTTCCCCTCTTTTCACTCCAAATAAAATTAGTGGCCACCGCTCCTCCTTAGCCACTACCCCCACCCATTCGCCGCCGCCACCAGCTCCGGCCGACACCACCTCCCTCCGGCCACCTCTCTCTCCTCCTTTGTATTTGAGAACCCTAGCACCCAAAACCACCCACCACCGCCACTACGGGCCCACCGCCGCACCACCACCACCCCAGCCACATCAGCAGGCCCCGCCACGGCCACCCACACCAAGCTTCGGCCGTGGGCCCCCCGTCACCAAAAAACTCATTTTCACAAATTTCCCTTTTTGCAAATAACACCCTGTCACTATTTCACCAATAACTCCCAAACCGTGCATTTCTAGCCAAAACTCCACAGTGCCAAAGTCGTAAAGCACGTTCTTTTCGATTTGGGTATATCGAAATTCTATTTTGGATTACGGAGCTATCCGGAAAACGCGTCCAAAGATCGCGGATCTGCTGCTGTTTTTCGCGATTTCCATCGAATTGGTGCAATTTTGGAAGAAAGTCCACTAGGCAAAAGTTGTCTGAAATGGCACGTTTAGGCTAGTGACCAAGTTTGGTGAAGATTGGAGGCCGTATGCAAATTCTAGAGCCAAAAAGGCGATTTCAAGTGCGGGGAACGACAAAAGCGAGCGCGACGACTAAAATTTTCTACATTAGAAGAATCGCGACGAATTGGTTTAGCTTCTGGGTGAGAATACCTTCTCACTCTAATTATGTTACAGTTAAAAATATACTAGGATGCAGACGGTGCTTAGTAGCACCCGACACTATTTTATTTGTACAAAACATGGTTGTTTGTCTGTTTGGATTAAATTGTGGAAATATTGATTGTGGTTGTGAAATGAATTGATTGTGAATTGTTTGGATTGATTGTGGTTGATTGTGTATGGAGCGAGCCAGTATCAGGAGAGGGGTAATGCTAGAGATTACTCCGATTTTAATATCACGCCGTTATAATGCCGAAATTTTTCTAAAACAAAATGTGATAGTTAAAAATAACATTTTTAATGTGTATATGAAAGAAATAAAATACTCATGTGTTGAATAAAATGTTTAAACAACAAAAATATCATTTTTATTAAATAACCGAACTATTAAAATTAGTCAAATGTTGAAATAAATATGTTAACGTTAAAAATATAATTTTTAACGCATATATGAACGGCATAAAATTCTCCTGAAATGAATATAAATATTCATTTGCAAATAGGACGATTTGTTTATGTACACACATTTAACTGGCATTGATTGAGACGATAAATTTTGCACATCGCCCAACTGCACAAATAATATTCAGTATTTGTTGGTTGAAACCCCACACGGGTATTGCGATGATATTTGACGACGTACACTAATCCCAATTGTTTAGTTGTATGTCAATTAATTAGTTGACAGACTGTTGTAAGCGTTAATTATTTATATTTAATGCTTATGCAGTTGTGTAATGCACTCTGGATGAGGTTGATTTGTTCTGATTGATTGTTATATACATGTGTTGTATGAAATCCATATAAATAACATTATATGATAATTGACTGTGTCTGTTTCCAATTCAGAAATAACGAATATTTTAAAATAATATTCAGTAAAGGATCAAAATATGATTTTGATGCCCGATTTGGGATGGACACGGAAATATTGAAAAGTGTGAAGCCGTATTGATTAGATATGCGCTATTTTGATGCGAACAATATTTATATCGATTTTATTCATTTTTATAATGGATATCGAAAAAGAAATGATTTCAAAATCTAATGTGTTGAAAATATTATCATTTATATATTAATGATATGGAATATTCAATTTTGATTTAAAATTGAATATGAAGTTGAAATCATTTTTAAAACGAATTTAAAATGATTTATAAAATACGTTTTAAGTGGAAATCAACGAAATACATATAATATATATTATATATATATATTAAATGGCCTGAATAGAACGCGTCGCGCAGCGACCGTTCGCGAATTTCGACCTACGGGAGATCCGACCGTCGGATTCTCCTAAAACTGGAACCGTTGGGTTCGTATCGAAAAGAGATTTCCAATGAAAATAAGAGATTTTAAATCTAACTATTGAATTTGGAATTTTTTCCAAATCAAATTTGGAAAAAGTCGTTGTAAGTGCAGTTCGACGGCTGTTTATGGAAATCAACTGAAAGGGCCTTATTAAAAAATTTAAAAATATTAATAATTTGTGTAAAATCAAAATAAATGATTTGAAAAGATTTTGGATGAAAATTCCACGTTTGTAAAGATAAAAGTATATTTTTATCAAAATGAACTAGTTATTAACTAGTGTTAATCCAATATTTTTAAAGAAATAAAAATGGATTTGAAATGGTTTTAAAATAACCAGAAATTTCCAATATATGAATTGGAATGGATTGGAACGGAAATAATCTTCGAAATATTTCGATATTGGATTCCGTGGCTATATGGATATTGTTATGGGAATTTGGAAGATACAGATATCATTATTCCCGATACAATATCCGTTAGATTCAGAATTTTATATTGAATGTAAGCCGATATAATTTCTATTCAAAATCTTGTATTTAACATCAAATGGGATTTTTGGTTTGTTGTAAATGGTGTCTTTAGTAACACTGTTCTTAAACCCAGTTGAGAAAAGAATAAATCTTTTAATTAAGACTTAGAAAAGTTTACCAACTAATTAATATTTAATTCGAACTGAATTAAGAATTGGATTTTTGGGTTTATCGTGAATGATGTTTTAAATAACACTTGTTCTTTAAGCCAATTAACAGTGAAGAGATGATTTGGAATTTATAAATCTTTTATTAAGATTTAATGGAATTTTCCAAAGTAAAGTTTTCCAATTTAATATATTAAATTGGAATTGAATGGAATTCGATTTAGTAATAATCGAAGTGAGCTTCTGTGGAGGAAGACTGTTAATATATATGGAATTTAAAAGGCTTTTTCATTATTGCATTTATATTATTAGTCAGATATGGAAATTGATATCGATTATATATATAGATCTGTTTTCCGTGAAGATTTCATAATTAATGGAATGTGATTTTAGGTTTATCGTGAACTTTGTTTTAAATGACATTGGTTCTTTAACGCAGTTAAAGACAGGATTACATGTCTAACACCGTATTTCGAATTGTATTGTTGATCTCTGCTAAATATATATCTGTTTGGTGGCGAAGAATTTATTCTCCTGCTTAACACTCTTCTCTAAGACGTACGAGCTTAGAGGTTACATATAGGTAGGAATCAATGGTACAATGTAGATTATCGATGCGGCATGTTTGATTTCTCAAAGTTAAATAATCATTAATATTGATTTTTGGGAAGATTAAAACTAAGTGAAGTTTTAATGAATTTTTAATTAGGTTGAAATGAGAATGTGATGATTTAAATTATCAAATTCGGGAAATGATCGAGAATGGAGTATCATCAGTTTGGCTCCAAGCAATAGTTAAAACTTTAATTAGATTTTAACGTGAAATGGTAATTAAATTTACCAATAACACCGTGGTGTTAGACATGGAGTATTACCAGTTTTGCTCCATTGGATGAATAGGTTGGGATTGGGAAATAAAACAAATGATTACTTCGGTAAGGTGTGCTAATCCCGACTAGTTGATAAACCTTAATTTGGTTTAGAATTGATATCCAAAGGAAGATTAAAGAATAAATTTAAAAGAATTTATCTTTGATAAAATTAATGAGAACCTTTCCCAAAGTATAAGAATATTTGAATAAAAGAATATTCTGGATTGGAATGAGGCGTATGTTGTGTTTTTATAGCACTTGTTTACAATATATGCGAGTCATTGGGAAAGGCCGGGTTTATACCCATTCTTAAATAACTGATTCAATGATATGTCGACGATGAAGATGGTGGCCAAAGACTGGAGGTCTTCACATCGTTTAGATGATTACTGATGTCTTGATTGGGCTATACACCCAAGATAAGGTAATAAGTGATGGTCATCCAGACATACTTGGAGATCGACCGGATATGTGAGGACCTCTCTCCTGCAATGGACATATGGGACGAGGAATAAGGTGCCTTCGGTTTCGTTCAGACCCAGAACGAACTAGTAAATAGTTGTGTGTCTGACATTGGATTTTTTTCTTTGTTGATTGATCTCTATTAAATATATATTTATTTGGTGGAGGAGAATTTATTCTCTTTCTTAACACCCTTCTCTAAGACGTACGAGCTCAGAGGTTATATATCGATAGAAATCAGTTTCATGGCGTGAATTGTCAGTGTGGCATGTTGAGATGCAAATGATGAAGGCTTCTGTTGAAAAGCAGAGTCTTGTGGTTGATGATCAAAGCACGGCCTTAAAGGGCATAGCTTTATGTATAGCGTTAATCGCGAGCCTCACACCTCGGTATGAGTCAAAAACGGGATAAAGGACCCTTTCATTCTAGCTATGGATGGTGTCATGGTATGGAGCCCAAACATTTATTATATTTTTACCTATGTGGATGATGGATTGCGAGGCGCCTTGGATATATCGGTTACTACGGAGCCGATGGATAGGTCCTATAGGACCGGGAAACGTGTGTTCAGGAATTGTCAATCCTCAAACGTAAGGAAGGACCGGCCTTGGAGGATCCAAGAGTCTGCTACGGGAGATCCTAAGGTATTTGCTAGAGTGTCTCGAAGTCGGTGAGGAGTACATATGTTGCCTCGACTCATGACAGAAATCCAATTTTCAATACATGAAATTTCAGTTTTGATTGTAGAGCCTAGTATGGCGACATGATATATGGTACCCATGCCATCTATGATTGATACATTTATATTTGAAGTTGTTTTATACATTATGCACTTATAATAGTATCAAATGATTTGTTTTAAATGTACCAAGCATGTTTGGCTATTATAAGAGAAAACTCTATCCTCCGGCTTGCGTTGCATTGTGTGATGGGACCTGAGTCTTATAATAGCTTCATTTTTCAAAAAACATTGCGATGTTTATAAACTGTTTTATGCACTGGTATTCTTGGGGGAAAACCCGTTCCGTGTCATACGGCGTGGTCCCTTGATTTACTTTATTTTAAAGTAAAGTTTTAAATAACTGTTTTAGTTCTCACACCAGTCTCATGACTGACCTGGAGTTTATTGTTTTAACCTAAACTCTAGGTGCCCCTATTTCCACAAGGGCAGCTAGTAGTTTTGGTTTGGCAGGTATTTCTTTATATAGGATCCTGGTTTATAGGTAGTGCTATATTCGGAACGCTCTGTATCCGTGTATTTCTTTCAGTTGTGTTATGTATTATTTTTCCTTTGCATTGTAATTTTAAATCTCTGATATTTTCCAATGTATATTATTTATTCATACTCTGTATAATCTTGTACTCTGATGTAAATTGTTGTAATAAGCAATGAAATGTTCTTCTGTTTGTGTTCTGATTCGTTATGTTCTCAACTCAATCCGGGCTTTCTCATAAGGGCGAGTTTGGGTCGTTTCATATAAAATGGTCATGAAATGAAATGAGTATTTATTCGTTAAAAATATATTTTTTAACATATATATGCGTTGTATAAAATTGACATGTGATGGAATATTCAATTTTGATTTGAAATGGAAGTTGAAATCGTTTTTAAAATGAATTTATAAACAATTTATAAAATACGTTTTAAATGGAAATCGATGATATATATATATATATATCATATATATTTAATGGCTTGAATAGAACGCGCTGTGCAGCGACCATCAGTGAATTTTAACCATTAACTTCAAATGAACGTAATGGGAGATCTAACCGTCGGATTTTCCTAAAACCAGAACCGTTGGGTTTGTATCGAAATGATCCTTCCAATGAATATAAGAGATCTAAATTTGAATGGTTGGATTTCAAAATATGTCCAAATCAAATTCAGAAAAGGTTGCTATGGATGAAGTTCGGTGGCCGTTATTGGAAACCGACTGTAAGGGCCTTAATAAAATTATTAAAAATATGGAAAAATTGTGTAAAATCGTAATAAATGATTTGGAAAGATTTTGGATGAAAAATTCCATATTTGAAAAGATAAAAAAAAATTTTTTTATCAAAATGCACTAGTTATTAACGAGAATAATAATCTAATGTTTTTATAAATGAGCAAATTGGATTGAAAATGAGTTTTAAAATAACCAGAATTTTCCAATGAATAAATTGGAATGATCTTAGTGAAAATAATCTTTGGAATATTTCGATATTGGATTCCGTGATTATACAAATATTGTTGAGGAATTTGGAAGATATAGATATTGTTATTCCCAATACGATATCCGTTAGTTTCAGAATTTGATGTTGAATATAAGTCGGTATTATTTCTATTCAGAGCCTTATATTTAAAATCAAATTGGATTTTGGGGTTTATAGTGAACAATGTTTTAAATAACAGTCGTTCCTTAACCCAATTAACAGTGAAGATATGATTTGGAATTTATGAATCTTTTTATTAAGATTTAATGGAAATTTCCAAAGTACAGTTTTCTAATTTAAATATTAAATTGGAATTGATTGGAATTCGATTTAGTGATAATCGAGATGAGCTTCTGTAAAGGAAGACCGTTACTATTTATGGAATTTAAAAGGCCTTGCCGCTATTCCACTTATAGTATTAGTTTGATACCGAAATTTATAAAGATTATATACGGTTATGATTTCCGTGAAGATTCCATTTTGATGGAAGATGATTTTGGGTTTATCGTGAATTTTGTTTTAAAGACATTGATTCTTTAACCTAGTTAAAGGCAGGATTAATTTCCTAAAGTTGAATAATCATTAAATAATGATTTTTGAAGATTGAAACTAAGAAGAGTTTTAATAAATCTTTAATTAGATTTGAATGAATGAATGGTGATTAAATTTACCAAAACATGAGATGTGGTATAAACTAAATATATTTGGTTGCTGATATTCATGATTGTGATTGATTGATTGTTTGAAGCTCAACCAGTTTATGAGCAAATATGCTTTTACATTTAGCATTGGGTTAGGTAGAAATATTTGTATGCTAACATCTTGTGAAACACTTCACGATTTGACTATGAGATGTATAGAGATGTTGCTGAGTTCATTTCAAATTTAATGAACGATTTTGAAATGATATTTTCTTAATTGAAAAGAAATGTATTCCCGATTTTGGATAGGGAATGTTTTATAAAAATGTTTTATAAAACAGAAAGGAATTCGAGGGCTAAACCCGATGTTGTCGAAATGATTTCGAAATGTGTTATGTGTTTGACATTGTGATTCATCACGTAATCGATTAGTTGCTATTGATGATGTATCTGTTTGGTGGCGGAGAATTTATTCTCTTACTTAACACCCTTCTTTGAGACGTACGGGCTCAAAGGTTATGTGATTAATAGTGACTGGTCATATATGTGAATTGTTGATATGAAATCTAGATATGTATTTCAAATGATTTGAAATAAGAAATCGGGAAATAAAGTCAAAGGAATAATTTCTGTAAAGTAAATTGGATTTTGAAAATCTAAGTTTGGGGTTTAAGCCTAAATGGGTAGATCGGAAAGTTTCATATTGTCTGAGGCATTGTAGATCCATACGTCTATTATATATGGTAGTTGTATATGCACCGGCAATCTAGTGGAGTAAGCCGGTTCCGTGTTATACGGCGTGGTCCCTTGATTTACCTTATTTTAAAGTAAAATTTAATAACTGTTTTGAGTTCTCACATCTATCTCATGACTGACTCGGAGTTTATTGTTTCTACCTAAACTTTCGGTGCCCGTATTTCCACATAGGCAGTTGGTAGTTTTGGTTTTCGCAGATACTTCTTTTTCCTAGGATCCTGGATTACAGCTAAGCTATATTCGGAAAGCTTTGTATCTGTATATTTCTTTCATTTGTGTTTGATGATGTATTTCCACTACGCATTGTATTAGATATATTATTTTTTTGCGTTGCTATGTAATTTAATCTCTGATATTTTTAGTTGTGTAATATTTATTCATACTCTGTTATATTCTTGTACTTTGATGTAATTGTTGTAATAACAATGAAATGTTCTACTGTTTGTGTTCTGATGCGTTGTTTTCTCAAAGCAATCCGTTGTTTTCCATCTCTTAGGTGATCGGGGGATTTCAGATCGTCACATCTCACTTAATTTATAAATGTCGTTTATAAATTTAACTTCCTTGTTTTATATATTTTAACAAGTTTCCATTTCAAAATCTATTTGAAACTCCATTCCTTTTATATTTTGAATTTCGAAATAAAAATTATCGTTCTGTTTTCGGAACGATTTCGAATTCTATTTTTAAATTCACACTTGAATTTACATTTCCCAATTATCCCATGATAATAATTCCACTTTATTTATAAACATCATTTATAATTTTTCTTCCTTGTTTTATTTATCAAAACAAGTTCCATTTAAAAACTATTTGAAATCCGATTCCTATTTTGGAATATTTTATAATTATAACTTATATAAAACTATAGAATCCATTTTCAAATTAAATATTTAAACTTCTGTTTAATACAATCCTCATATTTTTTAAGAAAATAATTTATTTAAATAAATTCGATCTAATCGAATTCAGATCATAAATCAATACGGATTTATTTAATTCAGTTTACATTCTGAACATCAGAATGGAATTTATCTTTTCCTTTTGAAACTAAATTTCAAATTCCCTTTCTAAATTCACATTTGAATTTTGACTTCCCAAATTACCCAAACGATAATTTTCCATTTTCATTTATAAACACCGTTTATAAATTCACCTCAATTCCCTGCATTATTTAGTTTATAAACATCATTTACAAATTCATTTCATCTCCCGCATTATTAAATTTAGAAACATCGTTTATAAATTCATTACTTGTTTCTATTATTCAAAACAAGTTAAAATTTTATCTAGCCCATTTGAAATTCAAAATTCTACTTTTAGAAAAAATAGATTTTTCCTTTTTAAATCTCAAAACCCTTTTTATGATATTTTTATAAATCGACATTTAGGCCCAGTGATATTTCAAACATCCAAAACACCAAATTATCAATCACAGGTTTTCAAACACATCATATATGATAATATATATGAAAACAAATAATAATAAATTTTCAGGGATCAAGTTGGATCCCTCCAATATGTTTTCCTGCATTCACAGACGTTAGCCAACATAAATAATACACATCCTGCTTCAAGGCAGGATATCGCGGTATAGAAGGTCATCCACTATCATATTGTGGGGGCGTATAGGGTCATCTGCTAATGATACTGCAGACATCTGCTAATGGTTCTACGGGAAATATCCAACCACCAATATATATATATATATATATATATATATATATATATATAGCCACAACCACCAAGCCTATATAACTAATATATATATATATATATATATGTATGTATATGTGTGTGTGTGTGTGCGCGCGCGTGTGTGTGCATAATAGCCACAATGATATTTCAATGCATGCAAACAACCAACAAACAATTAGTTTTAACTAATAAAAATAATTCTAAATAAAATCTGAGTGAGATTTACTCACCGTGATTTTTTATTTGCGCTGAACACTCACTGAAGCATATTATATAAATTTCACAGCGATATCTCCATACGTCTGTTTCCCAATGTAAAACAATAATAAAATTTCAGTTATCGAATTATACTAATTTAATTAAATTAAATACTCATGTGTAAACTAAATTCCAGCTTAAACCTTAACTGATTAGTCTACAGATTTTATTTCTTTACTAACTACTCTATAAGTTTGTACCATTTTACTTTAATCAGTTAATGATACTATAAACTAATTTACTTTAATTAGTTACCAATTATATAAATAAATCCTGAATAAAAAAATACCTTAATTCACATTTAAAAATCCTTCTTCTTCATTCCAAACAATTCCCTTCGCAACAGCTCCTTCTCTATTATTATCCCGGCTGTTCAAACCACTCAACAGACTCCCTATTTATCATCACAGTCATCTATTCGCTCTGCAATCCATTTCAATTACTACGGAGTACCCAATGTCCTCACATAAATGGATCGAACTCCCTACAATACCCATTAAAATGCATCATACGTTCGAACCCCCTTCAGCTTATCAATACAACTAATCACGGCATCATACATCTTCTCCGCGCACACACTTCAATTCCCATCCAAACTCCTTGCTTCGATCCTTTTTCCACATCGGACATGACGCACCTCCACCAGTAGAGCAACTAGCTGCGACGAACTCGACCACATCACCGATTTCCCCCAACAACCTCTCTAACGGTGATGAAAGCCAACCCTAAGTTATGCGACTTGTTGAGCGAAACAGAAATCGATCGAACCCTTGTTCAACCTGCTCGAATTAATCGAGCTCCAAAACCCACAATCTGATTTTGATTTAGAAAAAGAAATGAAGCGGCTCCTTTTTCTTTTCTTTCTCTGAAGCCTTTTTGAATTGTTTCGATTTGCAAATGAAATGAAGAGTGGGAGAGGCACGATTTTAAACTCACAGAGGATGGCCATTTTAATTTCAAAACCTACAGCTTCCGATTTTATCTTATTTCCAGAAGAGAACTAAAGGAAATAAGGGAAGAGGATGTCATGATTTTATAAATAAAGAAACCTTAGGCATTAAGGAATAGGTAGGGTAGCTTAGGTACATATAATTAAATTTTGATTTGATATAAAATGATTTTTATTTTATTTAAAAGGATATCGATGTGATTTCAAGCTTATCCACTACAAATATCTCGGGGTTTGCAATTTGAACTCACGAACGGCTATTTCGATGTAATGACTGACGTTTCAACGTTATAAAACTATTCTAAACTCAACGGGATAAATTATAAAATTTAATTCGACATATATATAGAATAACTATATTAAATCGATATAAAAAAATTGAATTTAGAAACAATTAAATTCATCGATAATAAATTATTATTATCATCGTATATATTCAAATGGAATTTATACCGGTCATCTGAATTGTTTTTGACTCGGTTTTAATTTTCGAATTGGATTATTTCAAATTCTCGTATTGCGATAATTATATATATTCGAAATAAATCGTATTTCGATTATTAAATCGATAATTCAATATAAAAATTCATTTATATAATCAATTCAACATTTAAAACAATATTAAATGTTTAAAATAAATAGTTCAAAAGTCCAGGTCGTTACATTAAAGGTTCAGATTGATGATTCAAGAGTTAGAGAATGAAGACTCACGAGTTTCAAGATTTTAAAGGTTCGAGATATTACAAAGTCCTAGAAATTATGTCAAATCTCAATCAGCACTTATCTAATCTTTATCCATTCTTACAAAATGATTTTTCGAAAATATTCTTTTTCTATTTTCAAAATGATTTCAAAACAAATTCCACTTTTTTCTCTCTACAAAAAGTTTTCAAATATCCTTTGGTTTCAAATTAATACTTTCAAAGGAATTTTTATAGTTTTACTTTGAGATTTTTTTTATTAGATTTAGTATTTATGCTTTTACTTATACTTCGATTTTAATACTTATACTTTTCAAAATGCTAATTTTAGCTTTTCTATTTTGGTTTTTACACTTTAACTTTTTAGAAACTTATACTTTGGTTTTTATTAATGCTTTATAAACAATTTGACATACTTATACTTTGATTTCAATTTTAATCTTTGATTTTAAATTATACTTCAGCTTATTTTTTGAACTTAAAATTAATCATTTAATACTATTGTAGTTCTGGTATTTATATTTTAAATTTATTATATTCGAATATTTTTTATTGGCTATCACATATAAAAAACACGTTTGAAAATCATGGCGGCAACCACGAACCACAACTGCCTATGATCCTCAACCCACAAACTGCTTGAAACTCACTTGTTTCCACCCGCTACTCCCTCCTCGTTTGGCGCTAAGCTTCCACCGAAGTAGTTCGCAGATACGGTCACATATAGTTCGTTCTCCATCCCATCGAATAATAGCAAAACTAAAAGGCTATGTCGCCAAAGCTTGGAAATCATCTGACTTATTTCACATTTATATGTCCCCTCACTACCAGTTTCTAGTTCAATTAGAAAAGAGTGAAGACTACGTCAAAATAATGGAGTGTTCCACTTACTCCTATTTTGGAAAATTACCGATGATCGAAGCATAGGTACCTGGCTATGACTACACGAAATTTAACTCCAATGAAGTGCAAATCTGGGTACGATTGCATAATCTGAAAATGGAAATTTGGACAAAGGAGGCAATGCAAATGATCACCAGTTTTATTAGGATACCACTTATGATGGATGACAATACCACTGAGAATAAATTCGCTGAACATTCTAGTGTGTAGATTGCTATTAACATAAACACTGAATTGAAGACAAAAATTCCTATATTATTACATACATGCATAAAACACGAAGTTATTGTTGTGTATGAGTATGTCCCTTACAAATGTAATCAATGTAGAATTTTTGGACACAAAAGCTCTATACATGAACTAGATAAAAATCCAAAATGAGTATAAAAAAGGAATGCTGATCAACCCAGTTCTTTTGTTGGTGTTGCCACTATATTACAAGTGTAGGAACTATCTAAACCAACTAATGTTGCTGAGGACCTTACCTTCCTAGACTTTGAATTACCCTCAGGCCTTAATCAAAATGAACAACATTGTGTGGCAGAAGTAATTCAGAAGAGCCTGCATAGGAAGAAACATTAAATATGTCAAGTTCTATCACCATAATAATAATAATAATAATAATAATAATAATAATAATAATAATAATAAAAAAGAATTAACGAACTATCCAGCTCCTTTTCAAAGAAATTGGAGTACCTTTTCAAATAAATAACTAATCTCACATGGAATGTCAGGGGAATGAATTCCCCACAGTGCACAAATGATGTATTCAAACTCCTAGCTCAATTTAAGCCAACAATGTGGTTTAGTAGAAAACAAGCCCAATAAGGCAAATTTGAATTTGTTTGTTCACAAGTCGCCTTTATATTGAAATTTTGTCACAAATGATTCAGTTGTGTGCATGTCTCGCATCTTATTATTGTGGGACAAACATTTTGTCACTTAAATTAATTTCATCATCTCCTCAGTACTTAACTACTCTTGTAGATAACACTAGAGAAACTTCCCATACTTTCACAACTATATATGGAAGTAATGTCTTTTTTGAGAGGCAGCAGTTGTGCCAGTCATTAGTACTTGAATCCTGAAATATTTCCAATTTGTGGCCATTAATGGGTGACTATAACAATGCTTTATCCCCTCTTAATAAAAAGGGTGGCCTTCCTATACCTTTTCAACATCTCAAAAAAATTCAAAATTGCTCGATGCAATCTGGTCAACTAGAAGTTAAGGGTGCGTTTGGTTATATTTTTTAGTTTTGGATTTTCGTACATACAAAAGTACGAACGATGCACACACATCGTGAAAAACGATCATTTTGCAAAACGAAGTTAACACAAAAAACAAAAAACAATTTTTTATGATTTTCCGTATTTGAGAAACAATTTAAGAACGACGACAAATTCATCCATCTATCATCACTCCATCCCCTCCATCATCCCTCCGCCTTTAGTCCGCCACCTCCGTCATCCTTCAAATATTCGCATCTTTCGAAATTAACATTGAAAACTGAAAACACAAAATAAACAAAACACTACCTAAGCTTCTGAGTTTTGAGTACAAATGGAAAAGAAAGGGAGTTGCTACACATATTGATAAGGTACTAGCAAACAACCTCTTTCTTCAAAAACTTTTAAATTTGAAAGCTTTATCACAATTGACTAGTGACCAAAACCCACCATTACTTGATTCAATTCCTACTGTTTTGATAAAGGTATATCCATTCATATACTATAATGAATGGCATTCGCATGACGCATATGTAGAACATGTAAAAATAGGACTACAAGCTACTACCTGGGGCTTTCCTAGCTACCAGTTTCAATGCAAGTTGATAGCATGTAAGAATGAGTTAAAAGACTGAACCAAAAAAGGTTAAACAAAATGACCACTTTTAGAGTTAGAGCAGCAGTTTAAGGCTCTTGAAGCTAGAAATGCGTAATATTAAACAACTACAATTGCAGCAGAACATAGAATTCTGGGGGCTCAAACAAAAAACAAAGATTACGTGGCTTCAACAACGTGATACAAACTCTAATTTTTTCTATTCTAAAATGACTACTCGAAAGTTTAGAAAAAACATCCGGGCTTTCATCGCTTCGAATAGGGGATTCCTCTAAAGCAGCAGATATAAAACATGAAGCAATGGGCTACTAAACTTCTATGTTTAATAGTCCAGTAAGCAAAGAATTTCCACATTTCTAGCCTATTCCTACCATCAATGCGGATGAATAGTCCATTTACTTCAGGATATCACCATGACAGAGGTTAAAAAAAAAGGCTGTTTTATTTGGTTCGCGATGGTTCAAGTCCTGAACCCGATGGTATGAATTCTAAATTTATGAAACTTCATTCGGAAGATCTTAAAAATGATTTTCTATTGGCAGTGAATGATACGTTCAATTATGCAAAATTAAAAAAGGGTTGCAACCATACTTTCATCAATTTAATCCCTAAAAATGATAAACCTACTAATATCTCTCATTATAGGCCCATTCCTTATTGCAGTATGTTTTACATTATTTTTTCTAAAATTCTTTGCAACAGAATTAAAACTTTCTTAACTCATATCATTTAGGAAAATCAATGTGCCTTCATAACAAGCAGATGATACGTGGGGGAAAATATTCTTTTGGCACATGAGTTACTACGAGACATCAAAAAAAGTGGTGCATCAAAATTCTATGTTAAGGTAGATTTGCAAAAGGCATATGATATAGTGAATCGAGAATTCGTATGAAATGTAATGTCTCGAATGGGATTTGCTACCCACTTTGTTAATATTATTTACAAGTGCATTTCTAAGCAACTTTTTCAATTTTATTTCAAGTAATTCCTAAGGGTTTTATCAAATCTGTGAGAGGGGTACGACAGGGAGATCCGTTATCTCTATATCCATTTACAATAGCAATGCAGTTTTTCTCCCTTTTAAGGAAGAGGCCGCAATGCTTAATCAGTTTCAACCAGTCTACAAATTTGAGTCTGTGATCACTCAGTTACTTTATATCGACAATTTGATGGCTTCGGTAAATCTATTGTATATTTAGCTAAATCTTTAAAGTCCATCTTTTACAAAATGAATGTTTACGCTAGACTTGATGTGAGCATATCCAAAACCAAGATATTTTTTAGTACATCTACCTCCAATACTCAGACTACGACTGATATATTAGGCTTTGAACTAGGTGTGCTGCCAATTAATTATCTAGCGGTCCCCCCCTCATCTAATTACTTACATTGTTCTGCATGCCACTCATTGATTCATAAGGTTCAAGCTAAAATTCAAGAATGGCAAACTAAAATGCTAGGTTTGGCAGGTACGGCAGAACTTTATCCACACAGTTCTTACGCCTACTATTCTCCATTGGTTGTTTGTATATCAAATCCTGGAATACACCTTAGATTTGCAAGCTATTTGTGCTGACTTCTTTTGGGGAGGCTCTAAGCTTAAAGTGGTATGGCAAAAACTGTGTAAACTAAAAATGAAGGAGGGATTGGTCTGAAACTTTTATCTGATTTAAAAAGGGCTGCCTGTGTAAAGATTCTAGGGAATTATTTCGCTAAGAATAACTCTTGCAGTTTATGGATGAATAGAAGATATTTCAACAATAAGCAATCCGCGTCCATGCACAAAGATCATCTTCAACGTGGAAATCAAAGCTGAGAATTAGAATTAACACTAAACTTCTTTTGAATAAAATGATTGCTAACGACATTCATACCTCTCTTGGGTTTGAACCACGGATGAACTGTAAATGCTTGGTATATCTCCTCGGTATGAACAGCTTTCAAGCAATATGGACTCAGGCAGGCACAATTAGTTTGATTATGCAGGGTAATCATCTTGATCCCTCCTTAGTCCTTACATCCAACAACCAGGGACATTGTAACATAATTCCAAAGCACCCCTACCTTCCCCCAAAAACTGCAACATACATACGAATGGTGTGATGGTGGGAGTTCACTTTCAATAGATCATGGGATAAAGTCAGAGATAAAGGAATTTCTAGACTTATTTAAAGTGCTTTTTGGCATTCAAAGAACAAGTAAAGCATTACATTCTCTTGTCTAGCGGTATTAGACAGACTAAGTACAAAATCAAGATTATAGTGGGTTGGTGTTTTGTCAAACACAGTGAAACATAGTGTGCTTCCTTTGCAGTCAACATACAGAGACCACTCAGCATTTATTATTCCATTATAATTACTCAGCATATTTTGGTCTTCGTTAAAAGCTCAAACTAAATTTTTCACCGATGTTCTTCCTACCATTGACAAGGAGGCTGCTATAATTTTATCTACTTTCAGACAAAAAGATCAAATTCAGGATCTTGCTTATGGATCGTTTACAGCTGCTGTTTATTTTATATGGCAGAAAAGAGACGCACGCGTTTTAATAATCACCGAATCCACTACACTACGAAATTACAACAGATTGAGAAAGAGTTGTAATACCTGGTCTGTGGTGAAGGTAGCAAATCAGCAAGAACGGGTTCGAATTTCGAATTGCTCCAACGTTGGGGAATTGAGCTCATGGATAGTGCGACATCGTGTAGAAGTCGATTTGAATTATTAGATCTAGGCTTTGGGCTGTTTGAGATTGCGTTGTTGTTATGCTTTTATTTCCTCCATTTTGATGTTATCCTGTACTGTATTTTTTGGGTAATGTAACCTTAATATGCATAATTTATAGTAGGCTAATTTTATATGCAGGTAAACAGGCACAAGGAAGAAGTTAGAGAAAAATTTAGTTTCAGGGACATGAAGTTTTCTTTTTAGGTTGAAGGACACATTTTAGTGTAAACAAAAATGATAGCATTCCTTGATTTACACTAAAAAGTGTCCTTCAGCCTAAAAAGCAAACTTCTTGTCCTTGAAACTAAATTTTTCTCTAACTTCTTCCTTATGCCTATATGTATATCAAAACTTATTAAACATACACCAAAAAGCATAATAAATTAATACACACCAAATATTACTTTACATACACCATGCCTTTTACTATATTATCCTTGTTTCATTTATTTTTTTGTCTTCCCTGTTTCAAACTTAAAATACATCTACTCAAAATTATCATTGCACTAAAAAAGTAAAATTTATTTCTTGCTCTAATATTATACTAATTTTAAACTTTTCAAAAATTTCTCAATCTCAATAAAATTACTCAAATTTTTAAAATATATATATATCTACAAGTCTATATTATATTACTATAATTATGTTTGAACCTTGTCTTCATTAAAATTACAAATTCTAAGATAAAATAAGTCATTAACATTTGAATTAACATATCTAGTTTGCATCAAACTTTATTACACCTAAGATTAATTTGATTTATTATATGAAAAGTTTAAAATAAATAATTATGAGAAAAGGGTCTTTTAGTAATAGATTTTTATAAAAAAAATAATGGTGTATGTTAAGTGATTTTTAGTGTATGAATAGAATTTGCCTTTATAGTATGATGCTAAGGGCGTCCCGATTTATGCTAGGGGTTCCATGGGAATCGCCAAACGTTTTATTCTTTATTATTCTTTTTTTTTTTTTTTTTTTTGCACTGTCTGGCGTACAACCACCGACCGATCGTTGTTCGGTCGGTGGTTCCGTGGGAACTCTTAGCACCGCACAATTTATATGTGCTCAATTTCTTTGTAGAATACTAACAGGAGGTTACAAGATTTTTATGTGGCATATAAAGGAATTATATGATTGGTAATTTGAATAAAGCTTACCAATTTTCAAAGGAAACAATATGATTTTACCTAAATCTTTTATAAGTTTTCTAAAGTTTTACTATAATTAAAATATGCATTTACTATGACAAAATAGTTTTATAAAGTTTCAATTATAATATATAAGTTTATATTTACAAAACAATTTCAAAACAAACTAGTTTTCAATTTTTCCTAGCATATGTCGACTTGAGATCACCATGTATCAATTCAAAATTTAAATCTGAAAGCAGATGTCTATTCGCGATAAATTTTCTTTAACAATCATACCTCTTCACTTTTACAAATATCTTCCAGAAACGAAAACAAAACCTTACATTGTATTTCTTCGCTCTCTTTTCTCCTCTATCGAAAATTAACCGTATTCTACCTATTTTCAAACTGAATAAGTCATTTATTCTTCGATTTGATTCTACATCAAACTCTTTTCATTTCTACCAAGATCAAAATGCAAAGCAAAATTATAAGAGCAATCGTAATCAAGATTGAAAGATCAAGACCTGCATTCATTGTACAAACAACTCAAAAACCAATACAAATGTGATTAGATAGCCCTAAATATAGTTGGGTTTGACTGTATTTGGTAAAAAAAAAAAAAAAACAATTGAGAGTGACTTGTTTATCCAGAAACCAAGCTAGGTGTGGATCTTTCGCCCGCAAATATGGTTGGCATGCCTAGAGGTCTGAGTCTTAGAGGGTATCTTTTTATGGCCTTGGAATCAGGGTTTGTAAATTGTTGATATTGATTACAGAGCGTACGCAGTGCGGAACTGGATGTAGGATAACTTTGAAACAGTATAAAAAATTGAAACGACCCAAACTTCCCCGTAAGGGAAAGTTCGGATTGAATTGAGAACACGACAAATCAGAACACAAACAGAAGAATATTTCATTATTATTACAACAATTTACATCAGAGTACAAGAATATAACAGAGTATGAATAAATAATATACAATAGAAAAATATCACAGATTCAAATTACATTTAAATAGCAGCGGAAAAATAATACAAAATACAAATGAAAGCAATACACGGGCACAAAGCTTTTCGAATATAGCTTCAGCTGTAAACCAGGATCCTATGAATATAGTATCTGCAAAACCAAAACTACTAGCTGCCCGTGTGGAAAATAGGGGCACCCAGAGCTTAGGTTGAAACAATAAACTCCGAATCAGTTATGAGACTACTGTGAGAACTAAAACAGTTATTAATCTTTATTTTAAAAGTGGGGAATTCATGGGATCACGCCGTATAACATGGAACGGGTTCACTCCACATGAAACTTAGTTTAAAATAAAACAACGCAATGCTTTATAGAAAAATGAAGCTATTATAAGACTCAGGTCCCATCATACAATGCAACGCAAGCCGGAGGATAGAGTTTTACCTTATAATAGCCAAATATGCTTGATACGTATAAAACAAATCATTTTGATATTACTATGATTGTATAGTGTCAAAATCAGTTTCAAATATAAATGTATCAATCATAGACGGCATAGTACCACATCCTACTATGTCGCCATACTAGTTCTACAATTAGAATCAAAAAGTCGCGTATTGGAAATTGGATTTCCATTATGAGTCGAGGCTAGGGATGGTCTCCTCACCGATTCGAGACACTCTAGCAAATGCCTCAGGGCTCGTACGCTGGCGAACCCTTGGATCCTGCAGGGCCGGTCCACAAATACTTTAGTGGATTAGTTATGCCTGAACACACGTTTCCCGGTCTTATAGGACCTATCACTTGGCCAGTAGCGACCAATATCTGAGGCGCCTCATTCCATCATCCACATAAGTAAAAATGTATGGGCTCCATACCATGACACCACTTCTAGCCAGAAAGAAACGTCGTGCACTCCCTACGTTCCCTTATCCCGTTTTTGACTCATACCAGGCGTGAGGCTCGCGAAGTTACGCTATACACAAAGCTATGCTAATTAAAGCTGTGCTTTGATCATCAACAACAAGACTCTGCTTTTTAACAAAAGTCATGATCATTCACATCTTGGCATGCCACACTGACAATTCACGCCATACAACTGATGTCTATCAGTATATAACCTCTAAGCTCGTACGTCTCAGAGAAGGGTTTTAAGCAAGAGAATAAATTTGCCGCAACCAAATAGATATATATTTAATAGAAATCAATTAGCACAGAATGAAATCCAATATCAGACACACATCCATTTACAAGTCTGTTCTGGGTCTGAACGAAACCGGAGGCACCTTATTCCTCATCCTATATGTCCAATACAGGAGAGAGGTCCTCGCATATCCGTCGATCTCCAAGTACGTCTGGACGATCACCACTTATTACCTTATCTTGGGTGTACAGCCCAATCAAGACATTGGTAATCATCCAAACGATGTGAAGAATTCTGGTCTTCAACCACCGTCTTCATCTTTGACTCTTGGTCGTCGTATTGATTAATCAGAATGGGTAAAACCCAGTCTTTCCGAATAATTCGCGTATTTTATAATCAAGTGCTATAAAAACACATCATACGCCTCATTCCAACTCAGAATATTCTTTTATTTCAATATTCATATTTTTAGGGAAAGGTTCCCATTAATTTTATAAAAAATAAATTCTTTTTAAATTTATTCTTTATTCTTCCTTTGAATCTCATTTTCAAAAGATTTTATTAACTAGTCGGGTCGGGTTTATCGAACCTTACCGAAGTAATCATTTATATTTATTATCTCAATCCCTACCTATTCATCCCATGGAGCAAAACTAGTAGCACTCCATATCTAACACCCACAGTGTTATCGGTAAATTTAATTACCATTTCACGTTTAAATCAAGTTGAAGAATTTAACCATCGCCTAGAGTAAAATTGGTGGTACTCCATTCTCGATCATTTCAAGAATTCGATAAATTAAATTATCTCATTCCCATTTCAATATAATTAGATATTTATTAAAACTCCAATTTGGTTTTAATATCAAGAATCATTACTTTATGATTATTACATTTAGGAAATTAATCTTTATCTTTAACTGGGTTAAAGAACTAATGTCATTTAAGACACAGTTCATGATAAACCCAAATCATCTTCCATTAACTATGGAATCTTCACGGAAAACAGATCAATATATAATCGATATAAATTTCCGTATCAGACTAATAATATAAATGGAATAACGGCAAGGCCTTTCAAATTCCATATATAATAATGGTCTTCTTTTACAGAAGCTTATCTCGATTATTATTAAATCGAATTCCCTTCAATTCCAATTTATTCTATTAAATTACAAAACTTTACTTTGGAAAATTTTCCATTTAAATATTAATAAAAGACTTATAAATTCCATTTAAATCTTAATAAAAGATTTATAAATTCCAAATTAAATTTTCACTGATAATTGGGATTAAAGAACAAATGTCGTTTAAAACATAGTTCACGATAAACCCACAATCAACTTTCATTTCAATTCTAATTAAACATTAATTAATTAGTAAACTTCTCTAAATCTTAATTAAAAGATTTATTCTTTTTAATAGCTAGTTCATTTCGATAAAAATATATTTTTATCTTTTCAAATATGGAATTTTTCATCCATAATCTTTCTCGATTATTAATTATGATTTTTCATAATTTTTCCATATTTTAAATAATTTTATTAAGGCCCGTACAGCGGTTTCCAATAACGGCCACCAAACTACATCCATAGCGACCTTTTCCAAATTTGATTTGGACATAATTCTAAATCCAACCGTTAGATTTTAAACTTCTTATATTCATTGGAAATCCCTTTTCGATACGAACCCAACATTTCCGGTTTTAGGAGAATCCGACGGTCGGATCTCCTGTTACATCAATTTGAAGTTAATGGTCAAAATTCGTGAACGGTCGCTGCGTGGCGCGTTCTATTCAGACCAATAAATATATATAATATATATTTAGTCAATTTCCAATTAAACATATTTTATAAATCATTTATATATTTGTTTTTAAACAATTCCAACTTCATTTTCAATTTTCAATTTTAAATCAAAATTGAATATTTTATATTTTTATCATATTAAAATGATAATATTTTCAAAATATTAAATTTTGAAATCACTTCTTTTCGATATTCATTATAAAATGAATAACTCGATCAATAAAAAGGGCGTTTAACTACATAACTATTTTCATTGTTCAAAAATTTTATTCAACACATGAATATCTTATATGGTTTATACATTCAATAAAAATGATATTTTTATTGTTTAAAAATTTTATTCAACACATAAATATTTTATTTACTTCATTAACATGTTAAAGATGACATTTTTAATGTTCAAAAATATAATTCAACAAATGATTATTCTCATTTTCATTATCATGCTAAAAGGTGACATTTTTTTAATTTAACAAAAATGTATTTTAAAATATACTTCTTTTATTTTTTTATACATACAATAAAAATGTGATTTTTATTGTTAAAAACATTTTATTTTAAAATATTCTTTATTTTTAAAAGATTTTTTATTTTAAATTATTCTTTACATTAAAATTTTCTTTTCAATAAAATGTTCTTTTCATCAAAATATTCTTTTCATTAAAATGTTCTTTTATATTAAAATACCCTTTTACATTAAAATATCCTTTTATATTAAAATGTCCTTTTACATTAAAATATCCTTTTACATTGAAATGTCCTTTTGCATTAAAATATGCTTTTACTTTAAAATATCCTTTTATATTAAAATATTCTTTTACATTAAAATGTCCTTTTACTTTAAAATATTCTTTTACATTAAAATGTCCTTTTACATTAAAATATTCTTTTACATTAAAAAGTCCTTTTACATTAAAATATTATTTTACATTAAAATGTCCTTTTACATTAAAATATTCTTTTACATTAAAATGTCCTTTAACATTAAAATATTATAAATGTCCTTTATTTCTGAATCGGAATGCGACTAAATCAATTACCATATAATTTCAATTATATGGATTTCATACATCGCAGGTATGCAACAATAATGATAAATAATCATCAAACAGTCCACTCACATCCAAAGTGAAATTTACAACTGTGTGAGCATTAAAGTAAATAAACAACGCTCATCACAGACTATCAATCCATCGATTGACATACAACTAAATATTGGGACCAATGTATATCAAATATCATCCCAATACCCGTGTGGGGTTTTCAAACAACAACGGTTTATTTAAATAAATCATTGGTTAATAAATTTAACCAATTCTAATTCAGTTTGAATTGTTTTCTATTTAAGCAATTTTCAATGTTCAAATTATAAATGAATATTTATAATTTAATTTCAACTACCATATTTATGCTAACATTATTTTTAATATGTTAAACATTTCCACATCACAAACAACACACAATATAGTCAATTTAAATCGTCTATGGTTTGTGGACGAGGAAAGAGATCTAACATGCACCGTATACAATTATAATAATTAAACTGATAAAAATCTACACTGGCAGTTCTATATATTTTTCAGTTATGAAAATAAATAAATAACTGTGCAGAATTTTTAGTGAGAAGTTCTCGCCTTCGTTTCCACTCCGTCAGTCTTTAACTGGCGGTTTTGGTACCGTTTGGATTTGAATTTTCCCCGAAATATAACTTGCCCCAAGTTAGACCCAATTATTGTTGTTGCGAAGCTCTCAACTCCACGATCGCAAGGATCTGAAATTGTCAGATTTCGAACTCGTATGTGAAAGATATTGCGTTATGAACATTGATTATATAATTAAGTTAATTAACTAACTAATTAATTGAACCCTAAATTCATACCCAATTTGATTTTAACGTCGTTCCCCCTCTACCATCATCTCCCGCCGCCACCTGGGCCCACTTGGGCACCGCCTGACCATCGCCTCCACTTCACTGGTCCACGGCGCCTCTGCGCCTGAAGCGCCCCCCTCCAATTCGCCACCAGTTTGCCAGTATTGGAGAAAACCCCAAATCCCGTTCGTGCTCGATCCCAGCCGCCTCACGTCACATAGCGGTCGTGCACCACTGCCATCCTCCGCGCCTTGCCGCCCTGAACCGCCACCCTTCAACCACCTCAGGCCATCGACGTCTAATTTGGCTGGAAATTAGGCATTTATGTTTCCATCTTTCGAAAATCAGTCCCCTCTGTTCGTCTTGATTTTGCCGCTACCACGAGTACTTTCGGATCAAACAACCAAAGACAACGTCGTAGAGTACTCTCTCCTTGACAATTTCTTCAACTGAACCATCACCTAATTCTTCACGGATTGGCCAGAAAATGGCCAAAACCGAAACTGGTTTTCTTCCTTTGGATTGAGATTCTGGCGAATTCGTGCGATGATAGGTTATGGAATTTTTATGGCAGGTAGAGATCAACATGATCTACAATACTCAGAAGCCGTTTGGGTTGATTATGTACGGACTGAGAGATATAAATTATTTTATTTCCAAGGGCTTATTTGCAAAATTTAGAGAGAGAGCTGCTGTCAATTTTTGAGGAAAAGAATAACGAGGGTTTGGGAAGGGGGAAAAGATATTATGTAGCAGTGGGTTAGGATTTATTATTTATTATTAATTTTCCAGTTTAATTATTAATTCTCTAGTTCACGCGCTCTTCGTTCGACAGTTATTGATGCCACGGTCCCATACGAACTCCGTTGACGATGAAAATTGACTTGCTGCTATGTCTTGACGATACAGTTCTAACAAAACTGGTTTCATCGAATTCCGAGTCCGTTTGCTAAAAAAAACTCTGTTTTTGGCCTTATATGGCTGATCGATTCAAAATTAATTTCTCACTACCACATACTAGCTCAAAAAATTGCAGAAAAATTATTTCTAGCTTTGTTTTGACGATACGGTCCTAACAAAACTAATTTCTGAATTTGGTGTAACGACCCGGAAAATCCGAACTAATTTAAAATTTTTATTTTAAATAATTGGGTGGAAAAATGTGGCAGAAATTAAGATTTTCATTTTTAAATAATATTAAAGCCAGTGAAAATGGTCAATTTTCAAACGATCTCTGTTTTCGACGAAACCACTTTTGTTGGAATCGAAATGTCATATTATTGCTAGGTTTCAATTTTTAGAATTTTTCGAGTTAGTATGTGAGCGTGGCGAAAGAAACTGTGTTTTGTTCAATTCGGTTAAATTCAATCGACTGAAAAATAGCCATTTTTCAAACAGACTCAGAATTCAACGAAATTAGTTTTGTTAGGGCCGTATCGTCATAACGAAGCCAAATATATTTTTTCTGGATTTTTCTAAGTCCGTATGTGGCCTCGGTGAATTTATTTATGCAGACAAATTAAATTAATAAAGGAATTAAATATTAAAATAAAAAAACAGGCCACAGACAGCATTTTGGGCTGACGGGGCCTGGCCCGTTGGATCCGTAATATGGGTTATTTGCTGGGGACACCTTCTTCTGGACTGGAATCAGTACGGTTTAAAAGTTACGGTCTTTTTTATAAAATTACATTAAAAATAATATAAAAATAGGAAAACTCGAAACCCTAAACACTATTCACCCTCAAACATTAGCCACCGCCCTCTTCTATTCCATGGCCACCCTTCTCCGATTCTTCTTCCTCAATTTCTTTTCTATCTCCTCGAATTAGGCCTCCTCACATAGACCATATCGAAGCTCTCCTTCCCCTCTTCAATCCTGTACGGTTGGATCTCCCCTAAGTCGCCATAGCTCGAGAACCGAGCCCCCAAACATCGGCCAAACAAACCGCCGCCGCCCCCTATACACTCGATCGAGTGGGGCCCCCTCTGCACCGTGTGTGTGCCTCCCCTAGCCGGTCAAGGTGACACCTTCTGATCAACCTCTAGCCCCCTGTGTTGAGTGCAAATCGGAGCCCTAACATTGAACCTAGTGGGTAAATCGGCGGCCTTATATCTGTTGATGGAGGAAGAAGGTTTTGGTTTAAATATTTTATTAATTTAATTATATTTAAATTAATACCAAACTTGTTTTAATCGTAATTAATTCATATGAACTCGGAATAACGCAATTTCAGAAGCGTTGAGATCGTATTGACAAGATCTACATTTCTGGACTGAAACGGGACAATTCTGGACTGTTGGAATTTTGGACTAAATAGCGAAAGACTGTGAGATTTCTAAATTTTGAATAATTAAATAATTTAATTATACTTGTTATGTGAATCACTGTATGTTCGTAAATATCATAGATGCGATGTGGTAATTAGAAATTATTATTTGTCTGTGTGATTTGTAATGATGTGGGATGTCATGATACAGACCTGTTTGTTTGGATCTATACATCTTGATGTAATCTCTATAAAGTTCTCATCTTTATATATTATTATTTTTTTGTATTTATTTAATCCTTTTGAATCTTCTTCTTTTTGAAATAAATGAAAGTTGGATTTTTATTTTGATTAACAAAATAAAAGAAAAGTAAATCTTTATTTATGATTCACAAAATAAATGAAAGTTTGAATTTTTATTTTGATTTGCAAAATAAACAGAAAGTTTGAATCTTTATTTTGGTTTAAAAAGTATAGAAAGTTTAGTTCTTTTATTTTGTTTTATAGGGAAAATAAAGTTTAAATATTTTATTTTGATTCACAAAATAAAATAAAGATGGGACCTTTATTTTGATTCATGAGAACTTTACACCAAATCATATGTTGTTGATGTGTGTTTGGACATGAAACTTGACACCGAATTATAGGTTGCCATCGTTGTGTTGACATGAAAACTTAAACACTAAATTACATGTAGGTTGACACCAAAATTTAGATTGTTTCATGTATTAAGATATCGTATTGAACATATACGTTGACACCTAAAATTTAGAAATAAAAGTCCATCTTTTTATTTGCATTTTACAATGCAAATATTACGTAGAAAAATAAATTAACTTTTTATTTGAGTTCTCTAATGTGAATAAAACTTAGAAAATAGTTAGACAAAAACCATATTATCATATTGTTGACATTGAAATTACGACGTTGGGTAAATAGAAAATGGTTAGACGAAAACCATATTATCATATTGTTGACATTGAAATTACGACGTTGGGTAAATAGAAAATGGTTAGAAAAAAACCATATTATCATATTGTTGACATTGAAATTACGACGTTGGGTAAATAGAAATGGTTATACAAAAACCATTATATTTTTATTATCATATTTTGACACCAAATTGACATGTGTGTTAGATAGGAAAATATCTCCAATATAACATTTACATTTTTCAATGTAAGGGAAAAGAAATAAGAGATTTACATTTTTCAATGTAATAGAAGAAATAAAAAGGGACATTTTTATGTAATGAAAATAAAGAAACATAAAAAGGACATTTTTATGTAATGAAAATAAAGAAACATAAAAGGGACATTTTTATGTAATGAAAATAAAGAAACATAAAAAGGACATTTTTATGTAATGAAAATAAAGAAACATAAAAAGTACATTTTTATGTTATAAAAATAAATTAGAGAAAAAGTACATTTTTATTTATGTTATAAAAATAAATTAGAGAAAAAGTACATTTTTATGTTATAAAAATAAATTAGAGAAAAAGTACATTTTTATGTTATAAAAATGAATTAGAGAAAAAGTACATTTTTATGTATTAAAAATGAATTAGACAAAAGGGACATTTATTTGCATTTGGTGTAAATAAACAAAAAAAAAACTAAAAAGGAATAAAAAGAATTTACTTTATTTACATTTTCTTATGTAAATAGAAAGAACAAGCTTTGCGATGACTTTTTATTTACAATTTCTTATGTAAATAAAAAGAACATATTTATAGTGAAAGCACTTATTTACATTTAGTTAAATAAATAAGGAAATGAAACCATTTATTTACATTGTAGCGTAAATAAATAAGGAGAAGTAAAAAAATCACATTTATGCACATGTAGAATAAAATAAAAACACCATTTTAAATAAGTGGATTTTTATATGCAAACCAGTTGCAAATAAAAATATGAATTTATGAAACACATTTTTATCATCATGACAAGATGCGATAAAAGAGTAGAAATTAGAAATGTTAATTTTATCGTCACTTTAGGTGCGATAAAAAGAATAAATTATAATAGTTGAAATCACTAAACGATTTATATCTATAAATGTTTATATATATAAATATAAATATAAAATTTAACGAAACGCGCACGGCAGTTCGCATATCGGCAATCGTAACTTTAAACGATTATACCAAAAGATCCGACCGTTGGATTTTCCTAAAACTGGAACCGTTAGGACCGCATTGGGAAGAGCTTTCCAACGATATGAATTTCACCAAAATCCGACGGTTAGATTTCAGGATATGTG
Source organism: Allium sativum (assembly GCA_030737875.1). NCBI lineage: Eukaryota > Viridiplantae > Streptophyta > Magnoliopsida > Asparagales > Amaryllidaceae > Allium > Allium sativum. Next base: position 329,244,235 of record CM060915.1, read on the forward strand.
TAAATCAAAATTTGGTAAAAACAGCGCCAGGGTCGCCCACTGACCCAAAGCGTCGTTTATTTATTTTGAGCTATTTTCAAATAAATAAAAAAGTAGCGATAAATAGTTATAAATATATATGAAATGTTTTAAATGATTATTATGCGATAATTATTTGAAAAGACCGAGTTTAACTCATTTCAAATAATTGCACGGCGATTAAATCAAAGATATAAGAAGACGATGGTTGAAGACCGGCGATCTTCACATTGAATGGACGACGACTACTGATGCCTTGGACTGACTTGCTCCCAGGACGGGGTTGAAGCAGTAGTTGTCCGGACGTATGTGTTGGTCGTGCGGATAAGCGAGCGCCTCTTTGGTGTCTCCGGTTTCGTTCAGACCCAGAACGGACTTGTAAATGGATGCGTGTCTGACGTTGGAATTCATCCCATGTAATTAAATCGATTTGTATTAATATATGTCTGTTTGGTGGTGGAAAATTTATTCTCTGCTTAACACCCTGGTATATAATAATAGTTATCGATCGCATGGCGTGAATTGTCAATGTGGCACGCTAAGATGCAATGATCAAGGCTTTTGTTGAAAAGCAGGGCCTTGTGGTTGATGATCAAAGCATAGCCTGTTTAGGCATAGCTTTGAGTATAGCGCGACTTCGCGAGCCTTACACCCCGGTATGAGTAAAAAAGGGGATATGGACCGTAGGGAGTGCACACGTTTCTTTCTAGCTAGGGGTAGTGTCAGCGCTTAAACTGGCTGGCATTTTACTTATGTGGATGTTGGATTGAGGTACCTCAGGTTTTATAGGCCGGAAATGGTCATACTATAGGTCCAAAGGGACCGGGAGACGTGTGTTCAGGCATAAGTAATCCACTACCGTTAGGTGGGGACCGGCCCTACCGCTCCAAGGGTTGCCCATAGGTGTGATCCTGAGGCATTTGCTAGAGTGTCTCGAATCGGAGAGGACGATCCCTACCCTCGATTTCATGACAGAAAACCAATTTCTAATACGACATTTCGGTCTTGATTGTAAACTTATATATGGCGACATAGTATATGGTACCTATGCCGTCTAGGATTGCTACATTTATATTGAAGTATTTTAATACTGCTTAGACACTAACAATAATATTAAAATATTATTTTATACGTATTAAGCATGTTTGATCATCATAAGGGAAAACTCTATCCTCCTGTGTGCGTTGCATTGTGTGATAGGACTTGAGTCTTATGATGATTTCATTTTTCAAAAGTCATTTCGTTGTTTTTGTATAAACTTTATTCAATTATGCACTGGCAATCCAATGGAGTAAACCCGTTCCGCGTTAGCGGCGTGGTCTTGCGATTCGCCATATTGATAGTAGTATAGAAAGATTTCTCATACCAGTCCCATGACTGACTCGATGTTTGTTTCACTTTGCAAACTCGGGTTCCCTCTCTTTACACGGGCAGCCAAGTGACAGGTTCTTAAGTAGGCATTTCTGGATTGAATACTGCTTGGAAGGAGGAGGCGAAGACTCTCTTTTGTATTTATCTTTTGCTTTAGAGACCTTATTCTATCTTGTATTTTGATGTACGTCATGGAGTTTAGACCTATTTCCTTTGAAACTTATTTCCTTTGATTCAGACTTTTATTTTGCTAAGTTGTATCCTGTAAACTGCGCACTCTGTGGTTTTGTTGATGTGATGTTGATGACTTATATATCTTTTCCGCTGCAATAGTTATGTGTTACGATATTATCTGAGATCTGTTGTTGTTATAAATATGTTGTATTCCAAATGATTATCCTTACTTTCGGTCTACGGAAGTTTGGGGTTATCACATTTGGAGACCGTTTGAAAAACAGTCATTTTCCAGTCGATTAAATTCAAACTGAAATTATCAAACGTGTTTACAGTTACTGAATTATGAAAATTGGAATCTAGCAATAACTTGACATTCCGGATCCAACAAAAGCGGTTTCATTGAAAAAGGAGATCGTTTGTAAAATGGCTATTTATTATATTAAAATATATATATATAAATTCCATAGCGACTATTCTGAATTTTAAACTGGGCATAACTTTCAATTCCCGCTATGAAATCTGGATTTTTCACATTCGTTAGAAAGATATAATCAGACAGATTCAAATATTTCTTGTCTTACTGAAATCCGATTTATTTTGAATCATGTGCATTGATTTGAAATTTAAAATCGAATTTTCAAACTACCGCGCCATTTTAGGCTCGTTTTATAATTAAAATAAATTTATACATTCTAACTTTGATTTAAATAATTTTTTGTCGCTATTATTTAAAATAAATTATTTTAAATATTAAAATCCATTAAAATATCTAAAATTAAATTTTAAATTGGTTCAGAAGTTCCAGGTTGTTACAATCTCCCCCACTTAAAGTCTTTTCGTCCTCGAAAAGGAACGAGCTGAAAATTGTTTAACCAACCAACTCAACCTTCATTTTGGCTTTAATTCTTCAACTTTTTAGTTTCTAAGAATTTTCTAATTTTTCAAAAATTTGTCTAACACCTTAAATTTTCGAAAAATTTCTCCATAACCTCCATTGTACGGGTTGATATTTAAAACCGCAACTAGCCACACAAGGCCCTCATCAATCCAAAAGAAAAAAGCCAATCGGCTCATAAAATCATCAAACCCCAATAAATACAGTAAATATGTACCTATTTGTCGGGCATACAATTTTATTCCTCTTCTTAGCTTCCATGCTATGACCTGTTCATTACATATATATGTACATATATGCAATTTCAATCAGATTTAAATTCAGTTCAATATTTCATTTGATTTGGCTAAATTTATCATTCATTCTCATATTGGTTAAATTAACCATCATTTCAATATTTTTATTTGTTAAATTAACAATCGAACATCACAACCAGCAATCAATTAGTTGATTAACTTTTTAAATATATATAACTTTTATATATAATCAAAAATCATATTTTTAGTGCAAATCACAGCAGTAAACTCTAACTAAGTTTTGGTTCTCACACTAGTCAATTGGAAATATATAGATATCCCACTTTCGAAACTCGAACATAAATATTGATGATGAGGCCGCATCACCAGAATTATCCCCGGGCGACTAGAGTGTGATTCTATATCTACCCGGTATATTTGAGACTTCGAATACACGTTAATTACACGTATATTCAAAATCTTCATATACTCGATTGTCGAAACTAAAATAAAATAAAATACTCAAATACGTATTTTAAGATAAAATTTTCAAAGCTAAATTTGTTTTCATTTTTATTTTTATAAAGAACACTCTTCGAACTCAATCTAGGGCATTACTAACCCTATCTCTAACGAGTTATTCTTATTGGATATTACTAATCTAATCTCTGATGAATTCGTCCGTTTGGTTCTAATGTGTCTTGTTCTCGAGCTCTGTAAACCAAAGCTCTAATACCAAATGAAACGACCTAAACTTCCCCATAAGGGAAAGTCCGAATTGAATTGAGAACACGATAAATCAGAACACAAACAGAAGAACATTTCACTTTTATTACAACAATTTACATCAGAGTACAAGAATATAACAAAGTATGAATAAATAATATACAACAGAAAAATATCATAGATTCAAATTACATTCAAGTAGCAGCGGAAAAATAATGCAAAATACAACTAAAAGAAATACATGGATATTGAACTTTCCGAATATAGCTTCAGCTGTAAACCAGGATCCTATGAATATAATATCTGCAAAACCAAAACTACTGGCTGCCCATGTGGAAAATAGGGGCACCCAGAGTTTAGGTTGAAACAATAAACTCCAGATCAGTCATGGGACTGGTGTGAGAACTAAAACAGTTATTAATCTTTATTTTAAACGTAGGGAAATCATGAGACCACGCCGTATAACACGAAATGGGTTTACTCCACATGAATCTTAGTTTAAAATAAAACAACGCAATGCTTTTTGGAAAAATGAAGATATTATAAGACTCAGGTCCCATCACACAATGCAACGCAAGCCGGAGGATAGATTTTTACCTGATAATAGCCATATATGCTTGATACGTATAAAACAAATCATTTTGATATTACTATAAGTGTGTAGTGTCAAAATCAGCTTCAAATATAAATGTATCAATCATAGACAGCATAGTACCCCAACCTATTATGTCGCCATACTAGTTCTACAGTTAGAATCGAAAAGTAGCATATTGGAAATTGGATTTCCATCCTCAGTCGAGGCTAGGAATGGTCTCATCACGGATTCGAGACGCCCTAGCAAATGCCTCAGGACTCGTACGCTGGCGAACCCTAGGATCCTGCAGGGACGGTCCACAAATACTTTAGTGGATTAGTTATGCCTGAACACACGTTTCCCGGTCCTATAGGACCTATCACTTGGCCAGTAGCGACCAATATCCGAGGTGCCTCATTCCTTCATCCACATAAGTAAAAAATCTCTAGGCTCCATACCATGACACTACTTCTAGATAGAAAGAAACGTCGTGCACTCTCTGCGTTCCCTTATCCGGCTTTTGACTCATATCGGGTGTGAGGCTCGCAAAATTACGCTATACACAAAGCTATGCTAATTGAAGCTGTGCTTTGATCATCAACCACAAGACTCTGCTTTTCAACAAAAGTCTTGATCATTTGCATCTTAGCATGCCACACTGATAATTCACGCCATACAACTGATGTCTATCAAAACATAACCTCTAAGCTCATACGTCTCAGAAAAGGGTGTTAAGCAAGAGAATAAATTCTCCACCAGCAAACATATATATATTTAATAGAAATCAATTAGCATAGAATGATATCCAATTTCAGACCAACATCCATTTACAAGTCCGTTATGGGTCTGAACGAAACCGGAGGCACCTTATTCCTCGTCCCATATGTCCAATACAGGAGAGAGGTCCTCGCATATCCGTCGATCTCCAAGTACGTCTGGACGATCACCACTTAATACGTTGTCTTGGGTGTACAGCCCAATCAAGACATCAGTAATCATCCAAATGATGTGAAGAACTCCGGTCCTCAACCACCGTCTTCATCTTTGACTCTTGGTCGTCGTACTGATTATTCAGAATGGGTTAAACCCGGTCTTTTTGAATAATTCGCGTATTTTCTAATCAAGTGCTATAAAAACACATCATACGCCTCATTCCAATTTAGAATATTCTTTTATTCCAATATTCATATTTTTAGGGAAAGGTTCCCATTAATTTTATCAAAACTAAATTCTTTTTAAATTTATTCTTTATTCTTCCTTTGAATCTCATTTTCAAAAGATTTTATTAACTAGTCGTGTCGGGATTATCGAACCTTACCGAAGTAATCATTTATATTTATTATCCCAATCCCAACCTATTCGTCCCATGGAGCAAAACTAGTAGCACTCCATATCTAACACCTACAGTGTTATCGGTAAATTTAATTACCATTTCACGTTTAAATCTAATTAAAGACTTTTACCATCGCCTGGAGTAAAACTAGTGGTACTCCACTCCATTTTCGATCATTTCAAGAATTCGATAAATTAAATTATCTCATTCCTATTTCAATCTACTTAGATATTTATTGAAACTCCAATTTGGTTTTAATATCAAAAATCATTACTTTATGATTATTCAAATTTAGGAAATTAATTTTTATCTTTAACTGGGTTAAAGAACTAATGTCATTTAAAACACAATTCACGATAAACCCAAATCATCTTCCATTAACTATGGAATCTTCACGGAAAACGAATCAATATATAATCGATATAAATTTCCGTATCAGACTAATAATATAAATGGAATAACAGAAAGGCCTTTCAAATTCCATGTATAGTAATGGTCTTCTTTTACAGAAGCTTATCTCGATTATTATTAAATCGAATTCCCTTCAATTCCAATTTATTCTTTTAAATTAGGAAACTTTACTTTGGAAAATTTTCCATTTAAATCTTAATAAAAGATTTATAAATTCCATTTAAATCTTAATAAAAGATTTATAAATTCCAAATTATATTTTCACTGTTAATGGGATTAAAGAACAAATGTCGTTTAAAATATAGTTTACGATATACCCAACAATCAACTTTCATTTCAATTCTAATTAAACATTAATTAATTAGTAAACTTTTCTATATCTTAATTCAAAGATTTATTCTTTTTAATAGCCAGTTCATTTCGATAAAAATATACTTTTATCTTTTCAAATATGGAATTTTCATCCAAAATCTTTCCAGATTATTAATTATGATTTTACATAATTTTTCCATATTTTAATAATTTTATTAAGGCCCGTACAGTCGGTTTCCAATAACGACCAACGAACAGCATCCATAGCGAACTTTTTCAAATTTGATTTGGATATAATTCCAAATCCAACCGTTAGATTTCGAACTTCTTATATTCATTGGAAAGCTCTTTTTGAAACGAACCGAACGGTTCTGGTTTTAGGTGAATCCGACGGTCGGATCTCCCATTACATCAATTTGAAGTTAATGGTCGAAATTCGTGAACGGTCATTGTGCGGCGCGTTCTATTTAGTCCATTAAATATATATAATGTATATATTATATATATTTAATTGATTTCCAATTAAACGTACTTTATAAATCATTTATATATTTGTTTGTAAACGATTCCAACTTAATTTTCAATTTTAAATCAAAATTGAATATTCTATATCTTTATCACATTAAATGATAATATTTTCAAAATATTAAATTTTGAAATCACTTCTTTTCGATATTCATTATAAAATGAATAACTTGATCGATAAAAATGGTGTTTAACTACATAACTATTTTTATTGTTAAAAATATTATTCAACACATGAATATCTTATATGGTTTATACATTCAACAAAAATGATATTTTTATTGTTCAAAATTTTTATTCAATACATAAATATTTTATTTACTTCATTAACATGTTAAAGATGACATTTTTAATGTTCAAAAATATAATTCAACAAATGATTATTCTCATTTTCATTATCATGTTAAAACGTGACATTTTTATAATTTAACAAAATTGTATTTTAACATATACTTCTTTTATTTTTTTTATACATACAATAAAAATGTTATTTTTATTGTTAAAAACATTTTATTTTAAAATATTCTTCTCATCACAGACTGTCAATCCATCTCTATTGGCATACAACTAAATATTGGGACTAGCGTATGTCAAATATCATCCCAATACCCGTGTGGGGTTTTCAAACAACAACAGTTTATTTAAATAAATCATTGGTTAATAAATTTAACCAAATCTAATTCAGTGTGTATTATTTTCTATTTAACCAATTTTCACTGTTCAAATTATAAATGAATATTTATAATTTAATTTCAACTACCATATTTATGTTAACATTATTTTTAACATGTTAAACATTTCCACATCACAAATAACGCACAATATAGTCAATTTAAATCGTCCATGGTTTGTGGAAGAGGAAAGTGATATAGCATGCACCGTATACAATTTATAATAATTAAACTGATAAAAATCTACATGGGCAATTCAATATATTTTTCAGTTATGGAAATAAAGAAATAACAGTGTAGAATTTTTAGTGAGGAGTTATCACCTTCGTTTCCGCTCCGTCAGTATTTAACTGGTGGATTTGGTACCATTTGGATTTGAATTTTCCCCAAATTCTAACTTGCCCCAAATTGGACCCAGTTAGTGTTGTTGGGAAGCTCTCGACTCCATGATTGCGACGGATCTGAAATCGTCAGATTTCGACCTCGTATGTGAAAGATATTGCGTTACGAACATTGATTATATAATTAAATTAATTAATTAAACCCTAAATTCATACCCAATTGGATTTTAACGTCGTTCCCCCTCTACCATCACCTGCCGCCGCCACCTGGGCCCACTTGGACGCTGCCTGACCATCGCCTCCGCTTCGCTGGTCCATAGCGCCGCGGCGCCAGAAGCGCCCCCTCCAAATCGCCACCAGATCCGCCAGAATTGGAGAAACCCCCAAATCCTGTTCGTGCTCGATCCCCGCCGCCTCGCGCCACGTGGTCGTCGCGCACCACCGCCATCCTCCGTGCCTTGCCACCCTGAACCGCCACCCATAAGTCACCTCAGGCCATCGACGTCCAACTTGGCCGGAAATTGGCCATTTATGTTTCCAGCTTTCGAAAATCAGTCCCTCTGTTCTTCTTGATTTTTCCGCTACCATGAGTACTTTCGAATTGAACAACCAAAGACCAAGTCGTAGAGTACTCTCTCCTCTACAATTCCTTCAACTGGGCCATCACCTAATTCTTCACGGATTGGCCAGAAAATGGCCAAAACTGAAACTGGTTTTCTGCCTTTGGATTGAGATTATGGAAAATTCGTGCAACGATAGGTTATGGAATTTTTGTGGCTGGTAGAGATCAACATGATCTACAATACCCAGAAGCCATTTGGGTTTATTGTGTACGGATTGAGAGATATAAATTATTTTGTTTCCAGGGGCTTATTTGCAAAATTTAGAGAGAGAGCTGCTATCAACTTTTGAGGAAGAAGAATAATGAGGGTTTGGGAAGGGCGAAAGATATTATATAGCAGTGTGTTAGGATTTATTATTTATTATTAATTTTTCAGTTTAATTATTAATTCTCTAGTTCATGCTCTCTTCGTTCGACAGTTATTGATGCCACGATCCCATACGAACTCTGTTGACGATGAAAATTGACTTACTGCTATGTCTTGACGATACGGTTCTAACAGAACTGGTTTCGTCAAATTCCGAGTCCGTTTGCTCAAAAAATCTCTGTTTTTTCCTTATATGGCTAATCGATTCAAAATTAATTTCTCACGGCCACATACTAGCTCTAAAAATTATAGAAAAATTATTTCTAGCTTTGTTTTGATGATACGGTCTTAAGAAAACTAATTTCGTCGAATTCGGAGACTATTTGAAAAACAGACATTTTCCAGTCGATTAAATTCAAACTGAAATTACCAAACGCGTTTACATTTACTGCGCTCACATATTAATTCCAAAATTATGAAAATTGGAATCTAGCAATAACTTGACATTCCGAATCCAACAAAAGTGGTTTCGTTGAAAACAGAGGTCGTTTGTAAAATGGCTATTTATTATATTAAATATATATATATATATATATATATAAATTCCATAGCGACTATTCTGAATTTTAAACTGGGCATAACTTTCAATTCTGGCTATGAAATCTGTATTTTTCACATTCGTTAGAAAGATATAATCAGACAGATTCAAATATTTCCTGTTTTACTGAAATCCGATTTATTTTGAATCCTGTACATTCATTTGAAATTTAAAATCGAATTTTCAAACTACCGCGCCATTTCAGGCTCGTTTTATAATTAAAATAAATTTATACATTCTAACTTCGATTTAAATAAGTTTTTCGTCATTATTATTTATAATAAATTATTTTAAATATTAAAATCCATTAAAATATTTCAAATTAAATTTTAAATTAGTTCAGAAATTCCAGTTTGTTACAAAAATCCTGGTGTATTCTTCCGTTTACTGCATTTACTTTGTTTATAGTATTTTTATTTTATTTGATTCTATAATCATTTTGCATATGCTCATAATCATATTTCTAAATATTTCTAAAAGATTTTTAAAGTTAAGTAAACATTATTCACCTCTTCTAGTGTAAATCTAGCCTTAAGATTCTTAATCCTCATCACTTTCAAGTCTCACCAAAGGAGATAATGGTAATCGACTCCAATACGGATAGAGACAAAGGGGATAATCTCATAGATTGATGATAAAACACCTTTTCAAAAAGGGGAGAATTTGCAACAAGGATTAAAATATAGTGCAAAGGTTACAGCAAGCGCTTCGCGCATGACTTGGTACATGCTTTGCGCATGAATTGTGTTTTAGAAGCTGGGTATGCTTAACACATTCGAAAGACTAATTCGCCCTAATTTCACGGTATATTTTTGTATGGAACTTACATATAGTAAGTTTGAATTTTTATTTCTAAATTACAGTATCTAATTTTGTATTAGCCTCAAGTTTTTTATTTATGTTCATTGGTAAAGCACGACATTGCATAAAAAATTTATTTGTTAGATCCTACTTTTAAAAGATATCAACATTTGTTAATATTTATAGAGATGCAGTTTTAATCTGTAAATATGTTTAATTATTAAACCCTATTTTCAAGTGACGTATAAAGATAAAGAAAGGTAAGAGTTATAAAGTTCAAGGCTGGAAAGAATTTTGCACTTTCAAGACAACTATTGATAAGATAATTGGTTGAAAGTCATAATATTTGAGGAGAGCTTATCGTTTCAAATTGGATTCTCATCAAAGATAGAACTCTAAACCTTTTGCTAGGAATACAAGTCTAAAAGCTCTAGGAGATCTATGACAACTAGTCCACCATAGGAGATGGATCTACATACCATTCTGTTGGAGGGGCCATGCCATAGAAAACTATGGTGCAACTAATTAATTTTGGAGATGACCCACATCATATATTTTTAAAAGATAGTTTGTTCAAGGAAAGAACATATTTAACAAGAATGAGTCCAACTTTTGGTAAGAGAGATGAAGTTCTTTCAACGTGTTCAATGATTGTTAATTTTAGAAATGACTAAATTCTATTCTTCCTTATGAAGTTTGATAGGAAGAATAACGATACTGAAATAGGAAACTTGTTCAATTTACAATTAAGGGATAAGAATATAGCAAGGCCAAGGTGATAGAATTATTTTAGAATTGTATTAATGAGAAAAAGAATGCTTTTATTGCAAATGAATATTGTGCAATTGTTGTTTATGATTCACTACACTATGATATATTTATATAGCCTAAACAGGCCTGCAAAACGAAAAGACAATTGTTGGGCCAAAGCCCTTTATGTAATATATGAAGGGGTATTTCTTTTCTTCTGAGTAATATACATATATCACTTAACCCCCCTCCCACAAACCCTACTTTCGAACCTAGGGTTTGAAGGAAAAACGGCTTCTACTGTCTTTATCAAATCTTCCCCTTTCTTGGCTAGAATCTTCAGATCTGATGTCTCTTTCTTCTCTAACTTGGTTTCATGAAATTTATGACTCTTCTTCAACTTTTCCGATTTGCTAAGACTTAGATTCTCTGATTTTGAGTCGATTGATGCATTTGTAGCAGATCCATGGTGTAACACCCCAAATTTTAATAAAACAATAATTATACGAAAAAGATAAATAAATCGAATATTAATAAATGAAATATTTAGTACTGTATAAAATGGATTCACTGTTGCATTCGTCGTGAAATTATGATCCAAATAGATCTTTGGTTTGGGTAAATCGGACTAAGTATGAATAAGACATGATCAATCGAAGTTTGAAATTAAATTAATTAATAAAATAAGAATGGTGCAACGGTAAATGGGCGACCCAGGCCCTATATGGGTTAACCCACGTAGGAGGTGGGTGGACCCACTTCGAGCCAGGCACGAACCTGTGCCTGGCTAAACACGCATGTTTCTATAATATTCTTTTTGTTGACTCATGCTGAGGTTTTTTCTATGGTTCGGATTAAAACCATAAGATCCTATGGCCTAAGTTATCCTATCACACCTATAAATAAACTACCAACGCTCACTCAATCCCTACACCAATTGTTCTTCATATTCTTCCTCCACTCTATTATGCTCTAGAAATAAATAAAAATTGGGGAAAGGTTATGGTATTGTCAAAATATAGATCTGAAAGGATATTCTTCTACTTCTTTTTCAAAGGTCTTTTTCTAGATCTACAGTAATACTCTGTGAGTTCTATGTTATTTTTAGACTAGAAATCTGAATAAAAAGGATTGAGACAGTAAAATGGATTGGATCTGAAAATTTGATAATTATAGTATTTAAAGGTTTATCTTTACATACTATTGTTCATTTTATTTACTGTCTATTACTTATCCCTTCTCGGTTCTTATTATTTTCTTCTTCCTTGTCCCCTTCTCTGTTATTCTTCTATTTACAGTCTTACAATGCATATTTATCCTTTTCTTTTGTTTTGCGCAGAGCCAAGGCCATCGAGAGCCTAGGCCTTTACCGTTTAGTTTACGTAAAATTGGGGTAAAATGAAGGAATGTTAAAATGAGAATTTTTGGGAATATTGAGAATTGGTTAACATTGCACCTAAATCTTTGACCGTAATTGAGGATAAACTTATGAAATGGAATAGGTTGTACTTAATTATATATTAAGTAACATGTTAACAGAAAACATTTGGGTTAGGATAAGATATACTTAGTTAAACATTAAGTAACTTGAAATTGTAAAACATCTAAACAATGATATATTGAACTTGACTTGACTTGGCTCGACTTGACTTGACATAGGAAAGCGTCGTAGATTACATTCGTTAATTACAACCTCAAAATATAACAAATAGTTATATTGGGTTTATTAAATGAACTTAAGCATGCTAAGTAAATTTGTCTGATTAATAAGCTAATCTTAAAAAGGGTCCATTCTAATGGGATATTAGGGGCTCGGGGAAAGTCTAGTTTTTACTTGCTTGGAACCTGTATCAAACCACGTGCTTGCAATTTTTCGAATAGGGAAGATAAGATGTTGTAACGCCTATAGATAAGGTTGTGTCTTTTTAGTTGATGGGTTCGGGACTAATATCCCCTAATGTTGTAGCTGGCACATGTTTTTATCATCCTGTTTAGGAAGCCGGTCACCGATTAAAAATTAGGTAAAACCTAATCTTGATATTCTGATAGCAGGTGCAAATTTTTTTTGGATATGAATGAGAAGCTTAACTTGTTTCTGTATATTCATGTCCATTACTATTTATCTGTCTACATACTTCTTAACCTTATGCTAAAATCACTGGAACTCACAGACTTATGTCTGACCTAGTTTATTTTTGTCTTTCCCTCTTTCTTTCCCCCTAAATTTTCATAACGGAGGATCGAAGTAGTGACCGTGACATTTTGATTCAGTTTGGACTCGGATCATTTCTTGCTTTGTATTGCTTCAATACCTATTCTAAGACTATTGTATGACTCGTGAGGGATATGATTTTTGCGACTTTATACTTGTACTCTGATGTCTTTCTTCCAGTGACGCAGATGTTCTATGATTATAACTCTATGGTACTTTAAACTATAATGTTGTGACTAGTTTAATAATAAATGTTATTAAGAAGATTTCTACTATGTTTTACATTCTGTCTAAGGTTACCAGATCAGAGAAAATTGTTTTCAAAGTAAAATCTATTTTTGAAAAATATATCCCCTTAAGTCAATTACAATATTCCTTTGATATCTTTTTAAATCCTTGTCTCTTCTCTTTTCAGCATGTTTGAGGATCCCAATTTCCCAGAGGGCATTCCCATTATGACGTGGTTCCATAGATATGTAGAAGCTACGACACTTGCCGGAGTGCATGGAAATGTCGCACCCCCAGCTGCAACCACAGTAGTTCCACCCAATCCAGTAGTTAACTTCTCTAAGCTTTGTAAGGATTTGCGATCGATGAGCGGTAAGCCATTTCATGGAATGGAGAGTTACGTAGAGGCCCGCAATTGGCTTAGGGAGACGGAGCACGTGTTTGAATTGTTGGATTTAGATGATAGGAGAAGATGGTTGGAGGTAACTCAGGTATGGAAGACGGTGGCAACATAGGATGAGTTCAAGGATAGATTTGAAATAAAGTTTTCATCACAAGCAAATGAAGGAATGCAATTGGAGAAGTTCTTGAGTCTGAAGCAAAGAAGTATGACGGTGAGGAGTATGTGAATAGCTTTAATGAATTGGCAAGGTTTGGCTTGGATCTAGTTAATACTCCTCATAGGAAGGCTTTGAGAATTGAGAGAGGGCTGAACCAACCCCTCCAAGGATTAGCGATGACACATACTCCTATGGGAGCTACATTTGAGAGGCTAATGGGAAAATGGACAAGTAGTAGGAAAAGGTCGAAGAGTTTAAGCCCGGTGCAAGAAAGAAAAAGTGGTAGCCCAAGAAGGGTGAATCGAAGAAGGGAGGAAAACTGGAGAAGGCACAAACAAGATGGATGTTAGGTGTCATGGCTATGGTAAGGTGGGACGCTTTGTTAAAGATTGTAGAAAGACTAAGACTGCTTGTTTCGAGTGCGGAAGATTGGACATTACACCAGGTAGTGCCCTAAGAAGCAGGGTCAGGGGGCAGGATCATCCAGAGCACAAGTTCATGCGCTTGAGACGACTCAGACTAGTAGTCAGGACCGAGGTAGGAAAGTCACCGTAGAAATTTTGATTTCTCTTTTTGACTCTCCTATTATGATTTTGTTCGATTCTGGTGCTTCTCATTCTTTCATATCCAATTATGTTGTTGATAGTCTGTATCTAAATACTTGTACAGTTTCTGATGCTGTAGTTGTCTCAAAACCCATAGGAGATATGTCTCGCTTGTTTATAATTTGTAGGGTTTGAGGATTTCTGTTCTTAGTGTCGAGTTTGAATGCGACGCATATGTTCTGGGTTTTATGGGTTACAGACTAATTCTAGGGATGGATTGGCTAGCCATGTATGGTGTCATTCTTGATTATGAGAGGAGATTTGCGAGGTTTTTAACATACCACGGTAAAACTCTTTAAAATTCTTATGACCCGCAAGGGTCAGTGATGCTCGGTTTCCTTGATTATCTAGATTCTTCTGTTGACGATCTTAGTTTGATACCCATAGTTAGAGACTTTCCGGACGAATTCGATAAGGTGAGAGGATTACTTCCCAAGCATGAGATATATTTTTGGATATACTTGGTGGAGAATGCTTATCCTATTGCTTTACCTGTGCACCACATGACTCCTAGAGAAAGGAGGGAGCTCAATAAGCAAGTGGGTGAGTTATTCGAGAAGGGATTTATTAGACAGAGAATTTCTAAGTAGGGAGCACCAGTTGTCTTCACGACCAAGGAAGATGACTCTATCCGTCTATGTGTGGACTATAGGGAGTTAAATAAGCTCACCAAGAAGAATAGGCACCCACTCTCATGGATAGATGACTTGTTCGACTAGTTGGTAGGCACTTCGGTTTTCTCACAGTTAGATCTAGCGACAGGTTTTCAGCAGCTTAGGGTAGCAGATGATAGCATAGACAATATTGCTTTTAGGACTCCCAATGGATTCTTTGAGTAGTTGGCTATGCCCTTTGGGTTGACCAATGCACCGGCGTACTTCGTGGATTAGATGAGTCAAGTATTTAGGGAGTACCTGAATAAGTTTGTTGTGGTTTTTGTTAATGATATTCTGGTCTTCTCAAGGAGCAAGGAAGAGCATGTCATACACTTAGGAGAGGTTCTACGTACTCTCTGAGCACACCAGCTTAAGGCTAAGTTTTTCAAGTGTCAATTTTGGCGGAAGTAAGGTTCCTAGGGCATGTTGTCTCTAGAGATGGTATAATGGTGGACCCCGCTAAAGTTGTCATAGTTCGGGGTCAGAGAGCCCTAAGAATGTGACAGAGGTTAGGAGTGTCTTGGGATTGGCGGGCTACTACAAAAAAATAATTAAGGATTTTTCATGGATCTCATCTCCGCTTACCCGTCTAACGAAGAAGAATCTTGTTTTTTCTTGTGATGTAGATTGCGAGGAAGAAGGATCTTACATCAGCTCCAGTTTTGACTCTTCATGATTGTACCAAGATGTTTACCGTCTACACGGATGCTTGCGGCACGGGCTTGGGTTAGTATTGGTGTAAAAAGTTAGGGTTATCTGCTATGGGAGTAGGCAATTGAGGGTACATGAGAAGAACTACCCTACCCATAATTTGGAGTTGGCGGCAATTGTGTTTGCACTCAAGTCTTAGAGACACTATTTACTAGGTGAGAGGTTCGAGCTTTATACAGATCATAAGTCGCTCAAGCACTTATTCTAGAAGAAAGATCTCAATTTGCGACAATAACGTTTGATAGAGTTCCATTACAACATTCAAGACTTTTAATAGCGTTTCAAAAATGCTATAAAAAGAAATAATGGCTTTTTCATGGCGCTGTATATCAACATGTAGTTAAAAGTCAGGGTCCTACCATAGCATAATTGAAACGTCGTCAAAATGTAGGTTTAATAGCGTTTACATTGTGCCATTAAAACTTTTTATAGCGTTTTTTCAATTGAGGTAAAAAAAATTCATGGCGTTTATTCAATGCTATGAGCACTCCCCTATAGCATTTTGGCCAATGTTGTGAATACTTCTTTGGCATTTTCAACCCATTTTAGATAGCATAAAGAAAACGCTATGAAAAGCTAAAAAGTCTCATGGTATTTAATAAACGCTATTGTTGGTTTCCTATATCATAAGAAAACGGCTATATTTTTTTTTGAACATTTGCTCCAACTATTTTCCTATACCCTCACTTGAAGTTTATAACACCCTTTTTACATATTAGAACATTAAATAATAAAATATATCGGCTCAGTTCATGAACAATTCTATCGGCTCGAACAATAGTAAAATGAAACTTTTGATTATCAAAGCATATCATATATAACATTTAATCAAAATTACATCAAATTCAATATTTCATAGTCAATATTTTCTAACATACACGATAATAGTGTCATTTGGACTATGTACAAAAAAATAGCAGAATATTACAATCGTAAAATGTCCATGTCTATCGTCTTTAGATATCCAACATCCTACATAAAAAAAGAGAGCATTAGAGTATGTGGACGAAGACAGACATGAAAAGAAATATTAATAAGGCATAAACAAAAACAAACATATTAAACATACTGACATGCTTACTGTCGCTACACACTCTGCATAATCTTATGTCAAGTATACAATGCTATCACAGTCAAGGATTGCTTACATTAGTGCTTATTCCAAATTTAAACTCAAATTAGAATAAGTATGTGTTAAGCTCATATATCTATCTATCATGTTTTACAGTTTAATTAATTGTTATGAAATTAATTATTATAAAATTTAGTTAACTTTTGTATACTTATTAGTTATTATAAAACTAAATTAACTTAATTAATTTTTATAGACTTATTTAATTACTATAAAATTTAGTTGACCTAGTTAATTTCTATAAGATTTAATTAATTCTACAAATAGTATTTTGCTTCTATATAGATTAATTTTTATAAAATTTATTTACCTTACTTAAATTTTTATAAAACTTAGTTAAATTATATAAATATAATTAATTAGTATAAATTTAGTTAATTTTTTAAAATTCATTTACATTAGTTAGTCGTCTATAAATTTAGTTAAATTATATAGAAAAAAATTAATTTGTATGAACTTGATTAATTTTTATAAACCAGGTTAATTTTTATAAAATTTAGTCAAGTTAGTTAAACTTTTATAAAATTTAGTCAAATTTCACAAAATTTAGTTTAATTTTGTAAAAATTAGTTAAATTTACTAATTTAGTTAAAATTTTACAAATCCAAGCTAATCTTTATAAAACTAAGTTAATTTTTCATTAAATTCAGTTAGACTTCATTAAACTTAGCTAGTTTAGTTAAAATTTTACGAAAAATAGTTAATTTCTATAAAACTATGTAACTTAATATATTAATGCTTATTTAGTTTATATAAAACTCGGTTATTTTCAAAATCTTAATTAATCCTTATGAAAGTTATTTTATATAGACATTTTTTTGGTTCTCACAAACATCAAACTAGTACAATCATGAAATGCAATTTTAGATACCCTGTAGACAGCAGTTGTAACTACGTTCAATTTTAAAATTTTATATACTAAATATTTAACATACTTATGAAAGTTTGCATCTTTACCTTCAAATATTTTTCCTTTCTTGCGAGCTTTCTTAGCAACTACAGCAGCCCTTTCGTAACCAATTTTCTGTGGCCACAGGAACAATATGATTCAACATAAAATTGCTGCAGATGAAAAGAGCAAATATAATGTTACAAAATCTCAAGCAATATGTAAGTACGATGATGTAACCAACATCAAAGACAATAGTAAAAGCAATATTATAACAAGTTAGGAGATAGAATCATGTTAAATTATTCATATCTCATACAGCAATAATAAATTGAATAGCATAAGAAATACGATATGGCCCAGGTGGAAAGTTTCTTCAAGGTTTTATCCAAATATCATACAATGTTTCAGTTGCATGTCTACATCAAAGAAGGCATGAGAATCTGTAGCTACGTATTATTCATTGCATCTACCTACATTTAAACAAAATATTATGTCACTAAAGAATGGAACCAAACATCAACCATATAAGAAATAACGTGATAAAACCACAAATTTTAATGTATACTAACTATCTGAAAATATTGTAAGCGAAACATGTGAATCTTACCTACTATATTTGGATCAATACTTAGAGTTATACTCTGCTGCAGAAAACTGTATCAATTGATACAATCTTCTTGTTTATTCAATTATATACTAGATGCCAAATCAACATATATAACAATAGGTCAGGATATTTTTTGCCACTAGCACATATGTCAAAGATTAAGGTCTATTGTATGAAAACGTCAGTAAAGCCCTTTGCATATAATAATTGGTCTGCTAGCTTATGATTATCATGCCGCTTCATCATCACATATATAATAATACCTTCTCTTTTTTCCTTTGAAATCGCTACACTGAGTTGCATTTTTCAACTGAGTTACATTTTTCAAACTAAGTTGCATTTGCACTTCAGTTTAATTGCAATTTTCAACTCAGATGCAAACTCAGTTGCATTAGCAAAAAAGTTTGCAGCTGAGCTGCTAACTGCAATTCAAAACTGAGTTGCAGTTTAACTAAGCCAAACTAGTAAAGAGACATTGGTTTTCGTAGGGTTATGTACTACATCAGCGTTCTCATATGAAATATTATGCCAACATTCTCATTGATCATACAGTGATACAAAAGCCAATGTTAGAAAATAATGTAGCCGATCACTACTATAGGAAAAGACAAGTAACAGTTTAATTAGATACAATGAGCAATTTCATATTATGACCAAATTTTCAACATAACAATCTGAAAAGAAAAAAAAATCATAATAATATACAAGTGTACATGTATTATTTTGGAACAGTGATTACCCATTTAGTGCTCGTTCAACATCCATGACATTCGATGTTCAAAAGAGAACTTGTTGCTTGAAGCCTAAATCCTAACCCACCACCTTCCTAGCCATCGCATTGCACCTGCATCCAAGTCATAATTAATGAAAATCACAAAAAAAGAAAACACTATTTTTTGTTATAAGCAATACAGCGTGGGTTAAGTACACATACTTGCAAAAGAGGTTTAAAAAAGAACCATTACCACATCTTGATTTTGTGAAATTGTTAGGCTGCATGACATGAAAATATGTTACCTGAGAGGAAGCATTTGTTTAACACATGGGAGCTTGAACATGGTGTGAACAAGGCTGAAAAGGGTGCTCAACATGTGCACCACCAAGGACAGAGCTTGGAGATGAAACTAGGGCAGCCAAGGTTGAACCATGAGCATGTCAAAGTTTCCCGAGGTCCTCATCATTTGAAAATAGCGAAGGTTGCACAGTTGAATGAGATACAGCATTTGCTAGAAGGCCTTGGGCATGAAGGGCTGGAACAAATGACATAATTGAATCATGCGGATGTAAAATTTTAATTACATCCTCATGACATAACTGAATCTGTCGTATCATAAAATTTTAATTTCATAAAATAATCAAGCAACTGAATACAGAATATTTTAAAAAAAACTTGCATCTCAAGGTATTGGTATCCATATACCATGAAGAAGGACAAATACATGGTAACTAATCTGCATCGTGTAAAAATATAAATGACATAATCCAAATATACATTACTTACAAACTTAAAATGGTATATATATTTTATATCAAACATTTTCTGAATTTTCAAGAAAATTAAGTCAAGAATTATTATTTTTCAAGTTTAAAAGTTTGGGAAGTCAAATTTTATTTTATTTTCCCCTATTTTAGATGGTAAAAAAGCAAAACTCGTTTAATGTTTATCCAGAACATTATGTTTTCCACTTACATACAACTAAATATAGAAAATTATTAAACTACACCTCAAATTTTAGAAGTAATAATATGATTAAAATTCATTATGCATTAAATGTGATGATGATGAATGAGAACCATTATACCTAAAATGAATACTTCATGGAAATTTTGGTCCATGCAATGGTAATGTAGTCAATATGTGTGTGCGCAATTAACATTTAAATGATGTCTGAACTTGCAATTAAAAATGGTTTTTTTTTGTAGTGTGCCTTCAGCTAGAAAATTTGAAGATGCAATTAACACAGAAGAAAACTTGAATAATCACAACTTATGGGTCATAATTAACACTCACCAATTAGGCATAAACCATTATAAAGTCAAGTCACATAACATGACTACAAATAAAACGTCAAGAATTAATTATGAATTACCTGGCACTTCTATACTTGTTTGGCTCTGTTTCATCATCAATCCTCCTCCCAAAAGGTCCAAATAGAACCACAATTTACAATTCAAGTTGAAACATGAAGAAAATGTCTTGTTAAAGAAATTAAATGAGATGTAGTGCTTGCGTTTGCAGCAAGAGAAAGAAGAGGATTAATGGAAAGAACAAGGGGATGGTGTTTAATACTCTGTTTTTAATGACTAGTAATAGGGAGTTTCTTGATATAATTGCAATTTGGTTTTGAAGACAAGTCACACAGTAAAAGAAAATTAATTAAATAAGGGGATGGCAGTAAATAATCTATTGCATAAATTCCATTTTAAGTGTGGAAAACAAAATCAGAATGGGTTGATTGAAAGTAATGGCAATGTGGAAATCAACTGATTCCAGCAGAAAGTTTATATTGTACAAAGAAAGTGAAAAAACATGATTAGTTAAAGAGAGAATTTTCTAAATCATAAATTAAAATGATGATAACAATGTTTATACTGTACAAAGTGAAGTAAGAAGATAATCAAATAAAAGAACATGGACATAAACAAAACATTTTCTTCCCAAAATTAATGTCATTATTTATTGGATGTTGACTTTTTCAGCCAGGAATCATGATCTAATGTAAATTTTGATTTGTTTGCAACTTTTCTTCATACTTTTAAAATATTTGCCTCCATGCAAATTACGTGCATTCTCTCTATTTTACAATAAATAAATAAATAAATATGATTGTAATTAGCCTTCAAAAAAATATAAACAGACAATAAAACAAAAGCAGTTGAATAGACTAAAATAAAGTTGTGGTGAGTTGCGTACCAATGAAGGCTTTGATTCTTGTCTAACATAAGCCCATATCTCAATAGAAACACCATTTGAAGCAGAGTTGATCGGTTCTGCATTGACTGCAGGAAGAAGAGGAAGCTCTTTTGATTTTTTTTACCACCAAGACTCTCAACAGATTCCTAGGCAAACAAGGCTTATTTCTTTAATTCTATGAAATATATCACTCATTATAGCCAAGAAAGGTGATATCCCAATGCCTCCAGCTACTAGAATAATGTTTTCATACCTCGTAGAGTCATTTTAGTGTCTAGGGCGTTCTTGCAATATAAACAGATAACTTTAACAATAGAATGTTATATATTTGTCTTGCATGAAATGATATGGAGATTCATGCACATATGGTCCTTCAACATAAGCAATTATCTTCCTTCCAGTTTGCAATATCTGTTTTTTTACTAACTGGGGTATTGGAAATGACGTTTCTGAGATTTTTGGTCCACCAACCAAGTACTTCAATAAGAACTGATATGTTGTGGTTGCCACCTAGAGGACTTGAAGATACACAAAATGGATCCCACTACGGCCAAGATAACTCTGGAATTTGGAGAAAGATAAAACTAGAAGCATTGAATCTAAAATCTGCAGTTGATTGATAAATATTATACTAAGTTTTTTCTTTCTGCTACTTAGGTTCCATGACTTTTGAGACTCAAAAATCACGTTGGGTTTGCCAACAAACTATTAACATTAATAGTTTATGTTCCTAGGAGCATGTAAGTTGTATAAAATATGTATTCCTACACGTGTAATCCATGTGCTTGTAATTCTATAGTAAAACAGCCATCTATGATATTATTTATAATTACGCCATCACATTTTATTATACAAAATGAGGAGAACAATCATTAGAAAAATACATAAGCAATTTTAATTCAAAACAAATGGTTAATTTTGGAAGTCTAAATGGATTCACCACACTGAAGTTTTTCCATTATGGTTCTGATTATGATATACGAGGCCTAGATGTTTGAGATCAGAAAGAACACACTTGAAAGCTTTGCTAGAATCAGTTCCATTGTTACACATGGTCAACAAACTACTGAAATTACATTTACTTCATTTCATGATTGACAAAATCTCGAAAAATGTTCGAAATCAATTAATGAGGTGCTACAGAACAGAGCTAAAGCAAAAGGTTCCATGAAAAGAAATGCATAGAAGTGACCAAAAAAACAATTGAAATGACCAAAGATGTGAAGAAACTTAAGTGACCAAAATCAAAGCGCATCCCCTGCGGTACTATCGTGTATCTAAATTAAGATGTTTTCTATAATGCACTGAAGCGACTTTATCGTTGCTTCAGGCTTAAGTTGAAGTGAAGAAAATGTAGTGAAGTTGATTGACACTGCACATATATTAAATGTTTATATGTTTTCTTTCCTCAAATTTCAAACTTGCTTCTTCCTATTTAACCGTTTTCCTTATTATTATTTTGTGCCATTGATGGTAAATAGAGTGTAGGCATCATTTTC
This sequence comes from Allium sativum, assembly GCA_030737875.1. Lineage (NCBI taxonomy): Eukaryota > Viridiplantae > Streptophyta > Magnoliopsida > Asparagales > Amaryllidaceae > Allium > Allium sativum. The sequence continues at coordinate 329,266,919 of CM060915.1, forward strand.
TTTTAATAATAGCATACGTTGGCATTATGGAATTGATTTATGAAAATGTCAAAGTAATCGAATTTGCACTCCCATGTCATAATATGACATACTTCAACAATATTATATTAGTACTACTACTAATTACTATTGACATACCTTTGTGCATTTTGTCTATGCCCACTCATCTGCACTTCTGCACTTCATATTATATGCATTCCTTGATGCATGTCTGTCACCAACTTTTACACTCTGACTCTGAGACATCTCTTGGTTGCAGCATGCTTTGCCCTAGGCTCTAGCAACATTTCCCTCAATTCATTATTGCTAGTGGCTTACACACCAGTACTGTTATGCACCTCTACCTTGATGCAAATCCTTTCCTGCCTGCTCACACTGCAGCCTAAGTTCATGGGGCATGGATAATTTATGTCATTCTTTTCACCCAAGTTCTCCCATTGTTGCATCTTAAAACTACCTGCTCTACCAGCAATTTTCAGTCATGCGTTTGTGTTGGTCTCTTGTTTGATTTGACCTTAGCTTTGCTCAGATATTTATAAATGTGGCTTCAGTTCTGTCATCAGAATTTCTGAATGCACCTCTACTTTTTCAGCAAATTCTGCTTCATGCCTCAATTTTAAACTCAACTACACTCAACTCTATATCATTTTGTATTAGAGATTTCCCATTCAGCTTCACAATCAAGCCTGGTTTAGTCTGAGCCGGTGCCGTCAGCAATATTGATTGTAACATGTAAATTAAAATTCTAAGGTTGCACAAATACTGAGGCAAACATCACTTCATCACTTCAGTTGCTTCCAGTCAAGAAATTCAATAGATTATGCTGAGCTAATCACACTGCAATCCAACATTACAGTTTAGTCATCACTTCATTTGTTGACTATTTGTAACCTTAGCATTGCACTATCAACCATTCAACCATACATTTCCTCTTGGAGGACGAAAACTTGCCTAATCAAAAAATAATTTTCTTTTGTTTCATGTACACTCATATTAATATCTCTTGTGATCATAAAAGACATGTGGCCATCATAGCCTCACAATATTAATAAATGCGGAATAGAATTCACAATTGGATCATTTAAACATAAGTATAATGGGGAAACGACTATAATGCCACATATATGCTATTCTCGTTATAGTGGAAAAAAAAACGAGTTAATGACTACAATGCTTATAACAGTACCTTAAAATTCCAAGACTCATGTAAGATCCCCAACGAGAAATATAAGTTTATGTACGTTTAAGAAGAATATCATCCATTCGCTAGTCTCTATATATAAATAGTCTAATGTGGTGCATTCTACAATTCAGTTATCGAAGTAAAATCTGAGTTTATTCTAGTACTTTTAAATACGTGGTAGTGATTGTTTGAAATAATGATGGTTACATTTTTTTACTATCATGGATCTAATTTTTTCGCATATGTATAAATTTTGTTGAATGCATCTCTTTTATTTGACAAGTGGCTGTTGTTTTAGTGGTTTGTTCATTTATTAGCCAAACTGTATAACAAATACCAATTACTATTAGTTTAGTTAATTAACTAGTTAAAAAACAATGATATTTCAAATACCATATATATATATATATATATATATATATATATATATATATATATATAAGAAATTGAACAACAATTTTCTGATTATTTGTGTAATATTACATGTAATCTAGCTTGGATATTAGCATGCAATTCCTATGTGGCACCTATTAAGTTTTTTTTTTTGTGATTTTAAGGTGTCATGTTTGATTATTATTGTATACATATGTGTTTAGAATTTGAAAGAAAATACTTCTCATGGTGAACATCATTAAAAATATATGTTGTAAGTAGAGAACTTTTACGAGAGCAAGTTAAACAATACACCAATTATGAAAATATTTAGATTGTAAAAAAAGTAAAACACAAATTTCTAGACCTATTAGCAACTTTCTTTGATTTGATATAATACGTTTCAATCAAAAGACAAGTTCTTCCCTTTTTATTTCGAACACCCCACTAGAAAACTGTCTTCAAGATTTCACTAGGATTGAGGATTGTCACGAAAGATAGCATAAAACTGGAGCAAAAGTAATATGTAATTTTATGATATATATATTAATAAATGTAGTGTACCTTATGCTTAGTAATCTGAAACATACGTTGTAGGTAATTATTAATAATCTCAGAGCAACAAAACTTTAGTCTTATTTGCAAATTAGGATTTTTCATAATAACCCAAACAATACTAAGAAAGTATCTTGCCTACCCGTACAAAAACAACAAAACGTAAACGAGAACTCCTTCCGTAGAAAAAAAAACTTGAATAATAAATCGAAGAATATTTAGAACTGTCCCTTTTTCTTTGATGCCTATGATAATCCTAATCCCTTGGAGAGGAATTTTGGTCATATAAATATATGGGAATTTGCAAGAAAATAGAGGGGAAATAATTAAGAAGTACCTGATATTATAAATCATTTTCAGCAGCATGCTTGATCGAGAAGACGTGCCCTTTAGGAGAAAAGGTAACGATGAGTAGATTGTAGCCTAATTTAATACTATAGGATTTAGTCAGCTACTTTGAATTAGGGTTTGATTTAGCGGCATTGGTAGATAATTGGGTTTTATTGTTTTTCTGTAAAGAGGCAAGAAGAGAGGAGCGGACCTAGGAATCAAGGCCAGGGTGGGCTGATTTCAACGACAGTTGCTTCATTATAATGAAATTTCAATTGGTACTGCAAAACAATAATAAATAAAAAAATCATAACAATAATAAATAAGCTCATGTTTCACAATCGATACATAACATTTAAGCTTTATTGTGCTCGATGAATATCTACATAGTTATATTCCTTAAGTACAGCATCTGAGTCAAACTTCTAAGAAAAATCATGCTTTAAATAAAGAGACATGCAGCAAGAATTAATTAACCAACGCAACATATCAAACATTATATATGTAATTAACAAAACTAAAACGTTATAAAATTCAACAATATAACAAATCAAATTTATCAAGTAATATAATATTTTTTTATACGTAAATGAATCTCAATAATAATTTAGAAGTTTTAAAGAAAAATGTCAATCATTTTCAATATAATTTTCCAAAACTGTTTAACTGAAATCAATTGATTTAACAATCAATTAAAGAAAACAATCAAATACAGTTTTGTAAACTATTGACCTACGACAACCAAATTTGTTGCAACCCTGTCAATGAATAATGGGTTAAACTAGCGAATAACAATAATGGGATAGAAATCAGTTGCAACCACATTTGAGGTTTGATGTTAAGATTGTTAAATAAATCATATTTCAATCAAGAATAAGTGCAAGAATTATATGGAGGCTTACTTTACTGGGCATGTTTCATAATCTTTTCCAAACATTCAGCAAGCATCTTATGCCTGCGTTTCAAGCAGCTTTGTCCTTTGTTTCTTTAATGAATCAAAAAGGGATTAGACCATTTTCAGTGTTAATGAGTTTCTTCAATGATACTGATAAAAATAGGATGAGACCTATAATTCGGAGCATGAAAAAACCCCAAAAATTAGGGTTTTTTCATCAAATTACTAATATAATGTCATTAATTTGCAAAAAAATGAAAAATCACCTGAATTGCTTAACGAATCAGTCTTAAATATTGAGCAAAAGCCACAGCTGATGAGTCGATGACAACCTTGGAACCTGAAAGTGATGTTTTTCTACCTTCCAATCGCTGTATTTTGAAGCCAGAAGAAGAACAAAAGAAACGTGAATGACAGTGAGTTGCGGTTTCCTTCAATTTTGGGCTTAGGCTGTTTGTTTGTTTTTTTTTTTTTTTGCACTGGGCTGCAGCCCAGTTGAGCCCAGGGCTGTGTCCGTCGTTTGGAAGAGAGAGAAAAACGAGGGTGAAAATAAAGCTTTTCGATTGTTTGCCGCCTAAAAATAAGAAGGCCGCCTTAATATTTTGCACTTGTGGATTTACCACCTTCGCACGGCGCTTCCAGTTCATATTTTATATACAATTCAAGGGGATAACGGCACGTAGGTAAAAAACGCTGTATAGGATTGCCGAGAAAAGCCTATTTTGTTGTAGTGTTCCTTCCGTCCTATGACTTTGAGATAGTGGGTAATATCCCGATATTTTGCGATAATTTAATATATTAAATTTAATGTGATTTTGAACAAAATTGTTTTAAATATTAAAATTAATGATTTATGTCGTATATTGATAAGGTATGAACTAAAATTGACTTACTGAAAAATGAACTGCAATAGCTATGTATGATAATGGCAGTGTTTGATAATTATTTATAATGGAATTTGAAATTATAATGGATTAACTAATTTTGTAATTTCAGATGTGTTGAAAATATCAATTTATTGAATATAGTAATAATATACATTCGTTGTTTGTACAATGAATGTAAACTCGTAACAAATGTCATTATCTACATAGATTGAGAATATAAATTATAAATTGGTTTATATCGTAATTATTGAGATAGAATTTTTATTTTTATTTTTTTAATTTAATCGAGTCAATGATTTATAAATAAAACACTTGAATTGGATTAAATGGTTAATAAACGAAAAATGAATATTTTAATATATTAATGTAGCGGTTAAAATTGTCATTTTTGCAAACGATCTCAGAATTCGATGAAATTACTTTTATTGGATTCGGAATTGTAAATTATTATATAATCTAAAATTTCGTACTCATCGGAATTATCATTTGCATAAGAAATTAAAACATGTATAAATTTATATGTACAATTCAACTAAATAATCAAGTTTTAGAAGAAACTGCTAGAGACTTTGGAATTGGGCTTTGAAACCTATTCCATTGCGTTCAGAAGGCGTTAAAACATATTATTAGGCAGTATGCGGGCCTGATTTGGACTAAGTCCGAATTTTGGCTTAAATACATGCAAAACAATGAATTCATTATTAAAATATTATTCTAAAAACCCTCATTCTTAGGCCGCTGTCTCCTTAATTTCGAATGGCCAGAATTTCTCGAATTTCCTTCCTTAATTTCTTGCAATCCGCTCAATGAAATTCAAAAGTTTATGAACCAAAATCGTAGCTCTTCTCGAGTCCTTCGAATCTATACGGATGATCGCCACAAATTGTGAAACAATTCGCCAGAATTGTGATGGCAAGCCGCGTAGGTTTCGAGGCCATTGGGGGCGTTGGAGTCGATTGTGAGGGGCGGAATTTAGGGCGTTGGTGGAGTTCTTCGTGGCGGTCACAGTGGAGACTTCCGATCATGGTTCGGTCGAAGGTTGGTGATGCATAAATGAGGGATTGGTACCAAAAATGAGTTAACCCTTTATTCGATTCCTGGGGCGTTCAAATACACGAAGAAGAAAAGGGGGGAACATGTGCTGACGTGGCTCGCAGAGAGTGGGTAAGGAAATTATTATTTTAATTTAATTTGAATTGCAAACGTTCAAACATTTATAACTTTTTCATACGAGCTGCAGTTGTAACAACTCGTATTTCGATAACATGATTAAGACGAGAATCAAGGCAGAATTTAATTTTAAATTCTGAATCAAGTGAAACGGGCTATGCCATTGCATTCGTCTCGGAAAAATACGCGAAATAGAGTCCGAGTTTTCGAGAATCGGAGCCCGTATGACCAAGTTATGGTCCGACGAAGTTTTCGGAAAATTCAAGTTCAAAAACGAGTTCTAATTTCGAAAATTTGGCCTAGAAGGCTAAGCGGGAAAATTCCCGCCAGCCACCCCAAGTCGACAGGGCTGTCGACTTGGGAGTCGACTTGGGTGTCGACTTATGGTGGCCGGGCTGTTTTGCCTGGTGCACCTGTTTCCTGTCTTGGCTAGGTTTTTGGGCCTGGTTTGAAATCTGATGGTTCAGGTTGGTCCTAGGGTTAATCTAAGGGTCCTAACTAATCCTAATCTCTATAAATAAGCCCCTAACCCTCTCCTAAATCCTCATTATTCATTCATGCAACTAAACTATGGCAAAATTGCTCCTCTCATGGCCTCCACTCAAAATCCTAGCCTCCACTTCATTTCTATGAGAGGTTTCATGATCATGTGAGTATTAGAGAGTCCCTATGTTAGTATGAGAGCTTCTCAAGTTGATTTCAAGGCTAAAGCTTTGACCTTTGTTCATCAAGATGGGGTTTTTTATTGATTTGGAGCTTTCATCTTTGGGTTTTTGAATGATGGCATGCATAGGCTTTGTCTCAATCTTTAATTTAATCGATTTGTGCCTTCATAGCAATGTAAGCCCTTTCCCTACTCTTAGATATTAACTATGAAGTTAAATGTTCATGTTGCAAGTTTGGGTTTGATCATTGAGTATGATACATGCTATCATGTCATGCAAGTTTATGAAGTCATTATCTTGATCTTGTGGGCTAAAAGCTACAACCTTTATGTTGAAATGTTGCATTATGCAACATGAGAACCCTCATAACCTTTATGTCAACTTGCATATGAAGTCATAACCCTTATATGATGATATATGCGAGTTACTAGTCATCATTCCATGTCTTTTGTCACCATGATTCGCTTATGTGCCAAGTTTGGGTTTATGCATGTTTTTTAGGCTTAAGAATGTAACATGCAAGTTAATGAACACATTTGTGCCTCATTTGCCACCATGATTAACTTGTGGCTTAATATCCATTTTTGTCATGCCTTTGCCAAGTCTCTTCTTTTAATCCATTACGTTGTTGCGAACGTATATGCGAGTTTAAAAGCGTTGGGTTATGTTATGGGAAATTTCTAATGACATAAAAACATAAGCTTGGGAATTTACCTATTAAGTTAGATCTACCCATTGGGAATTTTCCTATTAAGTTAGGTCTACCCAATTGCTTGAAAACTTGTAATGTGTTTTGGAAACACGATGGACATGACACTTAGAAAATATAAGTGTGACCAACTCGAGGTTGGGTTGAGTTTGCAACATAAAGCTACCCGGAACCGACCGGCCTAACTAGTAGTTGCAAACAATAAGACCCAATGTGAGAAGTTGGTCATGTTGTGCTTAAACCCGAGGTTAGACCAAGTTGTGGTGTAAAGCTACCCGGAACCGACCGGCTTAACTAGTAACCACAACAAAGTCTAATGTGAGAGGTTGAGGTGCATTAAGTAATTAATGCCACATGATAGGGTTAAGTTAATTTGATTAATGACTCTTAACCAAATATGACATGGACAAATGGGTTAAGTAAATTGATTAGGCTAATGATACTTAACAAAACATGACAAGGTTGGGTAGGTTAAGTAACTTGATTTGCCTAATGACACTTAACCATTTTTATACGACTAGTGGACGGGGTTAAGTTAACCAACACTTAACCAAACCAACATGTGAATTTGATACGGTTAATTAAGCTTTCCTAATTACACTTAACCGTATAATACAGTTAGGGGATGTGGTTAAGTTAATCTAGACTTAACCCATCCAATTCGGTGATTTTGAAGTGGTTAAGTTAACCAACACTTAACCAATCTAACTCAGTAATTTTGAAGTGATTAAGTAACCTATACTTAAACACTCCAACTCGGTTATTTGATAAGGTTAAGTTAACCAATACTTAACCAATCTAACGTGATAACATGATAAGGCTAAGTCACGAATCGTTTGAATACACTTGACCAATTTGACTCAGTAATTTGATAGGGTCAAGTTAATACATACTTAACCAACTTGAACATGGTTTGTAGGGTTAAGTCTTGGACTTGGATACTTAGCCAATTTTGACATGATTTGTAGACGGGATTAAGTCATGAACTTAAGTGACACTTAATCTATTATATAAACCCTAATTCGGAGAATTAGGTGGATAACCGTAATTAACAAGAATAACGGGAATAAGGCTAAGTGGTAAACCTTAGTTGAAGAATAGCTAAGTAATAATTCTTAGTCAAGGAGATTTGGACCAGTTCATAGATAGATGAGTAACCTGATACGGTAGGTCACCGTTTAAGCACACGAGTAGGAGCAAGTTATCTGATTTAGATAAAGGCTCCAGCGAACTGGGTAACGAAGCAGCGGCTTCGGGAAACGTGAGGGTATTCTTGGTATCCCTCTGTGAGCTGCCAGGTGATCATACTAGGCTCATAAGAGGTTAAGGTTTGCGTTAGAAGAACCAAGAGTATGCCTTGGTTGCTATACGAGCGACCTAAAGACGGGGATGGATAGGGGATAGTCGACGATACACGGTCGTGCCCTAGATAGCATTTTCGTCAGGCTACCTACCATCTTTGGTCAAGCGTGTACGTACGGAAAGGCAGAGAACACTCAAAAGACCATAATTGCTATCTAATTATGGTGGCGGTAAGGCTAGATTGTGGGTTGGCCAGTAGTGTGTTCTCATACAGGATTTATCCTGTCTTGTCTTTCACTAGTTGAGGGAGTGGTCTCGTGGGACCATAGCCACGTATAGAAAAAAACAGACCTTAGCATCTGCATCGGCAGATAAATCGAAAGCTCCCGACCGAGTCCTGTATTTCTTGATCTGCCCTGTGACAGGACTCGGATGGCACGATGTGATACATGTGCATACAGTCATGGAAAAATGATTCACGATGAATGCGTGGGAAAAAGGGCGCGGTTGACGGTTAGCGTAATCCCTAGTGGCCCTAGGTAGTCGAACCCAAACCGAGATACGAAAACGTGCAATAGGTAAGCATAATCCCTAGTAGTCCTAGGTAGCATAAGTCCTAGTTGTACAAACAGTGATTCATATGAAAGAACCTAGCTAGACCTTGGGTAACAGTCCAAAACGATCTTAAGGATCATGGAATTACGTTGGAGTAGTATAGAACCTCATGGGGAAGCCCGTACGGTCTACGGCAAGGGACTGAACATTTACATGGAAAGAAACATACGAGTTGAGTAACCTATATATGCGACATAGTAGGTTGACATGGACCATTACACGACTTTTGAGTAAGGGTCATTCATGGTTAACACATGATACGGTGGGGATACTAGTACGGTAGGTGCAGAGCTAAAACACAGGATAGATACCATGGGATGTTATATGTAATAGATATCTTAGGGATATTACACTTGATAGGAACCTGACGAAGGGATATCTTGTTTTATCTTGACATCGTAATTTATCATGACACCTTAGTTTATCTGAGTTCAGTAGTTCATCTTGTTATTTTGATTTAGCTTATCTATCTTGTCATCATGCTTATGTTCATCTCAGTTTCTCATGTCAGTTAACTTTACTAGTTTTATGCTGATAGTAGATAGGGCTTACTCAGTCTTTTTGACTGACCCGTTTTGTTTCGCTTCTTGTCTTCCGTTCCCCCCCCCCCGGTTACAGGGAGGAAATACTGTTGTTTAGTTCGGACTTCTTCTGCTTGAAGGTCATCATGGATGGCTTGGACTTTTCTTGGCTATGGCTACTTTACTGTTTTACTTGGGGAATAATTTATGAAAATGTCTTTATGCTTCTTTACTATTGCAAGACAGGTTTTGATGTACTCTGATGTAAAAGGCTTTAGACCTTATTTATTCATGTTATGAAAGTTTGATTTTACTTCCGCTATTTTATATGTTCTGTCTTGTGATATTTCTGTGCATGTTTACCAATAATGCCCCTCTAAAGCTAGTGCATTCCTTTGCGAGTGACCCTGGCGGAGGCGGGGTGTTACATTTGGTATCAGAGCAGAAGGTTACCAGACTGGGCAAAAGTTTTTAAAGACCTTCTGAAAACTATTTGAAAATCGTTTACAAAGAAGCATTTTTCAAGAAAATTTTCTTTTAAAAGAAAAAGGCTATTCCCCAAAGGCCATTAGCACCATCCTTGTTTCCTTAATTGAATCTCTTTCCTTTCTTCCCTCCATCTGTAGTCACAGTGGTTTTAACTGCGACTAGTCTTTTCTATCTACGAAAGTGCTTTCCATACGATGGAGGTGGTTCTCGAGAGACCAGTGGCCGCGTTATAAGAAAGGATAGTGAGAAAGAGGATAAAGGATACGAGCTTAAGGATGAGCAACTTGTTGGTATAGCTTAGTCCTCAAAGGAGGGAGAAAGATGAACAATGAAACCCATGACGAGAGAGTACCTTTGGCATGATAGTTAAGTATTATGGGGCAAGGACAAGATCATCGGGAGGGCAATAGTATGCTCTCATTTCTAGGGTACCTCGGAAGGAGAGTAACGATCTTGTTAAAGGTTTAGCTTTTCTTCTCTATCATCCCATTAGGACTTCGTTTTTCGTATCATTTAAGTCTGCTTCGATAGTTGAGTTTCTGCACCTCAAGTACTAGCGTAATAGAGAATCCCATCTTTGTCTCAGAGTCCTATTGGAGAATCAGTCCATTTTATACACGACTTGTTTGGATCTGAGAATGTCTATGCCAAGAGTTGAGTTTGGAAATAATGCTTATGTTTATAAGTTGTGGATGGATTCTAGGGATGAAGTGGTTATCCAGTAGGGGGTACCACTCTCGGTTTTGATAGGAGGGTAGTTAGACCTTTTGACTAGCCTTGGTAATACCCTCGAAGTATCGTGTAACCTTTCTGAGGTTCTGTCATGACTAGTTACTTAGAATCCCTTGATGCCTTTATTGGAAGTTTGAAGCCCGATCGAGTGGTGTTCGCCGATAAGGCGGATGGTTTACTTCATTTATGCATGGGTTATAGAGATCACCCTAGTAAGTGCACTTGATAACCTGGTTGACATCTGTTTACTTTCAAGAGAAAGTTCTTCTACATGGAATACCTTATAGTATATAAACGAGATCCAAGATTCACTAGTGAATTTTGGAAAGCTTGCATGAGATCATGAGTACGCAGTCATGTTTGCGCCAAGTATTCTAGAAAAAGGATAAGTGCAAGTGGGACGAGAGGCGACGAAGAAATGAGTTCCAGCTCATGTTATGGAAACAGGAAATAAGAAGCTACGAAATCGCGAAGTTAAAAGACGGTCAAGGCACAATGGAATTAAGCTCAAGGAAATACGACTTTGATGGTCAAAGACTAGATACGCGCATGATATCTCTTTTCGGGAGTATATCCTTGATCCCTGTTTTCTGTAGAGCTTACTTGTAGGCTATCTTTTGTGGACATCCTCTCGGTCCTATTTTCTGTTACAAACCCCGTAAGGAGTTTGTCTTGTTTATCTTCTCGACCCTGTTTCAGGGAATCCTAGGTAGAACCCTATGGGTGTAAACATGTATTTGAAACATGTTATGATTGATATGGTTGCAAGTGGTTGCAAGTGGTTGCTCGTGGATGCGCGAATACACATTAGATACTAGCTCGACTCGGTCACATTTCATATTGCATATGCACGAGTATTTATACTTGTTTATGGATGAAATCGAATGTATTATCATGCGGTTGTTGCATATGAATGAATGATTGTGCACGCATATAGTATCTATATGACTAGGACTATTTGCATACATGTTGGATTCATGGCACTATACATATTTTGCATTAGAAAGATTATTCAGGCCTGATCATTAGCATTAGCTAAGGAACATGTACACACACGTTTTGCATATATTCATACAGCATTAGAAATCATCTAAGGACAATGGTTGCTTGTGGATGATGATTTGAGTAGATGAATGATGGATGATAGGATATGTTCTTCCTAACTTGGAGATTTCGGGGACGAAATCCTAAAAGGTGGGGAGAATGTAACAACCCGTATTTCGATAACATGATTAAGACGAGAATCAAGGCAGAATTTAATTTTAAATTCTGAATCAAGTGAAACGGGCTATGCCATTGCGTTCGTCTCGGAAAAATACGCGAAATAGAGTCCGAGTTTTCGAGAATCGGAGTCCGTATGACCAAGTTATGGTCCGACAAAGTTTTCGGAAAATTCAAGTTCAAAAACGAGTTCTAATTTCGAAAATTTGGCCTAGAAGGCTAAGCGGGAAAATTCCCGCCAGCCACCCTAAGTCGACAGGGCTGTTGACTTGGGAGTCGACATGGCATGACCCAAGTCGACAGCCCTGTCGACTTGGGTGTCGACTTATGGTGGCCGGGCTGTTTTGCCTGGTGCACCTGTTTCCTGTCTTGGCTAGGTTTTTGGGCCTGGTTTGAAATCTGATGGTTCAGGTTGGTCCTAGGGTTAATCTAAGGGTCCTAACTAATCCTAATCTCTATAAATAAGCCCCTAACCCTCTCCTAAATCCTCATTATTCATTCATGCAACTAAACTATGGCAAAATTGCTCCTCTCATGGCCTCCACTCAAAATCCTAGCCTCCACTTCATTTCTATGAGAGGTTTCATGATCATGTGAGTATTAAAGAGTCCCTATGTTAGTATGAGAGCTTCTCAAGTTGATTTCAAGGCTAAAGCTTTGACCTTTGTTCATCAAGATGGGGTTTTTATTGATTTGGAGCTTTCATCTTTGGGTTTTTGAATGATGGCATGCATAGGCTTTGTCTCAATCTTTAATTTAATCGATTTGTGCCTTCATAGCAATGTAAGCCCTTTCCCTACTCTTAGATATTAACTATGAAGTTAAATGTTCATGTTGCAAGTTTGGGTTTGATCATTGAGTATGATACATGCTATCATGTCATGCAACTTTATGAAGTCATTATCTTGATCTTGTGGGCTAAAAGCTACAACCTTTATGTTGAAATGTTGCATTATGCAACATGAGAACCCTCATAACCTTTATGTCAACTTGCATATGAAGTCATAACCCTTATATGATGATATATGCGAGTTACTAGTCATCATTCCATGTCTTTTGTCACCATGATTCGCTTATGTGCCAAGTTTGGGTTTATGCATGTTTTTGAGGCTTAAGAATGTAACATGCAAGTTAATGAACACATTTGTGCCTCATTTGCCACTATGATTAACTTGTGGCTTAATATCCATTTTTGTCATGCCTTTGCCAAGTCTCTTCTTTTAATCCATTACGTTGTTGCGAACGTATATGCGAGTTTAAAAGCGTTGGGTTATGTTATGGGAAATTTCTAATGACATAAAAACATAAGCTTGGGAATTTACCTATTAAGTTAGGTCTACCCATTGGGAATTTACCTATTAAGTTAGGTCTACCCAATTGCTTGAAAACTTGTAATGTGTTTTGGAAACACGATGGACATGACACTTAGAAAATATAAGTGTGACCAACTCGAGGTTGGGTTGAGTTTGCAACATAAAGCTACCCGGAACCGACCGGCCTAACTAGTAGTTGCAAACAATAAGACCCAATGTGAGAAGTTGGTCATGTTGTGCTTGAACCCGAGGTTAGACCAAGTTGTGGTGTAAAGCTACCCGGAACCGACCGGCTTAACTAGTAACCACAACAAAGTCTAATGTGAGAGGTTGAGGTGCATTAAGTAATTAATGCCACATGATAGGGTTAAGTTAATTTGATTAATGACTCTTAACCAAATATGACATGGACAAATGGGTTAAGTAAATTGATTAGGCTAATGATACTTAACAAAACATGACAAGGTTGGGTAGGTTAAGTAACTTGATTTGCCTAATGACACTTAACCATTTTTATACGACTAGTGGACGGGGTTAAGTTAACCAACACTTAACCAAACCAACATGTGAATTTGATACGGTTAATTAAGCTTTCCTAATTACACTTAACCGTATAATACAGTTAGGGGATGTGGTTAAGTTAATCTAGACTTAACCCATCCAATTCGGTGATTTTGAAGTGGTTAAGTTAACCAACACTTAACCAATCTAACTCAGTAATTTTGAAGTGATTAAGTAACCTATACTTAAACACTCCAACTCGGTTATTTGATAAGGTTAAGTTAACCAATACTTAACCAATCTAACGTGATAACATGATAAGGCTAAGTCACGAATCGTTTGAATACACTTGACCAATTTGACTCAGTAATTTGATAGGGTCAAGTTAATACATACTTAACCAACTTGAACATGGTTTGTAGGGTTAAGTCTTGGACTTGGATACTTAGCCAATTTTGACATGATTTGTAGACGGGATTAAGTCATGGACTTAAGTGACACTTAATTTATTATATAAACCCTAATTCGGAGAATTAGGTGGATAACCGTAATTAACAAGAATAACGGGAATAAGGCTAAGTGGTAAACCTTAGTTGAAGAATAGCTAAGTAATAATTCTTAGTCAAGGAGATTTGGACCAGTTCATAGATAGATGAGTAACCTGATACAGTAGGTCATCGTTTAAGCACACGAGTAGGAGCAAGTTATCTGATTTAGATAAAGGCTCCAGCGAACTGGGTAACGAAGCAGCGGCTTCGGGGAACGTGAGGGTATTCTTGGTATCCCTCTGTGAGCTGCCAGGTGATCATACTAGGCTCATGAGAGGTTAAGGTCTGCGTTAGAAGAACCAAGAGTATGCCTTGGTTGCTATACGAGCGACCTAAAGACGGGGATGGATAGGGGATAGTGGACGATACACGGTCGTGCCCTAGATAGCATTTTCGTCAGGCTACCTACCATCTTTGGTCAAGCGTGTACGTACGGAAAGGCAGAGAACACCCAAAAGGCCATAATTGCTATCTAATTATGGTTGCATTAAGGCTAGATTGTGGGTTGGCTAGTAGTGTGTTCTCATACAGGATTTATCCTGTCTTGTCTTTCACTAGTTGAGGGAGTGGTCTCGTGGGACCATAGCCACGTATAGAAAAAAACAGACCTTAGCATCTGCATCGGCAGATAAATCGAAAGCTCCCGACCGAGTCCTGTATTTCTTGATCTGCCCTGTGACAGGACTCGGATGGCACGATGTGATACATGTGCATACAGTCATGGTAAAACGATTCACGATGAATGCGTGGGAAAAAGGGCGCGGTTGACGGTTAGCGTAATCCCTAGTGGCCCTAGGTAGTCGAACCCAAACCGAGATACGAAAACGTGCAATAGGTAAGCATAATCCCTAGTAGTCCTAGGTAGCATAAGTCCTAGTTGTATAAACAGTGATTCATATGAAAGAACCTAGCTAGACCTAGGGTAACAGTCCAAAACGATCTTAAGGATCATGGAATTACGTTGGAGTAGTATAGAACCTCATGGGGAAGCCCGTACGGTCTACGGCAAGGGACTGAACATTTACATGGAAAGAAACATACGAGTTAAGTAACCTATATATGCGACATAGTAGGTTGACATGGACCATTACACGACTTTTGAGTAAGGGTCATTCATGGTTAACACATGATACGGTGGGGATACTAGTACGGTAGGTGCAGAGCTAAAACACAGGATAGATACCATGGGATGTTATATGTAATAGATATCTTAGGGATATTACACTTGATAGGAACCTGACGAAGGGATATCTTGTTTTATCTTGACATTGTAATTTATCATGACACCTTAGTTTATCTGAGTTCAGTAGTTCATCCTGTTATTTTGATTTAGCTTATCTATCTTGTCATCATGCTTATGTTCATCTCAGTTTCTCATGTCAGTTAACTTTACTAGTTTTTATGCTGATAGTAGATAGGGCTTACTCAGTCTTTTTGACTGACCCGTTTTGTTTTGCTTCTTGTCTTCCGTTTCCCCCCCTCCCAGGTTACAGGGAGGAAATACTGTTGTTTAGTTCGGACTTCTTCTGCTTGAAGGTCATCATGGATGGCTTGGACTTTTCTTGGCTATGGCTACTTTACTGTTTTACTTGGGGAATAATTTATGAAAATGTCTTTATGCTTCTTTACTATTGCAAGACAGGTTTTGATGTACTCTGATGTAAAAGGCTTTAGACCTTATTTATTCATGTTATGAAAGTTTGATTTTACTTCCACTATTTTATTTGTTCTGTCTTGTGATATTTCTGTGCATGTTTACCAATAATGCCCCTCTAAAGCTAGTGCATTCCTTTGCGAGTGACCCTGGCGGAGGCGGGGTGTTACAGCAGTTGACACGGGGTTTGTGGCGTTGGAATCATATCAACGAGCTCTTCGCGATGATACTGATTTGGATGGATTTTGACACTGCTGATTTTTGGGCTAAGATTGAACTCTAATCGCGGTCAAAACCGAAGATGAGTGATTAAACCCACTCACGCCTAACTAAAATATTCTTATATTAGTTAAATTAATATCATGTCATGATATGATTGTATTGATTGATATTTGGTAGTTTGAATTGCATATTTATATTGATTCGCATCGATTGTGTAGTTTAATTTGACTATTATATTAAATTTTACAATTAAGATAAAATTCGACATTTAATTGCAAGTTTAAAATCTGACATCTGATAATTAGTAAATTTATACGATCTTGGATTGTTTGTATGTATTGATGTGATGTATGGTTTAGATTTGATATATTTGGGATATTGATGTTTGTTGTGTGAATTTATCCATTATTCACCTTGATTTTGATATGACCATTGTTTATGTTAATTAATCCCAATCATTTACCTTAGATGTTACGAGCATCGAATAAACCTGGGGTTAATCATTAAATGAATTAAGAACGTAGGTTGAAATGATAAATACTTACACTACTACAAAAGTAGGCATATTCGACACAAGTTTTATGTGGCATTAGATCGAAAAAGTGTTGCATTTTCCCCTTTTTTAAAATAGGCAACACCGGAAGGTCGTGGCATCTACGGCCGTTGCCTTAGCCCTCTAAGGCAATGCTTTAGCATATCTACTGCCACGGAAAGAAAGTGTTGCATTATAGACGTAATGCAACAATATTCAGCGTTGCTTGAAAACTAATTAGGTCCTGGCTACCAGGTCATAATAGCGGGGCTACGTCAGCTGCTTCTGTGTCACACGACACGTCAGCTGCACACGTGTCACATGCCACGTCAGCTGTGGTGTCTACGTGCCATGTGGAATTACCATTATTTTGTGTAATGCAACACTACTGTATTATGGAATGCAACACCATTATCTACAAATATAACATCAAGAAAAAAGCAAATGCAACAGTAAAAGAAGGCAAATACAACGCTTTAATTATAAATTTTGCAATATCAGTTTTGTACATAGAAGAAACACACCCGTTACATTCAAACCTTCTAAAATATTCATCATCACATATGATACCAATTCTTCAAATATAACACATACGATCAAATACATAATTTAAAAATAGCACAAGTGTCAACACATACCACTTTAATACAAGTGCCAACAAATACGATCAGTGTGCATTCTACAAAGTAGCAATGCCATGAACCAGAAACTGTATCTCTCCATGTCATTTCAGGTCCGCCACTTGCCGGCTATATCTCTCCTTGTCATTTCAGATTCTGCAATTTGAATTTATACGTTCTTTGATAAGTGCATATGTGTTGTGTGCATCTGTGCATTTGGCCATCTAATTAACTTATCAATCTTATGCATACAATTATAACAGCTGACCATTCACCATTGGTCACTCGTTCCACCTTAGAATTGAGTATGCTTCGTCTTCTGTGCAAGCATTACCGGTTCACATATTTACATGACAGCATCCATTGGGTCCCTCACACGTCTTTCAAGCTTTAGAACATCATCAACTCCATATCCCCTAAACCCCAATCTTCGAAAGTTCAAAAAAAATCAATAGAGGACTAGTTTCTATACATCACTGCCACTATTCTTAAGAGACATTATAATTTTAAAGTTGTGCATGACGTTCTTAAGATGATTCCCAATCATAATTCGTGGCCTATACGGGCAATACCCAATAAATCTTTTCTAGTACCATGCCCATCTTACAGTAAGCGTGATCATGCGCTAATGTTGGATTTTTTTACTAAACCTGGTGGTCACTACGCCATAGATGATCTACTACAACGAAAATTCAAGGTGTTGCTAGTTATAATGTTACCATAGCTATACTAATTTTTGTCTATTGCAACGCACACTTCAGTGTGTTAACATAGACATCAAATGGTGTTGTAGTAGCTATAGATATATTATAATTAGAAAATTTTTATAAAAAAAACAGCTCCGCGATCCGCATCACTAGTTAAAACAAAATCTTAGTCGTCCATCTACACCATCAATCCGTGCCTCACCTATTTCTGTTTCCACTTTTATTTTCTTTTTGCCGCATCACTTTTCATTTCGTTTCTACCCCAATTTCCAAAATCAATGATCCCTAATTTCCAAAATCACTGATCCCTGATTTTCAATGTCATTGATCTCTAATTCCGTTTCGTGTTTCTTTTTTATATCGTTAATGGCTTCTGCCCTAATCGCTTCCCCAAAACCATTTTGCCTCGGTGAATCGGCTCGCCTCCAGCAAATCGAAGCACCTCCATGAGTTCGCACTCCTCTTTTGAGGCTCCAGCTAACGAAGCTCCACAAGTCGAGACCAAAGAAGCTCGAGCATTTCGATGCCACTGCAATCGCCAAATCAAAGCAGAATTTTGATTACAGTAAGCGATATTTTTGGATTATAGTAAGCGATATTTTGATTACAATAAGCAATAATTTTGGATTATATGTGGGTCAATTTAAGATCTGGCTCTACCAGTTTTATTTTGTTAAGAAACAGTAGGCCCTCTCGTGATTTTTACTCCAATTTGGGTATGGTATTTAGCATGTTTCTTTAGTGTTTTCCCCTTATATTCGATCCTTGAGGAAGATAATATTAGCAGATCCATAAAGTGGACGATTCGTACACTGTTATCCCCATTAGTGTTATGTTCATCCAGAAATTGGGAAGTTGCTGTTTTCTGGAGGTAACACTTTAATAGATATAGGTGAAGATGAACTATATTTTTAATGTTTCATATGGACATGCAACTGGTATTAGCTCCTATATTTTTTTAAAAAAAAAACTGCATTTGGTTTCTCTAGTTACTGGGTATTATGACGATCTCCAATTGGATCATGGTTTTTCAACACTACTATGTACAGGTTCATAAACAAGTTTTTAAAGGTTCTTCTTGTCACTTAATTTGTTTCAGCTCTTATTTTAGAAATGGTTCTTGGATTCTTGTTCCGTGTATTGAATATTTTTGGATTTAAGTGTAGAATTGTTTTAAGGGCTAATTTACAGTTGAGTATTGGGGATCAGAGAATAAAATGGTTTGTTGTTTCTGGTTGTAATGGCTAATAGTATAATGGTACCTGGTGATCTATATGCTCAGATCTATTTCATATTTTTAATATTCTTAAGCTGCTATTCCTTTCTTTACTGTTGCAATACAAAGCTTCTAAAATGCTTGTTGTCCATATTGTGTAGGCTCGTTTTTGTATAGCAATACAGATGTAACGAGTAGTTTTAAAAAAAGAATATTGTCACCAACTAACATTAGCAATACATTTAACATTAGCAATCATCACAAATTTTATGAAACCAATAGAATATACAGAGAAAAAACATAGAGCTCCCTGTATCATGCTTTGTCATCAAGCATACTGTATCATACTTGCAGGCAAGTAAGTCCGATTCATTGTCTAAAAGATCCTCTCTACATATTTCAGAGATAAAGAAGCTACAAAAAGATGTACGGTAACTTTTACATCAACTTATGCATTTTTCATTATATTCTTGGAATCATAATCAGTAGAACAATACCTTAACTTGATTTTCAGAGTACTTAAAATGTTTTTGGCCCTGTAAATAGTAGTGCAGTTGGATTTTGAATCATGGTTATTTGTTTGCTGTCTTGGTTTTGGATTTTGAATTTTGCTTTGATCGTTTTGTCACCTTCGTCAACATCGATGTATATGGATTAGTTTATACCATTGGTTGCTAAAATAGGAAGGTTGCCAAATGACTTCAAGTTCCATTAAAGTTTATTTTTGCTAAAACAGGCAGTAGCTAAAATGGGGCTTTCATATGTACCATTTTGATGTTTAAAAATGTTGTTTATTTGAAAAAGATGCAAACTACTAGTAGTAGTTGCTACATTAAAGTTTATTATTGCCCTTTTGGGAATTCAATGGTCATTTCACTGTATACCTTTTCATGTAACAGATCCTGTGCCGAAGAGGAAACTAAGAAGGCAAGAGAACATGCAAAAGCTCGTGTAGTAGCAGACTAGCCTACAGAATTCCAACTGTCGTGAATCCTATTTAGGTACCATTTGTAATATTGACTGGTGTTGAAGACAGCTTTACTATCAAGATATCATCTAAATTAGGTTGGATAATAAACTACATTATATGTTGGTAGATATTTTTTTTTATTTGCAAGGTCTGGCTTTGATGGAGTTTTACTTGCAGTTAGTTGGTTTGTCGAACTGTGCTTGATGTTATGTTTATGCTTGTATATTACTGTTAAGTGTTCTGTATAATTTGGAGAATCACATTTAATAAGTGTATGTACTTTTATTGGTGTATGTAGTGAATTCAGCTATTTTCTGTAATGGAGTTACTAATTCACAAATGGTGTAAACTTGAATTGTTTTTTTCTTAATGTGAGTGATTATGTTTGTTGTCAGTGAAATATTGGCTATAATTATAATATTATAAATTTTTTGATTAATAGCAATTGAGGCATAATTACTTCTAGCAGTTGTAAAACAAAATTTAATAATTGCTAGAAACAGCTGTAAAAAAGGTTGACTTTATTAGATTGTCAGCCGTAACAGACATATTACAACTGTTTTTGACATTTGTGAAAGAGTATTTTTTGTTGTAATGGTACCTGTGGCAACACCTGTATCGATGTTGCCTTAGAGTTTAGAGTCGCAAAGATGTTGCCTTTGACTCTAAGGCAACGCGGCAGAAGGCAACCCCGAAAAAGTGTTGTCGCAGATCATTTTGGCCTATAGCAACATTTTTTGGCATCTACTGCATCACTTCTCTGGGGTTGCTGTAGGTCATCTATGGCGTAGTGGGTTCTATTTACCTGCAAGTACGGTCTAATGAGGAATTTGAGCCTGAACCAGCGTTAGAAGTGGAATCATGGGCTAAAGTTGATGGCTTTCGTAAGTTCCTAAAGAGTAATGTTCCTGCTGCTGAAGAAATACTGGAGCCAATGAGGCATGTGCTTGCAATTGACCACTGTAACTGGTCTTAGTATGACCATACATCTTTCTACCTGAAAATGCAATTTTATGAAGGCATTGGCAATATCAATACTTTTGCTGCTCAATTCAATAACAAGGTTTACCTCATTAAGGTTCAGCGTTGTACCCATGCTCATCTTGGAACAAGGCCTGAACTTTTTTTTTGTGAGCAATAGGGAGGAACAAGTGGTTCCATGTTTGCATCATTACGATTGGAAATGGGAAATGGATTCAAATGAAAGATTTGACGCAATGATACAAGAAGCTGCTGTGTTACCCCCTTGCCAAGCTTATTTCCTGAAGCCACTCATGACATACATGTTGATAAGCAAGCCTCAATGAACCAGAGGAATGATTAGTGGGTAGATTTGGAAGTTGATCAGAAATATGATTGGCCAAACTACCTCACCCCTCGTCCTGCTGCTGCGGGTCAATCACATGCTGTGGGTCCATCACATGTGGTTGCTCACTTCGGACTGACTCTCCTACAGACCTAGCGAATCTGTTGGAAGTTCCACAGCCCCGCAAATCCCTGATCTGGTATGAACTGATACTACTATAATGTCATTTTTTCGATGTGTATGTATTAAGTTAACTTTATGATACTTTTGGATGTGGATGTGGATGTGTATGTCATTTTTTGGATGTATATGGTATGAATTGATGCTGCCTTATGATACTTTTGCTGTCTTATGATACTTTTTTGTATGACTGCTTTATGACACATAGTAAGGCATAATATGGATGCAAAACAGAGCATATGTTTCCAAAATCGAAACATTGAAATTGGTAGTTTCCAAAATCAAACGAAAAATACCTGTGCGTGTAGCAGAATAGATATGGGTGAATGACTCGTTCGGATCAGGAAATTGGTAGTTTCCAAAGCCTCTACACAAAACACACCGCAGTGCAAACACATCGCAGTGCTACACATGTATATGTATCACAAAACCTCAAGCATACAATTGTATGTCAGTTTTTGGATGTGTATGGTATGAACTGATGCTGCCTTATGATACTTTTTTGTATGACTGCTTTATGATACGTAGTAAGGCAACTGATCATACGTTTCCAAAATCAAAACATTGAAATTGGTAGTTTCCAAAATCAAATGGAAAATACCTGTGCGTGTAGTAGATTAGATACGGGTGAACAACTCATACGGATCGGGAAATTGGTAGTTTCCAAAGCCTCTACACAAATACACCACAGTGAAAACACACCGCAGTGCTATACATGTATCTGTATCACAAAACCTCAAGTATACAATTATATGTTAATGTAAACGAACGCAAAGTGCAAATCAATTTTGATGGTAAAGTCCTCATTTCTTAACTAGCTCGACCTATATAATAAAACAATGTCTTTTTCATGCAATAGCCCGGTTCTCATGGCCCAAAAAGGTACCACTCAGTTGGGTGAAGCCTAAATCCTGGTGGCAAACCCGCTGGCGCCATCTCCTTTTTCTGGTTTATTGCTGGGTATAATTTTCGAATAAACCTCAGCATAATCCCAAATCCCAAATCAATGGTCAAAGCACAACTAATTACTCATAATCTAATCTTTCACCGACTAGTCACTCATAAGCGAACGGGTTTTCCTAAGTTTGGGATGTCCAAGCAACTAATTACTCATAAGCGAATGGGTTTTCCAAAATGTAACAAATGAACTAATTACTAATTACTCATAATCCAATCTATAATAAGCGCAATTAATTCACAGTGCTATACAAACTGGACCTAAAGGAAAAAACTGGCGATGTCAATGCCCTAAGAAATCAAAGCTAGAAAGCGTTTCAAAGCTTCAACCTTTTCGGAATAAATTTTTTTGTCAAGGAGAGGAGCGATACTGACGTGAATTTAGGTTAAATTTTTTGTCAATAGTAAAAAGGGGGAAAGAATGATTAGATGATAGAGAAGAAGAATGATTTGTGACCAGAATGTTTTTACATTATTTCGTAAAGGGAGAAGATCGTGCCAAAATTTCATCAAAAGAATGCAATGACGTGGCTGTTATTGATTGGATGATGGCCAACATTTAGAATCATCAGAACAATAGATGGTTTGAACCGTTGGATTAATCTTGCATCTACGATTGGGGTTTTTATATGTTGATAACGCGGATCGCTGAGCTGGATTGTATATACATAATGCTACGCTTTTAACTGGTGTTGCACGTCAAAACACTAGAATTTCCACCGCAACAGTGCATTCACGTATAATGCAACAACATATGAATATTGTTGCAGAAGATCAAAGAAATCATAGCTTTCGCCACACTTTTCATGCAACAACACACAAATTAGTGTCGAATATGCCCACTTTTGTAGTAGTGCTATGACCCTGATTTGGATTAAAATGATATAAATCCTTTCCAAAAATACTAAAAATTAAATTTTAAGTATTACTTAGCCATAGGATAGAAAATTATATACTAACACCGATTGGTTAAATGAAAATTGTTTTAAACTTGAATTTTGGAATATTGTTTTAAAGACAATATAAATGATTATTAATCGATTTTCTTTGAATTTGAACTTTGAGCTTTGAAAGTTTAAATTTTAAATTTTATGGAATTCGTAAATGTGGATAATTGAAGTTAAAACTGAATTGAATATGAAATAAATTTATCAAAATTGAATTGTTTATCCATCTTTGATATTTACTTTAAATTAACTTGATTTATAGTAATAATTGAACTGTGAACTCAAGATTTTATAAATGAATAATTCAAAGTGAGAATTATAATTGAAATTCAATTATTTGAATCGAATTTTTAAATTGAATTATCTGAAATCGAACCATTGAATCGAATTGAAATGTAAATGGGTAGTCAAATCCTTTTGAATTAAGATATTGAAATTTAGTCGAATTGATTTGAAATTGGAATATGATTTCCAGTTTGGTTAAATTTTGAAGAAATGATTCTAATTCCAACTACAGTATTTTGAACCATTTTATAAACTATTTTAATTACTTTCTATTATGAACTATTTACCTTATAGCTATTTTATTTTTATTAGTTATTTTTAATAAACAATTTTAATAATTAAATATTTATGTTATAAACTATTTTATATTTTAAATACAGATTTTACAAAATCTGAAAATTGAGACGACCCCGAACCCCGTACTGACGGTGGCAAGGGTAATCTTTGGAATATAACACATAAATAGATAATAGCAGAACAGAATTAAATAAATACACCAAATAATGAACAAATAATACACTGGATAAACATAATCATCAGAGTTACACAGCATACAGGATCATACTTAGTACAAATACAGTTCAGCTATACATAAATGTCTACCGCGGAAATAAACATAATATGTACAATATGAGCTGAACAACATAAAAAGAGATAAATGATAGAATCCATCTTCAGCTCCCGCTATCCAGACAAGCCTGCTAAACCTGAACACAAGGCTGCCCGCGTAGAAAAAGGGGCACCCGAGTTTGAAAGTGAAACAAACTACGAGTCAGTCATGGGACTGGTATGAGAAACCTACTTAACACATTTACAATATGGCTAATCACAGGACCACGCCACTTTCGTGGAACGGGTTTACTCCATTGGATTGCCAGTGCTTTAAAACAAATCATTTTTTAAACATCGCAATGTTTTTATAAAAATGAAGCCATTATAAGACTCAGTTCCCATCACACAATGCAACGCAAACCGGAGGATAGAGTTTTTACCTTATAACGGCAAAAATATGCTTAATACGAATAAAACAAAAGCATATGATATTATTACTAGTGTTTATATGTTTCAAACACAATTTCAAATCATAACTATCAATCATAGATGGCATTAATGCCCCATACCACTATGTCGCCATATATAGGTATACAATCAAAACCGCACAATCACGTATTTAGAAATTGGATTTCCGTCATGAACCAAGGCAAAAGATAGTCCTTACCGAATTCGAGACGCTCTAGCCCGCCCCTCAGGAAAGTACTCAGTCAAGCCTTTGAATCGTCAGGGCCGGTCCACCGATGTGGATTAAAATTCCTGAACACTGCGTTTCCCCGCCCTATGGGGCGTGAGTAAGCCAACGAATGACTACTCCATCGGTCCCGATATATCCGAGGCGCCTCGCAACAGCAACTACCACATAGGTGTAAATAATATAAATGTCAGCCAGTTTAAGCACTGACACCACCTCTAGCTAGAAGGAAACACATGCCCTCCCTGATGTCCTTCTCCCCTTTCTGGTTCATAGCGGGGTGTGAGGCTCGCGAATTCACGTTATACACAAAGCTACGCCACACAGGCGGTGCTTTGATCATCAATCACAAGACTTTGCTTTTCAATAGAATCCCTGCTCACTGCATCTTAGTATGCCACACAGGCAATTCACGCCATGTAACCGATGGCTATCAATCACACAGAATAAATTCCAGTGTCAGACACACAGTCCATTTACAAGTCCGTCCTGGGTCTGAACGAAACCGGAGGCACTATATACCTCGCAAACCCATAGATCTCCACGTACGTCTGGGCGATCACCACTCATTATCCATATTTCGGGATGCCTCCCAATCAGGACATCAGTTACCATCCAAATGAGGTGAAGATTTCCGGTCTTCAACCACCGTCTTCATCTTCGATTTTTTATCGTCGATTTAGTTATTCAGAATGGGATAAACCCGGTCTTTCTGAGCAACTTGCGTATATAATAAACAAGTGCAACACAAACACACATACGCATCATTTCAATTCATTAGTCGCTAACCGTAAATCAGTAAGAGAACGATTTCCCAAATATTAACCCCGAAGGCCGAAACCAACATCAGATCAACACACAGGAAACCATTCGACTTAGCCAACCTTCAGTTAGTTTCTAAATTTCACATCCATATCGTTTATAATATTTTATAACGATTTATCGCTATTTTTATTTATTTTAAAATAGCCAATTTATTCAAAACGACGCTTCGGGCCATAACACGGCCGTGGCGCTATTTTTCTTCAGATTTTATTTACACATATCTGAAAATCTAACCATTGGATCTTCACAAAATTTACATCATTAGAAAGATCTTTTCAAAACGAATCCAACGGTTCCAGTTTCGGGAAAATCTGACGGTCGGATCTCCCAGTATAATCGTTTGAAGTTTCGATTTCAAAATACGAACTGCAGCGTCGTTATTCGATTTAATATATATATATATATATAATCGATTCTGGCGCTGTTTTATTCAGATTTGAATTAAACATTCCAGACAATCCAACCATTGGATTTTTACAAAGTTGGTGGCGTTGGAAAGATATTTCCAAAGCGAACCCAACAGTTGCGGTTTCGGGAAAATCCGATGGTCGGATCTCCCACACTAATCGTTTGAAATCACGGTTTCAAAATACGAACTGCAGCTTCGTTTTTCGATATATTTCAATTCCGTTTATATATATATATATATATATATATATATATATCGATTCTTCGATTCCAAAGCTATATTCTTTTCATACATTTGATAAAAATGATATTTTTATCCAACAAACATTCACTTCGACACTTCACTATTTTTAACAACTCATGTGTACAGTAAAAATGTGATTTTTATTGTAAAACAATTTATTTCAAAACACGATTATTTTATATAGTTCATATAGGTAATAAAAATATGATTTTTATTATAAAACAATTTATTTCAAAACGAGATTATTTTATATAGTTCATATAGGTAATAAAAATATGATTTTTATTATAAAAAAAAATTATTTCAAAATATGAATACCATTCAACACATGAACTTCAATTCAACGAATGAATTTCGATTTAACACATGAAGGTTTTCTATAGTTTGTATATATAGAGTAAAAATGTGATTTTTATCGTTAAAACAATTTATTCAAAACACGAATACCATCCAACACATGAATTTCTATTCAATGAATAAATATAGTTTCAACAAATGAAAATAATTCTAACACATGAATATTATTCAAAATTTCGGCAGCATAACGGCAGGGTAGTTAAAACCGGGGCCGTCCCTAGTACGGCTCCTCGCTCTACCTTAAAGCCTCGCAGCTTTTGACAATGGGTAATCATGCATCTAGTTCGCACGCAGGCGGCATGTATATTTTTTCATTTCCACAAACTAATCCTATGTGGTTTCAACCAAATATTTCTCAACCACAAACGGGTATTTTTCAACCACAATCAATCAATTTCAACCACAAACAATTCTAATCAACCATTCGCCATCAATCAATTTTCACACCAATTACAACTAATAAATATCGTCCATGGTTTGTGGACGAGGGGCGTATATATATAGATATATTTATATATTAGCATTTCACTTCTATTTCAACATATATATAACTTTTACAACGTATATATAACTTATACATCGAACGTACAACTTATACAATGCTTATACATGAGTTGTACAACACTTATATAACTCATACATCGACTATATAATTTATACATCGTCGTTTTCCATATCGTTTATAAATTAGAAATCTCACATTGGGTTCCACTCCACCAAAAATAGCAGAAGGCTCAGAAGGTCTCTTCTAGAATGTAGAAGATGTCCACACGAGTCCAATGTCTCTTGTTTCACTGAATTTCGTCAAAAAACGAAAAAGATATGATTTTTACAGTAAAATCAAAAACCGTAGCGCTTTAAACTGCTATAATATAGTTTAAAATAAAAATAGCCGTATCTCAGCTGTTTCGTTCAAAACTAGGTCTTCGATTTTCGCGAAATCCGTGTAGCTATATGACGATCGGCCTTCACCACCTTGAAGGGCTAGGAGAGGCGCTCAGGTCGATGGGCACCGCGTCCAGTTCGGTGGCAGGAGGAACTCGCGGCGGCGCAAGGAAGGTTGCGACTTCGAGGGCTCAGAACTTCGTGGATATCGAGCGATAAAATCCAAGGCCAGCATGGATTTGAAGCTAACGAAATTCCCTTCAGAAATGTATATTGGAGCTCGAGATTTCGTTGAGTGGTTTGGGCATGATCGAGGAGAGGATGAAGCTTCAGCCGCCGCTCGATATGGAGGGTTTACGGGTTATTAGCGGGGAGAGAGAAAAGTGTGGTCCAATAGGATTTTTCTTTTTATTTATATTTTTTTTCCAAAAATACCCTCTTTCACACACGAACACCAATCCAAACCCAACGACTGTTGTCCCTAGTGTTTTACCCCCATTCCAAACACAATGGGATATGTTTCGTAGGCCCATTCGACTGTTTCAGTCAGTTTTCATTCAGATTAAAATATAAAACATTTAATATTTGATTTGAACGTACATTTCAATTTGCCCGGGCCACAAACTGATTCGAAAAATTCCAGAAAAATAAATCCAGCTATGTTTTGACGATGCAGTCCCAACAAAACTACTTTCGTCGAATTCTGAGACCGTTTGAAAAATGGCCCACTTCTGGTCGATCCAATTTAACTGTAATTGACCAAAACACATTTTCCTTTGCCACGCTCACATATTAACTACAAAAATTATGAAATTTGAAACCTAGCAATAACTTCACATCCCGGATCCAACAAAGTGGTTTCGTCGAATTCCGAGGTCGTTTGTAAAATGGCCATTTTCACGGGCTATATAAATTCCATAGCGACCCTTCAGAAAATTCATTTGG
Source organism: Allium sativum (assembly GCA_030737875.1). NCBI lineage: Eukaryota > Viridiplantae > Streptophyta > Magnoliopsida > Asparagales > Amaryllidaceae > Allium > Allium sativum. The sequence goes on from CM060915.1 coordinate 329,295,433, forward strand.
CCATAACTTTTGCTTCCCGCTATGAAACTTCGATTTTTCAGATTCGTTAGAAAGGTATTCACTAACAGGTTTAAATATTTTTGGTTTCACTCAAATCCGTTTTGTTTTGCACCCGGTATAGTCAGTCAAAGTTTGAATTCTAATTTTGAAACTACCGCGCCATTTCAGGCCTTGTTTATAACTAGAATTAATTATATTTATTTTCCAACGTCGATTCAAACTCCCTTTTCATTGCTATTATTTAGAATATTTATTTTAAATATTTTAAAATCCACTAAAATAACCAATTTAAAATTTTTAAATTGGTTCAGGTTTTCCGGGTCGTTACAAAAATTCTATTTTAAATACAAACTATTTATTTTCAAACTATTTCAATTATGTATCTAATGTATTTTAAATATATTTTTAGCTATTTTAATATTCAAATTATTTTAAAGTTGGAATTGTTTCAAGATTTAAGTTTGGTTTTAAATGGAGATTTTAATATGAAATATTCTATCTCGACTATTGAAACGAGCTTTAAAGAAAAATATGATATTTTGATATGAAGTATGAAAATATTTGAAATGTAAAAGAACTGACCGGTGTGAAAAATGTAAACGTTTGCTTATTAAAGAGACCGGGATTGGATATTGTCATACTCTTTGCCAATACTGAAAACCACTTTAACAACTGTGTACGCGGTAGAGTTCCAGAATGAAGTAGGTTGATTTGGAGGCGATTACTGGATTTGAAGAAAGAGAACAATGATGGATGTCCTTGACCTTCGGATGATAATTAAAGTGACTAAAACATAGCTATACCGGACCAAGTGTGGTTAGTTACCTCCATCGACAACACTTCTTCCTTTATTACTATAGTCCCTCGGTTTGATTGATTTGATTTGATGTGCATCCGTGATTTGGGATTGTTTTTCGAGGTAGTCTGTAGTTGCGGCTATGCATTACCGCCAGTCCGGGCATGCAAGTAGTATAATCCTACTCTGGGCATTCCTCGTGTGCCTTGTCATATTATCTTGATCGAGCCCCCTACGACTTTGATTTGTAATATACCTATGGAGTGCCTCTAACAACCACTGGTTATAGTGGACTTTACGGTATCTGTATAGACTATGGTATTATAAACGGTGCAAGGGTAAAAATGTAATCCCGGTTATGCTATTTTAATATTTTATATTTAATCATAGGAACTATTATAATAGCGTATTGTATTGTATAGTATCTAGTTTGACGGATCCTTCGGAGATAGAAATTCCTGTAACATCTCTTAAGTTATTGCACTCATTTTGTCTCATGAATTTGATTTAACTGATATGATAGTATTTCAGTTCTGATCCGAGTGTTTATGCCATATCATTTGTGCTGGGGTCAGTCTGAGTTTTCAATTATCGAAGATACCATTATGAAGACAAAGATGGAGCTCAACAGATGTATTTATTTTATAGTTTTCCGCTGAAAATATTGGTAAGTTTATGATAGTTAACTCTGATAATTGGTTTAAAATATAATCAAATGTATGTATTAACAGCTTCATGAACTGTTATTTATTTATTATATTTGTCCTTCCACTACGAGATTCTGTATTTGTTTTCTTCTTTCTTCTTTTTGTTCTATAAATCCCAATTACTATCTGTATTTTTGATTTGTTTAAGTCAACATTTAAGGGTCATTCTTGATTTAAACAGTCAAAAATCTAGGTTGTTACATAGCGTATACCCCAGGAAAGGAGAACGTGGTTGCAGACGCATTGAGTAGACAGAGGATAGCCTTGAGTCCATTATTTATAGAGTGGCAGAGCTTGGAGTTTATCTCATCATTCGACTTTAAACCATCTATGGATTTTGCACCCAAATTGTTGGTATCGTTGAAGGTGTAACCAACTCTTTGGATCCCACTGGATCAAGTCAGCGCGAGGATCAACAGTTAATGGACATCATGGATCGACTCAGTGAAGGAGACTAGTCACCTTGCTAGGTATTTTATGGATGAGAGAGGGTGGCTACATTGAGATGGAAGACTGTGTGTTCCCAGAGTCAATGAATTGTTGAGATCAGTTCTTAAGGAAGCTCATCACTCTTGGATGACTATCCATCCGGGTGGTGACAAGATGTATAGGTATATGAGGAGGATTTTTCATTGGGTTGGAATGAAAAAGGACATGGTAGAGTATGTAACCCGATGTTTGATATGCCAACAAGTGAAGGCTGAGCAGAGAAAGCTCGACAGATTGCTTCATCCTTTAGACATACCACGGTGGAAGTGGAAGTGGAAGTAGGAGAGCGTCTCTATAGATTTTATAGATGGTTTGCCTAGATCAAGGAAGGGCAACACCAGTATTTGGGATATAGTTGATAGATTGACTAAGTGCGCTCACTTTATCTCCGTTAAGAGCAAAAGGACGACAACTTGTTTGGCATTCGTATATCTTAGAGAGATCTTCCGACTTCATGGGGTACCCTCCAGTATTGTTAGGGATTGTGACCCCAACTTTACGAGTGAGTTTTAGAGGAGTCTGAAGGAGGCATTAGGGATACAACTACGACTTTGTATCGCCTATCACCCTCAAACAGATGGCCGGACAGAGAGCGTCAATTAGGTTCTCGAGGATTTATTGAGGCTATGAATCCTAGACTTCGGAGGGGCTTGGGAGGAGCATCTCCCATTGGTAGAGTTCGCATAAAATAACCGCTATCAGGCAAGTACTTGTATGGCTCCCTTGGAGGCACTTTATAGACGACCCTGTAGATTACCTGCATGTTGGTGGGAGTCTACGGACATACTTCTACTTGGGCCCGAGATGGTTAGAGAAACCTCAGGAAAGATAAACTTGATTCAAAGATGGATGAAAGCAGCTCAGGATAGGCAAAAGTCTTATGCCGATCGGAGGGGCACAGACCTAGAATTCGAGGTAGAAGATATGGTATTTATCAAGATGTCACCTTTAAGGAACGATGTTCGCTTTGGCTCGGTAGGGAAGTTGGCGCCCAGGTTTGTAAAGCCATTCTCTATGGGGGAAATGTTAGGTCAGATGGCCTACAGAGTTAGACTACTAGAGAGACTGGCAGGAGCTTACGATGTGTTCCATGTCTCACATTTTAGGAAGTGTCTACATGATTTTGCAGATGTACTAGAGCCGAGTACCCTTGAGGATATCGAGATAAAGAAGGAGGCATCAATCAGAGAAGTTTCTACTCGAGTACTTGGATCGGAAGTTAAGAAACTACGGAATAAGGAAATCAAGTTGGTTAAGGTATAGAGGGGAGAAGATAGCGATGACGCGACTTAGGAACCTAAAGATAAGATTCACGCCACTTTTTGGTTTCTCATTAACAACACGTTCTTAATTCCTTTCTATGTTTTTTTCTATTTTCCTATCGTTAGAATCTCGACTCTTAGGTAGAAGCCTATGGATGATAGGAATCATTTGAAACATGTTATGATTGAATGGATTCACGTGGATGCAAGTGTTTTCTAATGGATGAAGTGGATGCATATACACATACTAGGCACTAGATTAGGGACCGACTTAATTAGAACACTTACATATTTCATTTGGATGTGTGCACATTTTAATTTACTTTAAATATGGATGGAAATGGTTGAATCATTACTCAGATGTTGCATTTTTGTGAATGGTTGTAGAATTTATATGTATTATTAGGGCTAATGCATGCATATCAGATACATGACACAGACATGAATTGCATTAAGGAGGTCAACAGAATCCGTGGACCGCCTGATTTCCACCTTAGCCTAGGGACATATACATGACACCTTTTGCATATGTTTATACAAAGCTTTAGAAAATTTATTGACAATGCATGCCAGTGGTTGATGGATGAGTAGATGGGTGTATACAGTGGTAGATAACATTTATAACATTCTTCTAACCTTGGAGATTTCGGGGACGAAATCCTTTAAGAGGTGAGAATGTAACACCCCAACTTTTAATAAAACAATATTTACAGGAATAAGATTAATAAATAAAATATTAATAATTGAAATATTCAGAACTGGATAAAAAGGATTTCATTTCTTGCGTTCATCATGAAATTTTGATTCAGATAGACATTGGGTTTGCGTAAATTGGACAAAGTATGAAAAAGATAAGATCAATCGAAGTTCGAAATTAAATTAATAAATAAAATCAGAATGATGCAACGATAAATGGGTGACCCAGGCCCTATATGGGTCGACCCCTCAGTCAACCTCTTGATCGACACATGTGTCGACCCACATATGAGGTGGGTCAACCCACTTCGAGCCAGGCACGAACCTGTGCCTGGCCAAACACGACTGTTTCTAGAATATTCTTTTTGTTGACTCATGCTGAGGTGTTTTATATGGTTCGAATTAAAACCCTAAGATCTTATGACCTAAATTATCCTATCACATCTATAAATAGACTACCAACCTTCACTCTTTCCCTACACCATTTGTTCTTCATCTTCTTCCTCCACTCTATTATGCTCTAGAGATAAATAAAGATTAGGGAAAGGTTAGGGTGCTCTCATAATATAGATCCGAAAGGATATTCTTCTTCTTTTTCAAAGGTCTTTTTCTAGATTAACAGCAATTATCTATGAGTTCTATAATATTTTTAGATTAGCAATCTGAATAAAAAGGATTAAGACAATTAAATGGGTTGGATCTAAAAATTTTGATAATTACACTATTTACAGGTTGATCTTTCACATATTATTGTTCATTTTATTTACTGTCTGTTACTTATCCCTTTTCAATTCTTATTATTTTCTTCTTTCTTATCCCCTTCTATGTTATTATTCAATTTCCGGTCCTACAATGTCTATTTCTCTTTTTCTTTTGTTTTGCGTAGAGCCTAGTCCATCGAGAGCCTAAGCCTTTATCGTTTAATTTGCGTAAAATTGGGTTAAAATGAAGGAATGTTAAAAATAAGAATTTTTGGGGATATTGAGAATTGGTTAACATTGCACTCAAATCTTTGACTGTAATTGAGGATAAACTTATGAAATCGAATAGGTTGTACTTAATTATATATTAACTAACATGTTAACAGAAAACATGTGGGTTGGGATAAAATATACTTAATTAAACATTAAGTAACTTGAAACAGAAAAACATCTTAACAGTGATATATTAAACTTGATTCGACTTGACTTGACTTCACATAAGAAAGCGTCGTAGATTACATTCGTTAATTACAACCTCGAAATATAACAAAAAGTTATGTTGGGGTTATTAGATGAACTTAAGCATGCTAAGTTAAACTAGTTTGATTAATAAGCTAATCTTGAAAGGGGTCCACTCTAATGGGATATAAGGGGCTCGGGGAAAACCTAGTTATTACTTGCTTGCTTGCTTGGAATCTGTATCAATCAGTACCCTCATGTTATCATCTGAGCTTGGACAAGGTAGAGACTGGAGCACGCTTTACTTATGCTTTATTGTAAGAGGTTCATTATTTGGAGGTGGGCACGGGCGCATTTCGGTGGAACCATGAGCGTGCATTGTTCCGAGTAGGGAAGATAAGAAGCTTTAATGCCTGCGGATAAGGGTATGTCTTTTTAGTTGATGGGTTCAAGACTGATATCCTAAAATGCGATAGCTAGCACAGGTTGTTCACTTCTTGTTTAGGAAGTCGATAACTGATTATAAATTAGGTAAAACCTAATCTTGTTATTTTGATAGTAGGTGCAGAAATTCTTGGGACATGAATGAGAAGCTTATCTTGTTTCCGTATTTTCTGCCTTACTGTATTTTCATGTCCATTACTGTATTTTCATGTCCATTACTGTTCATCTCTGAATACTTCTTTACCTTATGCTTATGCTAAAAATCACTGGAACTCTCCAGACTTATGTCTAACCTAGTTTGTTTTTCTCTCTCCCTCTTCCATTCCTCCCAGGTTTTCATAATGGAGGATCGCAGCAGTGACCGCGATCTTTTGATTTAGCTTAGACTTGGATCATTTCTTGCTTCATGTATTGCTTCAATACTTGTTTTATGGCTATTGCTATGACTCATGAGGGTTATGATTTTGGTGGTTTTATACTTGTACTCTGATATCTTTCTTTCCATGAGGCAGATGTTTTATAATTATGACTCTATGGTATTTTAAACTGTATTGCTACGACTGGTTTAGTAATAAATGTGTTTAAGGAGTTTTCCACCGTGTTTTACATTATATCTCGTGAGTTGTAGTCTCTGTATATGTTTTACACCTCTTATATGTATAAGTTGAACATGTACACTAGTATATAAAGGAATAGTAATCGAGTATGAGTTATTAATTAATAAATGAAGTCTTATTTGGCAAAGGAAGTTTCATTAGATAAAAAGGAATTTTATTAATAAAAGAAGTTTTAATTCATGAAAGATTAATTAAACGGGAAAGAGATTAGAAGCTGTTTATATGAGTTAATCGTGCTTTGACTGTTTATCATGCTTAGTGACTTGATAATGCCTTGGATGCTTAGTGTTTGTTATGGATATCAAGCGAGGCTATTTTCCATATATAATCGTCTATAGTGTGAAATTATAGTCAGTTAATCGACTATAGAACTTAACCTTAATTCTAGCGAATGGTTTTGAGGAGATCGGGATTGTTAAGTGTTCTACTTATCAAAAACCACTTCAAAACTATCACATGGGTTCTATGTTTGGGAAGCGGTTGTGAAGTGAAGTCTATTTGGCAATTTGAGATCTGTTGAAATGCTCGAACACCTGTAGTGATTCTAAGATCTGTTCAGCAATCTATGTATGATTCTAAAATCAATTGATGTATTAGAATCCATACGTGATTTAAAGATCTATTGAGGAATGTATGTGTGATTCTGAGATCTATAGTGTTGTGTGATCCCAACTGGTAATTCTTGTTCTGTTCAAGTGACGAAGACTCGTATGAAAGATGCAGAACGAAACCTCGACATCGAAAATGGCTAAAACCGAGTAGGACCACAATCTGGGGTTTTTCTAACCTACGGTAGGATTTATTGACTCCATATATAGTGTATGCTTATTATCGAATCATGTTGGAGTTCCTCAAAGTTGCACGCGGGAGTTGGGTACATATGGTTCCACGTGGTGCACATCGGTGTTTTCGTGCATGGGCCAGTTGTGGTTACCTTATGGTATATTTTATCTAGAGATATACGATGCTCGAAGGTAGGTTCTGACCCTTGTGCATGGAGTTCATATCTTTATTGAGAGATCTTCGATGGAAAAGCCAATATGCGAACGTGCCTTATCGGTTTTATTTGTACATTTAATAGTTGTCGAATGTAACCAATGTTACCATTCCAGTGCTTTGAATTTATCGTTATAGGGGGTTATCACACTGGTGAGCGTGTGATCAAGCTTCATCTCTTACCCCTATACGACCTTTTACGGGTTGGTTGCGACTCGAGAGGGTGGCCGTAAAACGAGGAATGGAGTTACCATTTGTAATCACCGCCTGAAATAGGGCGAGCCTTCGGGTAATTACATTTGGGATCAGAGCATACGTTTAGCGAACACCTACTCTTGTATGGGGTTATAGTTCACTAGAGATAGGGTTACTAACACCCTAGATTGAGTTCTAAGAGTAATATATATATATATATATATATATATATGAGCGCGTACTTGTTATTGAATACAAAATATTTCGTATTGGATTGTTTGATTTGTTACGTCTGAGTTTTGGATCTGAATCAATCGATTGGTCATCATTCTGATGAAAATTTCGAAACACCCGAACAAGTCATTTGATTCGATATTGTTCTCGAATTCAGTAAATGAAATAAGTTTCCAAGAATTTATATATATATATATATAAAGAAAGTTTTCATAACTAAACATTACACCATAATTGTCGTTTTCAATTGTTATATGTGTTACAAGTCAGTGTCCTAACGGTTATAACTGTTAGTAAAAGGTGTGCGGTAAATTTTGTAACGTATATACCAGCAGCTATAACCGTTGGTATAGGAACTTGTCCCACCGGTTATAACTGTTAGTAAAATTTTCTATTCCAATGGTTATTACTGTTAGAACTACTTTCTATTCTAACGATTATAACCATTGGAATGACTTCTTGTTTCAACATTTATAAGTGTTGGGACAAATCTTTCCATACATATATTAATGCAAAAATCGCAACACTTACAAGTGTTACAACTTTCGTACCGTTGAACCATAGGCATTCAACATCTTGTAGGAGCATACAATATTATATCATTTCATTCAACTACATAAATCAAATTTATAGCAATACCAAACATGAAACCAAATTCTAAACTAACATTTCCCAAAACTTAAAAGAAGATAGCAAACATGCTAAATAAGTCATCAAATTCTACAAAGTTCTGCATCTTTGCACAACAAAATTTGAAAAAAATGACTAATTTACGGTGTGTAGATTCCTCAGGCAAGAAGTCAAGTTCTTCTTTTAGTTCCATTGCAGACATATATCCTTTGCATGCTCCTTTTTCCTTGCTGCTGTTTTGTTTTTTCTTGCTTTTGAATACCCATTCTTCAAGCCTTGTTTCCATTAAAATTCAATAGTAAAAAATATTAGTTATAGAACTAGAACAAACATTTCTACTTGATTTTAGTAAAAAGCATAGACAAAATAATATATGACACTAGTTTCGTTTCTTTGTATTCGGACCTATATTTGAGAATGATGCATTAGAACTAACCATGAAGACAAAACTTTCATGATAATATCCTATCAATGACCAGACTTTGAGAAAGACAAGCTTTTTATTATCAAAACTGGAAACTATGCAATTATACATCAAACTAGGGGTGTTACGACTACTATATATTAAGGCATTAAATTCCGGCCAGCACGCCGGATTTCCAGCCATATCGGCCTGGTTCCGGCGTGGACCGGACCGGAATTCAAGTAAAAAGCCGGTTCCGGTTTTCTCTATACGGAAAAAAGGCAGTAAATAAGATTCGAACTGTACAGAAAAAAGAAGGAATTAAACAAAATAAGCTTTATTTTGCATCAACCCATCAATTATGATAGAAATTACAAAAGCAATATAAATTTATGTGACAAAAATCAAGCTTTACGTCTCCTATAAAAGAACAGGAAGCTCAATCTAAATATATGTCTTATTTTGTATTGATATTCAGAGCATTAACTGCTCTGCCTCTCATCGGTTTAGATTGGGAATATTTGCGTTGATCTTCCTCTGCACCGTTTTTCTCTCATCAGTTTAGCTTGGGGTTGCCTCGATCTGCGTCTGCCCCATTTCCCGCTGCTTCGAGACGAACGAACAGGTTCTTTTTTTTTCATTATTCAAGAATTAGGTTTATGATGTCGGCTAGGTAAACAATGATGAGATATTAGGGATAAGGATTGGGTATGTAAATGTGGATGCAGTAGGTTTTGGGAAGATATAATATGGTTTGTCAGCTTGACCCACGTTGTCTTGAACTAATTCATTGGCTAATTTTAATAACAGCATGCGGAAATAGTTTACCATTTATATTTTTGTTATGCTAATACATTACTGATATTGGCTAATTTTAATAACAGCATACGGAAATAGTTTACCATTTATATTTTTGTTAGGCTAATAGGCTACTGACTTGTATGATTCAAATGTTGTTACCTTACCATTTATCATTTTAATAATCGCATGTAAAAATATGGACTGTTAGGCTTAATGTCTTTATTTATTTATTTATTCATTTCAATGTTTTTACCAGCACAAAAATACTTTGATGTGCTAAATGGACATATATAAAGTTAGAGATTTACTATGTAAATATTATCCAGTGAATAAGTAATTAAATGTTATTTCATTCTGCTTTGTTATTTAGGTTGTTCAATATGACAAATTGTGATATCATTTGGAATTACTGCACGACACTTACTGGTGAAAAAAGGAAAAACAAATGTAACTATTGTCATAAAGTAATGTCTGGTGGCGGCATTACACAGATGAAAGAACATTTAGCAGGACAAACATGCGATGTAGCAGCATGTCCGGCTGTTCCTAGAGAAGTCGGGACACTCTTACAGGAACATCTACATAAAAAGAAAAATGAGCGAAATCAAGAAAAACTTGAAAAACAATGCATGCAGGAAGAGCTAATGAGCATGCTTGAACAACAAAATCAAGATACCAACAGTGAAGACGATATACAGGTTCGACGTGCCTTTCAAAAAAGTAAAGTAAGTTATATAAATGAACAGGCACAATGATAAGGTGTACAATCTACTGGAATAGGTATATGATCAAGCGGACTAAAGCGCATTGATCGTTCTAAATCAATGCAACTATGATGGACGAAGAAATAAAGATTTAAATGTTGAATACGAAGATCAATGCAACTATGATGATAGATATGCTTCTAACAATGTCACAGTTACAGATATTCTACATCAGACTATACCGGAAGTTTTTCGCTTTCCGGTGTAAATCAACAGTATTCTGTTGAGCCATTAAGTAGCCAAGGTGTACCCTCACCTTTTGATAATATGATGACGATGTTCTTAAGTTCGGATCAAATGCAACAATATGTTTTTCCATCATATTACAATCCGGCACATGATGAAATAACGACGAACAAAATTTATTCGATGCTCAGAGAAATAGCTTTTGGTATTAAACTTTTATGTTGTATGTATTGTATCCTCTATGTAATTTGAGTAATCTAACAATTAGTGTTTGCATATTTATCTGTGTAATTATTAAAAAAAGGTACCGGAATTGGCAAACCAGAAATATTCCGGAATTACCGGAGTTTCCAGCACGGGAGCAGAATTTTACATTTTCTGCGTGACCGGAATGGAACCGAAAACCGGGTTTTGAACCTTGCTATATATATAACAAACCACGTTAATATCTTCTTGAGATCTGACATGTCTAAATGACTGTATCTAGTTTTCTTTCTGTGCATTTGTACTCCTCTTTGCGACTTTATTCTGATTGCACTTAATATTAGGTATAATACAAAAACTAAATAACATTATACAATATTGGAAGGTTTACTAATTAATTCACAACTCTAAGCCCCCCAGAATTAATTCTTGATATAATCGAATTCATGAGAAAACAACAATTATTCAAAGACCACTATTTCCATTACCATTAAACAAAATGGAAGAGAACAAGCCTTTTAAATTTGAATTAACGTGGTATTTTTACATTATGTAAGTCCACATCATGGTTACCACTTGATATAATGCTTACCACTTTGGATTATGACATTACTAACATAATGACCTATCCAAAATTAACATGGGTTTTTACATTATGTTCGTAAGTCCACATATATTAGTAAGTCCACACCAATATATGAGAGCAGGCACTTGTTGGGTTTCACCTCGGCTTTCACTCGGCCATGGCTAGACATCTCGGCTTTCAGCTCATAGGTTAGACATTGAAAATGTTGACTTTGTAATAGTCCATATGCTGCCCAATGCTTTATATTAACAATCTAGTCAAGGTCCAAACATGAGGATACTTAGATACTGCAATAATATATCGATCAAATAAACTGAACATACCCATAATTCAGAATCATAAAAGTGCAATAATACACTGCGTACAAACTAATTAAAGTGCACAAAATTTTATGCAGACTAATAGGTGAATGAAACCATAATGTTTGCTCACTTATTAAAGGAAAATAAAATATTGTTCAAAGGCATAACAAACCACGTTAATATTAACATTGAATATTAACATAATTTGGCAGGAAAATGACACTTCTTATGTGGATTTACTAACATAAGAAACCACATTAATATCTTCTTGAGATCTTATATGTGAATGAAACCATAATGGCCGCTCTCTAATTAAAGGGTGAAGAGTGCTTGGTATGTGGAGCATGTTCCACATCTCATTAATTAGTGTTCTTGGTTTGTCCATATCTTTTTTTGAATAAAATTATATTATGGTGTTCCTAACACGTAATGTCTAGATTTGTCAGCTCATATATTTCTTGTTGCAAATACTAAATGAGTTATTATATCAATTTGCAAAGAATTGAACAATGTAAATCCAGAAAATAACAGCATAAGTAAGTTATCCCAAATGTAAGAATCCATAAACATAGCATCTGCAAGAGCAAAACTAATAGTGCAATAATGCTAAAGCAAATGATAATTCAGTTAGGAAGGTTAAAGTCCTATGTTTTGTGTGACAAATCCATGTTTAGAACACATGCAAAATAAATAGCACAAATGAACAAAAAAACAATGTCTGCAAGTAGCAGCAAATAGCATTCTGTTGCTGCAAGTAGCAGCAACTGCAGCAGGATAGCTGCTACAATGGTGCAGCAGCAGATTAAAAAAGCACTAAATTTTAGTGATATAATGATACATAGGGTCATTCAAGTTTACTCCAGTACTCTTATTTATGTAATCATATAGGGTCCATCTATTAGCACCCCTGTGATTGCTCTTCACACCCCAGTAAAAAAAATTGAAATTTTATTTCCAATTATACCCTTTAAAAATAAATAGCTTGTTTCATATGCTTATTTATCTTCCATCTTTATGCACATCTTTCAGCCTGCCCCAAAATAATGATTTGAAAATAGAAGATTTTTTTTTTAAGTACAAATAACAATTAAATCTATAACAACACATACACATACTAGCCTTAACAGGGTGCACTGGAGCGTTTGAGTAGTAGAATCAAGAAATTCATAAACGTACGTTTTTTAAAATAAAATCAATACTGTGTTTGTAATTATACACAAACATGAGGTACATGCACACGAGGTATATGTCTATTTATTTTCTCGCCTCCACCGCTAAATTTTACGGAGTTGCAAAGGTTTGATAGGTAGAGCAGCAAGTTATAGGAAGAAAGAAAAGAAAAAGGAAGGAAAAATAAAATCAATGTGAATAAGAAAGAGAGGTTATTTTTGGAATAAATGGGGTGTGTAGAGAAATAAACGGGGTGTGTGATTTATTTTGTAGTTAACGGAGGGTGAAGAGTAAATCACGGGGTGACAATAGATGGAGCCAATCATATAATGATACTCCAGCACTCCAATGACTTAATGATTGTAGCTTAATAAACAAAAATAAAAAATCTATACTAAATGAGAACAGTAGTCAATAATGCCAATTCCATATATCTGTTCCTTGATATTACGTTTGCTGGGCTGCAACAAGGTTCAATTTGGTACAAGAAGAACACAGAAAGAGCCACTATTTTGCAGGCGATCCAAATTTGTTTGTTTATTTGAATAAGTATGAAAGAAATAATTGCTAGTTATTATAATCACATAAACTAAAATGAAACATCATTATAAAAACAAAAGTTATAACTTCTAGGCATTTAAATATAGTCAACAACTTATTAATTAACCATTTGATTTGGCATTTGTTTCACTTTAATCAAAAGTTACCGTCTCTATTAGTTTGATAGGAAATGAATGTAATTACCGCACATGGCACGAAAGATAACACAATTTTGTTGAAGATGACACATTTTGTAATTGGTAATTTTTATTCTAATTCACGGTTTTTATAAGTTAATCCACCATTTTATTTTAATAAGTTAATCCATAACTATTTTGTAAGTTAATCCACAAGCGGATTAACTTAAAGATTTCACCTATTATATATCTAACAATCGATTTTGTGCTTCTTCTTTCACAATTCTGCGTTATTTCACAATTATTTGTGCTGAATTGTCTCTCTCGTTTGATAAAGTAGTAACAAATAAATATGTGTTAAAAATAGAGTTGATAGCACTTGAATTCAGCAAAGAAGCTATCAATTAGATACAATTAGTTCACTAATTATCTCTGAACATGATCAAACATGATATGGTAGTAGATGATTATGAAAATAAAAACTAAAATCAAGATTCCAGTAGAGAAGTTCGCATCAAATGTTTTCAAATAGCTTAATATTTTGAAGATACATCACCAATTGCACCGGTCAACAACAGTAAATAAAAACTAAAATCAAATTCAAGATCTACATATTAGACAAATAGCAAGTAATTAAACAATACTAACAAATCAATAAAAGAGAAAATTGTATATTATAATTGTTTGAGAGTATAACTATTAAGGGGGTCTGGATAGTGAATGTTATCCAAACAGCCTATACTCCTATTACAATATTTGTATAAAATGATTTTCTACTAATGTACAATTTTTTCAAGGTTTCAGAAAATAGCTAACTACAATTATATGTGATAATGGTGATGCTTAAGCTTAGATTTAGGTGCTAGGATTCCAGAAATAAGAAGATGACGGAAAACAAAGAGAAGAAGACTGAGAAGAAGTGAAAATAAATACGTTTTTTAATGTGGGTACACTAAATAAAATCTAAATTTCAGTAAAAAAAGTCAACAATCCTATAAAATAGAGTGGATTAATTTACTAGTATTGTGGATTAAAATAAAAATTACCTTTGTAATTTATTATTATTATTATTCCTACCTAATAATACATATTCATAACATTCGCTACTTAATAAATTTTCAAACTTGTTCGCGTATGTTTTACCATAATAAACAAACTTCAGATTATTTGCTGATTTCTGGAAGTTAGAGGAAGTTGTCATTAACTCAGATATAACTATAGCTATAAGCCAAGATAAAAGGTGCAAGAAAAATGCATAATCGTTTTTAAGTACGGTGCTCATAGTCTTCCAATGAAAGTTTATATATGTGTGTATTCATGCTTGCTTTCTTTTCTAATCGTTAATTCGTTCCTCTGTATTTATCTTCTCCTACAATGACTATTGCACTTTAAATAAAACTTGGTACTTCTTCCATTTAAAATGGGTATTTCATGCTGTTATATATATATATATATATATATATATATATATATATATATGTATATATATATATGTGTATATATATATATATATGTGTATATATATATATGTATGTGTATATATATATATATGTATATATGTGTGTGTGTGTGAACAGTATATGACAATTTTTTTATGGTTGTTAGAAGTTCACAACACGAAACGTTGACGAATTCAAAACAACTATATTATTTCTTAACATTGAACTGAATGCAGCTTCATAATCTTAGTTTCTGTGCATCATACACGTACAAAGTCAACATGCTATTCATTCTGATTACACTGTTAAAGGCTATATATATATATATATATATATATATATATATATATATATATATATATATCTGTGTGTGTGTGTGTGTGTTTGTGTACATAAAAGAATTATTTTAACATTCAACTGTGCACTTCAACTATATGTTAGGACTTTCGATGTTGGATCTACATTCTTTGCTTTACTGCTGTTTCTTCCATTATAAATATCATTAATGTCCAATAAAATTATGACAGTTCTGCTCTTTGTCACTACAGTAAACCCTGTTTATTCATAATGAATTGGACACATGAGACCACTTTACTCATGTTTCCTTGTTACAATCTCTAAATGAAAATATATAAGTTCTGCTATCTTTGCGTATAATATATTATAATAATAAAAAATTAATACAATAATCAAACTCACCAAGGCAATCAATAAAACACAACCTATATCTCCTGCATCATTTGATATGGATTCTTATACGAACTTGTTTAAGCTGAATTACCAATAAAATAAGAACTTATTTACTAAAAATAAACAGAAAATGACAAACCCCTTGTTGCTGATAATATATGATAAAATGCATGCTTATTTGTTATATACACTTCCGGCCCAAGGTTTTTAGCTGCACCAGACTAGTTCAATTGTAACAGGCTAAAAAATAATGCTGCATGTTAAGAATCGAACCAGGATTGCCCCATTACACACACATAGAAACATTGCCATCACCCCACATATATGTCAATTTTATTTTCAAAATGAATATCCAAAGACAACATCATCAATTTTACTAGCAACCATATAAAATTACCTTACAAAAGGGTTGCTCAATCGAGGTGTAGACAGAGCAGTTGACAACGGACTAGATTGTTCAATTGAAGTGGTACCACCTGAATGTTGAAGAGACGACGGCGGCGGAGGTAAATCTGACAGCGGTGGCGGAGATAAATCTGACAACGACGGCGGAGGAAAAGATGACGGAGGCGAAAACCCTAAACCATATTTCAGTGGCAACAACGAAAATCAAAAAAAGTGCAAGCGTGAGAAAGAGGGTGAGGTAGGAATAATGTACAAAATGATAGTTAGGCCCATGGCTTTTCAACCGTTTGCAAACTTTTTGTATTTGATAACGGTTATGACCGTAATAAATGATAACGGTAATATCCGTTAGTATATTGTAACGGTTATAACCATTATGAATTGAAACGGAATAATTTTACAATAGGGCATGTTTGACGTAGTAAAATATAGTTATATGGATGAGTTATTTAATTATTAGGAAATAATGATATTAAATTATTATCGTTTGTTGGTTGATTGGTCATGCTCACTTACAAGTATTGACTGTTATTTGTTTAGTTGTAGTTGTGCCCGAGTATTGGCTATTGAGCTTGGATAAGAGTAATCTTATTCATTTGCTTGCCTGGTTTGGGTTGATTCATAATCGGGGAACAATGAAAATGAACATCTTGTGTATTTAGTTTCACGATTTGACTGTAAGGCGTTCCATGATGTACTGTAACGATCTGGAAATTCAATGCCCAAATTTTGACGCTAATACATTGTTCGCCTTCACGTGACTAAACTCAAGTACTAAAAACTCAGAAAGTTAAAAGAAAGAAGTTAGAGGATGAGAAACAAAAAGGTTAGATTAGAAGAAAAAAAAGAACATGTACACATCAGAATCAGAAAAGATCGAAATCTCACAGCGGAATGAATATAATATAATATACCAGTACTCTTTATACAAGAGAAAACTGTATATATACATGCATAAAAAATTAGAGTGAACAATAAATCAACGTATACCTCATATCAACCTGTATTTACAATAAATGATGAATACAACACACACAACGAAAATAAATTAATATAATAAATACGAGAATAAGTCCTGACTCCAGCTCCTTTATTGTAGCTCCAAAAAATCCCAAGCAACCTGGAAATTATAATCGGTATGACCCAAGAATATATTGAGGAAAAGCAAAACCACCCATATTGGTCTAAAATACTTAACAGTGAAACACACATCATAAACAACTTGCTTAATTTTTGAAAACCCTTTTTCAAAAGGAAACTCTCATAAGACATGACCACATATAAACATAGCATGTGTTTTTCTCTTATGATAACACAAAACACTTTTATTATAAATCTCATGATATTATAATAATGTATATTAAATCATCTTAATATAAACTAGAAATATAGCCGAAATGTTTGCATCTCACGTTTCGACATAGTTGTTATACATCTAAACCATATAACCTCATACTCGAGTTTGGATTCCGTACAATGACTGGGAATTAGGGTATCAGCCAGCACAATACCTCCATAGATAAACGTACCGTGGTCGCAAAAACATCTTGGATCCCTGCCAACACAGAACAACCAACCACTTAACTTGATAATACCGAATATGGCACCCCATGGTTGTGATTAGCAACCACACCAAGCATAAAATAATCAAAGGGTCAACCGTTCTAGATTGGTGATAAACATGCCTTAATGGGTGCGACCTACATAGCCCTGCTGCATCTCCCCTGATTTTAGTTATTACCAGTTGATGAGGCTAAAGGCTACGTTTTTTACTTTTCACACATGGCACACTTTATCTTTGAATGTTCATCGCCTTCCACTGGTAATGTACTAATAACTTTCATCCATACACATCATTCAAGAACAGAATGAACCAAAGGCATTACCTCTACTCACTACAACAAAATGAAGTTTTTTATAGCATTTGAAAAATGATTTTATATCCTAATATAGCGTTCCAGAGAACGCTGTGTAATGACATGCTAAGTTAGACCTCCTACTTTAAATAAGAAAAATGAAAACGCTATGAAAAATGAATTTTGTATAGCGTTTTTATTTGCTATCATACAAAAACGATATTGAATATACTATCTGATACTTACTTCCAATAGAATTTGTTTGTTTCTCTAGCGCTTTATTTGTATGCATTATAACATTTATTGTAATTTTCTATAGTATTTATTCGCATAATTGTTAGCGTTTCTTGTATATTTCTATAGCATTTATTTGGCTATACTATATCATTCCCACTCTATGTTTGTATAGTGTTTTCTATATAACAACGTATATGAAATGCTATGGGTTATGTTATTATTTTTTAAATTTTATTTATCATCGTTTTAGCTAGCTTTTTTCATGTATATGCATACATACATTATAACATTTCTTATTCGCATATAAACATAACAAATTTTCACAAACAATTAATATATAAACTATCACGTGATATTTCTTACGTATCATTTTAACAATTTTTGTATATACATACTTAATGTTTTATACACGTAATTCAATTACATTTGACATATTTAAACTTAGTATTTCCTTTATATTGTTGAATTAACTTTTCCATGCGCACACATAATATATAATTTGTCATACATTTTTGCAGCAACAAGTTACTCACAAAACCAACAAATAATAGATCTAATCTTACTTTGCTTCTGATATTTTCTCCGTAACATCAACAATAGAGGTCTGCTAATGTCAACTAAATACTTAACCTGTTAGTAATTATTATTTCATATACTGACAAAGTAAAAGAAACCAAAACGAAAAAGAAAAAAATGCAACTAGGAAAAAAGGTATAATGTAATTATGCAAGGGATCAATGAGATTGTGCATTCAAAGGGAAAATTTACTTCACTGATTTGATTGCATCATAACATTATAGATAGCACCAAGCCCAACTTAATGTCATTGTTGCAGCCTTATATACTAAAGAGAGATATCATTATCCTTCATCGGTGTCTGCTGCTTACACTGTCATATCCCTAACTTGTTATACACACATACTTTACTCAACTACATCACCAAGAAACCAACATATCCAGCTTCTAATCGGCATACAAGGGTCATTCACATTTATCGAGTTCATGCTATTACACAAGCTTGCATCATACCCTACCATGCCTACAATTTTCACTGGCTTTGGGCACTATTATTCTCATTTGGCGTGCCTGCAATACACTGCCAATCGAAAAATATTCTAATCTTTAGGTTATACATGTATACAGATGATGATCTTTTACATGATCATATGTTGTTCTCCTAATAATACACTGCAAATCGAGAAAATGCAAAGAGAAATTGTATATAAGTACCCAATCTAAAAAAAGAACTTAAAGCAAACTCAACTGTCATGTTAAACATTGTCAAATTCAAGAAAGTAACAAATTACGTAGGCAATGCTAGTTTTCAAATTTTCATATGCAAAAAACAATACACGTCTAAGCCATATATACTCAATAGCAAAGGGATAACGAAAATAGTAAAGGATGAAATAGTAGAACCTTGGAAGCATTGAAACTATCTCAATCTCTTCTAGAAATAGCAGATTCAGGCATGGCACAATAAAAAATGAAAGACTGCTTTGATTCATTACTGCAATGTAATAATTAGTCAATCTTATCTCTAGATACTCAATGAAAAAGAGAGCACGGAATTATAAACTTAACAGCAACCTCGTTGATTTTATCATCTTCAATATACATATAAAGCTACATTTTTACTGCAAAACATTATAAGCCGATCTCTTGTTGCAACATGATATATTTATTGCTACTATTTTTATTACTCATACACTATTATGTAATGATGGTAGGAACAAAGCCCCCCACATATGAGTTGACACACACATTCTTGTGACAACAGGAGTCCCTGATGTTACGTGCCTAGAAACTCATATTTGTGTTCCACTGCTTTAATTTATTCCATGATGTCGGACTATTTATTTAAACTGTCATTCCTACTTTAACAACATGCGAGGCAATCCTAACAGTATCCCCCTTGATTCGCATCCTACAAGTATCTTTTGAAAGCACTGCCTTGGCTGCATGGCCTAGTCCGTAACTTTCGGCTCGGATACCACTGTTATGTAACGACGGTAGGAACAAAGCCCGTCGCATATGAGTTGACACACACATCCTTGTAAAAATAGGAATCCCAAATGTTACATGCATACCAACTCATATATGTACTCCACTCCTTCAATTTATTCCATGATGTTGGATTATTTATTCAAACCACCATTCCTACCTTAAAAACATGTGAGACAATCCTAACATACACGTCAACACACTATTTCCCAAATGTCGTTTCTGCTTAAAAAAATCTTTATTTTCTATTTTCAAGATTGCAACTTAAACAGTTATTTATGTTCAATGTACGTTTAAATCCATGCCATTTTATAAGGTTTCAATGGTTTTCGCAGTATTTTGAATTACATATGATGTAACAACATATCCTTTTTTGGTTTATTTATTTTTTGTAGGGTACATGGACTAAGCTAATATAGGGTATGGATGAAAAATGATAATATATGTTAAATGTTAAAACCCATGACCATTCTAGCTGCTCTCTTTGTATCTTGCATTTATACGTTGCATTTGGGACTTTACCAATATAGTTCCTTATTTTCTTCTTTAAACATTAGTTAGTGGTTATTCGCTTATTTTCCATCACGTTCTATATTGAACAAAGTTAAGGCAGGTAGGTAGTCTTCCAATAAATAATTTTATTATTTATGATTGCTTCAAAAATGCAAGACAAAAGATTCAAAAATAAATTTTGATATATGCGGTAATCTAATTTCGGTTATGTTAAGTTTTCAGTGATACAACATTCCATATTTATGTAGGTCTTAAATATATTTGAGTCTATAAGGAATCATGAATCAAATTCTTTGCCTATTTTATATGTTTCTTAGTTTTTGAAGATTGATTAATTGCATCTTTTAAAGATTTAGTAGATTTTATGGAGTGATTAGTTGCCTCTTTTTTTGAATTAGAAAAGGCAATAAATTATCTACATGGGAAGACATATGAAATTATTCAGTGGCTTCTTAAAATAGATATTTTTTAAACCCTGTTATAAATAGGCATTACATTGTTCATTATATGTATGTGGGAGAAAAGGTTTATTCTCTTTAGATTTAGGATTTGAGACATCTTCTCAAATTTAGATTTTCTTGTAATCTTTTGATGGTTTAATAAAAGTTTTGTTTTGGTGGAATTATTTTGTCATTTTTCTCAGTTCTTATCTCTTCTAAAATCTAATTGTGTAGAGATCCTAAAAATCTGTAGCAGTTGGTATCTGAGCCGGTTACAAATTTTTTTTGAAGAGAGTTCGATAATGGAGAAGATAAATATAGAAAAACTTAATGGAAGAAATTGGGTGTTATGGAAGACAAAAATGGAGGATTTTCTATATGTCAGCGATCTTCACCAACCATTAGAGAACAAAGAGAGAAACCTACTAATGTATCTGAAGAAAAGTGGGGAACTTTAGATAAGAAGGTTGCGGGGGCTATTCGTTGTTTTCTGGAGAATGTAGTGTTTTATATTGTTGCTAGTGGAATATCTACTTTTGGAATTTGGAAGTAATTATAAGGAATCTATGCAAGAAAGCTCTGCAACAAACAAGGCAGTTCTAATGAGAAAATTGATAATTTGAAGCTTAAAGAAGGTGGGTCGATTGGAGAGCATCTAAATGACTTTCAAGCAATTGTAAATCAATTGGCGGCTGTCAATTAAGTGTACACGATGAGACACAATCTTTGATATTGATGAGTTCTTCACTAGAAAGTTGGAAACACTTGTTGTTGCATTAAACAACTCGAATTCAATTGGAGTTTTTTCAATGAGATTGGTGATTAGTAACTTGCTTAATGAGGAGATGCGGAGATGAATCTAATGGAAGACAAGGAGATAGAGGAAACTGGGAATCCAATTGGAGAGGTGCATTTTGCAAGCAGGAGTAACCGATCGAACATAGAAAGGATATAAAATAGAAAAAATACAAAAAACATGCCATCAACTCAGATTTTGCAACAAGCTTAAAAGTGACAAAGAAAGAATGAAAGCACTAGAAGCAGACAAAGACAAACTTGATGAAGGCAATGATGATGAGATAAATTTTGGATTTAGTAATGATATTCTCTGTGTTAATGAAAGAAACGGAAATGGATGGGTGCTTGATACGAGTGCATGTTTCCATATATGCCACCAAAAGGGAGCTTTCACCGATTATAAGGAGCAAAAATAACAAAGTGGAAATAGCTAATGGTGGAGACTTGCATGTTAAAGGGGTAGGTTCAGTTAGGCTGAAGATCCATGATGGAAGGGTGGTGAAGCTTGCAGGAGTTAGGTATGTCTCGGAAATTACCAATAATCTTGTTTCTGGAGGACAGTTGGAGGCTAAAAGTTGAACTTTGCAACTCGAGGTGGAGTTACAAGAGTTTGAAAGGGTAATAAGGAGATACTACTCATAAAAAGAGGAAGCAATAATATATACAAATTGCTTGGGAAAACAATAGAAAATGAAGGAACTTCTCAGAGTGGTGGTGGAAATTCAAATTTGTCAAAATCAAGGTGGAGCCAGAAACAGAAAGCTGCGAAGACCACATGAAGGCCATTGTGGTATTACAAATAGTTCTGATTTATTGATGTCATGCATGTCTAATTTGTAGCAAACTCTCTCTTGATGGTGATATTCATGGATTCACCATCAATAATTCCTATGCAAACTTATTTGAATCCACTTTTAGCAAGATGCAAAGCATCACCAAATGGTGTTGTGACTGATTGACTCTCAACAGATGAGAAATGTCATTCGAGTTTTGGAGGCAGGGTTCAAGTGTTGGTTCCCATCTAGTAAAATCCTTGCCAGAATCAACAACGCAAGGGGGAACTAGAATGGAAGTTAGGGATAGTGGAGAATTGTCAAGGCTGTTGTGATCTGAAGGGAAGGAAATGATTGTAGAGGTAGCAGTAGCGACAGGGAATAGAGTCAGACAAGTCGTAGAAGTAGGAAGTAACGACGGTAACATGATTTGAAAGCCGATTTTTGTGGCGATATAGGATAAGAAGTGAAAGATTTGATTAATGGAGTTTGCGTTTTCGGCGAGGGTAGTTTTGTTGTTAGCAATGCTCTGTTGTTGAATATCAAGGATGGTTTGGTGGTAGACGTGGCTGGCCTGAATGGTGTTAATGGCGTTTTGTTGTTGGTCAGCAATTTCATGGAATTGTTGGAGGGTGTTGTCAAACATGGTCGTCGAGAGGGTGAGAACAATGGTGAAAGCACCAATTGATATGGTTTAAAGAAAAGGGTAGAGTTTTTAGAGGAGAAGAGGAGAAGATGAAGAAGAAACAATAAGAAGAAAGAGAAATATAGTGAAGTAGAGAATTTAAACAAATTTCCAGTCTACTCATTTCATTGATACTAAGTTGTTATATATTAAATCTTATACAATCATTTGCAAACACATAGCCTCATATTGGCCATTCACTTGTAATCGTAAAAGAAATAAATATGCAAGCAAAGGATCCCAATACTGCAAATAAAACGTGTGCTGCCATATTATAATTTGGTGCCAAGTTCTGTACATAAATCCAAGTATTTTGTAGGCATCTCATATAGACTTTATGACTAGTGTGCATGAGTACATGCGCATCCGTATGAGTATCTAGCTACACCCAAATTTTATTAACCTAAAATACAACCTCTAATTTTAGGTAAATAAGCACCAAATCTTGACCAGATACTGGATACATGATTATAATGGCAGATATTATATACTAAAACACAGTAACAAAGTTATGGACAAGAGTAATAACCAAAGTAAACACACTACTATATTCCCAAATTATTTGACTTGTAGTATCGACGTACCTGTTAGATGGACTAGTTAACACACACACACGCACACACACATACACACAAAAAAATATAATCAAACTATAGGTCCTTCAAACAGAGAAAAAGAATATAACAAAAGTCAAAGAGAATGGGTGCACTTGACTATCTCTCAAACTTTTGCAGCGTAATATAAACAAAGAGTGCTTTGTTAAGATGAAAAAGAACACCATTGCAAGTGCATATATGTGTATACATAATGATTCATGTAACAACCTGGAGTTTTGAGTTAAATTTTTATCAATGATTTAGTTTAAATTTTGATTTGATTTAAAACTCATTGTATTTGAATTTTATGAAGTGGATGAATTTAATGTTAATGCAAATAAAATTAATAACAGAAATTTCAATGTTATTTATCCAAATCTTGTTTGTTGAATAAATTAAATTAGGATTGATTATTTGAATTTAATTCATTCCTAAAATTTTAAATTTTAAATTTAAACTTTCTTTATTGAATAATTGATTTTCACACGAATCTTTAATTAAAAATAATTAAAATTGTGATGAATTTGAATTGTAAAATTTAAATAAAACTAAAATATTAACATAAGAAATATTGAGATGGTATTTCAAATTTTAAATGTGTAAAATGTTTGGCTTTACCAAGGTTTGTCAAAAAACTTGGAAATTTGAATAACTTAAATTAAAAGTTTTTGAAGATGGGGAATTTTATATTTTATGATGCAAATTAAAGTCATAAATTTATTTACATCTTCGTTTCATTAAAATTCGTTGCCTCTTGCATTTAAAATTTGATTTATCAGTGAATTGGAACAACGTTGACAATGTTTACAATAATAATCATATTTGTTTCCAAAACTTTCTTGGGAAAGATAATGCCACGTCTTCCGCTAATTCATTGATTGATTTACATTAAAAATTGAAAGGCCGTAAGGGATTATTACGGTGTTTCCTTTCTTTATACCCTCATTTCCATTTATACATACAAACATTCGTTCCTTCTTCTCAAAGCATTTTCTTCTCCTCCCTTAAACAAATTCTTAGCAAGCAACCATGGCTAAAATATAGATCTACATCTAAAATTTCATGCAGAAATTACTCAAACCAAATTGCGAAAAGTAAAAGTGACGAAATCCATCAATCTCTTCCCCCTTTTCCTCCCTTTATTTTCTATTTTTTTTTCCAGATTTTGATCTTTTTTGTAGAGATCATCACTTCCTCATACGAAACCCAAATCGACTTTACTTTTTTTTTCGAATTAGCTGAAATTGAAATAGCTACATATTTTATATTGGCCATTTTTTCAGATTTCGAATTTTTCTAGGTCGAAACTGTCAATGTTTCGGATGCATTTTTGGACCCGGATTTCTAATCCAAATATTTGTACGTTGTTGTTTTGATCATATCTTCTTCAAAAATTTTCGAAAGTCGGTTTTTATATTTTAAATTTGAAGAGAAAAGAATTTACAACAACTTTTCAGTTTATGATTTTTCCTAATTCTGTAATTAACGTGTTTAAAAATGACTTTAAAATGGTTAAAAAAATTGTCCAATTTTGTAACTTTTTGGTAAAAAGAATCTAAATCCATTCCTTCTCTCCTTCTCCTTGCTAGTTGTGCCAAATTATGCGTTTTTGCGGATTAATTTTAGTTTTGCATATTGATGTGTGTTGAATTGATTTTAAAAAATATATATGTGTAGTTTGAAGTGTATGTTTTATATAATATATATTTGTTTATACCTGAGATACACCCAGCCACCAGAGAATTGCTAGAGGAAATTGGATCCATTTCAATTTTTCCAAATAAATCCCAGGATGAATATGAGTGGTGTGACGGTGGCCAGTTCTCTTTTCACAAAGCATGGAATTATCTGCGACATCATGAGAATCAGGATGAATTTTTTAAAGTAATTTGGCATACTAAAAACAGTAAAAAAATGTCATTTATTACTTATCTTGCTTGTCTTGGCAGATTGAACACGAAGGATCGAGTTCAGCGGTTTAGCAACATATCAGATCTGTTGTGTCCTCTATGCAGCAAGCATCCGGAGTCAATTCAACACCTTTTCTTCTCGTGTGATTATACAGGATTCATATGGCTATATTTGAAGCAAAGCTTGGATCTTCCAGTCAATTTGCTATATCTGAGAGAAGAAGCGATGTCAATTCATAATAATTTCAAGAATAAAGGTCAACTAAGGGATTTAGCATGCGCTACCTTCACATGTGCTATCTACTTCATCTGGAAGGAAAGGAATTCAGGAATTTTTCAAGGCAAAAGCTCGGATTCATCTTCATGTCTCTGGAAGATAGAAAGGGAAATCAAATTGTTGCTGGTTAACAACGGAAGTAAATCTGTTCGAGATGGAAGAAGTGAGAGAATACTTGATGGATGGGGGATTGAATTGGTGACACCGGTTGACTGATAGGTGTCAGTTTGAAGAAGTTTGAAGCCGTATGTCTTCTGTTTTGACATTGGGCCTGGATTTTGGGCCGTGGAGGTGGTATCTAGTCCGATCAAGAGTCTTTATTTTTGTTTCTTTGTTGTATTTCCTTTGAAAGCTTTAGAATGTCTTCTACTTTGATTGTATACCAAATTTATAAGCACTCTTTTTCCTTGTAAGGTACCCGCTTAGGCTAGGGGGATTACAAGGTTTTAATGAGGCTTATAAAGGAGGTTTTTTATTGGTTTTAATATAATAGTGAACCAATTTTCAAATATATATATATATATATATATATAAGGTAATAGAAATTTTTGTAGTTTGGTGTTGCTTCTTTTATAACCATGAAAAAGGGAGTTTTAAAAACTGTTCCACAAATCTAATTGCCATGTTGTTTTACTAAGGAACTTTGTCCTCCTCTTATAAAAATAAAATATTGAGCGGTTGTCGAGCTTGAATCAACCCTGAGTTGTGCTTGGATGTCGTTGTTATATTCCAAGTCCATTCGTTTGCCATCTCCATTCAATGTACGAACGGTGAGTTCATCTCACACTTGACTTACATTTTTATAGAAGTGAAATTCAGCACACTTGAAATGGTATGAAATGCATAGGATTATTGTTAGAAAATCTTATATATATATATATATATATATATATAATACAATGATGACACCCATTTATGACATGACTGGTATATATGATATGAATGTGCGCATGTGACATGTATTACTTCATGTATATGTTTGAATTGCTGAGTTTACTTCATGTATGTGTTTGATATGTTTGATTTGTTGAGTTTATTGGTATTGTTTATTTATGTGTTCTAACATTGCAAGTTCCTTATAGGTTGAAATGATACATACCTGAATCACTGTATAGATTTAGGAACTGAATTGAATCGATTTGGGATATGGATTGAAATGATATATAACCGGGATTCGAATTTTAAATTTTGAATTGAAATGATATATATATCTGTATCACTTGACCTAGGTAGAAAATTATATACGGACGTCGTTAGTCTATTTTGAAAATATTTATCATAGTTTAATATATTTTGATTTAACAAAACTATTTTAAATGTATTTTAGTTATAACATTTTTTAAATTTTAAATAATTTAAATCATTTTGTAAGTAATTTAATAAATCTTTTATTATCATTTAATATTATTTAAAATTTAAAACTTAATATAAAACATAAATTTTATGAAAATATAAACATAGATTTCTTAATTAATAAAGTTCAAAAGAGAGGTTTTGAATTTAAATTATAAATTAATTATGTTAATGACTTAATTGAAATGAAATTTCACAATTAAGCTAAACTGATTTAAAATGTGATTTAGAAATGATGAAATGAGTTTTATATGAAATTTGTTTGGGTAATAAAGCTTAATAAACTGATTTAATAATAATTTATGAAATGAATGGTTTGAATCCAAATACGATTGAAGCTAATATTAAGAGCTGAACCGAAGTTTTGGTATTTGAATTGATTATAAGTTGAACTTGAACATATGGATATATGGTTCGGATTGGATTATTATATAAAACTAGAATTTTAAAACTACTATTATTTTAATTAAAACTAATTTTGATTATTTTGTATTTTTATTATTTTATAACTATTTATATTATATTTAACTATTAAAAATTTTATCATTGTTTTAAAATTCAATTATTTTATTCAACTGTTACAATATGTATTTTATAATCATTCTAAACAATTTATTTATACAAATCTATTTATTTTTAAATTAAGCTACTTTATATTATACTCGTTATTTTAAATAAAAGTCCAATTTCGATCTGAGCTATTAGATCCGAAATGTTTAGTGTGAAGGTTTTTGAATAATCATAATTGTTATAGAAATTTGAAATCAAATGAAATTCTCGTTAACAAATTATTTGTAAATATGAAATATGAAGCCTTTAATGGAATCAAATAATGAATCGATTGAAATGAAATTTTTAACGTTCGAATATTTGAACTTTATTGTTTAAATATAAAACTATTATTCGGAGTTAATTGATTCATGATATTTTAAAATATGATTTCAAATATAAATGACCACGGTGTGAAATAAGTGTTTGGTTGTTAAAGAGACCGGATTCAGTATTAGCATACTCTCTGTCAATACCGAAACCACTTTAACAACTGTGGATGTGGTGGAGAATCCAGAATGAAGTAGGATGATTTCAAGCCGGTTACTGGATTTGAAGAAAGAGAACGATGATGGATAGCCTTGACCTTCGGGTCATAATTGAAATGACTAAAATAGGAGCCATACCCAGTCCAATGTGAGTCAGCTACTCTTAGCAGGCATGCTTCTTTGATACCATATATATTACTTTGTGCCTGATTTGGGCACCTTTGAATTTAGGAGTATTGTATGAGGTGGCGGTAGTCGCGGCTATGCATTACCACAAGCCTGGTTCCGCAATCCGGTAGAATCCTATTGATGGGTTTTACCTCAATGCCTTGACATATTTATCCTGATCTAGCCCCCTATGATTTTTGATTTTATATGCAATGTTTATGACAATGTAAAAACAGTGTAAGGGTAAAAATGTAATCCCACTTACACTATTTTAATATTGTATATTTAATCATAGAAATTATTATAATAGCGTACTTTATTATATGATATCTAGTTTAACGGATCCATAGATGATGGAAATCTCAAACATTCTTTAAGTTATTGAAGCATTTCATTGAACATTTCACTTGAGTTGATTCACTTATATAAGAATGTTAGTCCTCATCCGGGTTGTTCTGTATTATTGCTCGGGTCAGATCGAGTATTGCAGTATTGAGATTTCACCTTTTGAAGCTGGAGACCGTTAAAGACATCATCTCTGTTTGTTGAATCTGGTTATTTCTTCTTTGTATTAGTAATTCTTTTATTCAGACTCTCGTTGTATTTAAGTTTGTAACCCCTATATTATGTATTTGAATTTTATGTAGTAGCTTCATGAACTACTTTTTATTTTATTTATTCCGCTGCGAGATATTCTTCTATTCTGTGTCTGCTATTATGCTATTCTGTGTCTGGAGGTACGAGAGGAGCACATCCAACTTATTATTCGATGGGACCGGAAGGAAGTGCGAGACCTCTACGCGACATGAGGATACCCTAGATAGCCCTCTATGGTAGGCCTAATGAAGTTGTACCCACAAAGGCATGGTTTGTACGCTTCCATCAAGTGAGTATGCTTTAGTTGCAACTTTGATGGTATGCAGCCTAAAGACTGATTTGGATGATTCAACGGATACCTCAAGGGGGAGGCTTCGTGGTTGGGACCCAACAAAAGATAGTAGGTCACCTGTAATCGTCCATCAAAGCATATGCGAGAAAGTCTGGAGCTAAGCCAAGAGGTCAATAATTTTTAACTATCGGGTTACTGGATGAGGGACCGCATGTTTGTTTATTGGATGGTTGGGCGGTCGTTTAGCTCTTTGAATAGTCTTTCATTAGTAGGGGGTAGGCTGGTTGGGCCTTGGACAACCAGTGAAAGAGACAAACCTATTTTTGGATATTTGTATTGTAGGCATAACTAGGCTATCCCATACAAATATGTAGAAAGCCTACGACTGAGTTTCATGGAGGAACTTAGGGATTAGGACGCCCTTGTGGCGCAGCGGTAGAAGTTTATTCGCTTTCGCAGTGTAGCCTAGTACGCTTTCATAGCCAGCACATTTTCGTAGTACGACGATGAGGACCACTCGAGGAGGGTACGATGGGGAAGTACCTCGATAAATTGGACATATAGCTACACAATATATATATATATATATTATTTATTAGGTTAATCTATTGGGTAGTAGATGAGTATGATTTAAAGAAAAAAATTGGGTCTGTCGAAATTCGGGTTGTTACATTTGGTATTAGAGCTCGATTTATGATTCCTATATGGATAATGAGCGAACATATTGTATTTTTAAAATATAAATATTATATATATACCTATATTCATAGGGGAACCCACTAATTAAGTGAAAAATACATGTAGGAAATTGGGGCATTAGTTTTTTACACTAAACAAATGATTATAGAAGTTTGAGAATTATAGACCCATTAGTGGCAAGAATGTAGAGTGTACATTATGTCTTAGAAAAAAAAAGATTCCATAAGTTAATATTTGAAATTTTGGTATTTCAAATTAGTGGATTAGGCGGTTGGGCCTTGTAAGTTGGAAGAAAAATGGATTAGGTTTATATATATGCATTTGACGCAAAAGTTTCACTAGTCTCATTTTTTCAGTTTAGACATAGTTTTGGAGGAATTTATGAAAGAGAAATTTAGGATAAATAAATGTAACTTTGCGCAAATAATTTGGAAAATACAAAAGTTAAAAACCACTTTTTACTTAGCCCCACAACTATAACTTTTAAAAAAGGAAAAAAATGTAAATGTTGAAAAAAAAACTCTAGAAAATTTCCAAGTTTCAAAATTTTAAAATTTACAGTTTTAGAAACTTATTGGTTTGTAATATCTAGAGTTGCTTTAAAATGACTTTTGAGAAAATTATGCAAATTTGTTTTCAAAAATTATTGAATGTGTGGAGTTAAGCGATATAAGTGGTTAAGAGAAAGCAAAAATAAATGAATTGGCTATATGGGATGCATGGGTGATCTTGAGTGAATAAAACATTAAAGTCTTCATAAAGGACGGATTGTGATACACTTTGACTAGTTGGAGTAAAAAGAATTATAAGATAAGTTTTTATGAACCAACAACCTTGTAAGCAAACATGTTTTGTAAAAACAGCAAGAAAATGTACACCTAAAAAGGCGTACGAAATATAGGTGGATCCCCATATTTTGTGCTACCTATTTTTTTAAAAACGTTTTGATGTTTCCTTGTTACTTTACACAGAGCACAAAAGTCCTCTCTAGAAAAGGTTCATAGAAACTCAATCCCATTTAATTAAAAATAATTTAGTGAGAAGGGTCCCATTAGTATGCATGAAAAGTTAGTAGAAGTTTGAGGAAATTTTGAAAAAATGTTTCAAGTTGTTACTATTTAATAGAAAGAAGTAAAAAATAAATTTAAAACTTGCATGATTTAAGAGAAAAGGATAAAGAGGAAATAAATAAGAAAAAACAAGTTGAGATTTTTATAAGTAAATTTATCACATGATTAGTAATTAATAGAAATTCTTTTTGGCACTCCTCGAGAAAATAGGAACGTTTTCTTTTAGCATAGATTTGCATTCCTATGTAGTGTTCTATTTTAGGAAAATATAATAGTTTAGTGGGAAATTTTCTTCCAAGGTGTTTGTGGTGATTGCTTGGTACAAATAAAAACACAGGATATTGTGAATAAAATAAAAATAAAGGTAAAAAATGAACAATTAAAAGAAAAACAAACAAAGACAACTGCAAAAGTTGAGAACAATAAAAGAAAATGTATTCTTCCAAGTAAGCTTGGAAAACTAAAAGATTATTTTCTTATGTAAACTGTGTTTGGAATAAAAATTAGAATTTTTATAAGATTCGCAATTTAGGTTTCCAAGTATGGGGAAAAGGAGCTAAAAATGGATGAAAAATATATAATCCTTCATTTTCTATCTTTTTCTAACATAAGAAATCAAATTCAGAAAATTAAACTTTTCTAAAATTCGCAAATCTAAAGGTTGTTGGTAGAATTTGGATGCAAAAATTGGATGAACTGCGCTCTTACTCTGTAAGTGTGTAGGAAAAATTGGATGAAAAAGTACTTTTGATTTTTAAAATATTGCATTCATATAGAAATTGCTAATATATTAAGAATGTGTGCATCTTATTTTCAAAAGATTTTCAAGAAAATTTTGCTTTCATATAAGAGGTATGCTTAGGCATTCATTGCATTCATGTATTTTTATATTGTGTTACACTTTGCATAAATACACAAATAGTTGTAAAAATTGGATGTACACATGATGTTTGTAAATTTTGCGAGGAATAACATAATTCAACCCTTATCAAATTTAAGGGACAAAATTTTCTAAAACTGGGAGAATGTAACACCATACATTTTATATTAAAAAAATTCGTAAAATTTTCTGAATTTAGCTACAGAACTAACGTCATTGTGTCCCTGGCGATACCACTGTTATGTAACAATGGTCGAAACAAAGCCCACATTCCTCGCACGCATATGAGCCGGCACACAACTCCCATATAACAAAAGGAATCCCTGAAGTTACGTTCCTACCAGCTCATATTTGTACACAGTTCCTTCAATATATTCCATGATGTGGGACTATTGTATCCAAACTAACACTCCTCCTTAAGAACATGCAAGGCAATCCTAACAGTCCAATTTAGGTTTATGATTTGCAGAAAATGAATTTAAACAAAGAAGAAATCTGTAAATGAAGTTTCAAAACAAAGACGAAACAAAGGAACACACATGAAACCAATAATATTTCAATGATCTAATTTTATGAACAAAAATGTAGTGTGGTTCAGTGGTTGAGCGCTTTCCTCCCAAGTTGTACCACAGGAGTTCGAATCTCACCATCATGTTTTTAAATTTTAAGAAGGCCAATCAAAATGATGCATGTTCTAAGAGAAAAGTATATATGTATGTACATATAAGGAAAGATTATATATAGATGAGTGTGTGTGTGCGTATATATAGGCATGTAATTCAAAAGCAACACACAAATAATCAAACAAGTAAAAAATAATTTTCGGGATAGAACTTTTTGAGTTTTGAAATAAATGAAGTTGTACGTAAATATATGTACGTGCAGATTTAAATTCGAAATCTGAGCGTAAACTAAAAAAGTTAGAGAAAAGTAGGCAAGAAAATAAATATTAGAGTAACATTTTAAAAGCAAAGCGGAAATTACAAGCACATGACCCGATATACGATCGTGATGGTCGTATATGGGTCGACCCATGTTGCAGTGGGTCGACCCAACTGGGGCGTAGGTCGATCAACTTCGGGTCGAAATGACATGGACTGCTCGCTTTGGACGAGTCTAATTTTTACCATTTCGATCGAAGGACGTTGGTTCTTCTTAGCACCTATAAATAAACCATCTTGACCTAACCTCAAACTGATATATTCTAAGAGGGCGCTAGAGCTCTACCATCTTCATTCTCCTCCAAATTCTTCAGAAAATAAATATATATTAGTTTAAGCATTTCTGATTCAAGATTTGGAGAAAAGGATTGTAGATCTATGTTATAGATTCCCAGATCTCCTATGCAAACAAATCTATAAATCCGAATTTAAAAGAAATAGTGCAAGATCCAAATCAGATCCAAAATATTAGAGTACAAATCTCAGGTGAGTGGATTTAAATTATATTTTTCGATAATAGTATATTGTGTCGTTTGATTCCAATTGGAATTTCTAATATGTCTCTTCTTTCTCTTTTCTCCCTTTCTGCATCAGAATATATAGTTTATGTTAAATTTTATTTATGCGCAAAATAAATAAAATTGTGGCTATGCGCAAAAGGAATAAAATTATGGTTATGCGCAAAATAAATAAATTGTGGTTATACACAAAGTAATTAAATTGTGATTAGACGCAAATTTATTTGAATTGTGGTTAGGTGCATATTAAGTTAATTTTGGTTCTATGCAAATTAATGGGAATTGTAATAGAAACGGGAAAACTTGATGATTTTGGGCAAAATGAATGTATGTCAAAAGTGTAATAGAAGAGAAATTTGAAGGTAGGCAAACTTTTTAAGGCTTACTAAATTAATGTGATAATGATTGATGTGGCATAAACAAGGTTATATACAGTAAATTTGTAGGAAAAACGATAAGTTTTGAGAAATTTCATGTTATTTGTAAGAAATCACTTTTCAGATTTCATATGGAAATAATGCAAAACTTCTAGGGATTGAAAGAAAAAGGGTATAGACCCAGTTGTATCCAATTTTACCGCAGTTATGCAAAACAAAAAGGGGAAATAAGTTAGAGACAAAAATTAATGTATCTAAATTAAATAGGAAGTTAGTAGCAGGAAAAAAGGGGGATATATGTCCATAGTTTAGTTTTTAAAAGAAGCAAAAAGAATAATTGCTTGTTCAAAAAAAATAAAGATGTGTGCTAGTGCAAAATAAGGATTTTGCCGTATTGCGCACTGTTCAATAGCATAAAAATAATTAAAAAAAGTGTCATGCAACTATGGGTTTCTATTGCGGTGATTACCTTAAGCTATGGAAATAAATTTTGTATAGTTTTAATAAATAATCAATTAGGAATAGGTATAATTTCCTAAAAAATACATTGTAATGACAGAAATAAAAGTGGTAACATTAGTGAAAGATATTATGTAGAGAAAAAGGAATAAGAAACCTAAATCATATAAGACATCAATGTAATATAATAGGTACGCTTGTCTTAGAAACAAGTAGGATTATAACACACAAGCTATAATTAAAAGATGAAATGAAAAGTAAGAGACTTATTATAAATGAACTTAAATTACAGAAATAAATTTAATGAGCAAACTCACAGTTATAGTTGTGGTAATATTATAACACGAGGTTATAATTAAATGGAAAAGAGTAAAGTAGGCTTATTATTAATAAACTTATAATCGAGTAATTAAGTTTAATGAATATAATAATAGGCAATGGTCCATTCCAGCAACGAGAGCTAATTAGGGAAAATAAGCGGCCAATTAAAGCTAATAAACAAATAACTTGAATCCAGAATAAACAAGTGTATGTTTAAGTAAATTAGCAAAGTATTAAGTAAAACAAATGCGTAATTAAAGATTAGACATAGGGTCTAATAACGTAATGATGAGATGCGCTTGGACCAATCCGTACGTATTTGGGGATGATGAGCCCAACGGAGTAGATCATCGTGGGTGTCTAAAGGCACGAGAGGAGCATGTCCAACTAGTTGCCCGATGAGACTGGAAGGAAGTTGTAACAACCCATATTTTCTCTATATTTAAATTTCTGAATTTAATAGAATAAATTCAATGATAAATGGTAACATTCAAATTTTAATGGTTTTCTTATATGATAACTTACCTTAAGCATAAACCGGAAATCTAAATTTGATAATATTAATTTAGATTTGAAACTTTTAAATTTAATATTAATGAATTTGAATAAATTGAGTAGGTTAGAAATGTTGTGATGTGAAATTTAATATTTTAATGACTAATTAGACTTATGTTGTCTAAGATAGAAAGGGAATTTAAAATACCAGAAACCCATTTATAAAGTCTATTAAAAGTTAATTTTAATGACTTAGGATAAGTGAAATTTCATTTTGTTATAGTGATAAAGAATTGAAATTTCAAATATAGTATCTACAATTTAACTGAAGTTAAATTGTTTAATGTATAATTGAAATACAATTTTTAAATTGATAAATAATAAAATTTGGGAACTTAAAATATGTGAAATTTGATTTATAAATTTATTTAAGTTATAATTTGATTTAAATGGAATTTAATGAATATTCAAATATTCATTTAACTGTTTTAATTCAATTTGAATATTTTATTAATTAATTAACAGTGAAATTTAACTATTTTGGCGACTGTCTCGGAATTCGACGAAAGTGGCGCCATCGGAACTGGAACGGTAAGTTATTGTAGAGTTTCAATCTGCATCAAAATCCGGCTTACTGTTTGATCGTACGAGAGAAAATGTGAACGAGATCAGTGTAAATGGATAATTGGGTGTTTCTTATATTTGGGCCTTATATATGCATATAACTTGAGTCCATGACCACATCATCAGCTCATTTCTATTATACGTATAACTTTTTCTTCATTCAAGCTTTCTCTAATGGCAGAATTTTACAAACCCTAGTTTCAAATAAAAATACAAGCTTGAAATTCAAATTTCTTCAAACCCTAGAGTATTACATATCAAATCGAAGCTCTCGACGCCTCGAAGCTACTGGTGCTCTCAGTTTCGACATGCATGGCCTATAGTGGCCGAAAACTGCGGTCAAAGCTTGCTGGAAATGGAACCCTAAGTTTCAATTTAGGGCTTTTTGATTCGTGGGTTAATCGAAGAATCGAAGAACTGGGTTTTGTAGAGGGGATCGATACGAGTTCAACGATGATATGCATATGATTTATTGTGGAGTGGAGCATCGGGAATCCGCGAATTAGGGTTCGGATTGGCGGTTTTGGGGCTTGACGGCGGCGGTTCTATGGACCACCGGAGGTGGTGGCGCCACCGTGGCTGCATGCGACTCGGCCAGGCGAGAAGGATGAGGGCGGGATCGAAGCTAACGGTGGCCGGAGTGCACCACGATTGGCGGTCAAAGAGGAGGTCTGATGGGTTCTCGTGCGTGCGCTGTAGCATGAGATGGAGCGGGAAGAAAAAGAACATGGTAGGCCCTGCTGAGGTGTCAAAGAGTTAGTGGGTGAGGAATCTAATTTAATAATTAATTATATTTTTAAAATTCCAACGATAAAACACTGATAACTCTCTCGTTTTAACTCGGATTTGGACGCGGTTTGATGCGTTGGGATCGTGGCGGAATTGCGAACGTTTTGGCACTAACCTGGCTGCGTTTAGAGACTATGGAATTTTGGGCTTCTTTTGGACGTCCGATCCAATTTAGACCCAAAGGTGAGTGATTCTTCGCTCACGAAATACTAAATTTTTCCCATATTTATTAAATTAAATTATGAAGTAAATTTGGTTGCATGTTTGTGTTGTTGATGAACGATTGTTTAAGTTGACATGCCAGTGTTAATATGCAAATAAAACCGATAATTAGTTATTTAAATTTAATTTAAATTTCTAATTAGAAATCCTGACACATGTTAACCAGTAAATTATTTCATTTACTGTTTGAATGAAATGATGTGATGGATGCCTTGATTTAATTTGATTGATGAATGAATGCTGCATGAATGGGTTGTTTATTCAGTACATGATATTCCATGCATTTTCGATAAATCTCAATTTCTCACCTTTGATGTTACGGGCACCTAATAAATCCGGGATTTATCAAATTGAATGAATTAAGAACACAGGTTGAATGATACATACCTGTGACCCTGAATTGGATCGAAATGATAGATCCACCCCGAAATATCGAGAAATTAAATTTAAGACTCACTTGGCCATAGGATAGCAAACTATATATGGACATCGGTTGGTTAAATGATTTTAATATTCGAAATTCTATTTTATGGAAATTTCATTCAAGGGAAACGTATTGATTTCGATAAGTTTTATTTTCCTTGAAATCTGAATATTAAATATGACCTGAAATGATTTAGGAAATTTTTCCCAAGCGAATTTGAAGTGTTAAAGATTAAATTTTTTGATTTTGGGTTTGTAAGAATTGGGTAGATTCAGATTTAAATAAATTCTTATGGGATTTAAATTTTGGAATCAAGATAATGGAGAATACTCGAAAATTGTTTTTAAACCTAATTCGAGTATAGTCTTGAATCCTTGCATTGAAATGGGTTGAAATGGGATTTGAAATAAGTCCTTTGAGCTAAGCAAACCCCATGGAAACTGGAGTTTAGATTCAAGTATCAAAGTTCGGAAGGAAGAATCGATTTTCAGTAAAGAATTTATATATGTATTTAAAATTTTGATTTTTATAGCTATTCTTTCTTGAAATTTATTTTATTAAATTCTTATCCATAACTATTTTATATAACCAAAATTTTCTTATATTCTTTTATTTAAACTATTTAGTAAATTTTTAAAATTTATATATATACGTAGTGTTTTAAACTTATTTATCCGATTTTTTACTATTATATTCTATACATATATTATTTATATAAAGGTCTTTATAAACATCTATCTTTTAAATTTATATCTTATAAGTGTAATTTTTTCCTCCGAATGGAAAGTGCTGGATCTAAGATCGTTGTTGAAATGGAGTTGAGATAAAAGTATTTCTTTATGAATCGATTTCAAACCGTTTTCAAATATGGAAGATGGTTTATATTCCACTAAATATAAACTTATCTCATAAGGGGATTGAAGTAAGTTATAGAAGTATATATATTCTATTTGAATATGAATGAATTTCGAATATGAATCGATTTGGAATAATTTGAAATCCTTTGAGATTGAATATATTCTATTTGAATATAAGTCGATTTTTGAAATACCATATGATTTTGATATAAGATATGGAAATATATTCTAATTTTAGAATATAATCGGGTTGGTATGATTTATGGCATTTCGATATGAAACTATATTCTATTTTTGAATATAAATTTGGTTCGAGACAAAATACAATATTTTGATATGAAAACGAACCTTTGAAATGTAAAAGAACCAACCGATGTGAAAGATGTAAGCGTTGGTTGTCAAAGAGACCGGAGTCGGCATAAGGCATACTCTCTGTCAGTGTCGATACCACTTTGACAACTATAAACGTTTTGACGTATCTGTGAACGTTCCGACGTATCCAGAATGAGATATGATGACTTGAAGGCGATTATTTAATCGAAGGAAGATGAACGATTGCGAAATAGCCCTGACCTTCGGGTCAGAATTAAAATGACTAAAACAGGAGCTATACCGTGACTAATTGAGGTAGCACCTTTGATCGGACTCACTCCTTCGATGCTATTTCTATGACTATGATGATAATGATGATTTGGGCCCATTTTGACTTTGGGAGTGTGTTCCGAGGTGGGCGGTAGTGGCTGCTATGCGTTACCACCGGTCCGGGAGTGCAATTGGTAGAATCCTACCCTGGGCATTGCCTCGAGTGCCTTGTCATATATATCCATATCGAGCCCCATACGATTTTGATTTAGCATTGCCGTCTATGGAGTGCCCTCTGATAACACAGTACGGTGAATTTACGGTACTGTATAGACTGTTGATGCCTATAAACGGCGTAAGGGTAATATGGTAATCCCGCTTACGCTATTTTCAATATTTATACTTTACTGGATAGACACTATCATAATAGCGTACTATATTATGAATGTATTAGTTTAACGGATCCTTGAGAGATGGAAAATCCCGTAACATCTCTTGAGTTACTGTACCCATGACACTGATGTTATTTCATTATTTAATTTAACTTATATGAGATGATTTAGTGCTGATCCGAGTGTTTGTTGTGTTTTCTTTTTTTTATGCAATACGCTCGGGTCAGCAAATGTTGCAGTTATCGAAGATTTCCTTGCCTTGGAGAACAAAGACGAAGTTTGGCGTATATATCTATTATGAGTATGGTTTAACCACTGCATTTATTTCCGCTGCTTATTATGTACATTCGTATGTATATGTAACTCTGATAATCATTGAATGTTATAATCACAGTATACGTTTCAACTGCTTTTAACTGCTATTTGTTTATTATATGTTGTTCTTCCGC
Organism: Allium sativum; assembly: GCA_030737875.1. NCBI lineage: Eukaryota > Viridiplantae > Streptophyta > Magnoliopsida > Asparagales > Amaryllidaceae > Allium > Allium sativum. The sequence continues at coordinate 329,334,921 of CM060915.1, forward strand.
TGTGAGATTCTGTTATTGTCTTTCTCTTATTTCTTTCTTTTTCTTCTTTTCCCAATAACTACCTGCATTTTCGATTTGTTTGGGTCGACATGTGTGGCTTATTGTCGATTTTAAACGGTCAAAAATTGTGGGTCGTTACAGTTGGTATCAGAGCGAGGTTAGCGATAACCTTGGCTCTGTTGGGAATTAACTCGTTAGAGATAGGGTTAGTAGTGCCCTAGAACGAGTTTGAGTGTATATATGAGAGAGCGTACTTGTATTTTGATATAAAATGATTTATTTGTGTTGATCTGTTCTGTTGAATATTTATGGGTTTTGGTTGACATATGGGACGCCGTATAATCGATAGGAATTCCTAAATACTTAAACAGAATGGATCTACATAATATAGTTTCGATAATATTTTATATGTTCAATATAGTATTATTGGTTTAAGTGCATGTGCATTTGATATTGGTAGGTAGTAAATTTTAAATTATTATCTATTATGGTTGATGAAATAATAAATTCAAAGGCAAAGACAAGTTTAAATGGTTTAGAAGATTTGAAATGTAAGATATAAAAGTCAATTGGGTAAATATATCCTAAAAATAGGATAGAAATGAACTTGAGAATTTGATTCAGGAACTTTGGAAAAAATAAAAAAATAATAGATTTGCCAAGATTTTTGGAATATATAAAAATATATACATATAGTATTAGAGGTAAGTGTTTTGGAAAGGGAAATGGTTTGAAGGATTTAAAGGAATAAGTGTGTAATCCCTTCTTGGACCTTAGAATGACTTCGGTAATGAGTGCACGCATTATCGACGTTTATTCTGAAGCGTCTAATTGGGGGAGACCACACTGTACTTTTATAATTTGTTTGGAAAAGGATTTTGATTTAATCCCATATGATATAAATTTTTATATATAAGGTATTAGAATATGTTATTTAAAGTTGAAAATTTTAAATTAAACATACTTTGAAAATTTTCTAGGTTTTCGTAATTAAGGATTTGGATTTAAAATTTCCTATGGTATAGTTTTATAAAACGTTATAAGCACTTATGTATTTTAAAACTTAGTTTTAAAACCCGGAATCATAGTACTTAAGTTCATTTGGACTAATGAATATTGTTTTAGGTACTGTGACAACTCGATTCATTTGAATTTTTGATTCTGAAATCGGGAAATGGACTTGAGTGTAAAAGAAAGGGAGGAACTTATGTTGTTGATAATATGGATTGCCGATAAATTAAAAATTTAAAGGAATGAAGTGTTAATGAAATGTGAGTGGTCGATGAATTAGAAATGGAAGAGATCTAAATGGTAACTCTCATTTGGAAAATATATCGACTACAAATCTAAGAATGAAAAATGAAATGAGTAGGATGTAAAGATCTTATCGAGGGAAATATAACTTCATCTAAGTAGAGGAATCAAGCTGAATGAAGTTGACTTAGAAATCGAATAATAATAAGGTTGGGAGCTAGGTATAAAATTCGAGTTATGTGAACTGGCCTTAATTCAAATTTGGAACAAGAAAGTCTAATTAATGGATTAAGTTAAAAGAAATAAACCTTAATCTAAAATGAAATCGGAATATGTGGAAAATGTTTAGATGAATAGAAGTGCCAAACATAAGATAATGAGATGCAAGAAAATTGGTTTATTCGAATTAAAATGATGGTTAAGCGAAATCTAAATCTGGAATTTGAGATATCGAAATGTAATATGAAATAAATCTAATTTATGTTGAAGAGATTTAATAAAATGAAATCAACTTAGAGAAATAAAATAAGTTGATCTAGAACCAATATAGATAATTGGGGGACCAAGTGAGATTTGATTTATATTAATGAGAAATGAGAAAGTGGGAATGAATTTGTATAATTTTGACGGATAAAATCAGAATTTACTTCAAATGAATGGCTAATTTAGTAAGGATAAATGAAACGACATTTGGTGTAGTAAGGATGGAACTAATAGGGGTAAGTAATAAAAAGGAAAACCAAGTTATGAACTTAATGTAGCGATAACCCATCTTTACTGGTAAAACCTTGCTTCAATGTTTGAAATCCGAAAGTGGAAACTCCAAATAATTATATCAATGTTTATGCGAAGACCTGAAATATTCTATAAGCTGAAACGAAAATGATCATAATTTTTGATGGGTTGATCAGAATTCGATGATTCCGGACTTTTTGGAAACCTTAGAAACTGATCTAAAACTTTTGTTTATAAAGACATGTCTAATTCCTACGTTTACTAAGCTGAAATGCAAGTTTTATTCGTAGTTCTATACGCAGAAAATAAAAATCTGGACTGAATAGCGATATTGCTTTGACCATAGCTCTCTAACGGAACGTCGGATTTTAATGTGCGAATACAATTCGGAAAGGCCAGGATGTAAACTAAAACTTTCTTTTAATTGCTGAGTCAAATTCTGATGTCTAAGGGGGTAAAAACTGGGTTGAACAACTCGGACCTGCATATTGCACTTTATGGGCTGAGGCGTTCGCCTTCGCTAAAATGAGCATAACTTTTGAACGAATTATCCGAATTCAACGAGTCCGGACAATTCGAAAAGCCTGAAATGATTAGAACAACTTTTCCCTAGTGTACTTTAGCCAAATTCCAACTTTTAGTGAGTGATAAACCTTGTTTTGTTCGCTGACCTGTTGTGAATATTTTGGATTTGGAGTTGAAATGTTGATTTTATGTTGGGTAAATTGTGTACTTTTGCTATGTATTACATATATGTTTGATTCTTATATGTATGTGAGTATGTAGCAGGTGTAAGGAAGTCGCGCTATGCTTTGGGGCTCACTTGCGCTAAATGCTGAGTGTTAAGGTAAATAAAAGTGTAAATAAACGCTAAACAATGTACGTATGTGTGTTGTATGGATTTGGTAGTTTGGTTGGTGTTTTCCCCTTGTACAGGGATGCCTCATCGATGATGAGATGTATATTTTGGGTTGATATATATATATCGGGATTTTCCCGGAGCTCTCCGTACAAAGGAGATGCTGCCGAAATTTTCCGTGATTTTGGGAGTTAGTAGAATTTATGAGTTTTGCAAATATAACTTACTTTATAAAGTCTGTTTTAAGTGTGAATTTAAAATAGATATGTGCTTAATATCGTTTCGTTCCCTTTTCGAGGATGAAAAGATTTTAAGTGGGGGAGAATGTAACAACCCATATTTTCTCTATATTTAAATTTCTGAATTTAATAGAATAAATTCAATGATAAATGGTAACATTCAAATTTTAATGGTTTTCTTATATGATAACTTACCTTAAGCATAAACCGGAAATCTAAATTTGATAATATTAATTTAGATTTGAAACTTTTAAATTTAATATTAATGAATTTGAATAAATTGAGTAGGTTAGAAATGTTGTGATGTGAAATTTAATATTTTAATGACTAATTAGACTTATGTTGTCTAAGATAGAAAGGGAATTTAAAATACCTGAAACCCATTTATAAAGTCTATTAAAAGTTAATTTTAATGACTTAGGATAAGTGAAATTTCATTTTGTTATAGTGATAAAGAATTGAAATTTCAAATATAGTATCTACAATTTAACTGAAGTTAAATTGTTTAATGTATAATTGAAATACAATTTTTAAATTGATAAATAATAAAATTTGGGAACTTAAAATATGTGAAATTTGATTTATAAATTTATTTAAGTTATAATTTGATTTAAATGGAATTTAATGAATATTCAAATATTCATTTAACTGTTTTAATTCAATTTGAATATTTTATTAATTAATTAACAGTGAAATTTAACTATTTTGGCGACTGTCTCGGAATTCGACGAAAGTGGCGCCATCGGAACCGGAACGGTAAGTTATTGTAGAGTTTCAATCTGTGTCAAAATCCGGCTTACTGTTTGATCGTACGAGAGAAAATTTGAACGAGATCAGTGTAAATGGATAATTGGGTGTTTCTTATATTTGGGCCTTATATATGCATATAACTTGAGTCCATGACCACATCATCAGCTCATTTCTATTATACGTATAATTTTTTCTTCATTCAAGCTTTCTCTAATGGCATAATTTTACAAACCCTAGTTTCAAATAAAAATACAAGCTTGAAATTCAAATTTCTTCAAACCCTAGAGTATTACATATCAAATCGAAGCTCTCGACGCCTCGAAGCTACTGGTGCTCTCAGTTTCGACGTGCATGGCCTGTAGTGGCCGAAAACTGCGGTCAAAGCTTGCTGGAAATGGAACCCTAAGTTTCAATTTAGGGCTATTTGATTCGTGGGTTAATCGAAGAACCGAAGAACTGGGTTTTGTAGAGGGGATCGATACGAGTTCAACGATGATATGCATATGATTTATTGTGGAGTGGAGCATCGGGAATCCGCGAATTAGGGTTCAGATTGGCGGTTTTGGGGCTTGACGGCGGTGGTTCTATGGACCACCGGAGGTGGTGGCGCCACCGTGGCTGCATGCGACTCGGCCAGGCGAGAAGGATGAGGGCGGGATCGAAGCTAACGGTGGTCGGAGTGCACCACGATTGGCGGTCAAAGAGGAGGCCTGATGGGTTCTCGTGCGTGCGCTGTAGCATGAGATGGAACGGGAAGAAAAAGAACGTGGTAGGCCCTGCTGAGGTGTCAAAGAGTTAGTGGGTGAGGAATCTAATTTAATAATTGATTATATTTTTAAAATTCCAACGATAAAACACTGATAAGTCTCTCGTTTTAACTCGGATTTGGACGCGGTTTGATGCGTTGGGATCGTGGCGGAATTGCGAACGTTTTGGACTAACCTGGCTCCGTTTAGAGACTGTGGAATTTTGGGTTTCTTTTGGACGTCCGATCCAATTTAGACCCAAAGGTGAGTGATTCTTCGCTCACGAAATACTAAATTTTTCCCATATTTATTAAATTAAATTATGAAGTAAATTTGGTTGCATGTTTGTGTTGTTGATGAACGATTGTTTAAGTTGACATGCCAGTGTAAATATGCAAATAAAACCGATAATTAGTTATTTAAATTTAATTTAAATTTCTAATTAGAAATCCTGACACATGTTAACCAGTAAATTATTTCATTTACTGTTTGAATGAAATGATGTGATGGATGCCTTGATTTAATTTGATTGATGAATGAATGCTGCATGAATGGGTTGTTTATTCAGTACATGATATTCCATGCATTTTCGATAAATCTCAATTTCTCACCTTTGATGTTACGGGCACCTAATAAATCCGGGATTTATCAAATTGAATGAATTAAGAACACAGGTTGAATGATACATACCTGTGACCCTGAATTGGATCGAAATGATAGATCCACCCCGAAATATCGAGAAATTAAATTTAAGACTCACTTGGCCATAGGATAGCAAACTATATATGGACATCGGTTGGTTAAATGATTTTAATATTCGAAATTCTATTTTATGGAAATTTCATTCAAGGGAAACGTATTGATTTCGATAAGTTTTATTTTCCTTGAAATCTGAATATTAAATATGACCTGAAATGATTTAGGAAATTTTTCCCAAGCGAATTTGAAGTGTTAAAGATTAAAATTTTTGATTTTGGGTTTGTAAGAATTGGGTAGATTCAGATTTAAATAAATTCTTATGGGATTTAAATTTTGGAATCAAGATAATGGAGAATACTCGAAAATTGTTTTTAAACCTAATTCGAGTATAGTCTTGAATCCTTGCATTGAAATGGGTTGAAATGGGATTTGAAATAAGTCCTTTGAGCTAAGCAAACCCCATGGAAACTGGAGTTTAGATTCAAGTATCAAAGTTCGGAAGGAAGAATCGATTTTCAGTAAAGAATTTATATATGTATTTAAAATTTTGTTTTTTATAGCTATTCTTTCTTGAAATTTATTTTATTAAATTCTTATCCATAACTATTTTATATAACCAAAATTTTCTTATATTCTTTTATTTAAACTATTTAGTAAATTTTTAAAATTTATATATATACGTAGTGTTTTAAACTTATTTATCCGATTTTTTACTATTATATTCTATACATATATTATTTATATAAAGGTCTTTATAAACATCTATCTTTTAAATTTATATCTTATAAGTGTAATTTTTTCCTCCGAATGGAAAGTGCTGGATCTAAGATCGTTGTTGAAATGGAGTTGAGATAAAAGTATTTCTTTATGAATCGATTTCAAACCGTTTTCAAATATGGAAGATGGTTTATATTCCACTAAATATAAACTTATCTCATAAGGGGATTGAAGTAAGTTATAGAAGTATATATATTCTATTTGAATATGAATGAATTTCGAATATGAATCGATTTGGAATAATTTGAAATCCTTTGAGATTGAATATATTCTATTTGAATATAAGTCGATTTTTGAAATACCATATGATTTTGATATAAGATATGGAAATATATTCTAATTTTAGAATATAATCGGGTTGGTATGATTTATGGCATTTCGATATGAAACTATATTCTATTTTTGAATATAAATTTGGTTCGAGACAAAATACAATATTTTGATATGAAAACGAACCTTTGAAATGTAAAAGAACCAACCGATGTGAAAGATGTAAGCGTTGGTTGTCAAAGAGACCGGAGTCGGCATAAGGCATACTCTCTGTCAGTGTCGATACCACTTTGACAACTATAAACGTTTTGACGTATCTGTGAACGTTCCGACGTATCCAGAATGAGATATGATGACTTGAAGGCGATTATTTAATCGAAGGAAGATGAACGATTGCGATAGCCCTGACCTTCGGGTCAGAATTAAAATGACTAAAACAGGAGCTATACCGTGACTAATTGAGGTAGCACCTTTGATCGGACTCACTCCTTCGATGCTATTTCTATGACTATGATGATAATGATGATTTGGGCCCATTTTGACTTTGGGAGTGTGTTCCGAGGTGGGCGGTAGTGGCTGCTATGCGTTACCACCGGTCCGGGATTGCAATTGGTAGAATCCTACCCTGGGCATTGCCTCGAGTGCCTTGTCATATATATCCATATCGAGCCCCATACGATTTTGATTTAGCATTGCCGTCTATGGAGTGCCCTCTGATAACACAGTACGGTGAATTTACGGTACTGTATAGACTGTTGATGCCTATAAACGGCGTAAGGGTAATATGGTAATCCCGCTTACGCTATTTTCAATATTTATACTTTACTGGATAGACACTATCATAATAGCGTACTATATTATGAATGTATTAGTTTAACGGATCCTTGAGAGATGGAAAATCCCGTAACATCTCTTGAGTTACTGTACCCATGACACTGATGTTATTTCATTATTTAATTTAACTTATATGAGATGATTTAGTGCTGATCCGAGTGTTTGTTGTGTTTTCTTTTTTTTATGCAATACGCTCGGGTCAGCAGATGTTGCAGTTATCGAAGATTTCCTTGCCTTGGAGAACAAAAACGAAGTTTGGCGTATATATCTATTATGAGTATGGTTTAACCACTGCATTTATTTCCGCTGCTTATTATGTACATTCGTATGTATATGTAACTCTGATAATCATTGAATGTTATAATCACAGTATACGTTTCAACTGCTTTTAACTGCTATTTGTTTATTATATGTTGTTCTTCCGCTGTGAGATTCTGTTATTGTCTTTCTCTTATTTCTTTCTTTTTCTTCTTTTCCCAATAACTACCTGCATTTGCGATTTGTTTGGGTCGACATGTGTGGCTTATTGTCGATTTTAAACGGTCAAAAATTGTGGGTCGTTACAGAAGTGCAGGACTTCTATGGGACTTGAGGATACTCTGACATGGCCCTCTGTGGTAGGCCTAATAAAGTTATACCCACAGAGTCATTGTAACACCCCGTAAAATTCATAAGTATTAACAAATAAATTAAATAATTAAAATAAGCAATTAAATGAAATGTTACAAAATGGAATTTTTGCAGCATTAGGAGTTTGGCTACGAAACTCTTTTTTTATTCGTGATATATAATATGCTGAAAACGGTTAACGTATGAAGAAGTTATGAACAGTTGAATTTGGACAGTGTGAGCTGAAATTATAAGTATACATAATTATGTGAATATTATATATATTATCTAAATAATAATTTAAAATAAATAAATAAAAGGAGGGAAATACAAAATTTGAAATTGGAGATAAGATAATATCAAGGGGATAGAGAATATTGGATATATGGTAAGATGTAATTAGAATTAATTGCGTTATTGTATGTATTAATAATATTAAAGGGATAAACTACATGTTCGGACAACAATAACTTTCCCTTAGGTGAATTTGAAGTCCAATTAAATAGATAAAGACAAGGGGACAAAGGATCTGATACATAAGGAAAAGGATTGGTAATAAGAGGAAAGCAATTAAGCAAATAAAGAACGTAATTAATTAAAAGGAACGGCCCAATAAGGCTATGTAATTAGAGTTTTCTAAAGAGGTTATATTTATATGGATGGTTCGGATTAATTTTTTTATAAATCTGACAGCTTCTGCTCACACAAGCAAGTGTAAATAACCCCTCAAACAACACTAGAAACCCTAATTATTCTAAACCTTTTCCTCCATGCTACTGAATATCATGGAGAAATAAAGAGAAAAAGGGTGAAAGTTCTTTTACTTCTCTACCTCCATTCCTATATCTCTCTATTTCAATTTATATAAGTTTAGAAAGTTGGAATTTAGCACAAACAATATATGTAAGAATCTAATTATATGTTTCTTATATTTATATTGTTAGGAGATCAATCAGAGTCCGCTTGAACGTTGAGAATCGTCATAGATCTAGAAATTTATATCACATCCCCACTTGATTTGTAAGTGGAATCTAGTTATGCTTAAAGGCATATTCATATTATTACCAGTTTGCTATATGAATTGTTATGCTTATAAAGATTAGGTTATGTGGTGATAAAACATGAAAAATTCCCAAATCTTCTACTTAGTAATCACGTACGAAATTGTCATGTTGTATGAAATTGTGGTTTTATATTGAATTAAAGGTAAACATGAGTATTGTATTATTATCTATATTTTATGCAATTCACCATTATTATCATTTTATTTAAGCCTAAAAAGGTTGAGATTTGAATTGTTTCATAGTTGAATTGGGTTTGTATCCTAATTTGGGTGTAAACGCATTCATAAATTCGAATAAGTCAAATGCGAACATTCTTGGGTGTATAACACCACAAAAAGGGTGAATTGGATGAAATATAGAATGCAAACATGTATGGGTGAACTTATGAAATACTACTTTAATTTAATATTGAAACATTTTCTACATGCCTAGGGTAAAAGTTGTAATTGTTATGAATGTGTATGTTTTCCTTTACAGCTATTTGTTATATGTTCATTATGCCATGTTATGTTGTAGCGGTAAAATATGGAAAGACCTAAACTTATATGTCTTAATTTGGATAAATGACAATTGTCATTCCGATTAGAACGTTTCCCCGTTTACACGACAATTTACGTTAATTAGGCGATATTATTGTATTACTTATTTAAACGTAATTAACGTTATATTAGCGTAATAAATGCGATTAGAATATAGTTTGAATTTGAAACGTCCCCTTAACAAATATACATATATATTTGTTTGCTTGTACGTGCGTATATATAGAATGGCTTAAATATATGTATGTATATATATATATGTGTGTGTGTGTGTGAGTGTGTGTGTGTAAATGACACATAGAAACGAGGTTAGTTGCCATTTGTGGTAGAAGCCTGCTCGGAACCGACCGGCATATCCAACAACCACAAATGGGCGCAACGAATGTGAGATGTCTAGGTGCCATGAGCCATTCATAAACTTAGTACACTAGACACGAGGTTAAACCGACTTGTAGTAGAAGTCTACGTGGAACCGACCGACATATCCAGCATATACAAGTATATGGGTTAATGTGAGAGGTCTAATGTGAATATATATATATAAGTCGATGTGTGAAAACAAATAGGCTTACTAAGCCTTGAGAAGGTCTTAAGTAGCTGACTCACCTTTTATCTAATTTGTGTCTTAAATGGTTAGGACTAGGATCCCTCCGAAGGTTTATTCCTTGGAGAGGAACCTAGTTCACGGGACCCACCCTTGTTAGTATTAAGGTAAGTCTGTGGGTCCTCCTTTTTTAAAAGTGGTTAGGCATAAAACGGTTAATGGAGTAGGGTAGTTCACGGGGATGTCCACTTCCTCTTGTAGCTTGTAAGTTTTCAACTAGGGACAATTTGGTAATTAAAGGATATGTGGTTATCGCATGCTCACCAGCTGTCTAAGGGAAGTCTTAAGTGACATAGGTGTCCTACTGGGTAATATCAGTTAATTAGTTACGTTCGCAATACTACTTCTCATATTACAAATGAGAGGTTAGACTTAAGAACATTAACGTACTAGGACGGGATCTTAAAGGGCTAGGGGTTCGCCACAGGGTTATAAGAGATTATAAAAATCCACCTTTAATAGGGCCATAAGTGACCAAGAATGTCACCTCATTGTGTCTTTACCCTAAAGATACTAATGGGCAATTGACTTGGATATCCACCCCATTGGTTACATATTTATGTTTGTGTGAAATCTTGTGTGCCACGTAGGCAAACTTTAACATATGTAACCTGCTAAAATATAGGCTATGGACATTAAGTAACACTATATTCCAGTCACACAGAACTTTATGTTCTAACTACCTCTCCTTAATATCCAACAGGTCAGTAGATGGGGTAAAGCCATGGATGAAGTCAGGATTGAAACCGATGGAGAAGATGAAGTTACTATGATATTACTGGCAGTTATTGCCTTGCTTCTTTTGGAATCTTATGAAAATGAACTATTTGATGTACCTACTGAATAAATGTAACTGTGACTATGTATTTATGTGATTTTGAAATAAATGGTACATCTTGTTTTTGTTATTATATTTTCTCTTTCCACTGTGTGAGAATTCCATTCAAAGTATTTGTTATTATTAACTATGCGAATGTAATCCTTACAGGAACCAACGACCCGTTTAGAATGACTGTAAGTTTCGATAGGCCTTTTCTAGGTTGAAATTTAGGCCCATTCCGGGCAGGTAGTTACATTTGATATCAGAGCATAGGTTACTCGATTATAAGGGAAATATACGTATAAGAGGCGTAATTGTAATTTGAGAAAACATTCAAACTATATATATAATATACGTTTACCCTTAATAAGCAAACACACTTGTACTAGGCACCTTTATCATTTCTTCCTTTTTCAGCTTAAATACTATCTCAGGAGTATCCACTAAGTGATTCTTCCTTTTCTTTCCAGATAGTAGAATGGCTGAAAATCCTAATGAGCAGGGCAACAAGGCAAGTCCCCATTACTTGTCGGAATGGTTCCGGCAGTACCTTCGTACTGTGGAGCAGGTCCCTGTAGCTAATGCTTCCCTGGCGGCTCCCGCAGCTCCTGCCGCTGATGTGGCCTTTCATTTTTCTCGCTTATGTAAGATCTTTATGAATTTTGGAGGGTAACTGTTTTCTAGAAAGGAAGGCTTTGCTAGTTTCCAATCTTGGGTTATGAACTGTGAAAGAATCTTTGAGGCTACTGCCTGGCCCGATGAAATAAGAAGAAGGATAGTGATCTGGCATTTGAAGGATGAAGACATAGAGTGGTGGAACTTAATATTAATGGAGAACGAGGGTCGGATCTTTACATAGGCTGAATCAAGATACGTTTTAAAGCGAAATTTTTGATAAGGGCAGAAATGACTATTCAGCTAGAGAAATTGATCCACCTCAAGCAAGTAAGCTTGAGTCAACAAAAATACGTATCCAAGTTCACTGAATTATGTAAGTTTGGTAGAGGATTGGTAGACATCCCTATGAACACATCCCTTAGATTTGTGAAAGGAATGAACTTCCCGCTGAAGGAAACTCTATTAGTCCAAGTAGCAGTTGGGGCGACTTTTGAGACAGCAACCCTTTGCATGACTGAAAGCTCTAGGGAGGATAAGGAGGGTGAGAAAAGAGAAAGCTCCATCGAGAACAAGATGAAAGAATGGTGGAGAAACAAGAAGAAAAAGAACTTCAAAAAGGATGCAAAGACTTGTGCGAGGTGCAGCCGCAAGGGCCATGAGGCCAAGGATTATAGGGTCTCATTGGCAAAGAAGGAGTTCAAGGGAAAATATTACAACTGCCACGAAGAAGGACATATGTGCAAAGACTGTCCAAAGCTACAAAAAGTGGCCAGAACTATGCAATTGAAGTAACCCCAACTCAAAGTCGACCCCCAAGAGACCAAGGGCAGCCCGCACTTGAAGGTATAATCTCTATTTTAGGAAATTCAGCATACACCTTATTTGATTCTAGAGCAATCCATTCTTTTATCTCCAAGCGATTAGTAAATCTGTTGAACCTTTCCATGTTGGGATAGTCTGATGGAGGTGTCCAACCCTATCGGAGGATCTAAGTATCTTAATCTGTTATGTAAAAACCTAGTATTGGAGGTCAACAATGTCGAGTTTCATTGCGAAGTGTATGCATTGGATTTTATGGGGTTTGACCTTATCTTGGTAATGGGCTGGCAATCGTTTTATGGGGCCATCCGAGATTGCGATAAGAGACTCGTTCGTCTTAGGAGCTGAAGAGGACACAGCCTAAATATTCCTTGTAATGTTAGAAATAAGGATAAAGCCTTATTATATTTCTTGTCTCCTATTTCTGAAGGACCATCTTCGGTCCCTATAGTTTGTGAGTTCTTGGACGTTTTTGAAGAAGTCACGGGACTTCCGCCCCATAGAGAAATCTCCTTTTGTGAGTTCTTGGACATTTTTGAGGAAGTCACGGGACTTCCGCCCCACAGAGAAATCTCCTTTTGTATTGACCTAGAGAAGGATACTAGACATGTAGCACTGCCCTTGAGGCATGTGGCTCCCAAGTAAATAACGGAGTTAGATAAGCAAATATCATAGTTGTTGAAAAAAGGTTTTATTCGCCGAAGTACCTCAGAATGGGGTGCACCTGCTGTATTTGCCACCAAAGCAGATGAATCTTTGAGACTTTGTGTTGACTACAGGGAACTTAATAAATTGACGAAAAAGAATAGGTACCCTTTACCAAGAATCGATAACCTTTTTGACCACTTGGGAGGAGCCCAAGTATTTTCCCAACTAGACCTTTCTACTGGATCTCACCAGTTGAGAATTGCGGAGGACAGCAAGGATAAAACTTCATTTAGGATGCCAGACGGATTGTTCCGATGGAAAGTTATGCCCTTCGGATTAATGAATGAATCCGCTTTCTTTGTAGACCTCATGAGTTGAGTGTTTAGGGGCAATCTAAATAAAATTGTGGCAGTCTTGATAGATGATATCCTTATATTTTCGAAGGATCGTAAAGATCATGAGAAACACTAGAGACAAGTGTTAGGGATTTTTAAAAAGAACCAACTAAAAGCAAAATTCTTGAAGTTTCATTTCGAAGAAGTGAGATTTTAGGACATATTGTGTCGAGTAAAGGCTTAGCTGTAGACCCCGCGTAAGTTGAGGTAACCAAGGAATAGAGGATACCTCGAAATGCTACAGAGGTAAAAAGTTTCCTTGGATTGGCCGGATATTATAGGAAATTTGTTAAAGATTTCACAAAGATTGCTACTCCATTAACCCAATTAACGAGAAAGAACTTGGTATTCACTTGGAGTAACGAAAGTGATATAACCTTTAAGAAATTAAATGAAGCATTAACTAGCGCATCAGTCCTAATTATGCCTGACGGTTCAAAGTTTTTCACCTTTAACACTGACACATGTGGGACCGGTTTAGGAGCAGTCCTTATGCAAGAAGGAAGAGTAGTTGCCTATGCTAGTAGACAGCTCAAGGATCCAGAGAAAAGATATCCAGTGCATGACCTTGAGTTAGCCGCAATAGTGTTTGCCCTTAAGATGTGAAGGCAATATCTCTCAGGGGAATGTTGTGGTGGATGCTTTAAGTAGGAAACATGCGACATTAAATGCAATGATAGAATGGAAACAGTTAGAGTTCCTTATAAATTTTGATTTGCAACCCTCACCAACCACTTCCAATGGTTTTCTTGGGGCTATGATATTTAGACCTACCCTACGAGAAAGATTCCAAACTGCACAAGACCTTGACAAAGAGTTAAGAGGAATAAAGGAGAAAGTGGTAAAGAGAGAGACCTTTCCTCACTCGGTTAGGTATTCGATTCATGATAATGGAAGTTTACTTTTGGATGGACGACTTTACGTCCCTATGGATGAAGGGTTGAGGAAAGAAATTTTAGAAAAGTGCCATAGGTCGAGATTGACCATACACCCTAGTGGGGATAAGATGTACAAGGATATGAAGAGAAATCTTCATTGGGAAGGAATAAAGCGAGACACAACCAATTTCATGGCCAAATGTTTAACATATCAAAAAGTAAAGGCGGAGCAAGGAAGCCAGGAGGATTGTTTTTACCTTTAAAGGTCCCCACGTGGAAGTGGGAGCATATTTCCATGGACTTTATAGATGACCTTCCTAGAAGCCAAAATGGTAATGAGGCCATTTGGGTTGTGGTAGACCATTTAACCAAAAGCGCACATTTCATATCAGTCTAGATGACAAGTACTGCAGCCTCGTAAGCCCAATTATGCATCAAAGAGATAGTCAGACTTCATGGTATTCCATCAAGCATCGTGAGTGATAGAGATCCCTTATTCACAAGCGAATTTTGGAGAAGTCTACAAGCAGCATTGGGGACGACCCTTAACTTAAACACAACTTATCATCCGCAGACCAATAGACAGACAAAGAGAGTAAACAGAATCTTAGAAGACTTGCTCCGAGATTGTATCATCGACTTTGGAGGAGTTTGGAAGCAGCACCAACCACTTGTGGAGTTCACGTATAATAATAGTTTTCAAGTGACGATTGATATGACCCTTTTCAAAGCGCTATACGTAAGGCCATGCAAATCATCAACTTGTTGGTGGGAAACTACCGACAAGGTTGTATTTGGACCAGACTTCGTCCGTGAATCCACTAAGAAGATATCTTTGATTAGGCAGAGAATGAAGGCAGCCCAAGACCGTCAGAATCGTATATTGATAATGGTAAGAGGGAGCTAGAATTTAATGTTAGAGACTTAGTGTTCGTAAAAGTATCCACTCTTAAGAAGACCGTTCAGTTTGGAAAGACTGGGAGGTTGGCTCTCAGATTTATTGGGCCTTTTAGTATCATCGAAAAGATAGGATCTTTGGCTTATCGAGTGGATCTCTCGGAGCGTCTATCGGGAATCCATAATTTTTTTCATGTATCTCATCTAAGGAAATGCCTTCATGGTTCTGCTATCACACTCGAGCTTGATGAAATTAGGAACATTGAGAAACTCGAGTTGGAGTCCAAAGTGCCCCATGTCGCTGCAAGGATTGTAGAGCACGGAATCAAGAGGCTCCTCAACAAACCGTTCGCCTCATCCGTGTACAATGGGGGAATGACCATGCGGAAAGCACATGGGAAACCGAGGATAAGATGAGAAAGACTCATCCAGAGTTTTTCATGTGTAATTTTTCCCTCAAATTTCCATTTATGGATGCATCCTGATTGCTAGATTGAATGTTAGGGAATGGATGCAACACCATCGCACAAAGCACTCATATAGTAATATATGCATTTAATATACTTGCTCATTATAAATAACTTAATGCTCACATCTTCATTACTTCATTAGCTTAATTTTATATATGACAACAATGATTGTTTGCAGCTTCCAATTATGCTCAACAATATCAATATTGTTTAAAATTGCAATTAGAATATGATATAGCATATCTATAGTTTAATAGTAAACAATTACAAGATATATATACCCATTTTATAATGTTACAAATATTGTGCTCATGTATATAACTGGCCACATATGCTTTAAGTACCAATACAATAATTGGTTAACCTCTTTTATCTCTGCTAAACCAAAAATAAAATAAAATTACATGCTACATTTTTTAGATGTCATGAAGCTATTTGGATACTATTATCATTCATTTCAATTTGTTGCACATTCTTTGTTTTACGTAGATTAGTTGTACCTAGAATTTTTTATATAACACTACAATTCTTTATATTATATTATATGGCATATTTTATATTGACCAATTATTGCACGATTTTTATATTATTTTTTTCACATCCTGTATTGGAAAACATAACTACAAATATTTTCATGACAGCTATTTTAAGCTACAACATTGATTATTTTACTTTTCAAAACTTGGATATTGAAGTTATTACATTTAGTAAAGGTAGTAACAAGATAATAACTACATGATTAGTTCATGATAACGATTAGGAATAACATTCAGTTCATAAGCCACATACAACCAAATTTGTACCTTTTAGTATAGATTCTAAAATTTGCAAGACATTTGTGACACAGTTATATTCAGTAAGGTGATTTGTTAATATTTTAGTCTTCATTCTGCTGTATTATGAAAATAAATATGAATAATGACCACTGTATATGATTTGCTCCGGATCAGCAAGTGCAGAGGATTGCAGTATATGCCGAACAACACTACCATGCCTTTGTGTTGTACCAGATTGTGCTTGCTTTTCAAAAGGTAATCTTTTTCTTCTTATTTCAGAGTAACCGTCTAATATGTTAAAAGGGAAAAACTAACTGTATACTCACATCTCTTATTTAATTGTCCATGTGGGTATTTTGATCAGTGCTAAAACGGCTTTGCATATAGCATACCTTCTCTATTGTCATTAATTTTTTAATCTACATACCGATACATATTATTACTGCAATTTATGCTCAAATTTCTTCCACGTATCATAATACGTGTTTTTGTGGCAGTCTGATGGTAAACTTTGGCAGGCTACTGCTATTGTTCGTCAAGATGATTAGCAGGTATGTATTTACTGACATAAAATTTGTTTCGTGTGCATGCATCGAACTTTATTTTCTACCATTTGTTAACATTTTCTGGAAATTACAATGGAGAGCGTGTTAGAGTTTATGCCCTAGAGGCAATTCATTTGATGAGATTGATAACACTGTTGATGTTATTATTTTAATTGGAATAAAATATTATTCTATTATATTGTATTTACTGCTTAATATAAATAATAATATAATAGAAGTCCTTAGAATAATAATACGGAGTTATATAGTTCGAGTAAGACTGAACTTGAGATTATATAATGTGATAAGTATTATAATTCTTAAATGCCCCTAGTCGAGTTTTATTGTGAATATAGGACAACAATAAAGCGTTAAGACTAGTATGTTGATTGACTGATGATCACATCTCAATGATCATTAATATACGTGATATTAATGTCAAAACATAAATAAATATTGGAGAATATCGTATTGGGCTGACCCGCCGTGAGATAACTCCATGGAATATAATTAACAATATCATAAATTATTCTCATAGTGACAGTGATGTAATGGTCCTCAAACCTGAAATCATTATAGTTTTATTCGAGGATATTTGTGTTTTGATATCGTCTAAAGTTATTTCGTAACAGAGTAACGATAACGGTGATTATTGGATACATCTCAAGTCGAATGAAAATTATGAATGATCTAGATGGAATTTAACCCTACGATATATTCGTGGTGATATCCATGGGCCTCTTGATTAAGTGAGACTGTGAAATGCATGGCCATGGTCAAATACTGATTTGTTTTAAACAGTCTACTCATCGATCAAGTTAAACGGATTAAATTATAAAGAGGGTGATACATTCCATGCCTCAGTTTAATCCTGGATATACTGGTTTAAAAGGACTGGATTACATTGATACACTGGTCACAACAGAATTGTATCGAATCATTGATATTATTATTGCTTGGGTAACAACGATGTATTACTAGATGTCGCTCACTGTTTACAGTTTAAATATTGTTTAAATTGTTGCCAACGCTATAATAACCTATTGGGTCACACATATAAACGTTGTATAAAGGTGAGAATATTTAAATAAAAAGGGTTTGACCATTTCTTTTATTTAAATAAGGAAGAACGAGTTCTAGGGTTTATCTGAAATATCGGTGCTAATGTTATGAATAAAGGAGCCGACTTTTTCTTTATATATGAGATAACTCAACAGACGTTTAAAAAAAAACCTAGATCCCCAATTTCTCATGGCTAATACCTGCTCATCTCACTTCGATCTCATTAGACATAATCGAGAATCATCGTTTGTGGATCTCCAATAGAGGCGCTTTGCTTTAAGCGTTAGATTCGATTCCAGCAGAAATAAACATCGTTGATTTTGCAATTCAAGGAAGAAAGGTACACGTTTTGATTCGATTTTGGATTCGATTTATTAACTAAGGTTTTAAATTGATTGTAATCCACTGCTAAATTCGATCCTTTTTACCTTCAATGGTATCAGAGCTATATAGGTTTAAATCGATTCAGATAATAGTTAGGTCATAAAATTATTACTATAATAATCTAACCAATGTTGTGAACATTGAAAAGATCGGATCTGGAATAAAACAAACATCCGATTTAGAAATGAAACTGTTCATGCTAAACAGAATTTCTATTTTGTTTCTCCTATTAAGTCTGAGTTTGTTTACGATATTAATTCAGTTGTGTAGTTTAAATTTCCAGTTCTTATTCATATAGAATATGGTTTAATATATAATCTGGTTCTGTTATTATAATTGGTGAGATTATAAAATGAAAAACTGTTTCATTTAATTAAGAACTGATATCAGATATCAATTCTATTTAGTGAAGTTAATTCGATTAATCAAAGAAAACTTGGATATGATCTAAAGCAGTGACTGGTCTGTTTACACAAATAAACAGAGCTGAACTCATTATCAAATTGTTTGATGAATAAGTATAAATGTCCAGATTTTATCATAAATTATCTTCTCTTGATTAAAATTGTTTTACTGATTAATGAATCAGTACGATAGCTTTTAGTTTAATTTTGATTTAAATGAAATCATTCTTATAGAAATTTGTAAAGACAAATGTTAGATCTGATCTTTTACCTGGAAATGAAGTTAATATTTGTACTTTATAAATCCTGATTCCATTATATATATATATATATATATATTTGAATCATAAGAGATAAATGACTGTAGATAAATGATTGAATAAAATATTCATAGTCAAGTATTTTTGATTTTGATCATGAACACTTGAACTTCAGTCATAAAATTTATATATATAATGATATATACATTTTAGTACTGATATTAAATCAATTCAAATATCAATCTGAATGATTTTGAATCATGTGATATGTTGAGAATTGACCTGGACAAACAATGATGCATATCAATTAGTTATGCATACATATAAACATTTCATAATTGATGAAACATGTTTATATAAATCTGACACTGCATTGATTCAATCCTGAATTAGTTTTAGTCGAATGTTTACATCTTTAGAACTGTTTCTTTGTAACTTGTTAAAGAGAAAATACAAGGTGGATGAACTAGTTACTGAAATCATAATGGCCAAAATATTGACCAGAATTGACGATTGTATTAACTCCCACTTCATATATATATATATATATATATATATATATATATATATATATATATGTGTGTGTGTGTGTGTGTGTGTGTGTGTGTGTGTGTGTGTTAGTTAGAACTTCCTATCTAATTGAACTTGTTATGGACATGTCAGGAAAACCTGTTAAAAGGAAGTAATTAAACAGAACTGGTAATATGAATTTCAGAATAAGTTGTTGGGTTTTGGAAATTTAACAACACGCAAGAATACATATGTATGTGTTCACAGACAAGTATGACTTGTTGTATTACCTGATATATATGTATATGTATATATATACACATATTATTTTGAGATATGTATAAAATGTTTATACAACATAAAAATTCATACATGAGATAAACAGTAATAATCTCAGTCATATAAATGATATGAAAAGTTTTGTTTACATCTATCTTTTAACATGTTGAATTCTGTATATATGTGTAGTGAACCAAGTTTAATTAGCTATTTAGCCTCTATTGGTAATGCTATATGACCACTGTGTTTCTCCAATGTAGGCCAAATGGTTGTATATTATTCAATTTCCTGTTCAAAAGTGTAATTGACATTTATGCTGATAAATGTACTATGAGACTGGTTCTTAAAACCAGTAAACAAACAACCTGTTTTGAACTTTTAATCTTGATTGTATGAACATAAGTTACACATGTTTATTTTGTATTTTGTCTGGCTCGATGAATCATGTTGGACAATGATTTAAATGTTTGATTTAAAACTACTGCTAATGTACAGTAGTTGAAAACAAATATATGTACTTAGATTTGTCTTTAAAACATGTTTTGTTCATTCTTCCAGCAAGATATTTAAATCTATTGGCATATTTAATATCTTCTACATTTAAATATGTTTAAGTGATAGTAAATTACATAGTAAAAGCTGCAGTCAAATTCATTAAGTCAATTCTATATTTATAATGATAAATATATTTATATTATAAATCTTGTTTTAGAAACTAAAGCAAATATGATTTGTAGTTTGAATTTTATGATGTATGCATGTATAGTAATGTCAGCATTGAGAACAGTTTTTAAAAGTTAAATACTGTTGTTAATAATTGATGTTACTATATACATAAATACATAAATCAGCTAGATTATATGTTGAATAGGATTTCAAAATTAAATATGTACATAGATATGTTTAAACAAGTAAGACTTGTTTTGTTTTATATATACATATATATATATATATATGTGTGTGTGTGTGTGTGTGTGTAGTGATACTTAAATGTTAAGTACATGTGATACCTATATATGTTTAGGCATCTGTAGAAATATCCAGATTACAGATCTGTACATCCAGATTTAACAGGTAGCCATATCTTCATATATATATATATATATATACATTTAAAATGATGTATGTGTTAATATTCAAAAGATCACTGCAAATTAGATTTGCAAGTGATACTTATAAAGGGTATATTGTCTAATTTTTGTAAATATATTGATATTCTAATATGCAGTATTATAATTTTGATTGCACAGGCCTTAGCAAGTATGACTTGCTAATTTTTATTTTTATTTATTTTGTTTGTTTCTGCAAACTAATAAGAATTAAAACATGGCCATTGATTCAGTACATATATATGTTGTATATATGTGTATATATACATTTGATGTGTATATATAATTGAATGCATATATATATTAAATACTAATGATACATTTAGCTCTGCTTAACCCTACAAATTGAAATTGTTTCATTCTTGCAGGGGGTGTATTTGTTGGAATTGTTTCAGCTGAAATATCTACTCAAATGGGTTCGGCAGTAGCAAATATGTTAATTTCCTATTCTGATTGATTTTGCATATATGCGGATATAATGTAATCATTTGATATAGCTGTATATATGTAAATTGTACAATACAGAGAGATACATTATTTGTAAATCTTGTTAAATATGCATAAACTTTGAACTTACATGTAATGCCTCATAATATATATACTGACATGTATAATCACAGAGCAATTATGTAATATTATTATACTTAAAAGGGTTCGACCTTTTACCTATATGTATTTGGATATGTGGTTTGTATAGTGAATACAAAATTAAAACAAGTGTGACTTGTTTTGAGACCAATCAGTGTATGATTCTGTGTAACTGAAACTACAAGATACAAATGTTGCTTGTAAGTGATAATTGAATGTGTGTACTTGTAGCATATATAATGTTCTTATATTCTTTTGTATAACAAGGCCTAACCCATTTATATTAACACATTCTAGTTATCATACTCATAAATTTTGTAACTGAGACAATTTTGATTGAGTGTGATTTACTTAAATAATTAAAGAATTGTTTTAGATTTTAGTGTTAATGCTTGGGTGAGGTTTATCATTTTGGGTATAAGTAATACTGATATTAGTGATACTGGATCATGTTTAGTTTTAATGCATTATACTGTAACTTTGTCTTTCCAGTTAACCCAAGTGATATTTGCAAAATATAATATAATGTAAAATACCTGTCTGATTGTTGCAAGAAGTTGCAAAATAGCGCATTGCAAGTATGGAATAGTTCACTTCATTATTTGATATGATAACTTGTTAAACTTTGTATATATAGGCATCTTTGCTATATATTACATTGAATTTAAATATATTTAAATCCAATTTTTATTATTAATATAAAATACGTATATTTGGTATATGTATATAACTCTGATATTGTTCGCCATTACGAATTATAAATTCCCTCTAAAAGAAAATTTTGTTATATTAAGTCATGGTGATGTCTTCCAATAATATACTAATCACTGTCCAAAATCACTGGATGTAACTAACGCCAAAGCGTTGTGCACCTTTTATTTTGGTTATATGCGATGGAGTAAAATGTGGTGCTCCAACCTATTATTGGGTCTGACTTAACTAGGCTGCATAATACGATTATGGCCTTAGAGACAAAAGCATGGATTATTCTATATTTTGAGCAAATGAATAATACTGAACAAAATGTTCAACATGCGATCCAAGAGTTATATAGAAAATATAATTGACATAAGATGTCTACCCAAAAGGTTGTGTTTTGAGTTTAGCCAAAGCTGGGTCAAGGCATGACTAGATATGGATCTTGGAACACCATTATATGTATATAATGATTTACATATATAAATAGAGGGATGTTAATTTGAGTGGGAGCGTATTTTAGTTTCAATTACATATTTATGTTAATATAAATTTTGATTGTCAAAATTTTGTATTAAATAAATATTACAGAATCAGTTATTATTTTATTATCTAATGTAGATATTAAATAATAAATAAATCGATAATTTAAATTAATCCTTAAGAAGGTTATAAATTAAATTAAATCAAATTTATTGACTAACATTGAAATTTGAGGATTGTCCTCAAACAAATCAAACGTAATTGTTCTAACAAGTATAGAGGATCTAAAACCAAAGTCAAAGTATGACTTCAACTGAATAAGATATAAATGTTATAATAATCTACTTATACATTCCTAGTATTAGATACTAGATATAAATCACATAAATGTACGTTGATTTAAAGAAATTGCAGAATAAGTAGAAATCTGATAAAATGGCAAGTGGACTTACGAATGGAAATGAAACAAAAGTTGTTGGATTATCCACAGCAAGTTGATTCTTGTTCTATATACTGGCTTAATTAAAATAGATAAAATAATTGTTATTATGAAATTCCATTTAAAATAAATGTTATTATAAAACTTGTTTTGACAGGTTTAAATTTCATTTGTAGTAAAAGAACAATTGTTGTTCATTTTATTTAAACGAAATATCTAATGGAATTTCACAAATAGTTAATGAATTTTATAAATCTTTAACTATAATGTACCTGACATAAATACCAAGTGGATTAAATTTAGTGATTTAAATCCAACATACTTTTAGCATTACCAGTTAGCCAATATAAACAAGAAAGTATATCAAAATCCATAATGATGGAATTTTGAGATCATTTGATTTTGAATTATATGAAGAATACAAATCTTGTTTATTAGGCAAAATAACTGAATCACTTTTTCACTTGACACAGTGATTGAGTGACAAGTATTGGGTCTCGAACATAATGATGTATATGGAGCAACGAATACAAAAGCTAGAGGTAGGTTTTATTACTTCATTATATTTACTGATGATATCAGTAGATATAGATATGTATATCTTATGAAATACATATCAGAATCCTTTGAAAAGTTCAAAGAATTCAAAGTGAAGTTAGAAACCAATTTTAATAGAAAATAAATGTTTTTCGAACAGTTCGAAAGAGAACATTTAAGCCAATAAATTTATTGACTATCTGAATGAGTTTGGAATTGTTTCACAACTCTATCCACTTTGACACCATATTAGAATGGTATGTCTGAACGGAGATATCGAACCCTATAAGATATAGTACGATTAATGATAAGTCATATAGATCTTCCTATAAGTTAAATTTAGAAAAATTATATTAAATCCCACTAAAACGATTTGAAGATGTGATATAAGATATAAACTAGAAAATGTTTCAGTGTGTCTATTATGAAGATTTGGGATGTGAAGCGTTTACTAAACGACTTGCCTTTGATAAGATCAAATCCAAATCTGATAATTATTTTGTGGAGTATCCAAAAGGATATTATTTCTATAAATCCTTAGAGAATAAGAGGTTTATTGCTCGAATTGGTATCCTTTCAAAAAGGAACCAGTCTTTAAGATACCGATAAGAATGAAATAGATTTCGAAATGTCTCGACAAAATACCATTGAATCTTGTATAGACAAGAAATTGAGTGGGAGTGATACAACAATTCTGATGTTATTTGATAACACAATAATTATAGTAAATAATGTTAGTTTAAAAACAAGAAATAGATACTGATTCTAAGAAAGAAAAGGTTTGGATTAAGAAGTTCATGATTGAACTTAATTTATTGTTGATCGAATGATACATATTGCGATGACAATATGGCTATTGCTCAAGCCTAAAACGTTTAACTCATCATCAATCCAAACATATATTTTAATAAATATAATTCTTACGTGAAGTTGTTCACAGAAGAAATAAACATATCTACAAAGTTACAAAAGTTGTAATGTTGCAGACCTACTGAATTAAACTCTGTCGCAGCAGAAGTTTAATAGTCACACTAGTTACATAAGTATACGATACGTAAATGATTGACTCTAGTGCAAGTGGGAGATTGTTAGAGTTTATGCCCTAGAGGCAATTCATTTGATGAGATTGATAACACTGTTGATGTTATTATTTTATTTGGAATAAAATATTATTCTATTATATTGTATTTACTGCTTAATATAAATAATAATATAATAGAAGTCCATAGAATAATAATACGGAGTTATATAGTTCGAGTAAGACTGAACTTGAGATTATATAATCTGATAAGTATTATAATTCTTAAATGCCCCTAGTCGAGTTTTATTGTGAATATAGGACAACAATAAAGCGTTAAGACTAGTATGTTGATTGACTGATGATCACATCTCATTGATCATTAATATACGTGATATTAATGTCAAAACATAAATACATATTGGAGAATATCGTATTGGGCTGACCCGCCGTGAGATAACTCCATGGAATATAATTAACAGTATCATAAGTTATTCTCATAGTGACAGTGATGTAATGGTCCTCAGACTTGAAATCATTATAGTTTTATTCGAGGATATTTGTGTTTTGATATCGTCTAAAGTTATTTCGTAACATAGTAACGATAACGGTGATTATTGGATACATCTCGATTCGAATGAAAATTATGAATGATCTAGATGGAATTTATCCCTACGATATATTCATGGTGATATCCATGGGCCTCTTGATTGAGTGAGACTATGAAATGCATGGCCATGCTCAAATACTGATTTGTTTTAAACAGTCTACTCATCGATCAAGTTAAACGGATTAAATTATAAAGAGGGTGATACATTCCATGCCTCAGTTTAATCCTGGATATACTGGTTTAAAAGGACTGGATTACATTGATACACTGGTCACAACAGGATTGTATCGAATCATTGATATTATTATAGCTTGGGTAACAGCGATGTATTACTAGATGCCGCTCACTGTTTACAGTTTAAATATTGTTTAAATTGTTGCCAACGTTATAATAACCTATTGGGTCACACATATAAACGTTGTATAAAGGTGAGAATATTTAAATAAAAAGGGTTTGACCATTTCTTTTATTTAAATAAGGAAGAACGGGTTCTAGGGTTTATCTGAAATATCGGTGCTAATGTTATAAATAAAGGAGCCGACTTTTTCTTTATATATGAGATAACTCAACCGACGTTTAAAAAAAAAACTAGATCCCCAATTTCTCATGGCTAGTACCTGCTCATCTCACTTCGATCTCGTTAGACGTAATCGAGAATCAACGTTTGTGGATCTGCAATAGAGGCGCTTTGCTTTAAGCGTTAGATTCGATTCCAGCAGAAATAAACATTGTTGATTTTGCAATTCAAGGAAGAAAGGTACACGTTTTGATTCGATTTTGGATTCGATTTATTAACTAGGGTTTTAAATTGATTGTAATCCGCTGCTAAATTCAATCCTTTTTACCTTCAGAGCGTTGAAAACTAAGTCGACAACTGACCATGCGACTCCGAATAAATTCTTTCGATTTTCAAAACATAGGTTATTTTCTTTAAAATTTTATTTGTTACAGTCATGTGTTTCCCGTTTTGATTGAATTTGACTTTCATTCAATTTGCAGACATCATCACACTGTGTTATTATAGGACGGACATGGATGTTGAATATTTTATTCTTGCCTTCTAAATATATCTGCACTTATCGATTATTCAGTTATGATTGTTATTCTTCATCCCACGTTCTTAGCAAAAAATTGGGTATACATGTGTATATGTATACACACATGTGGTTTTTTTTTCATTTCCTTTTCTTAGGTCATTTACATTTCTCATTTTTCTTCTAACTTGCAGAAATTGACAGGATTTTTGCAGACTTATAGGCAAAACGTCCACGTTGAAAGTACTGCTGCTAATTGCACCTTCCATTCTTTGATTCCATTTTTTTTCAATAATCTCAATAAACTTTGACTGCAAATGTTATGTCTTTTTGTTGACATTATTTCATGTACCTTTCTCCATTTGTTCCTAATAAAACTGTGCTGCCATTTCTATTCCATTTTCTTCTATTTGTTTTCAAATTCATTTAACCTGTATGAATGTTGAACATGCTTCATATGAGTTTTTGTTAATTTATTTTGTGCATGTATATGTTCCCAGGATGATCTTTGGCTATTACTTCAAACTACATACGATCTACAGTTTGACATCACGCTAATTTTCATGCGCTATTTTGCTTTGTTCTGTTCATATTGCATTATCATGTATTTGTACTCACGAAGCACCGCAATGATTGTCCACTCTAAACTTCATTTCCAACTTTGGTCAAATTCATCTATGCACATGTCCATCGGGGGTGCATGTGTACTGGTAGAAATATATGCATATTTAGGTTGTTTGCAAACATGCTGCGTCACTTCTTACACCTACATGCCAGGGTAGAGCTCACTTTAGCGTGTCTTTAGTTCATAATCACTGCGAGTCACGGATGCTTATGGATGAATTATAAATAACATGGTTGTACAACATGAATATTTCGAGCGAGTTGTATTTTTCGCCCCTTAAACAAATTTTGAGAAGAAATCTATTTTGAGGGGGGGGAGAATGTAACACCCTGTAAAATTCATAAGTATTAACGAATAAATTAAATAATTAAAATAAGCAATTAAATGATATGGCTGGAAAATGGAATTTTTGCAGCTTTAGAAATTTGACTACAAAACTCTTTTTTTTTTTTGGATTCATGGCGAAATTCTACAGTGTTTTCATATGTAATATGCTGAAAGCATTTAACGTATGAAGAAGTTATGAACAGTTGAATTTGGACAATGTACGCTGAAATTATATGTATATATATATATAATTATGTGAATATTATATATATTGTCCAAATAATAATTTAAAATAAATAAATAAAAAGAGGGAAAGTCAAAATTTAAAATTGGAGATAAGATAATATCAATGGGACAGAGAATATTGGATATATGGTAAGATGTAATTAGAATTAATTGTGTTATCAATGTATTAATAATATCTAAGGGATAAACTACATGTTTGGACAACAATAACTTTCCCTTAGGTGGATTTGAAATCCAAATGAAT
Source organism: Allium sativum (assembly GCA_030737875.1). Taxonomy (NCBI): domain Eukaryota; kingdom Viridiplantae; phylum Streptophyta; class Magnoliopsida; order Asparagales; family Amaryllidaceae; genus Allium; species Allium sativum. The sequence goes on from CM060915.1 coordinate 329,362,621, forward strand.
AGATAAAGACAAGGGGACAAAGCATGTGTTGCATAAGGAAAAGGATTGGTAATAAAAGGCAAACAATTAAGCAAATAAAAAACGTAATTAATAAAAATGAACAGCCCGATAAGGTTATCTAATTAGAGTTTTCTAGAGAGGTTATGCTTATATGGATGGTTCAGATTTTTTTTTTGTAAATCCGACGGCTCATGCTCACACGAGCAAGCAAAAAAAAACCCTCAAACAGCACTAGAAACCCTAATTATTCTAAACCTCTGTCTCCATGCTGCTGAATTTCATAGAAAAATAAAAAGAAGAGGGTGAAGGTTCTTCTACGTCTCTACCTCCATTCTTATATCTTTCTATTCAATTTACGTAAGTTTAGGAAGTTGAAATTTAGCATAAACAATATATATAAGAATCTAATTATATGTTTCTTATATTTATATTGTTCGGAGATCAATCAGTGCCCGCTTGAACATTGAGAACCGTCGCAGATCTAAAAATTTCTATCACATCTCCACTTGGTTTGTGAGCGGAATCTAGTTTTTCTTAAAGGCATATTCATATTAGTATTAGTTTGCTATATGAATTGTTATGCCTATGAATATTTGGTTACGCGATAATAAAACATGAAAAATGCCCAAATCTTCTACTTTGTAATCACGTAGGAAACTGTCATGTTGTGTTGGTTTTGTGGAATTGTGGTTTTGTATTAAATTAAAGGTAAACATGAGTATGGTATTATTATCTATATTTTATGCAATTCATCGTTATTATCATTTGATTTAAGCCTAAAAAGGTTGGAATTTGAATTGTTTCATAATTGAATTGGGTTTGGATCCTAATTTGGATGTAAGCGCATTTATAAATTAGAATAAGTCAAATGCGAACATTTTTGGGTGTATAACACCACAAAAGGGTAAATTGGGTGAAATATAGATTGTAAATATATATGTGTGAACTTATGAAATACTCTACTTTTAATTTAATATTGAAACTTTTTCTGCATGCCTAGGATACGAGTTGTAATTGTTATGAATGTGTATGTTTTCCATTACTACTATTTGCTATATGTTCATTATGCCATCACGTTATGTTGTAGCGGTAAAATATAGAAAGACCTAAACTTGTATGCCTTAATTTGGACAAATGACAATTGCCACTCCGATTAGAACATTTCCCCGTTTACACGAAAATTTACATTAATCAGGTGATATTATTAAATTACTTATTTAAACGTAATTAGCATGATTAACATTATATTAGCGTAATAAATGTGATTAGGTTATAGTTTAAATTTGAAATGTCCCCTTAACAGATATATATATATATATATATATATTTGTTTGCTTGTGTGTGCGTATATATAGAATGACTTGAATATATATATATATATATATGACACATAGACACGAGGTTAGTTGCCATTTGTGGTAGAAGTCTGCCCGTAACCGACCGGCATATCCAGCAACCACAAGTGGACACAACTAATGTGAGATGTCTACGTGTCATGTGTCATTCGTAAACTTAGTACACTAGACACGAGGTTAAACCGACTTGTAGTAGAAGTCTGCCCGGAACCGACCTGCATATCCAGCATCTACAAGTATATGGGTAAATGTGAGAGGTTTGGTGTGTGTATATAACAATAACAATGTGTGTGTGTGTGTAGTGAGTGTCTATTTTGACACAATTTGGTGACACAAATGGTGACATAAAAGATCTGCACCATTGGATCTTTTTGTCTTTAAATGGGAAGATGGAATTCAGGGGACAATCCAATAGTGAGAATTCATTGTGTCACCAATTATGTCACCAAATTGTGTCAAAAAAGACTTTCCCATATATATATATATATATATATATATATATATATATATATATTATAAGTTGATGTGTGAAAACAAATAGGCTTACTACGCACTAAGAAGGTCTTAAGTGGATGACTCACATTTTATCTAATTTAGGTCTTAAGTGGTTTGGACTCAGATCCCTCCGAAGGTTTATTCCTTAGAGAGGAATCCAAGTCATGGGGCCCACTCTAATTAGTATTAAGGTAAGTCTTTGGGTCCTCCTTCTTTAAAAGTGCTTAGGCATAAAACAGTTAATGAAGTAGGGTAGTTCACGGGGGATGTTCACTTCCTCTAGAAGCTTGTATGGGCTCAACTAGGGACAAATTGGTAATTGAAGGATATGTGGCCATCGCATGCTCACCTACCGCCTAAGGGAACTCTTAAGTGACATAGGTGTTCTACCGGGTAATATCAGTTAAGTAGTAACTTTTACAATACTACTTCTCATATTACAAATGACAGATTAGACTTAAAAGCATCAATGTACTAGGACGGGGTTCTTAAAGGGCTAGGGGTCTGCCTCAGGGTTATAAGAGATTATAAAAATCGACCTTTAATAGGGCCATAAGTGACCGAGAATGCCACCTTATTGGGTCTTTACCTAAAAGACACTAATGGGTGATTGACTTGGATATCCACTCCATCAGTTAGATATTTATGTTTGTGTGAAATCTTGTGTGTCACATAGACATACCTTGACATATGTAACCTGCTAAAATATAGGGTATGGACATTAAATAACATTATATTCCAGTCGCACAGAACTTTATGTTCTGACCTCCTCTCCTTAACATCCAACAGGTCGGTAGATGGGGTAAAGCCATGAATGAAGTCAGGATTGAAGCCGATGGAGAAGACGAAGTTATTATGATATTATTGGCAGTTATTGATTTGCTTCTTTTGTAATCTTATGAAAAAGAACTATTTGATGTACCTATAGAATAAATGTAATTGTGACTGTGTAACCTCCTCTCCTTAACATCCAACAGGTCGGTAGATGGGGTAAAGCCATGAATGAAGTCAGGATTGAAGCCGATGGAGAAGACGAAGTTATTATGATATTATTGGCAGTTATTGATTTGCTTCTTTTGTAATCTTATGAAAAAGAACTATTTGATGTACCTATAGAATAAATGTAATTGTGACTGTGTATTTCTGTGATTTTGAAATAAATGGTACATCTTATTTTTGGTATTATATTTTCTCTTTTCGCTGTGTGAGAATTCCATTCGACGTAGATGTTATTGTTATCAGTGCAAATGCAATCCTTACAGGAACTAATCGTTTAGAATGATGTAAGTTTCGATGGATCTTTTCTGGGTCAGAATTTAGGCCCATTCCGGACGGTTTGTTGCATGCATGGTCTGTACTGTTCCATTAAGTGAGTATGTCATGCTTTCATCTTTGATGGAGGACAACCTAAAGACTGATTGTGATGATCTTAAGATGATTCAACAACTATCTTTAGAAGGGAGGCTTCATGGTCGGAACCCAACAAAGTATAGTAGGTCATCGGGTATCTGTCATCGTCAATCGGAGCGTGTGCGAGAAAGAATTGAGCTAACCCAAGAGGCCAATGATATTTTACCATCGCGATTTTGGATGAGGGACTACATGTTTGTTTAGATTAAATGGTAAGGCGACTATTTATCTCTTTGAGTAGTATTTCATTAGTAGGGGTAGGCTGAGCAGGACCTTGGAGAACTACCAAAAGAGATGTACCTATAGGCCTAACGAGTTGTCCCTTACAGATATGTAGAAAGCCCCCGACTGAGCTCCGTGCAAGAACTCAGGGATTAGGACGTCCTTGTGGCGCAGCGGTAGAGGTTTATTCGCTTTCGCAATGTAGCTTAGTATGTTTTCGCTACGTGGAGATGGAGGTCCAGTACATTTTCGTAGTACTACGATGAGGACCACTATGGTACGATGGGGAGTATCTCGATATATTGGGCATATAGCTACGTATATATTTTTTATTAGGTTAATCTACTGGAGAGTAGTTGGATATGATTTGTATGGAAAAATCGAAAGTATATTGTAAGGTAAACGTGAATAACTTAATAAATGTGAATCAATGATAGAACGGTATATGTAGTTTTATATGTAGAAAGTATATTTTGTCCATTCACCAGAACTTCTGTACTGATCCTCACCCCATAACGAACCATAGGTTAGATGGGTGGTTGAGGTTTTACAGCTTAGAGACATTTGTTAGATAGTGTGATCATATTGGTAAGTGTTTACCTACAATTATATTTTTAGTCTCTTCCACTGCGAGATTTCGATTATGCACTGTGATATATTTATCTTTGACTTTCTGCAGAATACTAGACAAACCAATTTTAACTTCGATAGATTTGGGTTTTTTTTTTAAAAAATCGGATCGGCCGAAATTCGGGTTGTTACAGTTTATGTCGTACATAGCTCATGGTTCAATGAAATCAACCTCTTCCCTTTCCTTCTGACCAACTACCACTCTCCTTCCTCCTTAGCTCCGTCGCCATCCTACGTGATTGTTGCCCGATCTTTTATGTTAGAATCAAGGTTTGAGGTCCTTATTTCCACAAAAGGGCGCGCGTGCGCGCGCGCACACACACACACACACACACACACACATATATATATATATATATATATATATATGTTGACGCCAAAAAGTGGTCATCAACGGCCAAAAGTCAGATTTGAGCATGATATATGAAGAAATATCAGAGAAAGAGAGAAAAAGCAAGAAAAAGTAAGACAACAGCGTTTTTATAGTGGTTCGGCGTTAATGAGCCTACGTCCACTTTATAATCTCATAATAATATCATAAAGTCGGAGATACAATGAATGAGATCGTCAGGATCTCTATTACATAATCGTTTTTTATGAATGTAGCAAGCATTTGAGGTGAAAGTGGTTGGCAGCCATGATTGAGTTGTGGAGGGCATGTATGAGCTATAAAGTCAGGCTCAGATCTCAGCCAAAAGTCCTCTTCTTTGTTGTAAAGCTTGGTGTATTTATAGGCAGTAGGCTTCAATAATTGGAGGTGTCATGTGTCGGTTGATCCATGTGAATAGCGGATAATGGAGCTGAGTCTTGATTACGTGGAGAAGTTCCCTTCAATATGTGGCAGCATAAGTATAGCTTGATCCAACTTTATAGGCTTTAGAATAGGTAGTTGGACCAAGTAAGTAGGCTATTAAATAGATCTCATGACCAAGTCATAGTTGTAGTGTAATCTCATCTCAAGACCATGGAGCCCAGGTCTTTTATGTCTAGGAGTGTTCCACCACTTCTTCTGAGAATGTCTGGACTTGTCAAGGCCCAGCTCGAGCCCGAAGCGGTCTTATGACGGGTCCATGGGTTGACGGCCTTGCCAAAAGGCGGGTCAACAATATATATATATATATATATATATATATATATATATATATATATATATATATATATGAGGAGAGTTCCGCAACACCTTTTATATTGCACGTGAACTCCCCCCCCCCCCTTAATCTTCACCACTCATTCTATCTCTTTCCACTAAGAAATAATATTGAAACGGAAAAAGAGAGAATGAGTGGGAAATGAGTGGTGGAGATTAAGGGGGAGAGTTCACGTGCAATATAAGAGGTGTAGCGGAACCCTCCTATATATATATATATATATATATATATATATATATATATATATAATGAGAAACATTCCGCTGCATGCCAAATAGTGCAGCATCTCTAAATACCCAATGACCTCAGCATATTTCTCTTAACCTACTCTCTTTCTCCCTCCCTCTCCCCTTCATTCACATGTTATTTATAAATAAACGAGTGACTAGATTTAAAGGACAACACATGTGTTATGGAGCATGAACACATATATGAGCAGCGTTATGTTGCACCCCAAAGAGTGCAGCACCATCAAATTCTCCTATTTTTCACTAAACAACTCACTTTCCACTAACTGTTTCTGCCGTCCATCTGTTAGTTTAATATAAACGAGTGGTTGTGATTTGAGTGCAAACAATGCGCCATGAAATATGAATGTCATATGACCCTACGATACGCATGCGTACACACATAGAAATGCAGGTGGAGCATACTTGAGGATTTCATGTTTTATAGCACTCCTACCCGTCAGTGAGTTACACCAATCCAAATTCAACAAGAATATGTGAATGTTTAATCCACATATATATTATCATCTATTCAAAATTTGAGATTGTTCCGAGATTTGCTACATTTTCAAAATTTTAATACAATTATTCATCGTTCAGACATTTATTCGAACCATGAAATTTAAATATCAAATATATTATTCTGTATATGTCAGAACGAACTCAAATTTTGGATATATGATAATATATATGTGGATTGAACATTTACAAATTTTTATTGAATTTAGATTGGTGTAGCTCGCGAATGGATAGAGATGCTAAAAAGATGATACAAGACACGAGTGCCCCGGAACACTACTCTACATACACATAACAAAAACATTAATTGATCATCGGGACATAACACAAACTTCAACTTTTTTTACAGTGAAATATTTTCTTGACCATAATGTTTATAAACTATATTTATTTCATCAAAATGTATATATCCCATGTATTTTCCAAATCAAGTAGTACATAAAAGCATGTAAGACGGTTTTGCATGGTAATTGCATTGAACAGTAATTAAATTTAAAATTCAAGTGGAAACATTACCAAAGTAGTAATTTATATTTACAAAACAAATTTCCAATCAAAATTCAAACAAACAATATTTTTTAAGTATTCAACCATCAGTGTTCATTATTCAGTTCCAGTACCCGGCTTTCCAAACAAACAAAACCCATTTAAAGCTACTGTTAGATCTAGGAGGAGTTAAAAGCTTGGAGAATTATGACTACAAGAAGAGCAGCAGGAGACAAAGAGAATAAATGTGGGAGACCGAAGAAGTGGGGCATTTCATCTTATGAGGCCAAGCAACGGCCCAAAAATTTCCCCCAGTCAAACTTCAATCCTAGCCGGTCCTTTATTTTTCGTGTGGGCTTTATGGATAACGGTCCAAATTACAAAATAAATGCGTCTATCAAAGGAATGGGTCTCAGATCCAATTCGTAATTTAATTATCCAACCCATTAATGGTCCACTATGGATAAAAATTAGCTAATTAAAACAAGAAATTTAATTGAAAAAAAAGAAGAAAAAAAAAAAAAAAAAAAAAAAAGAAATCGAAAATTAAATATGCTAACTTGAATTTAGCAACCAGCGACGGATGATCCTTCTCATTAAAGAATTCGTCTTGCTTCATTCATCAATAAAATTAAGCTAAAAGAAGGCTTCTTTATCTTTCGGAATCAAAGCAACGCAATGATATAACTAGCCAGTAATTCAAAATATACTACACATCCAGTACCCAAAATTCAGAACGCATAAGCTAAACAAAAGCCATAACACTTAACAGTCTTCGCAACCTCGTACCGCTACCAAAGGAAACGAGAAGCAGAGCCATCATCGAAATTGAGAGCATAGCTAAAAGGATCGTACTGAAAACTGAACCTCTTATTCTGCTTCCGATGATTCTTCTTCCAGCACTTAAACTCTGCTTTGAGCCTCCAGTACGCACTCCTTATCTTCTTCTTCCCTTCTTCAATCATCGCATTTCCGCTCTCTAACGTCAGAACCATCCTGTTGATGCTCACTGCCATTGATTCTGGATGATGCTTCTTTATCAAAGATTTGTTTGGATGCAAAAAGATATTGTAGAAGGGGGATATTTATGGTGATATTTTTAAAAAGATGAGGAGAAATGAGAGGATTTAAACAGAGAATAAGGGATTGATGAGAAAGATTGAAGTAGATGTGAGAGGGAAACGAGGGAAAAGATTCTCCTTTTCTTGGGGGCTTTCTGGTTTTTTCTTGGACTAAGAGTTTTTTTACTTTTACATATTTGAAGTGATTTTACCCAGATTGTATAGAGGGATAGAGTATATGCACCCATGGTTTTCTTTTTTAAAACCTAACCTAAAACCTACTTTGGATAACATAAAATGCTGTTTTTTTTTTTCATTTAATTGTAAATGATATAGCCAAGTTTAGGTGATAAAATATGCCTGTCTTGTTTTTCTCTGTGTCATATAGTGAGATAATCTGTAGGGTATGTGAGAGTAAGAAAAGAAAGAAAGTGCAAAGTGCATGTAGGGATAAGGAATTCTTGTCATTTTGCTGCAGGGAATATCACCAATTTGTCAATGCTGTGCGACATTGGTGGTTGAAAGTAATATAGAATTTTACCTTTTCTGTTTCTGGTGATATTCTCTTCTCTAATTTAAGTAAATTAGGTTTTCTATTTCATGGTGAAGGTGGAAATATTTCTCTTCACACCATTTAATTTGTCCCTGAAAAGATTAAAAACAAAAGCCAGGATGGAAAGAAAAAAAAGAAACCACCTTTGCATGCATCAGCTACATGGCTTTTTTTAGAAAATTTCACACCTTGCTTAAATTTGTAAACATAAAACTATAATTGCTAGCTGCATTTTACATGCATTTTTCATACTAGCTAGTGAAACAGTTAATATTAATCTTTTGGTTACTCAACTCATGTATAATAACTACAGTCTACAGGTTGTCATGACAAATGAATTTACAAGTGAATTTACCAGCGATGAAGAGACACAATGGTAACTTTGAGTTTATAGTGAAGAAAGTAGAAATGAGAGTGAACTTCACATTTAAGCAGTAGGCTTTACTGTGTGTCTCGGTGACCGAGAATTCTATGTATTAAATGCACAGTTTTATTGGAGGAGGAGCCCTAAACATATGTATGACAAGTTGGAAGCTAAAGAAGAGGAAAAAAAATCGAAAATAAAAGCAGGCTCAGGTCAGGAATCACGTTCTATTGTCTCGATAACTGAGCTATATAATATATGCAGGTCCGTACGTTAGGTTTATTGAGTGGTCGGATCAGCCAACATGTAAACACGTCCGCCCATTCGTTTTGTTTTGTTTTGTTTCTTTCCGCTTTGACCCAAACTGTGTTTATTGCTGCATGTTGATCATATGAGATCGGGCTATGGCAGACATATTCGTATAAATTATGTTGTTTTGTGTTTTAAATAAAATTGATTGGACATGAACGAACGTTTTCAAAAACGAACACGAATGGATTCGGATAGACATTACTTTTTGTATCAAATTTTATATTCTTCATTAGATTTTTTTCATGGCTATATATTGAAGTACAAGAAATTTAGACGAACAACACATATTACATGTAATTTTTTTTCATACACATTTTGTTAATTTTCTCGTGTCATAAATGAAAATCGAACAGACTTATTTCGCCCACGAACATCGGACACTCGTACAAAATTTACAGTTCTAGCTATGTTTGACAAATGAAAATACCTTGTTACTCTTCATGACACCTCGATACGTCAGCCGCTTCAAAAAGGCATCAAAAAGCTATCCATTTGTGATTGATTAAGGCAATAATTAATCATTTTTTAATTTCTAAAATCAATAATTTATGCAAATAAACTAGTATGAGATGTTATCGTTTTGCTTTGCAATTGTTAAATAGATTCTTAGGCTGAATAAACATCCGGAAGATGATTCCTAAAGGACGTAGGAACTTGAGAAACTACTGAAATCAAACAAGAATTATACGTTGAAAGTTAAAAATTGCAAACAAACTTATATTGGCCAGGGACTAAGAATATTTTGTCCATTTTGAACCATACGTCCACTTTGAAAGTTCGACTTTAATCTTTATTGCAAAATATGATTAATAAATACACTTAAGACTAATCGTAACAACCCAATATTTTACGCACCGTGGTGTCGTAAAATAATTCTATTTAATTCATCTAAGGTCATATGACTATAATACTTTGCGATATATTTCTTAGACCTATTTTATACACCTTTAATTTCCCCAAAATGTATGTATGATCATTTTTGTCTAAGAAAATCTTATTTTGGATATAACTTTTAATATGAGTCAAATTAGTTGCTCTAAATGTTTCCTTTCTTTAAGATGGTCAGTTATGTTACTAATCGTTGCAGAAAAGTGGTGAATGAAAATATATTTAAGATCCTAGTTTGGCAAAAATTGGAGAGAAGAACATGTTTATATATATCGTTTTCCGTCAACTTATATTAGCTTCCAGGGTCAAATAATTTAAGAGAGAGGGAGGACCAATATGGCCATGGATTAAGATATGCGCGTTGTCCTCCTATATCGTACTAGGCTCGCTGGTGCTGGTCTAATAAGACTAGACCGTCTTATTTTCTCATGTTAAATTCAAGCAGCATATTTAAATGGACATGACCATTCACATCAACAATAAACTGTTATAGATGACTGTTTAGTTTAAACAATTTGTTTAAATGGATGCGACCTTAAAAAATGTTGCATAATTGATATTGCGACAAACTTGTTTATTGCAAATAACCGGCGAACCGAAACAACTGTTAGTCATTGCAAAATGACGAACGAATAAAAACCACTGCCTAACGTTGCAAATTATTGACGAATGGATACGACTGTTGGGTTGCAAATAATTAATGAATAGTAATGACAATTGGATGTTACTGAAATAGACATAGCTTTCTGTGCAACCATTGAAGGCTATAAAATGAGGGGAATGCTGATTAAATTCTTGTTCCATTTTTCCTGTGTCTTCTTCATCTTCACTCTGTTTTCAAATGAAAGCAACTATAAAATCACGTGTTCGACACGCTTGTTACAATCTCGTGGAGCTTATTCTATTGTATCTTGGAAAACTTTCCAAATAAAGTTTAAGGGGGGTCACTAAGACAAACATCAGGATTGCTTACTGTTTTGTATTTTATCTTATTATTGTACAACTGTGTACAGATTTACTTACAGTTCTGACACTGTAATTTTTTATTTACTATTTTGGATAGATAACCATTTACATCTTAAAATTTTACTTTTTTTTACTGAAACAGAAATGGCTACAACTGAGCTATCGTTAAAAACTGCTACTTACAATCAACCTGATCCATTCAAAGGAGATGATGATGATTTCCATACTTCACAAATTTAGATGATGTTCTAACTAACTACGTTGTGATTGCAAAGATATCTCGAGGAGGAGGAATGTGTGTCTGCATCAGGCCAAACCGAGGAAACACAAAAAAATTATTTCTCACCATTGAAGCATGGAAGAATTCAGATTTTCTATGCAAGAATTACTTCTTAAATATTCTGGAAAAGGAACTATACAAAGTGTATCAGCCTCGTCAGACAGCAAAGGCTCTCTAGAATAGACTTGACGCAAAATACAAGAATTAACATCACTCTAAAGAAATTCATCATAGATAAATTCATGGACCACAAGATGAGAGACTCCAAATTTGTGACTACTCAATTACATGAATTACAAATTATCATCCATGAACTTGAATCAGATGGCCATCAAGTTGGAGAATCTTTCTTAGTTGAAGCAATAATAAGAAAGCAACCTCTGTCGTAGGAAGACTCTACAACTATCTAAAGCATAAAAAGAACGAAATTTCCTTACAAGTCCTCATTGTTGGACTGAAGATAAAATAAGGCAACCATTGGACTACAAAAAAAAGCCAAAGGGACATCTGTTACAAAAAGGTCAAAGAAAAAATGACACTTTAGCAATAAGAAAAGGAAGAATTTACCACAAAAGAGAAAAATAATGGCGAAAAAATCCAACGAAAGTGGGAAGCTCGAAAGGTTTAATGACACACATATTAGGTTTGTGGCAAGATAGGACATGTCATTAAAGATTCACAGCCTCAGTAAGTTTTATATGATTACAAGAGTTGCACTGGTCAACTCATAAACTCCTCCTAAAGCTCCATTATCTGATCTTCTCATGCATCCCTGCCCATAAAGAGAGGCTTCGGGAAGAGACTAATTTTGCCTTATGTGACCTTCGCATCTCCTACTTAGGTGTTCAACTTTACCGGGGTCAGAAAATCACTCTTACTTTAGGGATCCGATTGTCAAATCACTCTCTACTTTAAGGACACAATTAAAGATAATGATGATTGGAGTCCGTAACGACTCGGATTTTCAGCCATTTAATTTTGAACATTTAAAATTTGTTTTAAATGTTGAATTAGAAAAATAGAAATTTTTATATGGAGTTTATCGATTTAATAGGCAAAATACGATTTGATTTTGAATATATCAAATTATCGTATTACGGAAAAGAAAAGTAATTGAATCCTAAGTTAAAAATGAATCAAAAACGATTCTGACAATTAATATTAATTCTATTTTAATATTACGATAATAATACTTTATTATCAATGGATTTGATTTTGAAATTGATTTATGTTTTATCGATTTAAGTTAACATGTGAAATGAGCAATTTCCAAACAAACTTGGATTTCCACAAAACTAATTTTACAAAATCCATAATGGTTAATTATTGTAATATTTCAAGTTTCGAGTCAACTGGAGTTGTTATGTGATCGTGCGTAATATAAATGCATATTGATTTACGTTTTAAAATTAATATAGGCATCTTTCAGATGGTCTCGGAATTCGACGAAACTAGTTCCATCGAGTCCATAATATTTAAATATAGTATGATGTCAAATTTTGTCTCAATCAGACGATATACGTGGTCGTGCGAGCTTAAAACGTCAAGAGCGAATATATTTGAATCAAATAATAAAATATATCTTCGCTATAAATGTGTCCTAAACTTACCCTAACCCTAACCTAATTCACAGAATGTAGCTGCCACCTCCTCTTGATTTCAATTAATTAAATCTCCAAAGTGGTGAAGAATTAGCTGAAGTCGATAACTGGAAAGTTATATCGGATATTGAGCTCGACATACTGATGGAGTTTGGTGGCACTCGGTGCACTGGTGTGGCCAGAAATTGGTGATCAATGTGATGATGGTAGTTGAGGTTTTTGGTGGATTGCCAGAGCTAGGTTTCATGATAGGTGATGGGGTCTGAAGAGAAGAGGAGGGAGAAGTTGAGGCCGAGGTGTAGGTGGTGGTATGGTCCGGTGCAGTGGTTTGTGGTGTCGTGGGGAGCGAATTAAACGTTTACAGTTCATATTGGAGTTTCAACGATTTAAGGTGGAGTTAGGGGAGTGGATCCAGGCGTGGGTAGCTGGCGACATGGCAGAGGTTGTGGCATAGATGGTCGACGGTCCAGTTGCATGTGGTGGGTGCGGCGGCGATTTGAAAGGGGTTGTATTCTTTTTTTCGAACTGGAAATAAGTCGCGATTTTGAACAGTTTTAGGCCATCGGTTATTAAGTTAATATAGGTAATTAACGACTAATGATGTAGTTAGTTTAATTCTAATTAATTTAATTCGAATAAATGTATAATATCCATATTTATTTCATACGATACCAGATTTAAGGGAAACAAGATCCGTTGGAATTGTATGGATAATATCTACGAGTACGTGCTGGATTGGTTGGCTTTAGAGCTACTGGGAATTTCACTACAACAATAATATAAAATTGAGACGAAGTCTAGAGACATTTGATATTTTTGTCTTTAAACAAGGTCTAATTTGATACAAATTAGGTGCGTCTCTATTTATTATTACAAAGACCAAATCATGGTTTTAAATGGGTCCCAATTAATACATGTCCATTTGAAAATACCTGATTTCATCGTGTCCTTTAATCAATCCCTTACTCTCCACATTTTTAGCTATAAACGTGTGCAATTTCTCCCCCAAAAACACGATTACCTGCATCATCTCCTCACGAGATAAACTCTTCTCACAAAAATGACGGAAAAAAAGGTAAAATTCATCTTTCAAGTCGTCGGCAAATCTGATTAAAGAAAGCAGCGGTTAGTTTTCTCCTCCCCGATCTACTTGTAAATCTATATGCTTTCTATGTATAATTAGTTTTTGTAATTGTTTTGCACTAATTTGTCTACAAATGTTGAATGGTTTTACCTATTATTAATAGTTATTTCAGTATCAGTCTTCTAAAATCAATTGACATGCTATTTTTTTCTTAATTTTATGTCTTTGAATACTTCTGGATGAAGCTGGTTAGGAGGAGGTTAGGGGGAAGGGAAAAGACACACATGCGAAGGAACGGTAGAGATGCCATGCAAAGAGGCTTGAAGAAAGCGGCGTTAATCCTTATGAGATTGGAATCATAACTCCTTACTCTGCACAGGTCATCTGTTTATAAATGTTGCGGGGTAAAGAGTCTGCACTGAAAGATTAAGAAATTTCTATAGTGGACGAGTTCCAGGGCAGAGAAAAAGAAGCCATCATCATATCAATGGTTCAATGACTAGAGAAAGAAGCAGATCTAGGACCTCGTATAGCCAAAATTGGGTCGAAGGGTGCTAGTATGGGATCTGGATCTTTGAAGAAATCAGAAAAATCTGCTGTAGATGGTAATAAATGATGGGGATTGGAGACTTCAGAGTGTATTTGCAGCGTGGGTTGCAAGTGTTGTAACACGATTCATCTTCTGTAATTTTTTTGTTTGGATTTTGACATGGATTTACGGTTGTAAGACTCAAGCTTTTTAGATTTGAAATACTGTACTTAATTTCTATGGTTCAGCAAATGATAATTTATTGTATTTGTTTGTGCATTCTTTCTGCTGTTGGCATTGCGAATGTGAATGGAAACATTGATGTCCAACTTTGAACTACATGTTTGATGGAGAACTGTATATTACTTTGTTTGTATGTATATATTAGTTTTCATAACGTATGCATATTGTAGTTTTTGCCATTTTATAGACATTTTCACAGACTAATTTGAGACAATTTTTTTGGTCTATAATATATTTGAGATATAATTTTGTGGTTACTAATTTTTTTGAGACCTGAATTTAAAGACAATATTATTCGTTACTAGTTTGTCTCAATTAACAATTAAAGACGATATATTTTAATTTGATACCAAATAAAGTTGTCTCTACTCAGCTTTATTTTTGTAGTGTTTATTCTAATTTCAAATGCTCGTTTGAAATTAGATGAAACAACGTAAAATCATCAATCGAAAACAATAGTGAGTTAACCTCATACTTTCTGAAATACTATGATGTGATTAAATTCATATAATAATATTTATCGTTGTTAGTATAAATTGTGTTTTTTGATGCTTTGGATGGTTATTGTTTTGTTGATGATTGTCGATATTTATATTTCCGTCATTTTAAATGAATTAGTTTTGGATGGTTATTAAGTTAATCCAGAAAATGCTTTTTGTAGTGTTGTAAAAACGTTGCGATAACTAGTTGTAGCATTCCGATAAACGCTGCTATACGACATGCAACTAAAAGTCCAAAAGTTTTTGTTGCGTTTTAGTGAACGCAACAAAAAATAATTGAATATATTGTAGCATTTCAGAAACCCTGCAAAAAGAATTTTTGGCAGCGTCTTAAAAATGCTACTAAAGTGATACTTGCATCATTTTTCTGATTTTTTTGTAGCGGTCTTTCAATGCTATTGTAATATTTTCGTAGCATTTAATCTTTCCTACTATATTTTTTTGTTGCGTTTTATTTCAGCTACAATATTTTTTGTAAATTACATTTGTAGCACTTTTTCAATGCTACTAAAACTTACTGATGTACAGCAAAATTTTGTCGCATTTATTTACTGTTAATGGCTTGTATCATTTCCATCGATCACCTATGTATAATAGAAATATTAAAATAAATAATCAATCATATGAGTATCATTTTCAAACTAACATCAATAATCACCATATTTAAATACTTAAAAAAACACATTACTCGCAATATCAAATATTACAACCATAATCATCTCAATAGTAGTATTTTGACAAAATAAGTTAATCCACATACCACAACAACTTACAAACAAGTCTGCACGAAATATTATAATACATAATAGTTAACTTCTTCTTCATAGCTTAATTACCACTGGTTCTTTGATGAGACTGGTCTTCACTTCGAAAATACTAATTACGTTCACATAAGTATAACGGTCAACAGTAAAAATTACATACAAGTATAACGTTCAACAGTCAGAAGTACATAAATGTATAAAATGCTTTATACTGAGCAAAACTTGCTTTTTGAAGCAATTATGTTTTTAGTTTAATAACCCAATCCCTTCGTATGAATAACATGTTAATCTACAATTTTGTAACTAACAATAACATTTTTTTAAAATGCTTTGGCCACACCACTACATGGTTCTGTTTATTTTGAATAAGAAAAACGAACAACACAACACTACATGGTTCTGCTCGAAAGTTGAGTATAAAGTGTTGTATATGACGTAGTTGTATACACAATTATATGATTTTTGTTTGATGATAACAACCAAATAAATAATATTTTAAATGTGTTTGTTACTGTATTGTTCTATATATACATCACAGATAGGAATATAATATTTATATTTAAATAGAATACGACTGTACAGACATTCATATATTCATACAGTATTGTATTTGAATATAAATATTCCATTTCAACATTCAAACGGTATAGCTATTTAATACTCCACTATTTAAATACATTCACAGAATATTTGTACTTGTAAATTGACTGAATAAAATAGACAAGTTTGTTTGACAACAATAAAATAATATTTTATTTCAAACGAAGTTGTTTATTACAAATATCAGTACAAATTTCTTTTTCTATACATCATCTCTTCACTATAACACTGTCACTCAGTTATACATTTCTATATATACATTCACATTGACTCATATACAGACACTCATACATTTCACTGTCTATACTTGTCTTCTGTCTTCAAGCTTCTGTCTTCACTTCACAGTTAGTCCAGTCACCATCTTCATACCTGTCATATATAAAAACACACACACAGTATCCAGAACAGAAATAATTTCTAAATTCTAAGCAGATATAATTTTTTATTTGAAAATTTTATTTGCTTCAGAATTCGGTGTGTTTCTCATCATTTTTCTGACTCAATCTGATTTATCCGACTGTGTCTAGACAGCTTGTGATATTCACAGTGAATCACTGTAAATACCACAAGGCAGACAACATATATATCTCATTGCAGGGACAGGGACAATCTGGTCTGGATGGCTGCATATACACACGTATATACACGTGTGCACTGCCACGCCAATCCAGTGTGCAACTGAGGAGTAGCCGCGTAGGCCATCTCGACTCGGTGCACAAATAAAGGCATGATAGAGCATAGTAGTGAAATGAAGCAAATGTACACAAAACAAAAGTGGCCGAGGCAACATACATACATGAATACAAAATGGTCAAAACAGTGAGTGCATGATACATGCTCAAATCTCAAGACTACATAACATTCAGGCAAGAGCAAGGTGATCAAAACAAAGCAACACAAAGCTTCAAGTTCAAAAATACAAAGCAATGCTGATTGAAAAGGGACAAGCAGAAGGTACTAACAAGGCTACAGCATATACAAGAACAAGGCAGGGTCATATAGGAAATGATGGTGCATCTTATAAGCAACAACAAAGTAGAACACACTTGCACAAAAATGGGTCAAACAGCAACTTCATGGTGCAATTGTGCAGCTGCATGTATGATCATGCACTGGTATACAAGATTGTTGTACAGATCAAGGCGTGTGGCAAGATCAACATAACAACAACAAAGAGTACATAGCAGCATGATATGTTACAAATGGCAAATGCATGTACAAGTGGTGTACACAAAGCAATGAGCAGTAAAGCTCACGTGAACTACAAAAATTGGTCGAGAAGGCAACAACATGCAACATGGTCCAACTCATAAGGCAGGTAAATGGTGCAGCCCAATATCAAGTGGTGAAGCACAAGAGTGCTAGTGATTCACAGCTTCAAGTATGACCAGAGTTTATACATGGCAATAAAGAAAATGTACAAGTGCAGTGTGAAGATAGACAGGGCACAGTCAAGATCAAAGCATTCAAACAGTTAATATATGAAGTTTCAGCAATGGAATGATCAACCTCAACTACTCTGGGCAAAACAACACAGGAATTCAAAATGTAGTGAATACAACAAACATGCAAAAATGGCCGAGAAATACACCAGTCCAGATTTACATGAAAGTGTTGTCCAAATGTTTATATGGCAAAGGTTCTATAGTCATAAAGCATGAAATCAAAGAAATCATGCTGTCATTTACTCGAAGGCAACACAATCTGTTTTTAATCAAAATTTCTAGCAAAAGTTCAGGCAAGAAACCAAGACAATTGAATATGTTTCTAGAAATGTGAAAATAAATTTTGGAAATGCATGCATGTATGATTTCGAGAACAAGAAAATCAATCCACAAAACATACTTGGAAAGAGGTTGAATTGTTTCCAGAATTATGCAAATGAGTAAACAATGTTGTTCGGCAAGTATGAATCATCGGCATAAATCAATTCAAGATTTTTTCTCCTAAGTGCATTCCAGAGATGTATTTAATCAAGCAAATCAGAGAGCTTATGTAAGGCAAGAAGAATCACACAATTTTTGGAAAGAATCCATTTTGGTTTAAATCCATTTCCAGAAATTACAGAGTGTCAATTGAAGGGCAAATAATTTTTTTCCAGTTTCATCGAAGTTCAGAAATCAGTCTGAGTACATCACGCATTTTTTTTAAATTAAGCAAGTCATCAAATTCGCAAGAGTAATTTCACAGCCGAGAATATCAAAAGGGAAAATCAATCACGCAAGGGACAAGTTTTTATTTTTCCAGAATCATCAATTCAAAAGAGGAAACCGCAATCTAATCAGATAAAATCAATCACGAAATCAGAGATTTTTTCTTAGGGTTCGGATGACCCTATATAGTCTACACCACGTCATCACAGGCAGATATAGGGAATCGAAAACCAAAGCAGAAAATTGAAAAAGAAAATTCAGAGAAACTCACAGTTTTCAGAAGGTTTCAATCGATAGAATCCAAATCAAATCGATCGAGCAAGATAAAGAAGCAATCAATACAATCGAGCCTCCAGAGAAAATTCCAGAAGCAATTCATCATAACATCAATCTGATTTGGGGAGAAATCTGAAACCCTAGTTTTGGATTTCAGAGCCGCCGCCATTTTTGTGTTTCCTCAAAAGGAAAGTGGATGGGATCAAATGAAGAAAGGGTGGAATCAATTCAATGTTGGCCGGCCTACTTTCTAGTTGAAGGGAAAAAGGGGATGACCCTTTTATATTAACTCCTAGGCTTTTTATTTGTTTATTTTTTTTTGTATTGCTTTTTAATTTGTGTTGTAAAACAATTCTGAATAGTTTACTAGAATCTGTAAAATCTAGGGTATACAGGTTACGAGTTTGTAATCTAGGAAAACCTGGTCTAGAGGATATAGACCAGTCTAGGGTTTTGAGCGTAGGGTTAGGACAGGAGCAGGCGCTGCGAGTTTACATGGGATTGTAAGCGGGATCTGTTTATAACACCTAGTAGAAACCTTAGGAATGCAGCAGTAGGCAGAATTCTGCCGAAGCTGGGTATCTCTGTGTGTTATTTCCTTTCTACTTTTTTATTTCTGATGTATTCTGTTATCTGTTTATTATTTAATATCCTATCGAATTTTTTAATATCACATAAAAACTGTGAAAAACCCTATTCACCCCCCTCTAGGGTTATTCTAGATCCAACATAAAGATTTTTTACTTTGCACGCACATCGTAGAATAAAAAAGAGTCCAGGAAAGCGCACATGATGGCCATGCTTACAACTTCAAACTATCTTCGTATAGTTGACTTTCTTAACACTGATCATCCAGTTTCACCTAAATTCTCACGATCATAATTTCTGATCCACATAAACAAAATAGCTATCATAAATAAACATCATTTTCATCACATAGCCTATGTAGTTCAGTTACTTTCTTAGTGGAGACTGAGCTTTTAACCCACTTGGTAGCAAGCTCACATGAATTGCTCTATTACTATTTTCATAACGTAATTTCCTATGAGGTTCGTGTTCTATCTACATAGTTGAGGATAGTGTGAACTTGTGAGTTGCTGACAAACAGCAGAGAATTATGATAAACTAATATGCATGAAAAGAAAATTATCTTAATGAAAATAAAATTATGCTAAACTAATATGCTAACAAACAACTGGGAATTCCATCTATAAAGTTGAGGATAGTTGTTTCTAATACAGATCGACTGGTTTATAGTCAGCTACCTTAAAAATAAAAATAAAATTTTGGTTTTTGTAATTTGTTGCATTTAACAATGTTTTATTTTGAGTAAATGAGTTACCCCTTTCGAGAAGGATTAATTGTGTTTTAGACTTTTAGTGGAAGTTATTCTTGAAAAAAAAGGCAGTAGCTAGAGCATTCTAATTTTTAAATGCTTTACCACACACAAAATGACTACTTGCCCATCCTTTAGTAAAATTTACAGTCCATTTTTCAGTATAATTTTCGGACAAGTTTTCAGATTTCAAACGCATCTTTAACTAGAATACAACTTACACATCCTAAATAATCTCCACCATCCGAGTTTAGCCCTTAAAGCGCCAATAATAATACATATATCACTGCATTATGCCTAAGTATCTACATGGAAAAATAATGCAGCTTAAACAATTAATGAGGTCCAAACACGGGCAATACAGTTAGCAGTAAAACTAAAAAGAGAAGACTACAGTTTATCTATCAAAGTGTTAATATACATCAAAAATAGAATCATCGGTCTTAGAAAAATAAAGAAATGGAATGCCTGAGACACCCTTACATTGTGCATAATGATTATTTTCATTATACTGTCCTACCCAGTGGATGCACCTAACGAATTTAAAAGGTAATTCTACCATTACCAAATTTTGTGTGCATGTTCTCAACTGAATAGTTAATTCTAAATTCTATTACTTGATGAATATTGAAAATGATATGGTAATAATTCAACTAAAACGGTAGTAGGATATCTCAACATTGAGTGTGCTAAAATTTTCATTAATTGATTAACAAGTGCAGTAATTTACATAACGTCATAGTTAAAAATTATGCCTTACTAAAAATCAAATGTTTTAGACCATAAAACAATTGAAGGCATAAAGGCTAAACTTCTATTACAGCTATCATAGTTAAGAACTGCAGTGACGAATCTGACAGAGATCATTTCACATAAAAATGCGCAGACCAAAAAGATCATGGAAGCAAGAAACGGAATCACCGCACGAATCTCGTGATGGTAGTATCGAGATGGTAGTATTTGTAGAAGGGGGCACGAGCTACCGCCAACAAAGCTAGCACCGCCCATAACAGCGGCTGCAGACAGAGTTGCCAGCTTGGCGGCACGTGGCGGAAGTAGTCAATAAGCACATACGAGATTACGGCGATGTCTAAGCCGCAGTTTAGTTTTCGCATTTTCGGCTTAGGTTTGGGTCCTTTTCATGTTGTTTTTGGAGGAACTTATTTTAATTTTTTTTAATGCCCAGGTTTAGGGCCTTTTCATGTGTACATTGGTATATATAATAGTATTATAAGTATCATACTAGACTCTGGCTCAAAATGTTTTGGATTAAAAACCCCTTGACTTGGCCAAGGATTAATCAGAGCTATGCACTTATGATAAATTATTTATTTTGGACAAAATTTAACTACCTACTTACCAATTTAGTATTAGTTAATCAAAATTGAAATAAATTGATAACTCGTGCTTAAGGTTAGCTAAGAAGGAAGCAATTAAGGGGGCAAGACTTTTTGAAACTAGCATATAGATGCTAACAGCGCCATCAAACCTTGCCTAGCATCTAAATTACGCCTAAATACCCATTTATATGTTTGTATGAAACGATAACCCTTGCCTAGTGTCCAGGCAGGGCCTATGCAATATAAGGATTTTGCAACAAAACTCAAAACACAATAGAAAGCAAGAAAAACAACGATGGAGGACGAAGGAAGAATAACCTTAAGAACTTCAACAATAATAGAAACAAGGAAAACTGTTTTATGCACACTGCTTAAAGCTTATAGCTGAAACAGACTGCAGTGCATTGTGTTTTCAACATTTCGATATCAAGTGTCTAGTCCAACAATTACCAATCCCAATAGAAGTATATGCACCCAGAATATTGATAATGATACCTAGAATTATTAGTGAATTTAACATACCTCGTCACTTGGCTACCACCAATGATAGTAATGCCTTTCTTCTTTCTAATGCCCTTATCCACAGTAGTGACAAATAAAATGCCATTGGCATCCATATCAAACTTGGCTTCAATTCGAGGCACACCTCTTGGTGAAGCAGGAATACCATCAAGTCTGAAACAACCAATAAATCAGGTATCTCTTACAAATTCTCTCTCACCTTGAAGCACGTTGATTTCAACACTAGTTTGACCATCCAATGTTGACTAAACATGTTATTCGACACATTTCGTAGACTCGGAAGAAAGAGTCGTAAATATTGAATATGACTACCACTAGGGAAAGTAGCATCTGCACTTCAACTTGCATTTATGGTTCGTGACTTGCATGAAAATTTTCTCAAAAATTCAAAGAGGGATTGATATTCATAGTAGGAAATTGATCTAGTTGATCAGTACCTGCTTTAGCGTCCATGACACCTCACCACTACCACTAATTGGTTCTGCTCGATGTTCTCTCGGTTACATCATCAGCTAATAACCGTGTGTATCTTATTCTTCAATATTACCATCAACCTTTTAAAATGTATCTATCTTTTTTTGACTGCATGAAAGGAGTAAAATAGCATATAATACTGCATGAAAGGGTAAAATTGCCATACCCGATAATTAATGAAGCACACAAATGACCAATATTTCAAGAGACCTCATCCCTCAGCAGTAAAGAATATTCCAAGTTTAAACAGAGCGCTAAATTTAAAATTACTTATTGGATTAATTTGGTCAAGCTTGCAAGATTAATGATTCTTCTACCATAACTCAAGTCTCCTGCATACTCAGCAAATTGCCTATAGACGTATACAAAAATCAACAAATGATTAACCAAACGTTAATCGGACAAGAAAAATTGATCTAACAACTGTCATCCAAGCATGAATGACACCTAATAAACATGACAAATAAGCACTATGTTGTGAACTCCAGCAGCATTCTACAAGCAACAATTCAGACTCTATAATGTACACATTGAAATAAACCAGGATATGTGATGCATGATTTACAAGGATGAGCCTCCAATCAAGTCATAAGATATAGGTACAAGCTACGATAAAGGCATGAAATTTTGAATCTCACGGCTACCCCTACAACTCAATATTCCCTCATTGGTCAAGCTTTAGGATAAATTCAGGTTTTCTCCATTAAATAGTTTCATTAAAGTAAAATTTTAACCAATATAATTACTTAGGTATAGAGCCAGATCAGCATAAGGTTTAACGAAATGTAAACATAAAGCTGCAGATCAGCATAAGGTTGGCTTGCTATGGTGTAGCGGACTTAATATGTTATATTTTAGGTGTGTTCCAGTGCTACATAGTCAATATAAAATTGATGTTATCATACCAGTACTAGTTCTTTTATCTCATTTTTGTAAGAACCTATTTAACATATAAAAACATAGAAAACTAATTGCAATAACAGATCCTTGAAAACTAAAATGTGAAATAGATCTAGTTTATGTAATATGAAATTACTTTAGCTCATTTTAATTTGCAAGTGAATTCTGAATATTTTAACATTACAAAATCATGTAAGCTCAAAAGTTAATACCTGCGATCAAGCACAAGCTGAGTAGACCAACTTTGCCTCCTAACATATAGTGATTTAAACTTCTACTTCCCCTTCTTGTTATGAACTTTCAACCCAACCACTAATAGGCGTATAGCCTTCTCACATCACTTTTGCTGACCAGTGTGGCCTCTATCCTAACTCTAATTCAAATCCAATTTTGACCCAGTCATTTGAAATGTTACACTGTATAAACCATATTTGTGCAAAATCAGCTAACACAATAGGAAAATTAAAAATCATATCGAAATAGTCAATCCAATTGAAATATAGAACTCATACATATTTAGGATTTGTGTAGAAAACCTTAGCAATTAGGTGTGGTATCCGACTGAAATAGTTGATGAGGATGAGAGGGCTAGAGCGACGATAACAGTGGAAATCGCTAGCACAATGATGACGACGACGGAGGAATCTAAGGTTGAGGTAAAATTAGCTGAAGCAAAAATGAAAAGGGTACCGAAGAGGAACAAAGGAAGGTTTTTTTTTCTAGATCGATGGAGGCAAACATGTCAAAACAAACACGAACAGTTTGCTTTAATGATGTCAAAATTTTACTAGGCAGTATAGGTGGGAAATATTTGGTTTAATTTATAACACGGATAAAATATTACTAGCTGTTATTTTGAATAAAAGCAACCACTTATTGTAACCATAGACAAGTTTTCTAGTAGTGTATCTTCGCTATAAATATGTCCTAAACTTTCCCTAACCCTAACCTAATTCACAGAATGCAGCTGCCACCTCCTCTTGATTTCAATTAATTAAATCTCCGAAGTGGTAAAGAATTAGCTGAAGTCAATAACTGGAAAGTTGTATGGGATGATGAGCTTGACATACGGTATAGTTTGGTGGCTCTCGGTGCACTGGTGTAGCTAGAAATTGGTGATGACTGTGATGTTGGTAGTTGAGGTTTTTGGTGGATTGCCGGAGCTAGGGGTTGGGATAGGTGATGGGGTCTGAAGAGAAGAGGAGGGAGAAGTCGAGGCCGAGGTGTAGGTGGTACTGTGTTTAGGTGCAGTGGTTTGTGACATTGTAGGGAGCGAGTTAAACGTTTACCGTTCATATTGGAGTTTCGACGATTTAAGGTAGAGTTAGGGGAGTGGATCCAAGCATGGGTAGCTGGCGACATGGCGGAGGTTGTGGCATAAATGGCCAGTGGTCCGATTGCATGTCGTGGGTGCGGTGGCAATTTGAAAGGGGTTGGTATTCTTTGTTTTGAATTGGAAATAAGTCGCGATTTTGAACAGTTTTAGGCCATGAGTTATTAAGTTAATCTAGGTAATTAACGATTAATGATGTAGTTAGTTTAATTCTAATTAATTTAATTCAAATAAATGTGTAATATCCATTTTTATTTCATACGTTACCAGATTTGAGAGAAACAATATCTGTTGGAATTGTATGGACAATATCTACAAGTACGTGCTAGACTGCTTGGCTTTAGAGCTACAAGGAATTTATTCTAATTTCAAACGCTCGTTTGAAATTAGATGAAACGACATGAAATCGTCAATCTAAAATGAATAGTGATTTAACTCTCATGCTTTCTGAAATACTATGATGTGATTAAATTCATATACTAATATTTATCATTGTTAGTATAAATTGTGCGTTGTGATGCTTTGGATGGTTATTGTTTGGTTGATGATTGTCGATATTTAAATGAATAAGTTTATTCAATTTGATATGCATTTATTAAATGATATTATAAGCTGAGATGTAGTGAAAATAGGTTGGAGGGATCCAACCGGATTCCTCAAGTATTTTGAATGTTACTTGATTTCAAATTAATTTCATATAAACTATTTAACCCAAGTAATGTTAAACTCTGTTTGGATATTAATTGTTGAATTGAAATTCAATGTTGATGTGTTATTATTTAATTAGGAGTATTGATTAAGCGATTGGCAACAGATGGCCTCGAATCCATCTTTTAAAGACATTGATTTACCGATAGGCGAATCAACTAGTTTAAAGTTATAAAATTTATTTTTATAATTAAAGCAGGATTTTTGATTTTAGTTTATATAAGTTATACAAAATAAAAGTTTTATAAGTAAATCGATATTTATAATTGGTTTTTATAAGTAAATACAAAATATTTTATATAATAAAACTTTTGTGTTTTAAATAAGTTTTATTTGCAAGTAAGTCAGAGATTAACCTAAGCATTAATAGTTTGGGATAATCGTTTTCACGAAACAAATAAGTGACATTATTAAATTAATTAAGTTATTAATTAATTTGAAGAGAAGATTTAATTGAAATTAGTTAACAAATTAGTCGTGTTTTCAAGTTGACTATCAGTTGTTTTAATTAAAATTGGTTATTAGATTAATTTGTTTTCAATTAATCTAATAGAAATAGTTTTGAAAAATTGTTATTTAAGCTTAAATAAGATTTCTTAAAGATGATTAATTACCTATAATTGTGTATAAAGATGATAAGTAAGCTGTTTTCTATAAATAAAGTTCGTTTTTCTTCTAATAAGGTTTTAAAAGAGATTAACTATTCTATTTTTAGTTAGTAATGAAGTTAAATACTTTTATTTTAGTTAATGATGAAGTTAATTTTATATTTTTAATTAATAATAATTAAAGTGATTAGTGGTAGTTGCTTGGAGTTTCTGTAGCTTTTGTCAGCTTCGCACTGGACGGATTTCCACTTTTTCTCACTTTGGATTCTGGCTCCCCACTAGTGTTGCTGGTTTCATTTGATGTTTCTTTGGTTTGGTGTGAGTACGGATGTTTGTATTTGTATGGTTTGTTGGGGTTGTGTTGTATGTTGTTTGGGTGTTTGGCTTTTTACGAGTTCTAGTTTTATGCTAGGCCATTTTTGTTAGCCACCGGAGATTGGTTATTATCTCCTTTTTGGTAGATATATATGTATATATATATATGTGCATCTTTTGGTAAAATAATAATAAATTAAAGTGATTAATTTTTAATTGGAATTCATTTTTGAAACTAATCGAGTTGTAATGAGATGTTAATTAAATTTGGTAAAAGGATATATAAAGGAATAATATAGAAAATCCAAGTTTTATAAACAAAGTTTATAAAAGAGGTTTAAACTAAGGTGATGATTTTAAAATAAGCATTTAATTAAAAATGAATTAAGTAAAATGTTTGTAACTGAAAGAAGGATTTCAAGAAAGCAAAAGTAATGATGTTCAATGCATTTGGATAGAGGATTTGGTAAATGGATTTTTGTAATGAAATCCAAGTTGTAAACGAATTGTGTTAAAGAGTTTTCATTAAAGCTAAGGGTTTGTATTTTAATAAGTATTTACTTAATAAACAAATTAAGTAAAGGTGATTGAAATTGGATGTAGATTTTCAAAATGCAGGGAATGATATTTAAAAACCATATTTAAATGGAATAGTAAATGAGATGGTGTGATATAATAGTTAATATCAGCCTTGAGTTACAAACTTTTATCTGTCTTAAGATAAAAACGTTGTCAAATTAAGGTTTGAGAGATAAATAAAATGCCCTAACTTGAATGGCTTCACTATTATCCAAAAGACGATACTAGTTTAAAGCGATAGTGATGTTGGAAACTGTTTATTATATCCATAAAAAATGTTGCAACGTTAATTTATAAGGTCTTAGGAATTTAATAAATATTGGGTTCTATAGTAAACAATGTATCACTTGACATTGTTTTGCCTATGTATGAAGTGTGATTATACTCATATATTTGATTGAGTATATAACACTATTTTCAAAATAATGAAATAATCTGGTTTGGGAATACACTTATTATAAGAAATAAGTGAATAGCTATGGTTTTCAAGGAAATGAAACAAAAGGTTATAACTGGCTTGAAACGGAAGCGAATGTTGGAAATTTATTTATTATTCCTATAAGCATTAATGTAAACTATAATCTGCAAAATTTGAAGTTAAATACAAACCGTTTGAGATCTATTTAATAAATAATGTGGCACATTGTTCGACCCATATAAGATTGGTAAATAGAGTTATACCACTGGGTTAACTATATATAAAGATATTTTCGAAGTAAAGGGAATAAAGAAGGGGTTTTGTGAATATGCTTATTCTGAAGAGATAAGTGTATGGTTATGATTTTCGAAGTAATGAAAATATGAGATAAGTATATGAAATCGATCTTTAATAATTGATGAAATGAATATTAAAATGAAATGGACTTATAATGGTATAGACCTATGGTAAAACACTTGAATTTAATGAAAAACATAATCAAACACTCATACACTTCATTAAATCCATGTGAGAGATGTAAATCACTCACCGATTCTCCAAAACAAGTTAAAATCAATGTAATAAGACTCCGGACAACAAGCACTTCACACCAAACCCCTTGATCCGATGAACTCTTGCTTCAATTAATGTAGATCTAGCCTCCAATGGTGTAGATCTATGATTTCCCTCCTTAGATTTTGATTTTTAATGGTGGAAAGATGTTTAGAGGAAGGATGTGCACAAGGCACCAAATGAGAGAATGAGAGAAGTAAACTACTATCCATACCCCCTCACCCCTTATTTATAGTTTCCACCGACCCACTAATGGGCCTCTCCAAATCAGCCCATTATGGCTTACCAAACCTGGACAGCCTACTAAAAAACCTTAAAACAGGGATTTCTCCCAAACTGCAGAGCTAAATCTTTAATGTAACCACTCTACGAAAAGTCAATCATCAATTCCTTTCTAATGGCACAAGTCTCACCCTCCGATTCGACCTGAGTCAAAATTTATATCCTGTACAAGACCGACATGGGCAAAATGGTCACAAACAAAATTGGTAAAAATCATGGACATGTCACACATCCCCATAAGAAACATATTAAACTATGAGAATGATCTAACCATTAGGGAACAAAAGAAAAATATTTTACGATCTTCCGATATATAAAATGTGGGCTGTTACACCCCCCCCCCCAAAAGAATTTCCCCCTGAAATTCCATGCAATCACAACAATTTTGCATGCCTATCATCCATGAGAAATCAATTCTATCATCCAAACTAGCAACCATCAAGCCATGCATCCATAGCCTTATCCTAGCACACAGAATTCTGTCAAACAACAACAAGATACAACAATACAACGATGATACGATATTAAAGAGTTATACCGACGAAGAGTTCTGGATGAGTCGCCTTCATTCTTTCTTCCGTCTCCCACATACAGTCGTTGCTATCTCCACTCCATTGTACCTTGACTATCTTAACCATCTTCCTCCTAAGCTGGTTCGTGTCATTTCCCACAACACGAAGCGGCTTACGAGGTTTCGCAACTGCGGTCTCAACTTCTAGGTCATCGTACTACAATGGAGATACCACCACATTCGAATCATGCACGAACTTCCGTAGAAACAACAAATGGAAAACATTATACACGCTCGACATCTTCATGGGTAACTCCAATATATATGCGAGCTTTCCAATTCGCTCGACTATCGGAAATGGTCCAATAAACCTTGGAGCTAACTTTCCTATATTTCCAAATCTAACCATAAGCTTCAATGGCGAAACTTTCAAAAAACCATGTCACCTACGTCCAATTCCAAATCTTTTCGACATTTATCCGCATATCTCTTCTGACGATCTTGGGCTGCCTTCATTCGTTGTCGAACGATTTCGATACAATCTGAGGTTTCTCTAATCATTTCAGGCCCAAGTACCAACTTATCTCTTGTTTCTAACCAACAAGCTGGAGAGTTGCACAACCTCCCATACAACGCCTCATATGGTGCTATCGCAATGCTAGACTGGTAGCTATCTCTATACGCAAACTCAACTAGATGTAAATGGTCTTCCCATGATCCCCTAAAATCCAACACACAAGGTCTTAGGAGATTTTCCAAAACTCGGTTAACCCTCTCGGTTTGACCATCCATTTGGGGATGATATGCCGTACTTAAGCACAACTCGGTTCCCAAAGCTTCTTGTAGACTCTTCTAAAATCCACTTGTGAACAATGGATCACGGTCACTTACTCTTCGGGATACCGCGGAATCGAACTATCCATTTTATATAAAGCTCAGCCAATTTTGCTGCCGTCTTAGTCGACTTGACTGGAATGAACCTTGCACTTTTGGTCAAGCGATCCACAATGACCCAAATTCCTTCACTTCCTGCCCTGGTTCTAGGTAGTCCATCGATAAAATTCATCGATTTCTGCTCCCACTTTCACGTAGGAACTTCCAATGGCTGAACCAAACCACTCAGCTTCTTTGTTCAGCTTTCACAAACCGATAGTTTATACACTTGGAAATGAACTTTCCAATATCTCGTTTCATCCCCTCCCAGTAGTAAACTCGCTTCATGTCTTGATACATCTTATTACCACTGGGATGAATCGTCAACTTCGAGTGATGACATTCTCTCAGAACCTCATCTCACAGTCCATCAATATCAAGAACAACTAATCGTCCTTGCTTTCGAAGCCAACCTTCTCGATCGACTTCGTACTCTTTATCCTCTGGTTCTAGTTTCTAGATAAACTCGATAAGCTTTGTTTCTCGCTTTTGGCTATCACCAAACCTTTCGATGAGAGTAGGTCTTATCGATAAGCTTGCTAACATTTCAGGTTCTAAGTCACACCTTGGTCTGAAATCAAATCTTGCATAATACTCGAGGCTCTTCCATTTCGAAAACATCGCTCCCAAACTTGCGTGTCTTCGGCTCAACGCATCTGCAACTGCGTTACCTTTGCTCGGAGTATCGGCTATACCAAAATCATATGATGCCAGAAACTCTAACCATCGTTGCTGCGAAGATTCAAATCCTTTTGGGAGAAATGATACTTCAATGACTTGTGATCCGTAAACAACTCGAATTGAACTCCCAACAAGTAATGTCTCCACATCTTCAGTACAAACATGGTAGCCGCCAACTCCAAATCATGAGTTGGGTAATTTCTCCGATGCGGCTTCAACTGTCGACTTGCATAGGCCACAACTTTATCCTTCTGCATTAGCACTGCTCCAAGTCCCGTACCACATGCATCGGTATACACAACCATCTCTTCATTCCCATTTGGAATGGTCAGCATAGGAGCACTGTCAATTTCTCCTTTAGGATCTCAAATGCTTGTTCACACTTTGCGTCCCATGTGAACACTTGGTTCTTCTTTGTCAATCCTGTCAATGGTGCAGCTATCTTAGAGAAATCCTTGATGAACCGTCGGTAATATCCTGCCAACCCAAGGAAACTCCGAACTTCCGTCGCATTCTTAGGTTGATCCCAATCCTGGATGGTTGCTACTTTAGGGGGTCAACCGCTATACCATTTCCAGAGACAACATGGCCTAAGAACCTCACTTCATACTTCCAGAAGTGACACTTTGAGAACTTAGCCTTCAGTTGATGCTTTCGCAAGATCTCTAACACAACTCTCAAGTGCGTTCTGTGCGCTTCCTCATTCCGTGAGTAAACCGGAATATCATCCGCGAACACAAGCACGAACTTGTTCAACTGATCTCTGAAAACTCTATTCATAAGATCCACAAAGTACGATGACTTGTTAGTCAACCCAAATGGCATCACCAACCATTTGAAGAATCCGGATGGTGTCCTAAAAGCAGTCTTCGGCACGCTATCCTTTGCCACCCTCAACTGGTGAAATCCTGTTGGCAAATCCATCTTAGAAAATATTTTGGCTTCGTGAAGCTAATCGAACAAGTCATCAATCCTTGGCAATGGATACTTGTTCTTCTTAGTCACCTTGTTCAGCTCACGATAGTCTGCGCACAACCTTAACGAGCCATCCGCCTTGGCTGCAAACATGACCGGTGCATCCCATTCGGAAACACTTCTCTGATTGAATCCCTTCCTTAGAAGGTCTCAAACTTGCACCTTCAACTCTCACTGTTCCTTAGGCGCCATCCGCCTAAGAGGCATAACGATTGGTCTAGCACCCTCGACCAAGTCGATCCTAAACTCAATCTCACGATGCGCCGAAAACCCTTTGTCTTCGTCAAAGACATCATTATACTCATTAGTGATTAGCACAGATGAAAAGTCTTCTTATGGAATCATAAGCGAATATAGATAGCTAACGAAGACACACTCTTCGCGCTTCCACCTTATCAACACCTTTCTCCCTTCCACATCCCCGACTCTCACCTCTAGCTTCTCTCAATTCACTTTTCCCGCATACCTCTTGAGCCAATCCATACCCAAGATGATCCCAAACCCAGCGAAGTCAAGAACAAAGCAATCACACACAAAAGAGCAACCATGACTTGACAACACTAGACCACGACAAATCATGCAAAGATTGGATGAACCCCTAACTGGATTAGCCACTATCAGTGGTCTATCACAAATCTCGGATTCCAAACCCAAGCGACAAACAAGCTCACTGCAAATGAATGAATGTGATGCTTCTGTATCAAAAAGTACGCGGGCTGAAATATCATTAATAGAAAGAGTACCTTGCACGACGACACCCTTTCCCTTTTCCTCAGTAGTAGAGGCTCTTGAAGAAGATGGCACTGCCCCCAAAGCATAAGCCTTAACCACTTGTTTCCCTTGAGATGATTCCAGAAAATACTTCTTCTCATGCCCAGGTTTTTCACACTTAAAGCACCATTCAGCTTTGGGATTTTTACATTCCTTGGAATAATGGCCCTTCTGCCAGCAGTTATAGCAAGTCACTTCGCTTTTCTGCTTTTTCTGACCACCCTTTCCTTTATGCTGTTGCTGCTTCCTTTTCTTATTATTACCATCCTGTTGTGGCTTCTGTTCCTCCTTAGTTGCAACAACAGATACCTTCTTAGGAAACAACCTCTCATGCCTCAAAGCCTATTCAATGATCTTCTCAAAAATATCATCATGGTGATCAACAAGTTGATTCCCAAGATATTCATCCAATCCCAAGACAAAATTCTCATTCTTTTGATAAGGAGTATCCATATATAAACGAGCATACTTCGACAAAGCCTCGAAGTCAGAAACATAGTCAAGAACTGGGCGATCATTCTGTTTAAGCTCCACGAATCTCTTAAACAAAACTGACTTTTGCGCGGTGGAGATAAACATTGCTTCAAATTTGGCTTGGAACTGCTCCCATGAAATATCCTCTTTAGGGGTCTCAAGTGTGACAGAGTTCCATCAGTCCGTTGCTCTGCCATGTAACTGCCTTGGTGCAAGCTTCCTCTTTGTTGCATCATCAATGCCCAAGTCCTTGAAGATCCTAACACATGTATCTATCCACCTCTGGACTTCTTCAACTGGTTCAGTGCCCTTGAAATGTTTTCCTCCCAACGATGTAAAGTCTTTGCACAACTTTGCAAACTCCACATCTCTACGCACTTGGACTCCAACATCAACTGCAGCTGCCACTAGAGCTGGGGCCCTTTGCAGGTATACTTCCGTAATAACTTTAAACATGGTCAGGTAGTCATGTTCCCCGCCGTTACCCCCTCCAGGCACAGCCTCTCCCCTAGAAGAATTTCTTGTGTAACGTCGACTCATTCTAAATCTACAAATTAGAATGATTAGCCACCTACAAGATAAGGTGCTAAAGAAGTACTAATACTACTATACTATATAGTATAATATAGTAAAATCCAATTGAAATCTACTAGTATGTCTCTCATACGTAATTACGTCTTAGAAATTTGGTTAAAATCGTTAACCAGAGCTCTGGTACCAAACCCGACGACCGCCCATAACCCATGCACTAAATAAGAGGAATAATGTGCTGAAAGGTGTGTCAGGCAGCTATAGACGATCATAAGGTAAGGTAACAATCATGGTACTTGTCGTAAACTCACAGCGTAGGGATAAAATATAATAAAACATATATAACAGGTAGTGATAATGAAGCAGAAAACACCAAACTTTCATGACAACTAGAAAGTAATTCCCATACACATAGATAACAACAATAGTGTTTATACAATTTGCCTCACTACAACACTTAGAGAAAAAAAGAAAACAACGGAAATCCAAATAATAGATAGTAATATAACTGATACGTAAGCCTCTTGCTCGCCATCGATCAGCATCATCGTCCTCACTAAGGCACACCTGTCATATGCTACTTAGTCTGCCCATCCAATCGGATGAACAACCCAAGGTAATAAGAGTGAAACATATAACCTTGAGTCGGACAACAGTCTTAGTGAGCGATAAAACAGCTAACAAACTTCATCAATAAAGTATATGAGAATAGGTAGATAAACGAACTAATCTACCAAAACACCTCTGACAGTGATAGACTTTACGATCTATACATCCAAAGGAATAACAATTTAGCCATGTCAACCAGAACAACCATTCATACATAACAATAACAACTCAACCATCATCACAACAAGCATTCAAATGTCCATGACTGACTCCGGCTATCACCGCCGACCTTGCTTTGAAACCATAGTTAATCGTATAACTAGCCAAACAATTTGCCATCCGTCTAGGGCCAATGGTGAACCCCGTTTCTAGTTAGAGCCCCATACACCATACAACGAAATGTGTTTAGGCCATACGACGAAACCCAGGGTACTCGAACATACAACGAAATCGCGTAAACCCTGCGTTTGAGCCCGCTAGAGCCTACGACAATGAAAATCTCTCGGCCTCCTTTATCTCTAGTCGTCATTAACGGCGACTATCCCACCATTATCACCTAACTCAGATCACCTTTGAGTTAGTTTCACCCGTTGGCAACATACACGTCACCTCACTTCGATGTTCCCTATTGAATTCACCTCGAAGTTACCACCACTCTCGAACCAAAGAAAACATCAATCATAGGTCCTGAAACAATCCACAACATCACATCAATTTGCTAAAGGAAACAAACCACAACACTTATGCCATCCACCACAGCGTTTATAAGCGCTGCTAAAAGTTCATCGCGACCGACCAGGATAGGACCGATCGACCAGCTCCGCTCGACCGTGCAACATCCACACGACTGATCTAAACAACTAGGAGCGACCGACCCAACATGCTTCATCATTCCAACATCACGACCGATCGACCAGGCAAGGACCGACCGAACAACATTCTTATGCACAACCGAGCCAAACCACCTGGGTACGACCGACCCTTTCATCCAGCCGCTTATCCAAGACCTTTACCTCTTGATATCCGGAACGACCCCACCACATAGGTACGACCGACCCTTTCATCTAGGAGAGACCGACCCATCCACTTGCCCTTAAAACTAAAACTCCAGACCAGATTCCCCAACCTGCTCGGCCGACCAGATCTGACATGCTCCCTGCTCGAACGACCAGGTCTAACTTGCTCCCCAAGACAGAATCCTCCAACCGAACAGAACCTGACTTGTTCCCTAAGACATGTGCGAGCAGAGTGCGCGACCGACCACCACATGCGACCCAAAACCTGCAATCTCCAATTCGAGCCCAATCTCGACCAAAACTTGTCTAATCGACCAAATCGACAAAACTTGCTCAACAAATTCACCAAATACAATCATAAACATGTCATAATATTTCTAACAACATGAGTATGACGATTATCACCAAAATGATGCAAATTCCATCTAAACCATTAAAAATGAACATATGAACAAAAATGTTGGATTTAACTTTCCTAATCATGAAATAGCATATAAATTACAGGTTTAAACTTGCTAAATTGGATCATAAGGTGATTTGTATGAAAGTGTGGACTTATAGTGGTATAGATCTATGGTAAAACACTTGAATTTAATGGAAAACATAATCAAGCACCGATACACTTCATTGAATCCATGTGAGAGATGTAAATCACTCACCGATTCTCCAAAACAAGCTAAAATCCATGAAATAAGATTTCGGACAGTAAGCACTTCGCACCAAACCCTTTGATCTGATGAATTCTTGGTTCAATTAATGCAGATCTAGCCTCCAATGGTGTAGATCTATGATTTCCCTCCTTAGATTTTGATTTTTAATGGTGGAAAGATGTTTAAAGGAAGGAGGAGCATAAGGCACAAAATGAGAGAATGGGAGAAGTAACCTATTCTCCATACCCCTCAACCCCTATTTATAGTTTCCACCAGCCCACTAATGGCCCTACCCAAATCAGCCCATCATGGCTTACCAAACTTAGACAGCCTACTAAAAAACCTTAAAACAACGATTTCTCCCAAACCGCAGAGCCAAATCTTTAATGTAACTACTCTATGGAAAGACAATCATCAATTCCTTTCCAATGGCATAAGTCTCACCCTCCGATTCGATCTAAGTCAAAATTTATGTCCTGTACAAGACTGACATGGGAAAAATGGTCACAAACAAAATTCGTAAAAATCCAAGCAAACACAAGCAATCCCAACAATTCTGCATGCCTATCATCCATGAGAAGTCAATTCTATCATCCAAACTAGCAACCATCAAGCCATGCATCCATAGCCTTATCCTAGCACGCAGAATTCTATCAAACAACAATAAGATACAATAATACAATGATGATACGATGTCAAAGGGTCCTACCGACGAAGAGTTCTTGATGAGTCACCTTCATGCTCTCTTTCGTCTACCACGTATAATCGTTGCTATCTCCATTCCACTGTACCTTGACTATCTTAACCGTCTTTCCTCCTAAGTTGTTTCGTGTCATTTCGCACAACACGAAGCGGCTTACGAGGTTTCACAACTGCGGTCCCAACTTCTGGGTCTTCGTACTGCTCCAAAGATACCACCACATTCGAATCATGCACGAACTTTCATAGAAATGACACATGGAAAATATTATGCATACTCAACATCTTCTAGGGTAACTCTAATCTATATGCGAGCTTTCCAATTCGCTCGACTATCAGAAATGGTCTAACAAACCTTGGAGCTAACTTTTCTTTATTTCCAAATCTAACCATATGCTTCAATGGCGAAACTTTTAGAAAAACCATGTCACCTACGTCAAATTCCAAATCTTTTCGACGTTTACCCGCATAACTCTTCTAACGATCTTGAGCTGCCTTCATTCGTTGTCGAACGATCTTGAAACAACCGAGGTTTTTCTAATCATTTCAGGCCCAAGTACCAACTTATGTGCAGTTTTTAACCAACAAGCTGGAGAGTAGTGCGGCAATTTAAGGAGGCAGAGTTGCAACAAAGTTTAAAAGATTATCTGAATTTGGAACTTCAAGAAGCTAAGCAATGTTCTGTTTTAAGAAAGGATTTGGATGGTGACAGGAACACTAAATATTTTCATAATTTCTTGAGGATTGAAAAATCCAGAGAAGCTTATTTCACCATAAGAGATATGGATGGTAATATTTTTTCTACGCAGGAAGATATTTTTGTTGCTTTTGTTAAATACTTCACCTCAATTTTAGCTCCTTCTAGTTTGTCATCTTCAAATATTCATCCACTTTTCCATATTAATCTGCCTATTATCTCTTATCATCAATCTTTGCAGCCGATTACATTGATCACTAGGGATGAAATTAAATCTGCTGTATTTAATTTAAATCCTAATAGTAGTGACGGTCTTGATGGGTATAATGCTTATTTTTTGCAAAAATGTTGGCCAATTATTGAAGTTGATATCATTGAGGCTATTCAATATTTTTTTTCTAGAAAACAAAATGCCCATTAGTTTATCTACAACGGCGATTGCACTAGTACCCAGAAATGAGAATCCTTCTTTAGTATCAGATTTGAGGCCTATTTCTTGCTGTAGTGTCTTCTACAAAATTATATCAAAGGTTATTGCCGATAGATTACAAATGGTTTTGCCATC
Source organism: Allium sativum (assembly GCA_030737875.1). Lineage (NCBI taxonomy): Eukaryota > Viridiplantae > Streptophyta > Magnoliopsida > Asparagales > Amaryllidaceae > Allium > Allium sativum. The sequence continues at coordinate 329,399,787 of CM060915.1, forward strand.
TGTTATATCATCGAATCAATCACCTTTTATTTATGGTCGATCCATTAGCGACAACATTTTGATCACTCAAGAGCTTCTTCATGGATATGATAGGAAGCATATTTCTCCTTGATGTATGATAAAACTTGATATTAAGAAGGCCTTTGATACAGTCTCGTAGGATGCTATTCTAGTTATCATGTCTAGGATGAATTTTCCTCGTCCTTTTCTTGCTTGGATTCACACTTGCATATCCTCTCATTTGTTTTTCTATATCTAGACATGGTGTTCTGATGGTTTTTTTAGAGGCAGACGTGGTGTGAGACAGGGAGATCCAATCTCCTCCTATCTTTTCATCATAGTAATGGAATTGCTTAATTCTCTTATTGTTGAGCAAGTGAAGACAAAGAAGCTGCAGCTGCATCCTCGCTCTAAGGATCCTCAAATTACTCATCTTCTTTTCGTTGATGATCTGATCATTTTCACTAAACCAACTGTTTGCAACATTCAGTGCGTCCTCTCCATTCTGCAATCTTTTTATGAAATAACATGTTTGCAAATAAATGTGAGTAAATCTCACATTAAAATTGTTGGCTATCAATGGATTTAAAGAAGGATATCATATCGAAGTCTGGTTTAAATGAGCTGCCATCTGACTCTATTTATCTTGGACTTCCATTATTCAGTGCTCGTATGTCTAAAGATAAGTGTATGCCAATGTATGAGAAAGTCATTGACAAAATGAAATAATGGTCGTCATGCAAAATGTCTCAAGTCGGTAGACTAACAATATTCAGTCCATTATCACTTCAATGACCACTTACTATACAAGCACTACATTTTACCAGTGAAGCTTATAAATATGGTTATTAGTGCAATGAATAAGTTCTTATGGCATGGGGATCCGTTTTCTTAAAAGCTTATTCCTATATCCTTTTCTAAGTTGTATGATGATATAAGAAATGGAGGACTTGGTATCATATATTTAATGCAATAGAATAAAGCTGCTATATCAATTTATTTCAATAAGCTGCTCACTGATGATAGAAGTCTCTGGACCAGATTTGTGAAGAAGAATTTGATTGGTGAAAAAAGAGTTCTGGACTATGGCTTCACCCCAGGTTTGTAGCTGGAGTTGGAGGCATATTTTGAAGTTAGGGAATTCATTTCTTCCATTTATTCAACGTAATGCTAGCAAGATAAAAGGCCTATCTTTCTGGAACTCTCCTTGGCCAGGTAGAGGTATCATTCTAAGTAACATTGTGGAGTATAATATCAGAAGGAATAGTGATATATGTGAAGATGCAATTGTTGATGACTATATTCATGATGGAGCTCTGATACTGTCGTATAGTAGTTTTGCTCTATTAAGAGGTTTATGGAGTGAGATCAGGAAAAGTTTTAATGCTTGCGGTGACATTCAAGTGCATTGGATGGGTAAAATCCATGCTATTAAGCATGTGTATGACTTGATTCAAAAAAAGAAACCACAACTTGGCATGGTAGAAGCTGGAATATGAAGTCTTCAGCCAAGGATAACTTCATGCAGTGGAAGATAATGTCTAATGCACTTAACACTAAGGAGAAGTTGTTTTCCATTGGTTTAAGTCCAAACAATAAATATGTGTTCTGTTGAGTTGGAACGGAAAATAATACACATCTCTTCTTTGAATGCACGTTTGTTTACCTGATCTGGTGTAGAATTTTGGCATTTGGAAACTTCTATAGAACTTCGAGAGTTAGTAAGATTGAATGGTTTAATGTGTTCAAAGCGACGAGATGGAAAACAAGTAAAAGCTTTCTACTGTTAAAGATTTTAAAGTTGTTCATCTCTCATATTTGGGCTGAAAGGAATCCGAGAATCTTTAGTGGAGTTTCTTTGAATTGTAATGAATTGTATGCTGTAATTCATAGAAGAATTTTGAGCTCTTTGAAGTCCAATTGCCGCAGCTGTGAGATTGTTAGCAGTTTTGTTCTTTAAGCAGTGATTTGTGCATGCTCGTCATGCTGGAGTTTTGCATCAGTTTGTATGAAGGAAAGTTTTGAAGAATGATTCAACTTACTATATGGCAGCCCGTAGAGTTTTTTTTCTGTGTATAATGTGTATATGTTATTGTTTTTTCTCTATAATGGTTGTTTCTTACAAGTGTTGTTGTATAGTTGTTTTTTTTGTACATTTTAACTGTTTCCATTGCTAAATAAAGTTCTTTCTACCTTTCAAAAAAAAAATCCATTTGATAGTGTTAATAGAATATTAGTTATTCTCCTTAAATCAATGTGGCATCGTACCTCCATCAAATCATGTCTTACCCCCATATATGCATGAGAAACACATGTTGGCACTCCCATCATCTCACACCCGAAAAATAAGTCTTTCTACTGGCTAATTGTCATGACTATGTGGGGATGCATGGTTGTCGTGTACTAAAGTACCAACACAATAAAATATATTAAAATCCAAACACCTGCTTCACGTTCCCTAGAACATAATAATCAAAAGCGGTGTATAAATCTCAATCTCATTTAACATATAAAAATCACTAAAGATAATGATATGCTTAACATTTGAAAAATAAGAGTGTTTACGTTGGATTACCACCTCTTAATTATGCCGATTTCAAATGACTTTGGAGGTTGGATCTGTAGGGAAAAGGTAGAGAGATTGAGTTATGGCCTATCTATTAGAGCCCGAGATAATACTCATAGTAATGTACTATACATTTGATCAACCGCTCTGATAGCTAATAGATTGAGTTCATGATTAGTACACGATTAACATGACATAGATCGGTATATTATGTTCATATAACAAACAACAGTTCACAATTAATATACAATTAACATGATATTGATGTACTAACTATTCTTTTATATTTATGATTATACATCGACTTTACTTGCAATGTGCGTATCTCTTTGGTAGCCTGTACAAGATTCATTAGTCCTAAATCATCTGTCTCGGGGGTAATGTGAAATAGATGAACTTAGTCCTCAGTCTGTTTTTGAACAGCGTAGTTTGCGATTCTTGTAACACATGATAGAATTCGACATTTATTCGAAATAAGAAGAAAATTAAACGGAGATACTAGGGTTGAGTGGAAGATGGTTGAGTACGAGATTTACAGGTATACAACAACAGATATCTATTTTAACAGACTTTTGGTGCTTTGAATTTTGAATATTCAATCTTGAATTAGATGATGGATCCAATAACCATTCTTAATTATTTCAATCAATGATACCGTAGAGAGTTGGATGCAATCAAGTACAATGTCTATGTTGATAAATAAAGGGTTATTCACCAATAATCTCTGATACGATGGTCCATCTTACAACAACACACATTTTTAGTTATTATTTTGATTTCCACTAGAAGCGAGAGTTCTCTCCTCTAGGCTTATTAGTTGAATCACTTGATAGCATAAATTAGAGATGAGCAGCCCGACTGGACCTGGCCTTCGTCAATTGTACTTCGGATTTTTTTTTTCAATTTAGCTATAATTTTTAAACTTATTCAAAAATAGTTTGATTTCAAAACTATTTACGTTCATTGCACTGCTTTGATCAATTCAGCGCTGAATTGACGAAAATGCACTGATATAATTTCAAATTGCACTTGTTATTTTTTCATTAGTGCAATTTCAAATTGCGTCGGTGATTTTTTTAATAAGCCAATACTAGTGCAATTCCATGCATTTGTGATTGATGCAACTTGAAACTTCGTCGATTTGTTCTTTCCAACTCACCGTTCACTGAACCAAACTAGAACACATAAATAATTTTGAAATCAAATTAATTTTTTTATTAAGTTTGCTAAGTAGTACTAAATTGAAATGAAAAAAAAAATCCTCTTGCTCCAAACACCATGTTGGAAATTTCTTTTGGAATGTGATTCTACTATGATCACTTTTTGGCTTTTTGAAACCCTAGTTATTCTTTTGATTCGCACGATTTCAACATGACACGTGTTGTAGGCCAGAAGACCGTGAGTGGACCGTGGCCCTAGGCAAAAAAATTTGCAGAGGCCCCCCAAAAAGAAAAAAAAAATGAAAACTGGAGCAAGCTAATCAAAGAACAAGTATAATCTCCCAACAGTTAGCATGGCAGGACTTAAACCCGCATCACACAGGAGAATGCCTTCAAATGCTACCATTCAACCACTGTAACTTCACATCGCTATTATGATATCCATCATTCTTACAAAATCCGAAAGTTTGAGGCCCCTTACCTCTTCCTCCTCGGTCCGAGACCCTAGACGACCGCCTAGGCTGCCTATGCCCAGAGCCGGACCTGCTAGAAGATATAAAATCCAATGATTTTTTCTTTCTACATTTCGCATTGGCCTATATATACTGAAAACATATAATCGTACATGATCATGGAATTTGCTTTATATTTAGTTGAACATATAATCGCATTGGCCTATATATACTGTAAAGTGACCAGCTACTGTTCAACTCTGTTTTGCTCGGCATTAATCGTCGACCTCAATTGTAGCCTGCGACTTGCAATTTTTTATGCTATTAGCTGTCAAAAGATTCTTAAGGGACTCGTTATATTCTTTATAACCGTTTCGAATGCACGCATAACCACCAAATTTTTGAAGTAGCCATTTTATGTACGAAACATGGACCGTTGTTTGTTGTTTTATTCTCAATTATTTTATGCAGGATTGAGACGTGAAAGAAAATTTTAGTTTGATGCATAATTCAGGCCTTATGGCCCTTTGGAGATGGAGATATTCAATGGTAGATGTTGTTTCATACTTATGTAAATGATCTACGATGATTGTCTATTTCAGTTAAAAAAAAGTTGACACATGTTGATAAGTTAAAAAAAAGTTGACAAATTACTTATACTACTAATAATTAACTCTGGGAATTGAAAGATGTATGCTTCTGCCAAATTTGAATTTTGTAGTTGTAACACCTCACTACTGTGCCTAAATTATTCAAAAGTAATACTGAGTAATACTGGCAAGTAATATGGAGAATGAGTATAATATATGGTACTAGGTTACATGCACACATGAGTTTATACAATGCAAATAATATATAGAAATACCGAATAGCTGCTCTCCTCTATGCACAAATAATATAACTTGGTCTCAACGTCCTCGTATCTGAAATGTCTCAAACTGACTTGATTATTATAAAGTTAAAACACGAGCCAGATTATATCTAAATCCAAGGCCCATAAGCTATAGAGCTTTATATATACCGAGCATAATTAAAATAGCGTTATCTTAAATAAATACAATATCATACAAACCAGAAAATCACAAAGCCTGATATATATAAAAATGTTATAATCCATATAAGTCACATCAAGTAAAAATCCATAAAATCGATATTAAATAAATGGATCATCCATATCTTGAAACCAAGATTCAAGAACTCGGTTTCGGTCTCGGTTTCGAACGTTAGAAAATTTGTTAGTTCCGACGGGTTTCGTAAATTTCATTGGATTCGGTTCAGATTTCGATTTTCAGTATTTTGGTAATGAATTTGTTAACGGTAAATAAAAAACAAATATATTATATAAAGAAATAGAATACAACGTACATAAAAAAAACCTCTCTGCCGCAATATGTTGACTATATTGTAGCTATGTGGACTGGATTGAAAAACCAGCACACACAACATAAAAAATCCTCTCTGCCGCACATATTGAAAAACCCACACACCCCATTTCCTACCGCTTCAAACAATTCCAAAAATCCAAAAACCCAAAACGCAACAGAAAAAAAAAAAATGGAGCTGTCGATCAAATCGATTCGAAGGATCGATCTCAATCTCGCGCAGAGGGGAAAAGAAGCGAGGAAAACTCACGAAGATTTATGCTGGAGAATTGCTGAAGTATTCGATTTCACGTCTGTTGTTTCTACGCACGAGATTCTTTTTTTTTTCGTACGCTTAATCCGATCCCCATTTTAGGGCACAATCTCGGACCGGAAGGAACCGAAACCGATCCTATAACCCTGAGATCTTGGGGTATCGGATGAATTTTCGAACCTTGCTTGAAACCACTATTAAATCCATAAATATTTAATACTGAGGTATCTTCCAGCAAAGCCAAGTTATGCAGGAACAATGCCTACAAGAGCTCTCAATCTCGTATTATAAAACACTATCATCAAATCACTAAAATCAATAAGAAAGATTTGAGTCAACTCAAACAATACAATAATAAAAAAAAATTATATATCTCGATCAATAGTCCATAGATAGATACAGCTATCGACTGAACAATCCAAAGAGATAGAACATAAGATAAATAACAGGTCGTTTGTCTAACAAGGATACGTGTTGATCATACTCTAAACACAATCTCGGACATAATCATATCTGTACATGATAAATGTCTCCAACAACTCACCATTTGATCTTTAAAAATCGATATTCATGTGTCAACCATGCAACTGCTGAACATTCAAGTACCAGAAAGACAAATTAGTAGGGGAAATGAAAATAGAAAGAAGAATAAAATCTCACATCGTAACGAATAATATATAATCTATAATGATCTTTACACAAAAGAAACTGAAATTTGTATACATGCTGTAATGATCTGAATTTTCGTACTATTTGAGTTGACTAAATACACCATACGTCCAACCCAAATTGTACAGAAATATGAATCATTGTGGATTAAAGAAGAAAAAAGATAGAAGTAGAAATATAAACAACAACACAGAATCTCACATCGTAGCAAAATAATATATATATATATATATATATTACAGCTTTTGGAATAAATTTTTTTACTTACATACATTATGAGAGTATATCACATATACAACACACCGAAAAATAACACTGGATAACTAACACCGAAGCCTCCTGCTCTAAGCCCCTCCAAGTTTATTTGTAAACACCCGAACTACTTGACTATACATATGTTAACCGTCCTTTTGGTCCGGTTCCCAAAAGTACGCAAGACACGCTCGACTCAATGCATCGCGTGAAGCCAAAGCCGAGAGTGTTGCCAAGGAGTAAAGGAAGCGAGCCGAGAAGGGATCATGCCGACGGGAACCTAACCGCTCCTCTAAATATTGCTAGACCATTACCTCAAACCTTGGGAGGCCACAAGTCCTAGCCTCGACCCCCCTAATCCCATTAAAGCATTTTTCGTACCCCCAGGGGGTACGAAATTCGTACCCGAGGGAGGGTACAAATTTTTAGGTGCGAGCTCCTTGGGATCCGAGATTTTGGTGACCAGCTATAAGGGATACGAAATTCCTGGTATGGTCCCCTACTTCTACCTACTCTTACCTACTCCCACCTAATCACTCTATTATAAATTCCTCTTGACCTCACACTTCAAAGAGGTTGGAAATTGGTGATTTGACACCAATTGAGAGCTCCAATTAGCCTCTTTAATGACATCTTCTGTAACGTCCCACATTTCCGTACAATTTAACCCGGCATTTAACTAGCACAATCAACTCAAATTATACAGAAAAACAGAAAGCTAAGAGAAAGAAATTAGAGGATGAGGAAAGAAAGAAATATTAGAATAGAAGAAAGAAGAAGAACACCAGAATCTCACAACGGAATGAATAATATATATATATATATATATATAACTCTTTACACAAAAAGAACTATATATACATACCAATCATCAGAGCATAACATATATCAGATACAGCGGAACAAACTTTGAATAGCTAATGGTGAAGCCTCCTGCTTCCATCTCCTGAAACTCCGAGCGAAAACTAACCTGGAAAATATGTTTGGTATGACCCGAGCACATTTTGAAGCAAAGCAAAAACACCCTGATCAATCTGGAATACTTTCAGTGCTAAATTCACATCAAACAGTCGGCTTAACTTTAGAAAACTGGTTTGAAAGAAAGGATAATAATAAGACCAGCCCATACATAAACACAGATGGTTTTTACCTTACGATAACCCAAAACATTTTTTATATATAAAAATCTAGTGATATTATAATAGTGTCTATCAAATCACAAATAAATAACCATCTAGCAGAACGCTTGTTTCTCATGCTCTACATATTTAATATAAAATCAAAAACCGCATGCGCTTATTGGAGATTGGATTCCAACTGTGGCAAGGTATGGGACCACCTTCCGATCAGTGTAATCTAGAGGGAAATACACTGGGGTTCAACAAGAACATCTTGCAACCCAGGCTAAACATGACGGGTCACTCATTTTGCTTGAGTGGACCGAATGTATTAGCACCCTACGGTTGGGATCAGCAACCATTCCCGTGGGACAACATCGAAAGATTTAAGAACGAAATGGAATCTCTATATAGTGATAATACATCTTGCTTGGAGGCGACCAACTAGCCATGCGACTTACCTGATTTTTGCCATTTCCCGGTTGATGAGGCTTGAGGTCACGTTTAACTTTCTGAACATCACACCATATTCACTTTGAATGCCACATCGTCAGATCCGTCAAATAACTAATTGACGTCCACAGATATACTCTTCTTGTTAAGCAAGGGAATTTTTCCGCCACCAAACTTGGTATATTTGTAAAAATCAACTTACGTGACCCTAAGGAAATACTCTGTCAAACATTCGTCCATACAAGTCATCCAGGAACAGGATGAACGGAAGACACCCTCCTACTGCATCCTAGGAAACACACTATAGATCAGTAGCGAGAAGTCCTTGAAAATCCATGGATTTCAATCATGATAGAACCACAATATATTTTTGGCTACAGACCAGAGATTATAAGTAGTTCTTCCGTTTATGAATATCCACGATCTTCAACTGCTCCATCTCTCTTCCCTGCAAGTTAGTTTCGTATGTAACATTGACTCGAAGTGTTTTTGGGTCTAATTCTCATCCCGGTCTCTTCGAAACAACATGTCAAAAAGGTCAAACCAGTTATTTATTGATAGTCGGGTTTTTAACTATCAACACACCATTGTACCATCAAGTATCTTGGTAGTTCATGCCCTCATTGATTAAAATCATTCATTAAAGTTCTTATTGAATCATTTACAAACATTTCATAGATTTAAAATTGATTTCATTTATATATCTTGACGAATCATCTTTTGTTTCGTCATTTGGAAACAATACCTCTCCTTTATTCACACTCCGCTTTATTCACCCTTAATTCTGAAAAACATTTCTATATTTCCAAATACCATTTAATCCCTTAACTTTGGAAACGTCGATATATCAATATACCGTTAACTCACTAATATAACCCAATTACCAATTCTGATGCGGCAGAAACCATGTTAAACTGTATACGCTCTCTTATTAAAACTTAATGGCTTTAATTCACTTCCACTTGGAGATCCTATGGAAATCTACTTAAATTGCAAATAGTTATTTCTGTTTCTAAATTAGTGTAACCCTTTTCATTTCAAATTACTTATTATTTAAATAAGTATATTTCACTCATATTATTTCCATTATCTAAAAAACTGTGCCATATAAATAGCCTAAAGGTATAAATAAAACTTTATATTTCAACATGGCTAAACCATATTAATTTGCCTATTGTTTAATTTCAAACTCGTTATATTAAGTTACACTTCAACCCTTTCAATTGAATCACAAATGCTTTACGAAAATAATAACTCGTTCCAACCTCCTTTACCGTTACAAACTAATACCATTCCTCGATAATAGTAAAGTCGTTCAAGTTGGGGTATTTTATTTACCTCTCAGACCTTAATCGACAACAATCTTATCTTAGAATAGATAGAAGTTCGTTACTTAAAACTCATGTTCTTATAATATCAGTCAGATCTTATTTCATATTTAAAACATTGTTCTATATACCATATCCTTAATTTTGGAAATCTCAATTGATTATAAACATATTACTTAATAAATTACTGAGTAAATTATTTACTCAAATATTAACCCTTAGCTTCAAAACTTTTGTATAGTATTCTATTCTTAACTTGGATTATATTACACTAACCCATTCAGCAATACCTTTTCCAAAACCTTTTTGCATTATATGTAATCTAACTTTTGATTTATAACCATAAATCCCTTTATCCACTTCTTTTGTCAAAAACATTACTATCCTTTTCATCTCTGAAATTTCTCTTTGATTACGACATTTACTCGATTCAATTCTTAAGTAAAATATTTATTTAAAGCCTTGCCTTAATTTAAACTTCAATTCCCCTTTGCTTATAAACTTGGATCCATTCTTAACATTTCATTTTGAAATTCATTTAGCATAATTCAATAAGAACCCATTTAAGCTTAATCACTTCTTAGATGTTTTCATTTAAGAAGTAAAACCCTTTTAAAATAATCACTAGCCTTCATTACAAGAAATATGTCTATTCACAGCGTTGAAAAAACGCTGTTATAGCCTTTAACAGCGTTTTGATGAACGTTGTCTAACAAAATGCTGTCATAGATGCCTGGGTATATTACAACATTTCCAAAAATATTGTAGAAAAGTGACATGTTACAGCGTTTCAAATGGTGTTGTCCTTATGTTTATACAGCGTTTTACATTGTTTCAGAAATGTTGTTATCTTCCCTTTTCTACAGCGTTTAGCCACATATCACAGCATTCCTCGAAGTTTACAAGTTCTTTACTACCACAGCGTTTTGCCACATATCACAGCGTTTCTGGAAGTTTACATGTTCTTTACTATCACAGCGTTTTGCCATATATCACAACATTTTCTGCATCTATCACAGCATTTACATATTGTAGTATCAAAATATTCATGCACAAACATATCAACATGTAAATATATATCAACCAACTAATTATATAACACAATATTCATACATAAAGACATCATCAATAAACAAACTTTTCATAATTTCCATACAAAAATAATACCATAAACTAAATTTACACAATATCCGTCGAACAAAGTCACGATATCTACAAATAAAACAAAATTTCAATAAAATAAGTTTGCGTCGAATACCAACAAAATGAACATCTAAAAGTTACCGCTTCCTTCGTAAGCAGATACCACAAGCGGTCTTTTTGTTGAGGGATCTTCAGAAGCGCCTAACGATATTCTGATTATAGCCGAATGCACAAAAATACCCACCTCTAATACCTATACACTTGTTTTCATGTTAGCATTTGGTCATGCTTAATTTGCTATTATTATTATAAAATACTTGGTAATATTTTATATACTTAGTTAACTTGTATAAACCAAACTTCTTAATTTTTATAAAATTAGTAAACTTAGTTAATTTTTATAATACTTAGTTAATTTTTAATTATTGTTATTATTATTAATTACTTGGTAATATTTTATATTTTAATATACTTAGTTAATTTTTATAAACTAAACTTCTTAATTTTTATACAATTAGTAAACTTAGTTAATTTTTTATAATAGTCAGTTAATTTTTCTAATACATAGTTAATTTTTAATTATTGTTATTATTATTATAAAATACTTGGTAATATTTTATATTTTTATAAACTTATATATTATTATAATAATTAGTTAATTTTTATAAAATTAGTAAACTTAATTAATTTTTTCTAATAGTTAGTTAACCTTTATAATACTTATTTAATTTATAATACTTAGTTAATTTTATAATACCTAACACTTAGTTAATTTTTTTAAAAAATTAGTAAACTTAGTTAACTTTTATAATAGTTAGTTAATTTTTATAAAATTAGTAAACTTAATTAATTTTTTATAATAGTTAGTTAATATTTATAATACTTAGTTAATTTTATAATACTTAGTTAATTTTATAATACCTAATACTTAGTGAATTTTATAATACTTAGTTAATTTTTTATAAAATTAGTAAACTTAGTTAATTTTTATAAAATTAGTAAACTTAATTTAATTTTCATAACAGTTAGTTAATTTTTATAAAATTAGTAAACTTAATTAATTTTTTATAATAGTTACTTAATTTTAATAATACTTAGTTAATTTTATAATACTTAGTTAATTTTATAATACTTAGTTAGTTTTATAATACTTAGTTAGTTTTATAATACTTAGTTAATACTTAATTAATTTTTTATAAAATTAGTAAACTTCGTTAATTTTTATAATACTTAGTTAATTTTTATAATAGTGAGTTAATTTTTATAATAGTTAGTTAATTTTTATAATACATATTTAATTTTTTATAATAATTATTTAATTTTATGATACATAGATAATTTTTAATTCTTGCTATTATTATTATAGAATACTTGGTAATATTTTATATTTTTATATACTTAGTTAACTTTTATAAACCACTTCTTCGTTTTATAAAATTAGTAAATTTAGTTAAATATTTATACTATTTAGTTAATTTTAATAATACTTAGTTAATTTTTATACGTTTATTTTTTTTTTTATAAATCTTCGTTAATTTACTACGATTATAAATCTTATTGTTATTGTTATTATTATTATAGAAGTTTACTTATGTTTTGTATTTTTACGTACTTTGTTAATCCTACATGAATGCCATGAACATGTAGTGTCATGATGAATATAATTACTTACAGAAAAATATGCAGAAGCATCATCATCATCGTCGTCATTGGAAAAGCTCAAGGCATGTCTCATTAACAAAAGGGTCATAAGCTGCATAAGAAAAACAACTAATAAGTTGACATTGCATACATATAACCAACCGGTCGATAGAAGGAAAACTAGAAACAACAACAAATTTCAGACGTCTAAACTTATTTTCAGATGTCTGACCTGGTTCAAACGTCTGAAAATTGGTCTCAGACGTATGAAATGGATTTCGGTCAATGCCCTGAGGCCATTTTAGACGTCTAAAATTTATTTCAGACATCTGAAAATGTTCTTGGACAATTCCTAGGCCTGGTTTAGACGTCTGAAATTTATTTCAGATGTCTGACCTGCTCTTATATTGTTTTCCACATGGACCTTTAACCTATGTAATGCTGTTTAATTTATGGTATATATATATGCAGTCCTCGACACTAGTAAAAACAAACATGCTCCAGATAACACTTACCACAAAGATTAAATATAGGAACATATTGTTAACAAACATAATGTGAAATGACATCATTCAATTTTATGTATAACCATAGTTACTATTTCAAGCTGTAGCTGAAAATGTCTGCTCATGTATATATTAAGTATAGGGTGTAAATAGCTACCGGATTCTAGTACTACCATTGCTGTTTAGGTTCCGTATATTTCTATCTTTTAAAAGAAAGCTGTCGACATACCAATATATGCATTTTTTTTCTTGTTAAGGTTTATGTGCCATTGCAATTTTTATAGCTCAAGCATTTAGTTGAACCATAAGTCGTGCCTGAAAATGGAAGCGCCCATCGTACTCAAAGCAGCTTTGGCACGAGTTCTTCTATCGCCTTGGCTTATCTGTTGAAAACAGCATGTTGTTAAGAAAACGAATACTTGATGTAAATTTCATTCTTGTATCATATTCAATATTCACGTGGGCATTTCCATATCGTGAAAACTATACGATAGATACAAGAGGCTATTAATCCATCCCATTGTTTTCTTTTGCAAGAAAATAAGCAGAATGATGTCACACAATGATGAAAAATATTCATAAATTTTAAATACCCTTTCGTCTTTCATTAGAAAACAATTTGATCAAGTAACCATTATTGCTAATCTTGGATAAATAAATATGATGTTTTTAATGATATGAATACGAACCGAGAATGAATGTGATATATGCACACAAAACTCGACTGCTATAACAACGGACACAACGAGATTTACAATAGAAATAGCATTGAGTTGAATTTTCAGCAGTGCCATGACACCTTGCAAGAATTATGAAAAGGGTTAATGAATGAAACTTGTCTGTTAGTGGAAAGATATGGCAAGGAACTTTAGATAACTAGAGTTCGGGTAATTATCAAATTTCAAAGCACATATGACCAACAATACAAAGAGGACAGTAGGAGAACAAATCTGACATGGAAAGACGTGTTCTCAGGTCCCCAATGACTGGGAAGCAGTCATGGGCTGGTCAGAGTTAACAGTGATGAATTCGGGACTTCACTACTCTTACCAATCTAAATTAATAAGATCATGTAATATCGATGAAATATCAAGTGAAGCCCATAACTTTCTTGAAAGATCATGTAATATCGATGAAATATCAAGTAAATTGAATAGTTGATGCACATACCTGCAACATGTTTAAAATGGAACATATAATATAGGAATAATAGGTCTGCAATGCGCTGAAATAAGAGACTTAGCTAGAGAGGAATACCTGTAACATGTTGGAATGAGGCAAATTGATGCAAAAGTCCCTTAACACAGCAGGAAATTCCTACAGTAAAATGTGTTACTACTTTGTCAGTTTGTCAGCTTTACTAAGAAAAGCAGATTACTCTACAAAAGACTTCACAACCAACTGGTCCCAACATACAAATTCAAGTCTGTCATCAAATATTACAACATGAAAACTAGATAGACAGACCTAACTTTCATCAAAATACATAACACAAAGCACTCCAGATGAAGATTCCAAAAGACAGGGTTCATCAACCAATATAACGAATCACAGGAATTCAATAAGAGAGAACCTTAACTGATATCCTCCATACTTCTCATCGGTCATTTAAGAACTCAAGCATCAACTACAAGTGCCACAGAAAACGGACTACCCCAAAAATAATCATCTCCATGCAACAGGAAAGAAGACCATGCAGCAACAGACACACAAAAGATAAATAGTTAGAATCATGCACCAACAAAACCAGCTCAAACTGTACCAAAACATTAACACTAAACGACAACAAAATAACCTAGAGAAGCCAACTAAAAATTGGTAAAAGAAGGGAGACTTACCTTTTAGATATCCCTCTGTTGATAATTCCACCGTGTAATACTGTTCTTGTCAGAATAAATCCAAGCATTCAATAACACAGACTCAATTTAACCTGTAGAGGTTGATGACTCGAGCAACAACTGACAGCCTTCAGAGACTGAAGATTGTCCAACCATACAGGCAGCTAGCACTGGCACGTCGACCTTAATGTCTAGATATAGTAGTAAACTGTAATCCATTGCATAATAGCAATATAACTAATGGAACATAATTTGAGATATTCAAATAAATATCGATGAATCTGACTAGTTCTCACAGCTTGATCCGTTAAGCAATGTTAATTAAACCATCACCATTTGAATTTTATAAATATAATGAGGGTATGACATTGATGCTAATATTGTCTCAAGTGATAGCTGTAACGCTGTCTTGATCTTATTTTGAAATAGTTACTTGTACGCACCTAAACAATGATATGAGTTCGCCTCAGCACAAAAGAAAAACCATACAAAAACTCAAAAGATAGTTCAACGGATAAATGATACTGTAAGCTGTGGGTTCAGAATTGGGCAGAATTTTGTCACTTCTCCCGTAGCAGCAATTCGTCATCTATGCTAGTAAACATGAAGTTTATGTATGACCATCAAACAATATATATTCGGCAGTCATATCTAACTTAATTACATAAAATTATCTTTTAAGTTTAGGACCAATAGCTTCACATGAATGCCATCCAGTGGTCTGCAACCATGTAAGGATTTATCCTAAACGAAGTTGACATGCATTAAGTTGTATAAACTAAAGAACTGTAATATAAGGAACTTTAGCAGAATTCCTTACATTCATGTGAACAAGCAAGTATAAAATATTTGCATTCAAACCTCACTTCCATGGTAAAGGAAGGTTTCCACAATTCTTCCTGCAAAGTCAACACTGTCAATTGCATAATTCAACCAAATAAACCTTTTCATGCTTTTCGATAAAAACTCATCTTGCACAAAGGCTTTTGTGCACAAAGAGTAGATGGGTTAAGATAATATGATTGATCAGTATGAAAAGTACAATCATCCAATTTCTAATGTACATCCATCAGCCAAGGCTGAGATACATCCACATAGTGTAGACTTGATAATTTATATTGTATACACTTTCATCTGTATGAACACATCTAATGATTGTTACTAGATACCAGCGTACCCCTCGCCCCCCAAAAAAGCCCTTTATAAGATATAATCATATTTCTATATTTGAAAAAAAAACTATTACCATAACATGCGAGCCCTCCTCCCACCTGTTCTGTAGCCCATCTCCTCGAATGTCTCTGTATATACTTTTTCCTCCTCTACATCCAGAATTGCAAGTTCGACGACTTTTAGGGTCTTTGGAAGCCTATTAGTTTCATCCGAGATTTAGGGCTCTAATGTTTCCGAGAACGGATAAGAAGGATTCAAGGCTCGAGAAATTGTTGCGGAATTAGGACATGAACAAAATTTCATCCGAGATTAAAATGATTTTAATTAGGTTTAAAAGAATTTCATGAAAAGGGATGATTTTTGATTGAGAAAGGGACCGTGATTTTTTGTTGAAGAGGGAAATGAATTTTGCGCAGCCTCTGAAAATTTCAGAGGAGGGAAGTAAAATAATTTCGTGCTTGAATTTATCCTAGCGTTTCTCACATAAAACCACGTATTGGCCTTTCTTTTCCACGACAAAGAGAAGAAAACGTTGTCTGATATTTTAGATAACCAATTTTCTTGTACATCTTTTCATTACTGAAGTAAGAGTGTATTACTTTATGGTTAACCAACGATAGGTTAGTTAATCTCCTTAATAAGTTAGTAAGATAATAAATAATAAACTATTTGACAATCACCCTAAATATAGTTATATTAAGATTAATTAGCTTTTATAACAATCGTTAAATTAAAACATCATATAAATAATAGAATTTCACTTGATTGTTTCCTTAGGAATAAGTATCCCGGATTTTTAACTTTTTGGTTAGTATATGGCTTCCTCATGTATTCAAACATAAGTTGTTACTATATAATCGTTTTATTATTTCTGGAGAAAGAACCAAGTCATAAATATCAATTTATTTGAAAACTTTATATTTAAAATAAAATTAAAAATTCGATTTAGTTATAAAAATAATTTTATAACATAAAATATGTTAATTCGCTTGATGACGAATTAATATCTCAAAAATGATGGATTTAGACCATCCGCTGCCAATTACTTAATCAATACTGCATATTGGTTAAAACACGACGATTTGTTTTCAACAATCAACATCCATTCAATCATCGATATCTAAACATGATATAATAATATAAATTTGAACAACAAATAATATACAATTGATTTGAGGAATCCGGTCGGATTCTTCCAACCTGTTCTTCCCTGCACGACAGCTCATAAGATCATTCAATAGTAACATATGAAATGAGAATTATAATCTAATGCAATTGAATGACCAATTTATAAATACAGACAAACACTTAACCAATAAACAAATAAAAATAATCCATAGCATCCATTCAGCCAATTTATACTTATTAATATTAAATATTAATAATATGAATTTAACACATCACAACAGTCTAGAAGTATGAGAGTTAACTCACCATTTTTATTTCTGACGATGTTGCGTCATTTTATATAGTTTCAAACTATAGTTTGAAACTACATAAAATTCCGATGGCCTCAAAATCCCTCCATTACAGCTTGTACATGGTAGCACCGTGATTACGAACCAGTCGGCACTCGTTTCGTTAAATTCTGTTCACGAATGTGAAAGTTATACGATTTATAATATTTAACTTTAAATTGAACTAATAATTAAATTAACCACCATCATTAATATTAATAAATTATTTATTAACTTTAATTAATAATCCTGCTAATTACCTTTTATTAATCAGGCATATTCTACTACCCTTTTTCCTGAAAACTTAACACTGCCATTTACATATTTCAGCTACAAGCTTATAAGATAGTTATCGAACAAAGTAAAGTATTAATTAAAATAACTCCTAATTACCTTTTATAACATTAATCCACGTCATTTGGCACTTAAACGTGGTTTCCCTGAACCCATTTTTGCAAACCCGTCTTCTTTAATTTACCCAAGCTTGTGTTCACCAAACAGGAAACCCGTTGGCCTCCTTTCACCGAACTCACTCCATCGTTGACAAACTACTAGCCATCACATCACCGTCCTTAAACTCGCCTCCGTCCCTCCTCTCTCCGACGCCACTAGCCTTCCTTCGATCTACACAAAAGCCCTAAAACTCATCGCCAAAGAACACATACCTCACACCACCATACCACGCCATCATCTGACAGCCGGAGTCAATCTTCTCATCACCGGAAGACCGCCACGATCCCCCTCTGCAATCGCTAGGAACACCAGTCACCAGAACTCCATCACCTTGCCAGAAAACTGAGAGTTTCAAATTCCATTCATGTCAACTTTCTCGGTCGCAGGTCATTGGATTGCCACTGGCCGATGCCATTCGACAGCTTTCCCTCTGCCCCTCCTTCCTCGACTCCGCGCTGCCATCAGAATGGCCTCTGAACTAGAAAGGAACCCAGAAAAACAATCTCCTTACATGCTGCTGTCACCCATCCTTGCATCAAAGTCACGACTTCCTAGAATGGTTCAACGTGAAGATTTTATCCGTACTAACTCCAAGGATCATGCTTCATATATTTTTCTTTTAGTTTGAATTCATTTGAAATTTCGAAACTTGTGTTTCAATTGAAAAAGAGCAGTCCGTATGTTTAGGAATGGGAAGAAAAGAATGAAGACTTGTTTACTGGAGTGGAGAGAGAAGCTGAAACGAGACAATGGTGTCTGTATGTATTGGCCAGAAGAAGGAAATATAGGGTTCAAGTATATAGAATGGAGAAGGAACGAGGACAGCGGGTGTAGAGATTTATTTTTTTTATTAAGTTTATTATTATATTTTCCTTCAAAGTGACTGAGGATATATTTATGACGTGACTGATGAGATTTACTCATACCTATCGCCATTTCGTATTGCGTTTGTTGGTTCTTGTGATCACATACACACTCTATTCATAATGAAAATGGAAGTCATTATATAATTTAACATTACAGTCCTAATGAATCTTGTTTCATCGAATTCCGAGTCCGCTTGTGAAAACGACGCTCGTTCAAGTCCAAACAGTCAATTTATTTGCATTTTATTTTGCCATGCTCACAAAATAACTCCGTTTGGCGTAAAACTTGAAACTTAGCAATTATTATCTGCTACGGTCTCAATAAAATTTGCTTCGCTGAAAACAGAGATCGTTTGAATAATGTCCCTTTTTAAGGGTCCAATTTAAATTTAAATAAATCAATTTTAATAGACCTCAATATAATAATAATAAAATATTATAATTGGACATATTCGAGCAGAATTTACATATTTTCAATATAAAATACTCCAGGTTGAATCCCGAGTCTAAACGATATTTAATAAATTACAAACCCTTTATTTTTATATAATAAATCGTTATATTATATAAACGAATTCCATAGCGACTATTTGAAATTTTGATTTGGATATAAAACAAAATCTACAATATGAAAACTCGATTTTTCGGCTTCATTAGAAAATTATTATCAAATAGATTCAGATATTTCTTATTTAGAAGAAATCCGACTTAAATTGGATCCTGTATAGCCAATTAAAGTTTGAAACGTTATATTACGAACTACCGCGCCGCTGCAGCTCGTTTTATAATTAAAATATAACTCAAACGTTCAAATATCATTTATTAAACAAAATCGTTAATAAAATTAAATATAAACTAAAATAAATCTTCATATATCACCAAATCATATAATATAGCAAATTTAGCCAATTTCGAATATTTTGAAATTAAATTATTTTTATTTAATAAACTAATATAATATTCAAAATTATTAAATTCAAACCATATATCAGCATTAAAAATCATATTTAAATATTAAATTAAATGGTTAAAAATCTGGGTCGTTACATCTCCACTTTGAGGAAGAAGAAGGGCAAAAGTGTCTTTTTCCTAAAATATTAATATATGATAATTAGGACATCATATAATTTAGAGATGAATGTAAAGAGATTTCATGAGATGTTCTCAACCTCGTAACTCTTTGTTATTAATAATATTTCAATGACTCTTCCAAAGTGGACGTAGACCTCTCACGAGACCGAACCGCTATAAATCGCTTGTGTTATTTACTGCTTTCCGCACTTGCTTTCTCGGTCGAAACTATAACTCCTAGGTAATTGGAATCTTGGGTGTTTACGACATTTTTTGTCGTTAACATTTTGGTGCTTTCACTGAGAAAACTCGGATTTGTCTCCTTGTCACACGATACCACCTCGACTTTGAGGAGCATTAGGTTCCTTTGCTAAACATGCCGCAGAGTCCGCTTACGATGGTAAAGCGACCAAAGAATGCAGTAGTCAGCTCTTCAGCCACAGCCGAAACTAGAACATCCCAACAGCCCCAACTGGCGGATATCCCAGCCACTATTGAAACCCTTCCTGCTGCGGGCCCCGAAGCTCCCGCAACATAAGCCTACATCCGCGTGCTTAGTGAAAAATATGAGAACACAACTGTCGAACTTAATCAGGCGCTGAGAAATAACGTCGACCTTATGCGTCAACTTCAAGAAAGTCAATGCATCGTCGCTCGACTTCAGCTCGCTCAGAACAATATCCGACCTCGACGCACTATCTCGGATACCTCCTCTTCTGAGTCGAGGGGCCACACCAAAGAAGGAGGTTTAGTTTCATCAGCAATGTCGCCATCCGCACCAACTCCTTGGATAACGACAACGATAATGGCCACACCAATGACAATGGAAATGGAAACGACGACCAAACTACAATCACTTATAGCCGGAGGCACAGTATCGAGACCTCTTCCGATTGGATATCAATGATGAATCGGGTTCGTACTACTGACCCCTTCCTCAGCAGAACCCGACCGCCGCCGTCCAGGATCAGGGGCCCACTCTCCCAACGGCCCGCGCTTTTTTAGAACATGATGCGCATCAACCCGCTCAGCCTCATCATCCATACCGAAACCCGATCATAGATGTTGAGGATATGGAAGAAGACGACCCAGATGTGCATCATAGAAGGCGGCCACATAACAAAACTTCCGAAGTCTACTAGCGCCAGTTGATCCCGCCAGTGGACCCGCATCTTACCTATCTCTCCGACATGGTACGAAGGCTCATGAGAGAAATGCGAGGAAGCACCAATGACTCATTAAAAGCCCAAATTAGGTGGAATCCCTTCACAAGGAGGGTACAAGAAGCCAAATTGTCGTGACACTTCAGCATGCCGCAAATGCCACTCTATGATGGCATGACCAAACTCTGTGCCTTCCTAAATCGTTATGAATGGCAAATGGATTCTAGCCGGGCTGACGACCCGGTCAAATGCAAGTGTTTCACTGTTTTCTTATCAGGAACAAACCTACTCTGGTTCTCTCGCCTTTCGCTCTACTCTGTTAACAACTTCGGCCAGCTCGCTACCAAATTGGTTAAGTAGTTCAGAATGCATGTGGCGACTCCGAAGAACGCCCTCACTCTATCTAATATATACCAGGGTCCCGCCGAATCACTTAAGAGCTACCTCTCGCTGTGTAATATCGCCCTTGCCGAGGTAGATGATCCGAGCCTCGTACCGTGCTTTTTCAACTTGCAAAGGGCATCCTCCCCACTTTCGAATTTGGAGCTTGGATAGATAGGAAGCATCCCAAGAGTCTCGATGCTTTCTACGAAAAGGCCGAACAATCCCTATGTCAAGAAGAAGCGAGGCGCAACCGAAACTCCCAAACCAACTCCTCAAACAACCCGCATGCCGACACCATCGACAACAACACCAAAGGAAAACTAGTTGGAAGACCTTTAGAAAAGGAAAAGGGGGCAGGGCCTTACAAGCCGAAGCCAGGTAACGGTAGGCAGGGTGGCCGCAACAACAACCAGGTCCTAGCGGATCCCAAGAGACCCGGCTGCTACCAAGCTTACGAGACCTACACCTCATTGTATGAAGATTTGGAGACGATTTACATGGAAACCTGCAACATCCTTCAATATAAGAAACCATACTCCAGAGAGTCTACTAACCAAGAGAAGAATACTGGCAAGTACTGTCGATACCGCGACATGTATGAACATAATACCAACGAGTGTCGACAACTCAAGGATGCGATCGAAAAGCTTATCCGCGAGAAATGCCTAAAGCAGTATGTTCAAGAACCTTCCCCCCCAAGGCAAACTCAGATCCTTCGGCGCCAGCACCTCCAGCACCTGCCAAAGAAGCTCCTGGTCCTTAAACCTGAGGCAGGAGATTGTGATCAATACTATTTGAGGAGGGCCTTACCCCACGCATGACAGCTTTCGAAAAATGGAAGAATATGTGAGTTCTATAAAGCATTCCACCTATGAGGCCTGCTCCGCTCCAGACGAGTCTATCCCAGCTAAGCTTCAAAAAACCATGTGGGATGACATCATCTTCTGTGAAAGAGATTCTACGGGAATCGAGATCCTAACTACGGATCCTCTCGTTATCACAACTCAGATTGGTGTTGCTTCCGTCCGAAGGGTATTCATTGATTCAGGAAGCTTGATCAACATCATTTTCAATGCTGCCTATGATCAGATGAAGTTGGAAACCAAGGACTTAAAACCGTGCCACACCACGATTCACGGCTTCAATGGATCTTCCAGTCATCCAGTAGGAATGATCGACTTGCCTGTTGAACTTGGTAACGGGGACCGGAGCCTAGTCCAAGTCCTCGCATTCGTGGTTATCGACATTGTCTCCCGTTACAATGTCTTCTTTGGACGCTCCTTCCTTACAGAATTCTGGATCTGCACATCACCATGGTCCCTACTAATGAACTTCTCGGCGAAAAACAGGATCGAAACGGTTAGAGGTGACCAAGCAAATACCAGAAAATGTTATGTAATAGAATGGAAGAGCGCGCGCAATAAGGACAAAGTCAAGGCTGTGCCTCTACCTTCTTGCACCAAGACCGTCTCCGCATATCAATCAACGGCGTCTGGGCTTTGGTTCAGACCCCATTGCCGTTATTCCGACGATCTCGATCTAAGGAAGGACAAAGAGCCTGAGTACGAAAGGGATACTCTAGTTGAACCTACGGTGGACGTTCCGATCAACCTCGATGATCCATTAAGGGTACTAAAAATTGGATTGCAACTCCACCCCGCAATAAAAGAAGATCTCGTGAATTTCCTAAGGGCTAGTCTAGACGTGTTTGCATGGACTCACACAGACATGAGAGGCATCGACCCCGCAATTTCTTGCCACTATTTGAGTCTGGATCCTACGATGCCTCCGGTCAAGCAGAAACACCGCTTCTTGGGACACGAAAGTTCCAAATCACTCGAGGAAGAGGTAGACCGTCTACTCAAAAAAACCTTCATCTGTGAAGCCAACTACCCCGAATGGGTCTCCTACCCGGTTCTGTTCAAAAAAAATAAATGGAAAATGGTGAACTTGTGTCGAATTCTCCGACTTAAACAAGGCATGTCCTAAGGATAGCTTCCCACTTCCGAAGATCGACCGACTTGTTGATTCGACAGTCGAATACCATCTATTATCTTTCATGGGCGCCTATTTAGGCTACAATCAGGTCCCAATGTGTCCGCGCGACTGGGATTATACCTCTTTCATAACTGATCTTGGACTTTACTGCTATCGCGTCATGCCCTTTGGTCTCAAGAATTCATGAGCCACTTATCAACGAATGGTTAATCGCCTCTTTAAAAACCAAATTGGAAAATCCATGGAGGTATACATGGACTACATGTTGGTAAAATCTAGAATATCGAGCAATCACGTCCATGACCTCTCCGAAATGTTCGATGTCCTCCGCCCATACGATATGAAACTCAATCCTTTAAACTGCTCCTTTGGAGTTGCCTTAGCAAAATTATTTGGTTTCATCGTCAACTACCGAGGCATCGAAGCTAACCCTGACAAAATCAAAGCTATTTGGGATATTCAAGTCCCTCAGAACATCAAAGATGTCCAAAGTTTAAATGGGATGGTCGCCGCTTTAAGTCGATTCGTCTCTAAGGCTACCGACAAGTGCATTCCTTTCTTCGACTTACTTCAGAAATGGAAGCGCAACTTCAAATGGACCCCAGAATGCATTACCACATTTGAGGACCTACTGAATCACTTATTGGGACCAAATATTTTGTCCAAGCCTGTGGACCGTGATGACTTATATGTTTATTTGGTTGTCTCCATGTAGGCAATCAGCTTGGCGCTACTATGCACCATAGATCGTGTCAGCGACCCGTCTACTACATCAGCAAAAATTGAAGGAGGCCGAAAAGAACTATCCAAAGCTCGAAAAACTAGCGTACTTCCTATGGATCTCTTCTCAAAAGCTACAACCATATACTTCCAGTCTCACTCAATAAAAGTCTTCACCGACCAACCACTGCGACCGGTCCTGCAACGACCAGAAGCATCTGGACGACTATTAAAGTGGAATATAGAGCTAAGTCAGTTTGAGATAACATTTATCCGCCGTCGCGCCATCCTCGGGCAGGCCCTCGCCGATTTCATAGTAGAGTTCACCGCCTACAAGGAGTCGCCTCCTGAATATGTCGAAGCACCTAATCTCCAATGGAAACTATTTCTAGATGGGTCATACAACACTAGATGCTTCGGAGCTGGGGTCGGGCTCATCACCCTAGAAGAGTGCTCGATATGCTACGCCTTAAAGCTCAACTTCCCTTCCACCAGCAACGACGCCGAATATAAAGCCTAAATAGTCAGACTTAGAATCGACATCAAACTTAGTCTAAAGGCCATCCAGATTTTCTCAGACTCACAACTCGTCGTGCGCCAGGTACAGGGCGAGTTCCAGGCCAAGGGGGCACGACTCGCTCCATACCTCGCCCAGGTTTGGGAATTGCTCACCAGCTTCGACCACTTTTTCATCACACTTATCCCTCGAGAACAGAATGAAAAAGCAGACTCATTGTCTAAGTTGGCAAGCTCTAAAGATGCACAGCTTATGGGGCTCACCCAAGTCGAGGTGCTCGACTCACCAAGCATTGGCCACATATAGACTGGTGCGGTCATGGGCACCGAAATTGAGCCTAAATCTGGGAGGACCCCAATAAATAACTACTTACAACACGGGACCTCCCTAGGTCGTTACAAGGAAAGACAAGCTCTCACTCGCCAATTAGCTCGCTACATTCTCATGGGTGGAATACTTTACCGTAAAGGCTTCTCCGTCCCATTACTGTGGTGTGTATCCCTCGACGATGCCGATCGGGTACTCGCAGATGTGCACGGAGGCGAGTACGGCGAGCACACCGGAGGGTAAACCCTAGCAAGGAAGATCATCAGGTATGGCTTTTATTGGCCCACACTCGATCAAGACGCCATAGACTATGGCCGAAAATGCGACAAGTGCTAGTGCTTCTAAAAAATTCCACGAGTGCCACTTCCCCAATTGACGCAGATGGTCAGCCCTTTCTTGTTCGTCATGTGGGGAATCGACATCATTGGAACTCTTCCAATGGCAAGAGGTAGGGTATGCTATGCTGTCATTGCAGTTGATTAATTCACCAAATGGGCAGAGGTAGAAGTTCTTGCCACGATAACCACCAAGAAAATGATCAACTTCGTCGTTCGCAACATCATCACCCGCTATGGGGTCCCTCAAGCCATCATTTCCAATAATGGCACCTAGTTCGAGAGTGCTGAATTCAAAGCCTTCTGTTAGCAGCACAACATCGAAAAAAGATTCTCAGTGGTGGCTCATCCTCAAGCTAATGGGCAAGTCGAGGCTGTTAACAAAGTAAGTAAATACATCATCAAGAAGCATTTGGAAAACGCCAGAGGCATGTGGGTGGACGAACTTCCTCTAGCCCTTTGGGCCTACCGAACCACTCACAAGTCAGCAACCGGACATACTCCCTTCGCCCTTGCTTATGGATCTGAAGCCGTCATCCTCATTGAGCTAAAGCTTTAGTCTCATCGAGTTACCTACTATGATCAAAAGACTAACAAAGACTTACTTTTGGAGTTGCTCAATTTACTAGAGGAAAAGAGGAACGAAGCAGACCTCAGGGCTGCCGCCCAACGACAATGAGTAGCCTGATACTTTAACACCTGAGTCTGCCATAAGGGCCTCAACATCGACGACCTCATCTTAAAACGGGTCTTTCCCCCACCAGTTGGTCTCGCTCCTCATTGGGAAGGCTCGTAATCCATACAATGGAAGCTCAGAAACAGAACTTTCAAACTTGCAACCACGGATGGAGCCGAACTCCCAAGGGCATGGAACAACGAACATCTTCGCCGCTATTTTACATAACTTAGTGTATAGTTTCTATGCTTTCCAATGACGTTTCGTTTTCTTGCAATTCAAAGCGTTGTAAAGGCTATTACTGCTAAAGTTATCAGTAGAAATGATGTTCAGTTTCCTGTGTCCCTTCCATGATCACGCATTGTTCGCTCCTTACATAATATGTTTAATCGACTGTCACAGCTAACTTGTGTGTACGAATCCTTGGATCGCCGCATCGGTACCCCAAGAACAGGAGCCGATGTCGCCATCCAAACCTCGAGCCAACATCGAGGACAAACACCACAGGCATCGATCGACACCTCGAGCATGGGAGCCGACATCGTTACTCGAGTCCCTGGCTCGTGATGAGATCGAGTACAAATAAACTCTAACTCAAATCTCGACCCAGCACCGAGATCGAGAATAAATCTTTCGCTCTCAAGTCCCAGAACATGGGGACAGTCCATCAGCAAACCTCATGCTAGACCAACTACTCGCACGGCTTCAACCGACCCCTCAGATAAGGATCCGAGCGTCTACCGAATCCCGGCGTAGCATAGAGACCAACATTAAATCGTTTTCTCCCCCTAAGCCCTAAAGGCTTGAGGGTCTGGCCATGGCCACGATCGGACCCTATGGGCCGACGATCCGGGAATACCCCGGCGAGTAAATGACGCCATCGCTTGTAACCTGAATGAACGGCGGAAGAGCAAAACATCGAACGAATCATGACGTCCCTGCTTTCACTCTACCTGGAACTAACTCCGGGAAATCTAAGGAAGAAGGCGTCTAGCCTAGTTTCGCCAACTACGAGATTCCTGAGTTGAGGGAAATCTATTGGAACCTGCGCTCGATCCCCATGGAACTGGAAATGACCCAGAGCAGGATCTATGATCACATTTCTATGAAGTGTAATAATAAGTACGCTCGTGCAAGAGGACGTTGGAAAACATGAGATGAACATTCGAACGCTTAACATGAAATGCGATTTTACTAATTCATATTTCATTTTCAGTCACACATACAGAGCATACTATTGTCTAATATTTTTTATTTCTAATAACACGATGTACATGAGAACCACACCATGCCTTTTAAAAACCAAAATTGAGGGTCGTACTCGGGTATACAATCCGCCTACATAATCAAAATAGCGGTAAAATCTACTACAGTTACTAACGCTAATCATGCCTTTTCTTCTTTTGCTTTTTGTTTTTCACAAATTTCGCACTAGATGGCTCTCCACACATGCTAGACCTCTTCTTTCCTAATCCGCTCGTTCCCCTCTACCTTTTGGAGGGGTCGCCGACTCGTGACAGATCGAGAGACGCCTCTCACCTTCATCATCACCGCTTGAAATATCCATGATATCAGTAGGAATAGTGTGCGATAATGGCTTGGGAGCATTCCCTGCAACAAGAGCCGCCACAGCGTCACTCTTTCCCGGGACCTCCTTGGCTTCCCGCTCCGCTTTCTCCTTCGCCACTTTGGCAGCCCGCCGGTCGGCCAGCTTCTAGAATTTAAGCTTCGTTGCATCATCAGTTTTGAGCTTATTAAGGGTCTCGATGGCCCTCTGCTAGGATTTGCATCCTCCTTCTTTTTCTGGGCCTCATCCGCAGCCCTCTTCCTCTCTGCCTCATCATCGGCCTTCCTCTTCTCAACTATGACAATAGCCTTCTCCTCAGCATCCTGCTTGGCCTTTTCTTAGGCCTCTTGCCTAGCAGCCTCATCCTGCCTACTCTT
This sequence comes from Allium sativum, assembly GCA_030737875.1. Lineage (NCBI taxonomy): Eukaryota > Viridiplantae > Streptophyta > Magnoliopsida > Asparagales > Amaryllidaceae > Allium > Allium sativum. The sequence goes on from CM060915.1 coordinate 329,427,632, forward strand.
CTCCTTTGTCACCTCGCACTTAACTATCATCTGCACCTTCATGGAATCCACCATGACCTGCATTAAAGGTACGTCAGCATCCATGAGGGCCATTGCACGGGCACTCTGGCCATCCACCACCTCTCCTTCCTCAATAAGGCCTTCATAAATGCTAGACCCTAGCTTGATGTTCGAATAAGTGTCCAACGGACCGCCTCCTTCTCTAAGTTGCATCCTTTGCGGCCCCACCCTAGATTCCATTATTTAAGGAAGCATGGGGCAAAGCACGGTGTCGTAGCGGTTCCAAGAGGGCTGCATACTAAAAACAAAACCTTTTAGTCTGCAAATTTGGCAATCACATCATCTTCGGGAATACATGGTAAAGGGAATTTACCTTCGGTTAGGGATGGTGTAGGAATGATGGGAAGCGTTCCCATCATAGCAGATAAAGTGAATCTGGTTTCTCCCAGTCCCGGATATTTAGGATTATACTCAGTCGAGGCCCGAGCCAAAGCTGTGGGATCACTTATTGTGCTGGTTTCGGTAGCTAATGGCTGATAAAAGGCCCGAGCCAATCTCTCATTTTCTGCATCCTCCTACAGTAGTCGCCTTCCTTCCTCTAGCTTCACATGCTCCTCGGCGGTTAGAAGATCAGTCATCAACTGGCGCTCATCCAAAGATTCCACGCCCACATGACGTAAATATAACTCATACGGCACCAATCTATCCCAGGTCTGAGCCAGCTCTCGGGAACAATCCTCAACCCGTGAGAGTCCGCGGAACTTCAGAACCTTGACATACATATTCCTGATATGTTCCACCAAGGATACCTTCACCCGAGATTCGGTGTCCTCGAGCTCCTCTCTTAACTGTTCCACCTCTGTCAGGTGCTCGACCTTTAATCCCTCCGCCGTGATCAATAAATACCTATTACTAGCCTTGGTGTCCTCCTTTACCTTCTTCATTGCCTCAAGCTGCCTTCTAAGCTCGACCACCTCTGCATTCTCCGCCCTCAACCTCTCGCTTTCCTCAGAGGATTGTTATCAATCTGAAGCTGGGTTGCCCGCTCATGATCTTTTTCCAGCTCAGAGTATGCTTTCTCCATCTCGGCCTTTTCTCTTATTAAAGCCGTATTTTCAGTAGTCAGAGAGGCCACCGTGTCCTTAAAAGTTTAGTCAGCGTGCGCAGCCTCTTTTTTCAACATCTTATATGCGTGCCTCATCTCCACTTCAACAACAATGCTAAGAATATTATTCGAAGTATAAAGGCGAATGAGGAAATGTTTACAACACAAGGAGCAGGCCTACCTATTTCCTTCTCCAAGTTACGAATAGTGGTCCGCTCAGCATCTATAGTCAGCCCTTGATTCAGGATCCTCGGGTTTTTCTTCCGAATCAGCTCCGAGAGATGGTAAGAGTGTCTAGTAAGCTCGTTGGCCTGATGATATGCAGCCCTCACATGCAACCATATTGCCCCGGAGTCCTTAGCAGGAGGTGGACTAAGGTCAGGAAAGAATATCAGCTCATCGAAATAATGATCAGGGAAATTCTGCTTTAGCAATGCCTTCCTCTCATCCACAGAAAGCTCTTACCTCTCAGGCATTGCCAGATCATGCCTCCTTGCTGTAGTCATCCCTTTCGATCTCCTATGGCTAATAATAAATGGTTCTTTCTCCTAAGTAGTTTGAACATGGACCAAAGGCAGTGTGCGTGAAGGAGCAGTCGATGACAAATGCCTCGATCCACCTAAATCGAGTCGGGATTCTACCATAGATACTCGGACAGGAGGAGGAGTTGGAGAACGCCGAGGCCTATCTCGATGACGACTCTCACTACTGCAATCTTGTGGGGGTGGTGAGTCACCATATAAGCTCGTTCCTCTCCTAAAGGCATCGAGAAAAGTATTCCTAGGATATCTTCGGCTTCCGTCCCCATAGCCCCATCCTCCACGTCCTCTTGCCACATCACCTACCAAAGTAACAAGTATAGAATCAGGTACTTGGCACATGCAGGCAATCTCTATGCTATGCAGTGTTTATGAATGTATGCCCTAAGTATTCTCTTAACATACCAGATTGTGGTCTGCTCGAATGAGTCAACCCCTCCGCCGCTAAAGATAGCTCTTCCATACTTGTCGTACCAAGACAAGGAGACATGTGTATGGGGAGTTTATTAAGATCGTCAAACTGACGCTCTACCTCGAGTGAAGCAGCGGTCTATGAAGAAGTCACAGGAGACTATGGTCTGGCCAACGCTTCTACCCCCGCCTATCCTATCGGAGGCGGGACAGGAGCATCCAACGGACCCTTGTCCCGGGCAACTATCTCCTCACCGTTGGCTTCACCTCAACCAGTGTCTCCTTGAGACTTCGCAGCATTTCGCGGCTTAGGCCAAGTAGAGGGCATCTTTCTCTTTTGGCCAGAAACCCCTGCGTCTTTCCTTGCCTCCGCTTTTTGCGAGACGAAGGCGCTTTCGACTTGTAACTGTGTCAGGGAGCATCCCTACTAGACGAAGGCGCTCTCGACTTATAACTGTGTCAATTTTACGAAACTCCACCAGAATCGCTCGTAGAGCATCAAGGCTTTGTTGATACTCGATGCCAGTTGGCACCATAGGATTTTCTGTCATGTCAAAATAAAGTCGAATATAAGACACCAGTTCCACAAACTTTGTGCTTAAAAGCAGAGTTCAAGAGTGCTTAATTCCTTTTATCCACCTCCTTGTGAATGCAGGAGGACAGCGCACAAAGAACCGTTCATACTTGTATACAGATGGCTTGGGCCACGTCCCGTCAAAGAACTTGGTATTGGGCGAAGCTTCTAGAAAATATTGGGATGGCGATATATTAGCTCTTCTTTTCAGCTGGAACAAATAACGAATATCCTCTACGGTAGGTTCAGAATGCAAATACTCCCGGTAGAGAACATAAGTGCCTAGGATGCACTAGCGACGGCGCAATACAGAAATAGTATAACTTGTACCGAATGAAGTTATTGGCTGGGGGCATGCACCCAGTAATGCAAACTTGTCTGTTCCAAGCAGTCAAACCCTCGGGCGGCGCATGAGCCCTACCACCCTCTCCTGGTGCATGAATGTCATCCACGGGAATATTAAACCGCAACGCCATTTTCCTAATTGTTGTTGCATCCATATGCGATGGCACCGAATCTGTCGGATTTTCAAGAATCGTAGCATCGGGTAACATATCCAACGAATGTTGTCTTTTAGTTTGTTCTCCATGCTCAGACGCTTCAGGTAGACTGGTTGTTTGAGAAGGGGTGGGCCTTTCTGTTGTCTCAAGCTCGCTACCCATCCAGATAGCATTGCTAGTAGAGTCAAAAGTATGTGATGACAGTAAGGAAGTCTCAGCTTCCGAAGTCTTTCCAATCATGGATCTTGTATGCTCGCTAGCTATATACTTTAACACACTGGCGTTAGACATCACAGTTGAATATCCTGTACCTGTAACATCATGAAACTTTAGTCGCTTAATAATAAAGTTATTTAATTATTTTAATGTAATGGTTTGGTTATTTAAATATAACTAGATATTAGTTTCGATTTTGGATAAATCCTTTGAGACGTAGATATAATTTAATTTTTAGAATTTTACTGTAATTTTTATTTCGTAAAATAAGCAACTTTTTATTTGGAGTATTTTGCACCCTATATCAATATTTTGGGGTTAAACTACCGATATTATTATATTTTTGGGATCATGACACCTCGCTGACCATGACGGTATTTTTATTTTTGTTGATAGCGGTCTATAAACAGACAAAATTCTATGCAGCGGGTACCCTTAACAATCTCTAATACATAAATAAATATAGCCTTGCTTGTGTGTTTCTTCCTGCCTATTAGTTTATGTTGAAGCAAATAATCCATACCTCATTTTCATAACCTATAACCTACAGCTATGGCCATTCTTCTATTCTTCTATGTTCATTCTTTTCAACATTTAATATGCCACGTCGTATTTACATGGCTACCATGTAGTTTACTCTTATCCTATTACTTCATTGCGAAGTAATACAAAACCTGCCCTAGGCTAAAACCATCACACAGACCATGTTTCTATCACCTACCCAACGCTGAAATGATATTTCAAATCAAAGCCTATCCCGTTCTTTCAGCTATCCTACCTTCCTACTCCTTGCGTTCCAAGGAAATGATATTATAAGTAAACAAGTTGACCATTGTTTCCAATGCTTCGAGAGATGAAATGCCGATCTTTTTAATGGCGAGAAAAAAATTGAATCAAAACAAGTGTTATAATTCTCTAAAAATCATAAGAAGCATGTCGTTGGAATCCTGGAAGCACGCACTTCGCATTCTTACTCATTTCATTGGGTTCGGAGGAAATTTTCGATGCCATTTTTGGGTACAGCGACTACAAGGTTTAGTGTGTTCTGTGGAATTGAAGCTTGAACTCATGTTTTGGATGAGGGCGTTGGTAATAGGAAGCGCTGAGGTCGACGGTGAGTTGGAGGCTGAGTTGAAAGGCGGATGTGAAGAAGTATTCATTTGGGTAAGATGGCGTGGGTGTAGAAGGAGATTGCATGGGTTATATAAGGGAATGACGCAAATGGTTGATGGGGAGTGTAGGTGTTCATGAAGGAGGGTATATGGACGTGAATGGATAATGGAAGGCACTGCATGGATTCGGCAGTAGCATATTTGGATGAAGCATGTCATTATCTGAAGAGCAAGGAAGTATAAGGACGGAGTAGAAGAGAACAGGAGGGAGAGAAGCTGGAAGAATCGGTGGATGAGGGATGGGTTTAGGACCATGAATGAATGGATAAATAAGTGAAGTTAAGGGTAGTGCGTATGCATGGAAAGGGGTTTGACTGTGTGTGAAACGTGGAGGTTAAGGCTTTGCTGCGGATACTTGCTGTGAAGGGGAAGGGTGATTGTGCGAGCAAGTTTGCATCAAAGACACTAGAGAAGAGGTTGGTTACGGACATGAATGGGAAGGTTTCATTTTCCTCTCAGGCCAGCAAGGACCATGCTTTACTGTGTAAGGCTCTATTTGTGTGAAATGCGGTTTTCACGTGGGGTGGAGGACATGAAGGTGAGCAAGTGTGGTGGAGATGTGTTAGAACGCGAGATAATGTTTAACGGTGTACTGTGGTTTCATAAGTGGGAATGTGTATGTGAAAGGGAGTGTGGAGCTCAAAAAATGTATGCAGCGGCTTCACTTGCTGTTTCGAAGAAGGGAGAGTATATAAAGTGGGCTGGGTTTACTTCGAGCAGGCCAGAAAAGTAAAATACTGGTGGAAAGGAGATTACAACATGGAGTCATTTTTATTGGGAAGAAAGCAATGTGGATTTGCAGTTTAAAGATCTGGATGGTAACCGTACGTTGGATTCTGTTTGCTTGCAAGGGAATTCTTGAAGTGAACGGTAACATTGGTTTTAAATGTTCTGTTTCATATAAAAAAAGACGGAAGTTGTGTTGTTTTTGCAGTGAGGTGCTATTGTTCGGCAATTGGAAACACGACTCAGGTGTAAACATGTTCGTATGGGTACGTGAAGGAAGAGCGATTGGTTTTTATTATGGAAGTTACTGTGCAGCGAGGAGGCGATGATGCAACGAAGTGTGGATGGAATGAGCGGCGACATTAGAAGGAAAGGAGGCGCTGTAGCATGAAGTATAACGTGTATGAATGGAGCGTGCTCGTCGGAAAGCGGTGCGTTGGAATGGTGATGAGTTCAACGCTGATGGAAAAGGAATGATCGAACGGATCACGACCGGATTCGCTAGAAGCGTAACGACCGGATCTACATTGTGGAACGTATTGCACGGAGAATAGAGCCACTAGGATTTCGTGAAAATCAACTAATGCAAATCTTTATTTAACGGTTAATGCGCAAAGGTGAGTAAATTCACTCACTCTGATCTATTTTAAAATGTTATAAATATATTTTAATATTGGTTGAATGCTGTGTGATGGTCGTGTAGGTAGATTACAATTAAATTGGTTGAAATATATACATCGTTGCATATGTACACATCATTGGTTGGATACTGATTCTATCAATTATAATATTCCCTAGTATGAAATTAGTGTTGATTGTGTTGACTAACATCTATGGATACAAGAAACCGGTTAGAGGAATCCAACCGGATTCCTCAATATTTATATGTATTGTTTATTTTATATGCACTGTTTGAACCCAATTGACATTTTAACCCTGTATGGATATTGATTAAATCAATAAACGACATCTATTAAGAAAATGGCATCAACCGACCATAAATCCATCGTTTGATTAAGAAATTGATTAGCCCTCAGGCAAATCAACGAAGTTGAGTTATAAAAATTATATTTTTATAATTAAAGCAATATTTTTAGATTAATTTTATTAATCTAATGGTAAGGAGTAATTACGATCAGTTAACAAATTAACTGATGATTTGAAGTTGATTAAATCAACTGTTTTGTTAGAAATTGATTATTTGATTAATTAATCTTCAATTAATCAAATAAATAATGATTTTTGAAATTAATTGTTTAAATAAATAGGATTCCTTAATTATTAATTAGTTTTTTTATTAGTATTAAATAATTATTAGACTAATATAATTAGTTATTGTAAAGTAAGCAACCAATCTATTTTAAATTAATGATGAAGTAAATTGTTTACTTCAGCAATGATAAAGTAAATATTATTTAATTAGTTTTAATTAAATAATTGTTTCTTAAATGGATTTCATTTAAGAGGATATTGAGTTTATAATAAGATGTTACTTGAATTAAGTATAATGATTCAAATAAAAATAAAACGTCAGAAGACAAAGAACGTCAATGGATCTTGGTAAAGAAGTTATAAATATTACCGCGGAATGAAGTTAAAGCAAAGAGTTAATGTTTAATATAAATAGTCATAAACAACAGAGATTTCGAAGTATGAATATGGTGTTATAAAACCATATTCCAAATAAAACAAGAATATGGTTTGAGGGATACTATAAGTATAAGGGGTTAGAGTTACGAACTTATATATATTCTAAGATAAGCATGTTGTTGATCAAGGTCTGAGAGGTAATCAAATACCCGAACTTGATCGACTTCACTATTATCGAGGGATGGTATTAGTTTGTAACCATAAGAGATGTCGAGATTAGTTATAAAGTGGAATATAGCAGTGTGTTGCAAGTTTTGAACTATAATGATAAAATAACTTTGTTAACTAGGCTTAAGCGTGACTGTTATGTCGAGATTAGTTATAAAGGGGAATGTTACAGCGTATTTCAAGTTTCACTATAACGATAAATTAACGTTATTAACTAAGCTTAAGCGTGATTATTATATATAACACTATTCCCTAGAAAGGTTGGAAATTCATTTATCCCAAGTGATAAGAGAAATAATTATGTTTTCTCGAAGAAGTGTAAATGAATTATATGAAGTAGGAAGTAGAAGTAATTAATTGGAATTTGATATATTACCCGTACTGAAGGGAACTCTTTAAAATACAAGAATGTGATAAAAGCATTTGAGTTTATATAACATGTCATTCGACATTGTTCTGGATCATATAAGAAATGGTAATTGAATATTGAACAAATAATATATAAAGTTATTTCCGAACTAAGGGAAGGCTAAACGAGTTTTAATCAAATAGGAGGTCGACATTAAGTTATAATGTTTTGATAAACGAAATCAGATTTTCTATAGGGAATAATGTTCACATTTCAAAGTGAATAAAGTTTTTCAAAAGCAAATGTTTGTAGATTAAGTAGTTAAAATGGAAATTGGAAATGTTTTCCAATGTAAATAACGTATATTTTCTAAATATACCGGAAATAAGGAATGTGAAGGGCCAAACGGGTTTTGGGGAAATATCGAGGAAGATATAGGAAACTAGAAAATTAATGTTAAAATAAAAAGGGCCAATGATTGTGTGATGTCTAGTTATACGTTAGAATGGATGTTGTTTTTTACTTTGATAGTTAAATAACCGACCATCGAAATGTTTTGACCATTGTTGTCAATATGGAGAGACTGGTTGGATTTATTATCTGAAAACCACTCCGTATAGGCATTTGCGCTGCGAATTAGATTATGCTGAAGACAACTGAAGGAGGAGTGAAATGCAAGGGTCGATCTATTCCACAATTGTGCTTTCTGTTTGTCCAGTCCCAGGACAACTTGTATGGACGAGTGTCTAACAGAGTATACCTAACAAGTCACGTACGATTGATCTCTTAAAGGTATTACGTGTGGTGGCGGAGGAATTCGTTCCTCTTAGCTTTTTTTATACCCGTGATTTTTTTGGAAATCGATTAGTGAATTGATGGGTTTGACGATGTGACATTCAAAGTGTATGGTGGCCAAATGTTCTGAAAGATAAACGTAGTCTCAAGCCTCACAACCGTGAAATGACAAAAATCGGGCAGACAGCATAGCTAGGTAGGTCATTCCCAAGCAGGGTATATTTGTCATCGATCCAGAGAAAAATTCAATATTCATTCTTCTTTCGATTTTGTACCCTACGGATTACGGTTGGACGGCCGACAACCGTGGGTGACAATATATTCGATACACTCAAGCTAAATGAGTGGTCGGTCATGTGTGGGCCGGGTTGCAAGATGTTCTTGTTGAACCCCAGTGTATCCCCACTAGAGTACACTAATCGGGAGGTAGTCCCATACCTTGTCATAGTTGGAATCCAATCTCCAATAAGTGCTCTTCGGTTTTTGATTTTATACTATGTATGTAGAGCGTGAGATGCAAGCGTTCTACTATTTGGTTATTTATTTGATTAGACATTATTGTAATATCACTAGATTTTGATATCAAAAATGTTTTGGTTATAATAAGGTACAAACCATCCATGTTTATGTATGGATTGGTCTTACTATTACCCTTTCTTTCAAAAGGGTTTTCAAAGTTAAGCAATATGGTTGGAGTTTACACACACTAGTCCCCTAACTGACCCAAAGTTTATTTTGTTTGTTTTCCCTAAACTCTCGGGTGCCCAAATATTTATGCGCAGTCAAGTGTTCAGGCTTTGCAGATTCACTTGGAGGAGCTCAAAGCAGGAAGCTTCACCGCTAGTTATTAGAGATTATTTCCGCTGTAATGTATATGAGTTATACTCTGATATGGTATGTATATGTGACGACTCGCCCCGCACCAGCCGATATTTCCAATGAAAATGCGCTGTGTCAGTGCCTGACTAGCACGGGACGGTCGCCAAAGAAAGGAAAAGAAAGGATACTGAACTAACAAGGAACCTGTAGAATGTCTCATAGCGCATGGAATAAAATAAAATAATAACATACTTGACATAAAATAGGCGAGATAGTGCATAAGCTGAAAACTAAACCATAATCATTATAGCAGCGGAATTCCAAAATACATTTTACGATCCATAACCATTATTACAACTTCAAAATACTGTCTCTAAAGCAAAAGAAAGGAAAGGTACAGGACTAATGCCCAAAGCAGTGACCATCAACAACACAGGGAGAATATATGTAGATAATACGTAGGAGCCTCCTACTCATCTCCGGATCAGCTACTCGTGCATAACCAGCTAACCTGTCTCTGGTCTGCTCGTTTAGGAGCACCCAGAGTAATAAGAAGAGACATTAAACTCTGGGTCAGACAAAAGTCTGGTATGAGCGATAAGCAGCAAAACAGAACAATAACAGGTATACTAAACCATACCTGAACCTGAACCTGGACCTGCAACCAAAGAGTTAGCACAACATTCCGTACAATACTCTAAGGTGCCACTAACATATGGTGTAAAGGATACAGGGGTGGGGGTGTGCATATCATAGTGATGGAAAACAATCAAACATAGCAACTATCCTCACATCTCTCACTCAGTGTGTAAAGCATACGATATCCACCGCTTTGATCACCTAATACTTTGTTATGATCACTCTGCCCCATGGAGTCGTGACGACTCCACTGCACTGATCCGTTACCACTAATACTTTGTTATGTCCACTCTGCCCCATGGAGTCATGATAACTTCACTGCACTGGCTCATAGCCATGCTACAATCACTCTGCCCCATGAAGTAATAACAACCCCACTGCACTGATCTGTAGCCTAACATTCGTCTTTCGGTGGTGAATCAAAGTTATGGACGTCTATAACTCCTTAGCACACGTCCCGCAGCAAAGTCCAACCATGAAGTTAACTCGTTGGTTCCCAACTGGATCCTGAGTACAAACTTCCCATTTGGACTACGTTTGCATCTCGGGTTTTGGTCTTCTCCGGATCGGTTCGGTTATCCACTTCTATTCACTTCAGGTTGCACTCCCAGTTCGATTCATGGCTCATGTCTCTAGTCCAAGCACCTTGGTTCGGTTTGCAGTCACCCCTCTGGTTCGGATCGTGATTTCTCCCCCATAGCATCAGGTCGGTTCGACTCGTGGCCCCATCTCCGGTACGGTTCGTGATTTATTCACTAGTACGTGTCATGTCTTGAGCTCCCTCCCATGGCGGTTCGGATTGGGCTCCCTCTCTCGAGCGGGTTGGGTCGTGGTGCTAGGTCTAGAGCATCAGGTCGTGGCTTGTTCCTTCAGGCGATTCGTGATACTCAAGCTAGAGCGGTTCGGGTCGAGGCATATATGTCACGAGCAGATCGGTACTGGAGTGGCTCATGATGGGTGGTCGTGATCAGGTCGGTTCGGAAGAGGGGCGATCTGATCCTGTTCCTGCACTATATTCTGCAACTTTTCCAACGACTGTTTTACACCATAATACGACGTTTTCGACTATTCTAACTGTTCTAATCAATCACAAAGCATACCATACAGTCATAGCAACATATAGAATTGACCACAAACACCAAAACAACAATTTGATATGTTAAAATGGATCAAACATACCCAAAACACATATTTTCCCCTTAATCATGTTTAACAATAACTGATGATAGGATTAACAAAACTTAATCAAATTAACTCAAACTTTTAACAGAGGCTTAAATTAATATTTCAAAATTTATAAATATTTTTTCCAGAATTTAATCATGTTTAAATTCGCTAATTAACACTAATTACCCTTAATAACCATAATTAGTGTAAAAACAAGGCTAATCACTCACCTTTGCCACAATAAAAACTTTCAGAACTGAAACTCCTATGATTTGGGCGAATACCAATGTCTAACAGTAGCTCTAACTCAGAAATGGTGCTATTTCTCCTTGATTTGATGTTGCTAAGCTTAATCCTTGATTAGAGAGCGATTTTGGATGAAATTAGAAGGTGGAGACCATTGTTAGGGTTTCTAAGAGGTAAATGGCGGCTAGAAAACTGAAATAGAATGGAAACCTAACTCATTTCAGCCTCCCATAACCCTAATCCCGAAATGGGTTACGGACCTATTCACTAATCACCTCGTTTGGCCCGGTTAAGCAGTTTTTCACCTTCTAAACATTATTTCATCCATATCTCCCAAACGTTAAGTCCGTTTTTCACATATGACCACTCTACGGAAAGGTAAACCATCATTCAGATCTAATGGAAGTGGTTTCGGGTTAAAATTCCTTATCAATCAAAAGTTATGTCTAAAACAAGGTCAGCTAGGGGAAAAACGGTCATTTAAAAATCGGCAAAAATCATGAGCATGGGAAATGACCCCAATAGTCGTCCCCCAATGTCACACGACCAAACGACTCCTTACAAAAAAGAAATAAATATTCTACGATCCTTTGATGCGTAGAATGCTGGTCGTTATAGTATATATAAATTCAGATTTGTAATTCAAGATTTTGTTATATAATATATTTTATTTTGTGCCGCTGTGAGATTCGTGTTTACTCTGTTTCTGTTCAGTTGTGTTCTTCTTCTTCTTCTATTCTATTAGTTCTATCTTATCTTTCTCATCCTCTTATTTCTTTCTATTAAAGATCTGTATTTTCGTGCACTCTGAGTTGAATGTGCAGGATATTAGTCAGCTCAAATTGGTATGGATTTACGGGCCTTTACAGTACCCCTCGTGTTGGTGTAAACTAACATGTGCATGCAGTGTTATGCAGAATCAAGATATACAAAAGAAATTCAAACAGTCAAACAGTTCAGTCACAATCCAAGTTTATGCGCTATCATATGTGAGAACTCAACTCATTGACCGTGTAATCATTTGCATATGCGTTGGTGCAGTCGCGCAAGTGACACAAAAAAAATGTGAATCCAGAAGTGGGCAGTCAAAAATTCTGGGTTCCTGAGGAAATGCGCCACACAACAACAAAGTTCGGGGCTCCCGGAGGGACACAAAGGCTTTGTACCTCGGCAAGAGTACAAGAACTCACTCCCCCACGGAGTACTAAACTAGCACCCCATATGGTACGAAATTCGTACCCTACGGGGTATGAAATTCGTACCCCACGGGGCATGAATCTCGTACCCATTGGGTACAAGTCTTGTACCCTACAGGCTCGTGGCTCGTTCCCCGCTGGGTACGAATCTCATACCCCGCTGGGTACAAATCTCATGCCTGGTTGGGTGGCGAGCTCCTCCCTTCGTCCTCTCAGGATCCTCCATATTCTTCGTCGCCATTGAGGCGCTCGACTCCCCCTTTTTCTTCGCCTCTTGGGCTCGTGCCGCTAAGGGCCTTCAAAACTTACCTGTTTCGGCATTCAAAATTTTCTAAGTGCAAATGCTAAGAGCTTGGGTATCAATGGCGGTCGAAAGAAATTAGTGAAGTAGAGAGAAATGAAATGGGGTGGACTATTTACAATAAAAGGGAATGCCCCTTCGTATTCCGCACCCACCTTTTCTTACCCTGGTGGGGTACGGAATTTCGTGCCCCATCGGGATACGAAATTTTGTACCTATCGGGGGTACGAAATTTTGTATCCAAACTAGGGTACAAAAAATTTTTATATATATATATATATATATATTAGGATGATGATATATGCACATGTACATATACAATACACGTACATGCGAAAAACTATAAACGCACAAGCACGGTGTAACGCTAAAACTTAGCAACGTAAACACACCGTTGCGCCCACCACGACTCGTTTACGGCTCTACAATAAATGAGCTCAACAACTAACGATTATTTTCTTAATTTTATAGGAAAAGTCGACAACTCGACAACTACTTTAACCAACACAAAGCACATCATGTCAAGACAAGACGTACTTTAGGGGGAAAATGTTAACCGACCTTTTGGTCTGATTCCCAAAAGTATGCAGGGCATGCTTGACTCAATGCATCGCGTGAATCCACTACCGAGAATGTTGCCAAGGAGTAAAGGAAGCGAGCCGAGAAGGGATCATGCCGACGGGAACCTCACTGCTCCTCTAAATATTGCCAGACCAATACCTCGATCCTCGGGAGGCTACAAGTCCTAGCCTCGACCCCCCTAAGCAAATTAAAGCATTCTTCGTACCCCTCAGGGTGTGAATTTCGTACCCCTAGTTGGTATGAAAATCATACCCAGCGAGGTACGAATTTCTGGGTGCGAGCTCCATGGGATCCGAGATTTTGGTGGCCGACTACAGGGGATACGAAATTCCTGGTGTGGTCCCCTACTTCTACCTACTCCTACCCACTCCCACCTAACAACTCCACTATAAATACCCCCTTGACCTCACACTTCAAAGAGGTTGGAATTTGGTGATTTGACACCTCTTGAGAGCTCCAAATAGCCTCTTTAATGGCATCTCCACTTTGAGGAAGAAGAAGGGAAAAACGTCTTTTCCTAAAATATTAATATATGATAATTATGACATCATATAATTTAGAGATGTATATAAAGAAATTTCATGAGATGTTCTCAACCTTGTAACTCTTTGTTATTAATAATATTCCAACGACTCTTCTAAAATGGACGTAGGCCTCTCACGAGACCAAACCACTATAAATCGCTTGTGTTATTTACTACTTTCTGCACTTACTTTCTCGACTGAAACTATAATTCCTAAGTAATTCGATTCTTGGGTGTTTATGACATTTTTTGCTGTCAACACCGTACAAATTTAGGAATTCAAGAGTTTAGGGTAAAACAAAACAAAATAACTCAGGAGCAGTCATGGAACTGATGCGAGTAAACTCCAACCACTTGATTTAACTTTTAAAAATCCTTTCTAAAAGAAAAAATAATCATAAGACCAATCCAAACATAAACACAGATAGTACCTTACGATAACCCAAAACATTTATATAATATCAATATTATTCTGATATTATAATAGTTTCTAAATCAAATAAATAAGAATCTGGTGAAACACTTGCATCTCACGTTCCACAATATACAATCAAAACCATGGGCGCTTATTGGGTAATGGATTTCCAACTATGACAAAGTATGGAACCTCCTTCCGATAGTGTATCTCTAGAGGGGGATACATTGGGTTCAACAAAAACATCTTGTAACTCGGCCACACATGACCGACCACTCATTTCGCTTGAATGTATCGAATGTATTTGACCAATGGTAGGGATCAGCAACCATTTTCCCAAAAGGAACGACATCGAATAGAATAAATAAGAAAATGAAATTTCTCTAGATAGGTGATAATACACCCTAATTGGGAGCTACCCACTTTGCCATGCTGCCTGCCAGATTTTCGTCATTTCCCGGTTGTTGAGGCCTAAGGCTACGATTACTTGCCTTTCATTGATAGCACAATAACTTTGAATGTCACATTGTACTGAATGTCACATTGTCAGACCCGTTAATCATTAATTGATTTGCACAAATATATTCGGGATATTGTGCTTAGGAAATAAATTCCCTGCCATCGTATGTATATTTGTACAGACCAATATATGCGATCATTGGAAATACTCTGTCAAACATTCGTCCATACAAGTTCGTTCTGGGGCTGAACAAAACCGAAGGCACAATTTCCATTAATCCATCTTAGGCAATTTCTACCTAGGATTAACAGAAAAAACCCTTGCACTTTACTCCGTCTTCAATTATCTTCATATAATTTGATTCGCAATGCTACTACCAATACGGAGTGGTTCTCGAATAATAATCCAGCCGTCTCTCCATACTGACAAGGATATTGGACAATACTTTGATAGTCGGTTATTTTACTATCGAAGAAAAACAAACATTCATCCAAAGCGTCAAACAATCACTGGGCCTCTTAATTAATATTTCATTAATTAAATCACTTCTCCATTTCCTTATCAATATTTTTAACCCAATATTTTCAACAATCATCTTGGCCTCTTATACTATTAGGAAAAACATTTTCATATATCACATTCTATTATTTCTAGTTATGATTGGAATTCATTTCCAGTTACTTCTCCCTTTCATGACCATTCATTTCTATACTTAGGAAATTTTTGTTACTTTATTTCCAAAATTCCAATTACTTGGGTTAAATGAGTGTTGTGTAAAACATCGTTATAACAACCCAAAATACTGCATTCAACTAAATCTCTTTAAACATTGATCTTCCTAGACCGAATCTTTATACTTATCGGTTAATAAAAAAATCATTCAAGTTGGGTATAATTACCTCTCAGACCTTGATTGAATAACATCTTTAACTTAAAAACAGAGAAGACCACTTATCTCGAATAATCAACACCATATATAACCAATTATCCTTTTTTTTAAAACGTGTATACGTCCTCTTGCCATTCTTGCCAGATTTTAACTTATAGGTTTCTTTTTGTTTATAATGTTCTATTTTAAGTTCGTTCCCTTATCGAATTGTATATCTATTGATTTCAAGTTATCGATTTTTCTTAAAAATATACTAACTCCTTAAATTTTTGAAAAATTTCGCCAGCGTCTCCTTTGTACGGGTCCCTCGGTACAACTACAAATCGCCTCTCTATGCTCTTTCCATTCAAAAAGAAAATCAAAAAGTAAAGCGGCTTGCCCAATAGGCTCATAAAATATTAGATGGAATTTAAAAATGTACCAGTTTGTTGGGCACTCGAATTATAATCTTCATTCTCTTCATTCCATACCTATTTAACATATATACGACCATTCCTAATTTATTTCAAAACAATTCAACACTCTTCACGTTAATCGCTTTCCATTTTCTAATTAGCTTCTTTGTCTAATTTGAACATATCGCGTCCAAATATATTTGCATTCACTTATACACAAATCAAACTCAAACCCATTGCTTGCTTCCAAATTTTAATCCAAGTTTCATATCCGAATTCCAAAATTTAAATTAACAAATTCAATACACTTAAATAAAGCTAAGTTCGATCCAAAACTGTATTAACTAATTTCTTTTGAAATTAGTTAACTTCATTCGATAATTAAAAGTCTGATATATTTTTTTCTAAAAAAATCACTTCATTTATTCCACTTGAATTCATATTTATTTTATAACACAAATCTGGAATTTTTTAATGGAAATTCTGATTTTATTTACTCAAAATCCTTTTATTAATTTAAATAAAACATTATGGTTTAATAACGATTATAGCGTCGTTTTTCCGGAAATTTGATTTTGACATAACTCAAAATCTATAAGACGAAATTCATATTTTTCTCTTCCATTAGAAAACTATTATTCAATTGGTCCCGACGATTCTTGTTTCAAAGAATTCTGACTTAAGTTGAGTTCTATATATTCAATTGAAGTTCAAATCGTCAAATTACGAACTAGCTCGCCGCGACGAGCTCGTTTTAATTATGTTTAAATATAAACATTTAAATTTTGTTTATTGATAAATTCCAGCTACATTCTACCATATTTTAATATAAATTTAACCAATTTTCCAAATTTGACTTAAATATTCCGATTATCCCCAATCGTTGATTATTACATCACTTGGTTATATATTCAATCACAACTCCATTTTTAATATTAATTTCCAATTCCGTTAGGAATAAATTATTTTATAAAATTCGATGAAATCGAATTCCAAATATAATTTCTTAGATTTATCTTAGTTCTGTTTATATTCCGATTTCAAGAATAAAATCCGTCGTTCCCACTACGAAACGCTTTCCCATTTACTTTTAAATTCATACTTGAATTTAAACTTCTAAATTATCTAATGATAATTTATTTCACAAGATTTATAAAACATCATTTATAAATTTAACTTCCTTGTTCTATACATTAAAATAGTTCCATTTCAAAATCTATTTTGAAACCCAGTTCCTTCTTTGGAATATTTTATTGCTGTAACCTACATATAAATATAGAATCAATTTTAATATTAAATATGTCATTTGTTTCTGTTTAATAAAATTCCAATATCTTTTCTAAAATAATTTATATTTATAAATTTGTCATAGCCGAATTCAAACCTTAATTCCATATGGATTTATTTCAATTCTATTTACATTCCGAACATCGGAATAGATTTCATCGTTTCTTTTTGAAATTTATTTCATTTCCCCATTTTAAATTCACATTTGAATTCAAAATTTCAAATTATCCAATGATAGTTTATATCACTTCATTTATAAACATCGTTTATAAATGAACTCTTGTTTTTGTTATTCAAAACATGTTAATATTTCCTAGCTCATTCGAAATTCAAATCCTATTTTAGAAAAATAAAACTTCCCTTTCTAAATCTCAAAATTCCTTTTCACGATAATTTTATACATATCAATATTTAGGGCCGGTGATATTCAAACATCCAAAGCACCCAGTTATCAATTACATGTTTTCTAACACATCACATATGATAATATATATGAAAACAAACAAATAATAAATTTTGAGGAATCCAATTGGATCCCTCTAACTTGTTTTCCTGCATCCAAAGATGTTAGCCAACATAAATAATACTCGTCCTGCTTCAAGGCAGGATATCGCAGTATAGATGGTCATCCACTCTATATATCGTGGGGAGCTAGGTTCATCCACTAATGATACCACGAGCATCCGCCAATGGTACTATGGGAAATATATACATATACATATATATATATATATCCACAATCACCAAGCCTAAATATAACTAATATATATAATAACCACAATAATATTTCAATGCATCCAAACAACCAACATATAAAAATTATTTAAAATAAAAATTCTTTATAATAAAAATATAACGAACCAGAGAGTAAGTTTACTCACCTGATTTTAATTGTCGCTTTACGTTCTGGGTTCATTAAACTTCGAATGATGCTCTAAACTTCCTAAAATTCCCACTAGCTTCAAATCTCTCTAATTCGATTTCATCGCGTGGTGTTTTACTGATGTGATTCCAGTGAACCCTGTTTCGTCGAAAATTGTTCATATATCAATAATTTAAAGCTAATACAAGTTTAAACTTAAATTAAATAACTTATATTATTAATTACCCTTGTTACAAATTAAATCATTATTTACTTACCTAATTTTCCTCTTTATCACGCTGCCTCCTTTCTTCCTAATGTTCACACAGTAACTCGTCTTCTCCGAAATGTGTCCATTAACCAACTTTGACTAGCCATCTCCATCATCAACATTGTCGACCTCACCACTGGCCTTGCCACCCAAATCCACAACCAAGCTTGTCAAACACGCACCTTCACTTCATCGTCCCTCACTCCATCCAATCCGTCGAACCACAAATCTCTCATTCATCCTTAGTTCATCACCCATACATCATACTATCGCCCACCAGATTCCCAGTTCGTCATTTTTTTATCCCTCAAAATCAGAGATCAAAGTCTCCTCCAAATCCATTGCCGAACTCTTGATTTAACCAATATATCCTCACCTCGAAATCCATTCAGACGTCGACAATGGTTAGCTTCGACTTCCTCTGACATCGCGGTGACCCTCCATCCGTCGTACTCCTTCCTGCATCGGCCTCATCTCAACACTTCGACTGCATTCCATACGAAGTCCAAATACCTCCTGCAAAACTCACAGCAATGACGGGCACCATTGATCCAAAAATCGTGAGCGCCTCTAAAACGTGTTCGAGCCATGGGGGACTCTCGTAATTCGATTGCGATTCCCTTTTCATCATCATTTTTATTCAATTGGTGGATTTGATTTTGGTCATTGGAAGAAAAGAACGAAAAAAAACTGAAGATATGGATTTATTCGTGAGTTTTAGGATGGAAGAAATACGAAAGCAAGGCATTTCTTTTATAGGCAAAAAATATAAGGACAGGAACGATGCCATTTTTAAATGGTACAAAGAGAGTTAGGCATAGGATAGGCACTCTCGGAATTTCTTCTACTGAAAGGAATTGGGTTGTAGGTTATAATAAGGTAGGCGAACGTTATATATATATATATATATATATATATATATATATATATATCTGTGTGTGTGTGTGTGTGTAGGTCGACTCCCCTTTTTAATTCGAACCGTTGCGAATCTATTTAATTTAAAATATCACGTTGATTTTGAACTTTTATTTGAGCGCAACAACCGACATTCCTAGGGTTATACCACTATTCTGAAGACAATGGGACATGTTTCGAAGCCTCATTCGATCGTATGAAGAAGATATCAATTTAAATTGATTTAATACAATTTAAATTCAAAGCAATTAATCCCTTGATAATAAATTATTATTATCATTTATAGTCAAATACCATTTATTATTGATCATCTAAATCGTTTCAATTCAGTTTTATCTTCGAATTCAATTATTAGTTGTTTTCAGTATTACGATAATTCAATATACTTGAAGTTAAATAGTATTCGGTCATTAAACCGATAACTCAATATAAAAATTCAATTATATCAAATCACATTTAAAATAATATTAAATGTTTTAAAATCAATTGACCAAAAATCTAGGTTGTTACACATACATCAGAGTACTAACTTACAAAGCAATCTAATTAGTTATAAAAGTTTATTCCTCAAATTTCATATTTAATACAACCAAACACACACAACATAATAATATAGAATACAAGAATAAGCCTTGGATCTCCAACTCCTCTTGTAAACCTCCAAAGCAGTCCAAACCTAATCTGAAATATGCTAAGTTTGACCAAAGCAATATCACTAAATAACACCTAATTTAATCTAGACAATCAAAGTGAGAAAAATTGATATCATAAGAAATTTATTCTTTTTAACTTATAAAACCTTTGAAAATGAAGGTATTTTATAAGACCACTCCGCAAATAAACAAGAACGAGTTTTTTTTACTTGATGATAAACGAACACTTTTATATCGAAAATCCACTAATCTTGTAGTAATGTCTAGATAAAAATACATATATCATACTTGCGTACGCACCAAAAAATCACAGTATAGATTGAGGAACACAACTCTGAATGGCTGCGACCCACATAGCTCTGTAGCTTATATCATGTTTTAGTCATTATTGGATTGTGAGGAAAATTCTCGCTTTAAATGCTACGTCGTCATTTCCAAAAACCAAATAATTGATTTCCAAAAAAAATACAATACCTGAATTCCTACGCCCCAAGAAAGGGTGTTAAGTGTAAGAGCGATTTTCTCCTATACCACCAACATATATACGTTTGTAAAAACCAATTTACATGTTACTAGAAATGCAATGTCAAACACTCGCTATACAAATAGTCCAGGAACATTATAAACCGAAGGCACAACCACTTCTACTACATCTTTTATGGGAATTACCTCAGGATTACTAGCGATTATCCTTTACAATTCGAATCTTCATCCATAATCCCAGTATCTTCATGATATCTTTCATTTCATAGCTTAACTAGATCAAAGCAGTTTTTGCATAACTTTATTCTATCTCGGTCTCTTCGAAACAATAATTCTTTATAGATATCAGATAATAATAAGTGTGGGGATCACCGCTAGCTGTTTTAGCAAGTGGATCTCCTTATCATTTATCCTATATTTCTTTAAAGTAAAACTGACATATTTGATTATTGATTATTAACAATCAAATAATAATAATTACTCAAAGATTCAATTTCCCCACAGAAATACTAAGCCTCGTTAAAATTATTCTGTTACTAATTAAATTTCTTTAATTATTTACTCTCAGAAAAATAGATATACTTAGCCCTTTTGTTTAATTATATATTAATAGAAATTAAGAAAGTCCTCTTTCGGTAACGTATTAAATGGTTCAAAATAGGAGTTATTTGAAAACAATAATTATTATAACCCATTTCATTTATTTATAAACTTAACTTCCATAAGTATATAAATTTGTATGTGGAATAATATTTGAATTCCAAAATATAAATCTTCGATATCAAACTAGCACTATCAATCAGATAAAAATGAAGTCATTCAAGTTGGGATACTATAATTACCTCCCATGCCTTGACTGAACATCATTCTTATCTTCAAAACAAATAGAAGTTTGTTATCTTAAAATTTGACATTCAATAAATGATTTTATAGTTCAGTATATAATTATTCTCAAAATTTTAATTTAATTATCAGTAAATCTTTTTTTCAAACCAAAATCATTTGCTTTTAATAATCATTAAGCATTTCCTAAGTTAATTATATTAACTTAAACATAATTAGTAAAATAGGTAATTTACTTAAGCAACAATCATAAATATGACTAAGTTCTAACATCCTTTATAAATAATTAATCAATTTAAAAAACTATTAACTAAGCAATTAATTAAATTACAATTTGCTAAATCAATAATAATACCTACCTTAATAGCTTATTTAAAATAATTAAGTAACTTCTAAACCATCATTAATTATCAAATTAATTGACATAAGTTAATTACTAATTAAAGACAAGTAGTTAAATAATTCTTAATTAAAATAATAATTAGCTTGTTAAAATAATCATTAATTAAATAATAATTAATTTCTAAAACATTTTTTAATTAAATAAGAATAATTAACTTCAAATCATCGTTTATATAATTAACAACTAAAAGTGTTGACACGCTTTCTGGCCAAAGATGTCAGACGTCAAGATTTTGGTTAGCTACACGCTCAAGCATCGAGAATGTTCTCATAAAACACAAAGCAATTTGGTCGAAGTCACGTCACGCTCGAAAAGGTTAGAAATGGCATCGATTCGAAAAATCGTCGTTGATGGACTTGGAAAAATAAGCATGGTAAAAATACATGATCGACTCGGTCCGATCAGCTCAAAATGCTTGAGTGTGTCGGTCCGATCACGTGGCAAAACTCATCGTGGAAAAATATACGGATTTTGGAAAAATCGTGTTTCCCGCAAACAAAAATAGCCGACCGGCATGGCAAGATCTCAACAAATGGCTTGCGCGACTCATAGTGCGATCAAACTTGGTAAAATCAGCATTTAACAAAAAACAATGTCGCACGCTCAATAACAGCCGATCGGCATCGCACGATCACAAAAAAGGGCTTGCGCGACTCACGACACGATCAAACTTGGTAAAATTGGCATTTACCAAAAAAACAGTGTCGCGCACTTAAAAATAGCTGAACGACATGGCACGATTAGAAAAATGGATTGCGCGTCTCACGACATTAAAATATAGCATTTGGCAAAAAAAACAGGGTCGCACATTCAAAATAAGCTAATCGGCCTGATATGATCCCAAAAATGGCTTGCGCGACTCACGACATTGAAATCTGGTAAATTGACAAAAATTGATTTGGCATGTTAAAAATGCCTGATCGACAAAAGAAAAACGTGTAAAATCTTGGCTGATAAATCTTGTAAATTTGATAGATCTGGTAAACTTGGCACGTTTGGCACATTCGAAAAGTGGTGAAAAACACGGTTAGATCACTCAAATACACGTACCAAACACAACCCATTCACCTCCAAAAATTGACTCTAAGCCTGGTTTTGGCAAATCACTCCAAGAATTTCGAGTCCTTCAAGGGATTCGAAATCACCACGTTGCACCTTGTCTCGGCAATTTTTCCCATGTCGCGCAAGGGATTCAAAGTTGACCAGATCAAGGGATTCAAAATCTGGCACACAAAAAAGGGGTGATCGACTCAGTGGGATTTGAAATTGGCATAACTCCGTGCTACGAATTTTAGGAAATGTCGATCAGACAAAACAGGTGATCGACCGTTTTGGATATTTTTAGATTTCTTAGACATTAAAACTATTTTTTGGACGTTGTCGACCAAGTCAACATATTTTTCACCTAACGAAGAAGAAGAAGGGCATTTTGGTCAAAGTTTACAATTAACAAATATTTTGTTGTTTTATTGCAACACTTTGTACATAAATATTGTCTCAACTTGTACAACTCTTGCAATCAGCTATTATATGATTAATGATTACTATGAAGTGGACGTAGGCGTTAGTGCTGAACGACTATAAAAAGTTGTGTTCTCTCTGCATTTCATTACTTTAGATTTGGATTATCATTTTTTCTCAAAACGTTCACTCGGGGGCTTGCGTGCGCAAGTAGCGATAATTCCCTACGTCAACAAAAATTATTATGAACAAATTAACAATTTTTTTATTGGAAATCAACATTTAGATATAAATTTCAAAGAACAATTTGGAAAGACACTCGACAATCACGGTGGTACTTAAACAAGCTGCTATTTTATTTCATGACGACGTTCAACTCATGAAGCAAGTATTTACATAATTAATAGTTATGTAAATAATTTATGTTATCGCCAATGTAACCAACTGGCATATCAACACCTCCAAATCAATAAATAACATAACAATATTTTATTCTTCTAATTAAATGGTCAAGTAAATCAGTCAATTAATTAATGTGGAACATTTATTCACTAACAAGTGTCGAGATTTAACTATAATTATTGAACTTCAGAATTGACACAGTTAGTTATAGTTTGTCATTAAATTATACTGCCACTAAATGGTCAAATGATTATGTGAGTTCTTTACATGTCAATATGGTTCCAAAGTTGAAAATTGCACATCAAACGAACTCCAATCGAAAGAGATATAATATTTCAAAGTTTTCGACTTTATAACCTTTTTTTTAACTAATCTACCCACAGTCCAAAGCCAAACACAAACCAAAATGAGTCTATCTCTTGAGGTAAAAGTAGCAACTAGGTTCCAGATTCCCCACCATTTCAAGCCTTATTTTGATTCTTTTTTTTATTTTAAAAGCTTGACCCTTAAAAAAACTATATTTTCATCATTTTACAAACACATATACCAAAGGCACAGTATCAAAACTAGAACGAGTCACTTCTTTTCGGGATTGCCTAAAGGAAAACTCAGGTTTATGTACTCCTTAGGTTTTAAACTAAATATTTTTTGAAGAAAAAACTTAAATAGAAAAACCAGCTTTTAATTTAAAACTAATCCTTACACGCCTTGCCCATCAAAACAACATCTGTCCAAACATAATCCTAAGTTAAACCTTCTTCCTTTCGGCCCAAAAGCAAAAATAACACAATAGCTTAAGGTTTTAAAACTGGATTCCCTCCATTTGAACCAAATACTAGAATGAGCCACATGCATACACATTGATGCACATGAACATCACCACCTACTCTCTTATGACGGCCCACGACCACCATGAACACGCCTTCTTCTACTATTCATGACTGACATCCTGCTTCAATCCTCGCCCCCTTCCTCTCCAAAAATTCGAGCTCCACCGAAATGACTCATGCTTGAAAATTAGGTCATAACTGCTAACCCAACCACCACCGATGACTTGCGATAAAACTAAAACTCCTACCTTGACCATGACCTCAGTCCACACCTCCAGGCGACCTACATTTTCTTCTCCGTCGCAAAACTCAAAATCCAAAAAAAACCTTCATCCGAAACTCCAAAAGACGAGAATCTCCAAACAATAGTTGAGTGGAAACCCAACGAATTTGATCATAAAAGGAAAATATTTGATTTTGAACTTATACTTTTTTATTCATTAATAAGTTATATATAGACTAACAAACTCATACATGCAGGAAATATCTGCAGATGATAGAATTATATGATACTTATATAGACATAAAAAGTCACTCTACTGCTAGTAATATGAAATACATAAAGCTCCTATTATTACGGGATATATATAGCTTACTATTTATATGATAAAAAGACTCGTTCAACACCTCGGTTAATGTAACAACCCAGAATTTTGGAACCAATTAAAATTTTTTATTTTAGTAATTTTAATGAATTTTAAATATTTTAAATAATTTATTTTAAATAATAATGATTAAAAAATTTATTTAAATCAAAGTTAGAACGAATATATTTATTTTAATTTTAAAAGGAATTAGAAATAGCGCGGCAGTTTGAAAATTTGATTTCGAACTTTGACTGAATGTACAAGATGCAAAAGTCAGATTTTAGTGAAACAAAAAATATTAGAAAATGTTTAAAAATATCTTTCCAACGAATCCGAAAAATTTAAGTTTCATAGCGGGAATCAAAAGTTATGGTAAGTTGAATATTCAGAATAGTCGCTATGAAATTTAATATAATATGTAGCCCGTATAAATAGCCATTTTGCAAACGACCTCCGATTTCAATGAAAACACTTTGGTTGGATCCGGAATGTCAAATTATTGCTAGATTCCAATTTTAATAATTTTTGAAATTAATATATGAGCATGGCAAATTAAAACGTGTTTGGTCAATTTAAGTCAATTTGGATCGACCAAAAAATGACCATTTTTCAAATGGTCTCCAAATTCGACGAAATTAATTTTTTTAGGACCGTATCATCAAAACATAGCTAGATTTATTTTTTGGGAATTTTTGGAGTCCGCATGTGGTCCTGGTAAATTTAAATGTACGATCAAATTAAATAATTAAATGATTTATATTTTAATTTGAATAAAATAGACTGAAAACGATTGTTTGGGCTGACGGGACCTAGCCCTTGTGTCCGAAAGGGGGATATTTAGCTAGGGGCAACTCTCATTGGGCCGGAATTGGAGTCATTAAGAAGTAACGGATTTTTTTTGAAAATTGGAACATTTAATAATATTTTATTATAAATATCAATTAACCAAACCCTAATCCTAAAACCTAGCCGCCACTCATATGTTCAACGCATAGAATTACTACAATCCTTCTTCCACTAAATCTCACACTTCATTCAAGCATTTCAGAAATTACAAAAACAAAATTGAAGATCTCTTCAAGCTCTATAAGTTGAACGACCATGGTTGTATTTTGTGAAGAGAATTGGGTGTATTCTGTCCTCCAACTTGCGGGGTTCGGGGGTGTTTTTAGGGACAAGGAGGGGTCCAAGTTTCACGTGGTGGTTGGTGAAGGGGGAGTTGATGAAGGCGGTTGGCATGGTGGTTCCTGGTCGCGTTCTGGAGGGTCGTGGAGGAGCTGAGCCTGGGATTGAAGAGAACGACGATGGGTTTCGTATGTTCAGGGAAGAAACACGAAGACAGAAAGAAGCGGCTGCTATTTTTCTCCCTAATCAATGTAATTAAGCCCAAATTATATAATTAATTATTAAATAAAATGTTCAATGATTAAATCCTTGTATCTTTTTCATACGGAAACAGAAATCGATAAACTCAGGTTTGTTGGAACCGTCTTGACGAGCTCTACACAACAGAATTGACCAGAACTGAAACGGAGCAGATCAGAATTTGGGGCTAATCCAATTCTGAATTATACAGAATTAAAAATTACGGTGAGAATTCTATTTTTTTAATATAATTAAAATTATTTAATTATGATTGTGTGATTAACAATACGCTGTTAAATTCTACTGATTGTCATATGTGATTTGATCTGGAAATGATATTGTTATGTCGTTCTATTGATTTGATGATTGTTGTGTTGAAAACAAATATATCATGTTTGTTATAATAAGGTTGTTGAAAACAAATATATCATGTTTATTAAAATAAAATTGTTGAAAATAATTATATCACGTTTGTTATAATAAGATTGTTTAGAATAAATATATCATTTTTGTTATAATAAGATTGTTGAAAACAAAAACATTCATTTTTTTCAATATAGTTTAGTTGAAACAAAAATATTCAATTTTGTCAATATAGTTTAGTTGAACAAAAATATTCATTTTTGTCAATATAGTTCAGTTAAACAAAAATATTCATTTTTGTCAATATAGTTTAGTTGAACAAAAATATTCATTTTTGTCAATATAGTTTAATTGAACAAAAATATTCATTTTTGTCAATATAGTTTAGTTGACCAAAAATATTCATTTTTGTCAATATAGTTTAGTTAAACAAAAATATTCATTTTTGTCAATATAGTCTAGTTGAGCAAAAATATTTATTTTTGTCAATATAGTCTAGCTGAACAAAAATATTCATTTTTGTCAATGTAGCTTAGTTGAACAAAAATATTCATTTTTGTCAATATTGTTTAGTTGAACAAAAATATTCGTTTTTGTCAATATAGTTTAGTTGAAACAAAAATATTCATTTTTGTCAATATAGTTTAGTTGAACAAAAATATTCATTTTTGTCAATATAATATAGTTGAACAAAAATATTCGTTTTTGTTAATATAGTTTAGTTGAAACAAAAATATTCATTTTCTTCAATATAGTTTAGTTGAACAAAAATATTCATTTTTGTCAATATAGTTTAGTTAAACAAAAATATTCATTTTTGTCAATATAGTTGTTGAAACAAAATATACATTTTTGTCAAAAACACATTAGTTAATACAAAATATACATTTTTGTCAAAACACATTAGTTGAAACCAGATTTGTCACTTTTGTCAAATTTTAAAAGTTGAAGCCAAATTTGTTACATTTGTTAAATTATAAAAGTTGAAACCAAATTTGTCTTTTGTCAAAATGTAATAGTTGAAACAAAATTGGCATTTTTGGTCAAAATATAATAATTGGAACAAAATTTACATTTTTGTTATTTAGAATTGAGTTAGAACAAAAAAAATACATTTTTGGTTAATTAGAATTTAGTTAGAACTGAAATTACATTTTTGGTTAATTAGAATTTAGTTAGAACGAAAATGTAATTTTTGTTAAGTAGAATTGAGTTAGAACAAAAATTACATTTTTGTCAAATAGATTTGTGTCAAAATACAAATAAATTTTTATCAAATAGATTTGTGTCAAAACACAAAATAACATTTTTGTTAAGGAGATTTATGTTAAAAAAAAATACATTTTTGTTAAATAGATTTGTGTTAAATAATAATATCATTTTTGTTAAATAGAAATTGTAAACAAATAAAATTCTATCATTTTTATTTGTTATGTTGAATAGAAATATATATACAAATAAATTATTCTTTTATTTGTCATTAGAATACATAGAAAAATGTATACAAATAAATTATTCTTTTATTTGTCATTAGAATACATAGGAAAATACATGTTAGAAAATATTTTTATTTGTTAAGTTGAAATAGAAGTTGTCATTGTTATTGAATTAGGATTGTCAAAATAGAAATTGACATTGTTATTGTATTAGGATTGTCAAAATAAAAAAATTCATTTCTATTTAATTAGAATTGTCAAAAACATAAAATGTCTTTTGTTGTAATAGAATTGATAAAACAAAATATCATTTTTGTTGAATTTGGATATTTTTAACAAAATAAAGTTGTCACTTTTATTCATTTTGTTAAAATCGAATTGTTAACAAAACGAAGTTGTCATTTTTATTTATTTTATTAAAATATACATTTTTGTCAAAATAGATTAGTTGACTCAATATATATATATATATATATATATATTTGTCAAAATATACATTTTTATCCAAATAGATTAGTTGAATCAAAATATACATTTTTGCCAAAATATTCATTTTCGTCAAAATAGACTAGTTGAAACAAAATATGCATTTTTGGTCAAAATAGATTAGTTGAACCAAAATATTCATTTTTGTCAAAATATAATAGTGGAAACAAAAGTTTACATTTTGTCAAAATATGATGGTTGAAAACAAAAATTACATTTTTGTTAAATAGATTTGAGGTAAAACAAAAGTAACATTTTTGTTAAATAGGTTTGTGTTTGGGCAAAAATATTAATTTTGTTGAAATAGAATTGTCAACAAAAATGAAAAGACCATTTTAATTTATTTTGTTAAACTAGAATAGTTACAAAATGGAATTATCACTTTTTTATTTATTTTGTTAAACTAGAATTGTTAACAAAATGAAATTATCACTTTTAATCATTTTGTTAAACTAGAATTGTCAACATAAAAGCAATCATCACTTATATTCATTTTGTTAAACTAGAATTGTTAACAAAGTGAAATTATTGTTTTTAATCATTTTGTTGAAGTAGAATAGTCAACAAAAATGAATGTATCACTTTTTATGCGTTTTGTTGAAACAGGTTTTGTATGTAAGTTAAAGAATCATTTGTATCGTCAAATTATACATTAGAATTTGTGTACAAAGTAAAGAGGCATTTTTATATGTTATGTTATACATTGAAACTATATATACAAATAAAATATTTCTTTTTTATTTATTAAAGTTAAAAATAGAAACTGCATACAAATAATGAAAATAAAAATTATCTTTTTATTTGTCATTAGCAAAGATGTCATGTAAATAAAATACAAACTTGTTTGCCGTTAGAAACACATAGAAATGAATGCAAATAAAATACATATTTATTTGACATTATGAACATGTAGATATGATATGCCAATAAAACATTCTTTTATTTGGTATGCTAAACACGTTAGTGGAATCGTCGAATGATTTATCTTTATATTTAGTTATATATATATATATATATTAAAATTAAACGAATTGCGCACGGTAGTTCGCGTTTTAGAATCGTAACTTTAAACGATTATACCGAAAGATCCGACCGTCAGATTTTCCCAAAACTGGAACCGTTAGGTCCACTCTAGGAAGATCTTTCCAATGAGATAAAATTCATTAAAATCTAACCGTTAGATTTCGAGAAATGTGTTAATCAAATTTAGGTAAAAACAGCGCCAGGGCCGCCTATTGACTCGAAGCGTCGTTAAATTAAATTGGGCTATTTTTATATAAATAAAAATAGCGATAAATCGTTATAAAATAATATTAACGATATGAAATGATTTTAAATTATATATATTCGAGGGTTATTTGAAAAGGCCGAGTTCAATCTCATTTCAAATAATTATACGACTATTTAAAGTTGAAGACATTGAAGACGGTGATTGAAGACCGGCGATCTTCACATCGAATGGATGACTACTGATGCCCTGGACTGTTTTGCTCCCAGGAAAGGGTTACAGTGGTAGTTCTCCGGACGTACTTGTTGATTGTCTGGATAAGCGAGCACCTCTCTTCCCTATTGGACATACGGGACGAGGAATAAGGTGCCTCCGATTTCGTTCAGACCCAGAGACTTGTAAATGGATGTGTGTCTGACATTGGTTTTCATTCTATGTAAATTGATTTCTATTCAATATATATCTGTTTGGTGGCGGAGAATTTATTATCTTGCTTAACACCCTTCTCTGAGTCGCACGAGCTCAGAGGTTATATATTGATAGTTATCGATCGCGTGGCGTGAATTGTCAATGTGGCTGCCAAGATGCAAATGATCAAGGCCTTTGCTGAAAAGCAGGGCCTGGTGGTTGATGATCAAAGCACGGCCTATTTAGGCGTAGCTTTGTGTATAGCGTTACTTTGCGAGCTTCACACCCGGTATGAGTTAAAAACGAGACAAGGGAATGCAGGGAGTGCACACGTTTCTTTCTAGCTAGAAGTGGTATCAGGGTTTTGCAAGCCCTAACGTTTTAATTATGTGGATGATGGATTATGAGGCATCGATTATATTGGCCGATAGTGACCAATTTATAGGTTCAATAGGACCGGGAGTCCTGTGTTCAGGAATTGCCAATCCACTAAAGTTTTTGTGGACCGGTCCTGTAGGATCCAAGGGCTGCCCGTAGGTGTGATCCTGAGACATTTCCTAGAGTGTCTCAAATCGTAATGAGATCATCCCTAGCCTTGACTCATGATGGAAATCCAACTTCCAATACGACACCATGCGGTTTTGATTGTAACACTAGTATGGCGACATAGTATATGGTAGCTATGCCGTCTATGATTGATACATTATGATTGAAATGTTTTTGAAACATATATACACTAATAATATCAAATTTGTTTTATCGTATCAAACATTTTTGACCATTAAAAGGTAAAACTCTATCCTCCGGTTTGCGTTGCATTGTGTGATGGGACTTGAGTCTTATAATGGTTTCATTTTTCTAAAAAGCATTGCGTTGTTTAACGATTTACTTTATTTATGCACTGGCAATCCAATGGAGTAAACCCGTTCCGCGTTGGCGGCGTGGTCCTGTGATTAGCCTTATTATTAGATAAGTTAAGTAAGATTTCTCATACCAGTCCCATGACTGACTCGTAGTTTGTTTCATTTGCAAACTCGGGTGCCCATATTTTCCACACGAGCAGTCGAGTAGCTTATTTTGCAGATTTATTAAGCAAGATTCTGGATTGAAGCTTAGAGCTGTGTCCAGAGCATTGATAGTCTTTCGCTACATTGTATTAAGTTTATTGTAATTTAATCTTCCGTTGTATTATTATTTATTGATGTACTCTGATATATTCTGTACTCTGATGTAACATTATTATAATGTTTATAAAAGTCTTCTGTTATTTGTTCTGATGTGTTGTATGCCCAAAGTTAGTGCATTCGAGGATTTCCAACTTTTGGATCAGACCTGTGTGGTTTATGGTCGATTCAAAGGCCGGGGATTTTCGGGTCATTACGGTTGGTATAAGAGCTTTGGTTAACTCAAATCTTTGGGATACAACTCGTTAGAACTGAAAAAAAGACTCATCAGAGGTAGGATTAGAAAATCCGATAAAAGAATACTCATTAGAGATAGGATCAGTGGTATCCTAGAATGAGAAAACTCATTAGAGATAGGGCTAGAACTGCATTAGAATGAGTTGAGAGTGACAAGTCTATAATTAACGTATTTTGATTATATATAATCCGATCTTAGAAAATATGATTTTTGAATATATAAAAGTTATATATATATATATATATATATTTGAAAAGTTAATCAACTTATAAAATTTATTGAAACCAATAAAAAAATGAAAATTGAGTTGATTAATTAAACAACTTTCGGTATCGTTCCTTTTCGAGGACGAAAAGATTTTAAGTGGGGGAGATTATAACAACCCGGAATTTTGGAACCAATTTAAAATTTTGTTTTTAGAAATTTTAATGGGTTTTAAATATTTAAAATAATTTATTTTAAATAATACGATTAAAAAATTTATTTAAATCGAAGTTAGAACGAATATATTTAATTTAATTTTATAAGGAATTAGAAATAACGTGGTAGTTTGAAAATTTGAATTCGAACTTTGACAGAATGTACAGGATGCAAGATAAGTCGGATTTTAGTGAAACCAAAAATATTAGAGTCTGTTTAAAAATATCTTTCCAACAAATCCGAAAAATTTAAGTTTCATAGCAGGAACCAAAAGTTATGGCCGGTTGAATATTCAGAATACTCGCTATGAAATTTAATATAATATATAGCCCGTATAAATAGCCATTTTGCAAGCGACCTCCGTTTTCAACGAAACCACTTTGGTTGGATCCGGAATGTCAAATTATTGCTAGATTCCAATTTTCATAATTTTTGAAATTAACACGTGAGCGTGGCAAATTAAACGGGTTTTGTCAATTTCAGTCAATTTTGGATCGACTAGAAAATGACCATTTTTCAAATGATCTCCAAATTCGGCGAAATTAATTTTGTTAGGACTGTATCATCAAAACATAACTAGATTTATTTTTCGGGAATTTTTGGAGTCCGTATGTGGCCCTGGTAAATTTATATGTACGATCAAATTAAATAATTAAATGATTTATATTTTAATTTGAAGAAAACATACTGAAAACGATCGTTTTGGCTAATGGGACCTAGCCCATTGTGTCCGAAGGGGGATATTTGGTTGGGGGCAACTTTCGTTGGGCTGGAATTGGAGTCATTAAGAAGTAATGGGTTTTTTTGTAAATTGGAACATTTAATAATATTTTATTATAAATAACAATTAACCAAACCCTAATCCAAAAACCTAGCTGCCACTCATCCAACGCATAGAATTGCTCCAATCCTTCTTCCACTAAATCTCACAATCCATTCAAGCATTTTAAAAATTATAAAAACAAAATTGAAGAGCTCTTCAAGCTCTATAAGTTGAACGCCCATGATCGTATTTCGTGAAGAGAATTAGGTGTATATTTTCCTCCAACTCGCGGCGTTCGGTGGTGTTTTCAGGGCCGAGGAGGGGTCTGAGTTTCATGTGGTGGTTGGTGAAGGGGGAGTTGATGAAGGCGGTTGGCATGGTGGTTCCTGATTTCGTCCTGGAGGGCCGTGGAGGAGGCGAGCCTGAGATTGATGAGAACGACGATGGGTTTCGTATGTTCAGGGAAGAAACACGATGAAGACAGAAAGGAGCGGCTACTATTTTTCTCCCTAATCAATGTAATTAAGCCCAAATTATATAATTAATTATATAATTAATTATTAAATAAAATGTTCAATGATTAAATCCTTGTATCTTTTTCATACGGAAACAGAAATCGACAAACTCGGGTTCGTTGGAACCGTCTTGACGAGCTCTACACAACAGAACTGAAACGGAGCAGATCAAAATTTGGGGCTAATCCAATTCTGAATTATACAGAATTAAAAATCATTGTGAGGATTCTTTTTTTTAAAATATAATTAAAATTATTTAATTATGATTGTGTGATTAACAATACACTGTTAAATTCTATTGATTGTCATACGTGATTTGATCTGGAATTGATATTGTTATGTAAATCCATTGATTTGATGATTGTTGTGTTGAAAACAAATATATCATGTTTGTTATAATAAGATTGTTGAAAACAAATATATCATGTTTATTAAAATAAAATTGTTGAAAATAATTATATCATGTTTGTTATAATAAGATTGTTGAAAATAAATATATCATTTTTATTATAATAAGATTGTCGAAAACAAAAATATTCATTTTTGTCAATATAGTTTAGTTGAAACAAAAATATTCATTTTTGTCTATGTAGTTTAGTTGAACAAAAATATTCATTTTTGTCAATAGAGTTTAGTTAAACAAAAATCTTTTTTTTTTGTCAATATAGTTTAGTTGAACAAAAACATTCATTTTTGTCAATATAGTTTAGTTGAACAAAAATATTCATTTTTGTCAATATAGTTTAGTTAAACAAAAATATTATTTTTTGTCAATATAGTATAGTTGAACAAAAATATTAATTTTGTCAATATAGTTTAGTTAAACAAAAATATTCATTTGTCTCAATATAGTTTAGTTAAACAAAAATATTCATTTTTGTCAATGTAGTTTAGTTGAACAAAAATATTCATTTTTGTCAGTATAGTTTAGTTGAACAAAAAGATTCATTTTTGTTAATATTGTTTAGTTGAACAAAAATATTCATTTTTGTCAATATAGTTTAGTTGAACAAAAATATTCATTTTTGTCGACATAGTTTAGTTGAACAAAAATATTCATTTTTGTCAATATAGTTTAGTTGAACAAAAACATTCATTTTACAAAAATATTCATTTTTGTCAATATAGTTTAGTTGAACAAAAACATTCATTTTACAAAAATATTCATTTTTGTCAATATTGTTTAGTTGAACAAAAATATTCATTTTTGCCAATATAGTTTAGTTGAAACAAAAATATTCATTTTTGCCAATATAGTTTAGTTGAAACAAAAGTATTCATTTTTGTCAGTATAGTTTAGTTAAACAAAAACATTCATTTTTGTCAGTATAGTTTAGTTAAACAAAAATATTCATTTTTGTCAGTATAGTTTAGTTAAAACAAAAACATTCATTTTTGTCAGTATAGTTTAGTTGAAACAAAAACATTCATTTTTGTCAGTATAGTTTAGTTGAAACAAAAATATTCATTTTTGTCAATATAGTTTAGTTGAACAAAAATATTCATTTTTGTCAATATAGTTTAGTTAAACAAAAATATTCATTTTTGTCAATATAGTTTAGTTGAAATAAAAATATTCATTTTTGTCAATATAGTTTAGTTAAACAAAAATATTCATTTTTGTCAATATAGTTTAGTTAAACAAAAATATTCATTTTTGTCAATATAGTTGTTGAAACAAAATATACATTTTTGTCAAAAACAAATTAGTTAAAACAAAATATACATTTTTGTCAAAAACACATTAGTTAAAACAAAATATACATTTTTGTCAAAACATAATAGTTGAAACCAGATTTGTACTTTTGTCAAATTATAAAAGTTGAAACCAAATTTGTCACTTTTGTTAAATTATAAAAAATGAAACCAAATTTGTCACTTTTGTCAAAATGTAATAGTTGAAACAAAATTGACATTTTTGTTCAAAATATAATAGTTGGAACAAAAATTATATTTTGTTAATTAGAATTGAGTTCGAACAAAAAATTACATTTTTGGTTAATTAGAATTTAGTTTGTACTAAAAATACATTTTTTGTTAATTAGAATTTAGTTAGAACAAACATGTAATTTTTGTTAAGTAGAATTGAATTAGAACAAAAATTACATTTTTGTCAGATAGATTTGTGTCGAAATAAAAATAACATTTTTGTTAAATAGATTTGTGTCAAAACACAAAATAACATTTTTGTTAAGGAGATTTATGTTAAAACAAAAATTACATTATTGTTCAATAGATTTGTGTTAAACAATAATATCATTTTTATTAAATAGAAATTGTAAACAAATAAAATTATCATTTTTATTTGTTATGTTGAATAGAAAAATGTATACAAATAAATTATTCTTTTATTTGTCATTAGAATACATAGAAAAACGTATACGAATAAATTATTCTTTTATTTGTCATTAGAATACATGGGAAAATGTATGTTAGAAAATATTTTTATTTGTTAAGTTGAAGTAGAAATTGTCATTGTTACTGAATTAGGATTGTCAAAATAGAAATTGTCATTATTATCGAATTAGGATTGTCAAAATAGATATTTTTATTTTTATTTAATTAGAATTGTCAAAAACATAAAATGTCATTTTTGTTGTATTAGAATTGATAAAACAAATATCATTTTTTTTGAATTTGGTTATTGTTAACAAAATAAAGTTGTCACTTTTATTCATTTTGTTAAAATAGAATTGTTAACAAAATGAAGTTGTCATTTTTATTTATTTTGTTAAAATATACATTTTTTTCAAAATAGATTAGTTGAATCAATATATATATTTTTGTCAAAATATACATTTTTGTCAAAATAGATTAGTTGAATCAAAATATACATTTTTGCCAAAATATTCATTTTTGTCAAAATAGACTAGTTGAAACAAAATATGCATTTTTGGTCAAAATAGATTAGTTGAACCAAAATATTCATTTTTGTCAAAATATAATAGTGGAAACAAAAGTTTACATTTTGTCAAAATATGATGGTTGAAAACAAAAATTACATTTTTGTTAAATAGATTTGAGGTAAAACAAAAGTAACATTTTTGTTAAATAGGTTTGTGTTTGGGCAAAAATATTAATTTTGTTGAAATAGAATTGTCAACAAAAATGAAAAGACCATTTTTATTTATTTTGTTAAACTAGAATTGTCACAAAATGGATTTATCGCTTTTTATTTATTTTTTTAAACTAGAATTGTTAACAAAATGAAATTATCACTTTTAATCGTTTTGTTAAACTAGAATTGTCAACATAAAAGCAGTCATCACTTATATTCATTTTGTTAAACTAGAATTGTTAACAAAATGAAATTATTACTTTTAATCATTTTGCTGAAATAGAATAGTCAATAAAAATGAATGTATCACTTTTTATGCATTTTGTTGAAATAGGATTTGTATGTGAGTTAAAGAATCATTTGTATCGTCAAATTATACATTAGAATTTGTGTACAAAGTAAAGAGGCATTTTTATATGTTATGTTATACATTGAAACTATATATACAAATAAAATATTTCTTTTTTATTTATTAAAATTAAAAATAGAAATTGCATACAAATAATGAAAATAAAAATTATCTTTTTATTTGTCATTAGCAAAGATGTCATGTGAATAAAATACATACGTGTTTGCCATTAGAAACACATAGAAATGAATGTAAATAAAATACATATTTATTTGACATTATGAACATGTAGATATGATATGCCAATAAAACATTCTTTTATTTGGTATGTTAAACACATTAGTGGAATCGTCGAATGATTTATATTTATATATAGTTTTACATATATAAACATAAATATAAATTAAACGAATCGTGCACGGTAGTTCTCGTTTCGGAATCGTAACTTTAAACGATTATACCGAAAGATCCGACCGTCTGATTTTTCCAAAACTGGAACCGTTATGTAATAACCCGCATTCTACGCATCATAGGATCGTAGAATATTTATTTCTTTCACATACGAAGTCATATGGTCATGTAACTTTGGGGGACGACTATTGGGGTCATTTCTCATGTTCATGATTTTTCCCGATTTTTAAATGACCATTTTGCCGCTAGCTGATCTTGTTTTGGCCATAATTTTTGACTGGAAAGGAATTTTGACCTGAAACCACTTCCATTTGATTCGTTTGATGGTTTACAATTCCGTAGATGGTCATATTAGCCAAACGGACTCACCGTTTGGGAGATATGGCTGAAACAAGTTTCGGATGGTGAAAAACAGCTTAATTGGGCTTAACCGGGTGATTAACATCTAGGCCCAAAGGGGATTTCGGGATTAGAGGTATTTAAGGGCTGTTAGGCTTAGGATTTCAGTTTTTCACTCATTTTCCAGCCGTCACAAACCTTTCTTCAACCTAACAATGGCCTCCAACATCTAAGAACACCTCTAATCACTTCTTAATCAAGTTTTGACTTAAACTACATCAAATTAAGGAGGAATAGCACCAAAGCAAGGTTAGACCTGTTGTGTTGCATTGGGAGCAACACCAAACAGAGATTCATTTCAGATTTGGTATTTTGTTTGTGGCCAAGGTGAGTGATTTGCATAGTTTTGCACTAATTACGGTTAATTAAGGGTAATTAGTGAAGATTAGCGAATTTATACATTAATAAATTCTGGAAAAATATTTATAAAATTCGAAATGATGTTTTAGACCTCTGTTAGAAATTTGGTTTGATTTGGTTAAGTTTTGCTAATCATACCATTAAATTTTGCCTAAACATGTTTAAGGGAAAATTTGGGGTTTTGGCTATGTTTGATCCATTTTACATGCAATGGTTATTGTTTTGGTGTTAATGGTTGATTATACAAGTTGCTATGACTGTATGGTATGTTTTGTGATTGATTAGAAAAGTTAGATTGGTCGAAAACGCCGTCGAATGGCGTAAAACAGTCGTTGGAAAGAAGTGCAGGAAACTGGCCGAACCGGATCGGATCGAAGGGGGGAAGCATGATCCGACCCGCTCGCCTGGAGGCTCCACGTTTCGACCTGCTGGTGAGAAGGAACTTCGATCCGAACCGATGTCACTCACAAACTGCTTCAGGAGCTAAGGAACCAATGGACAAGGAGGATCACGAGCCGATGCTTAGGCCACGACCTGAAGTCCTCCGATCCGAACCGCCTTCCACGAGAGCTGCTTGCACCATCCGATCCAGAAGCTCCGACCCGATCCGATGGGTGAACACGATCCGGAGCTCTCCACAATCCGAACCGCTTGGAGAGGTGGACCCCGACCCGAACAGCTGGAGGTGCATGACCCGACCCGTATGGGGTATTCCGATCCGTACTGAGAAGCTGATGACCACGACCTGAAGCAAAGTAAAGTGAACTGAATGAAGACTGATCCAGAGAAGAAGGTGACGACTAAAACCCGAGATGCAAAGGTAGTCCAAGTGGGAAGTTTGTACTCAGGATCTAGTTGGGAACCAAAGAGTTAACTTCATAAGTTGGGCTTTGCTGCGGGACGTGTGCAAAGGGGTTGTCGATGTCTGTAACTTTGGATCACTATGTGTAAGGGGTACGTGAACGGATTCAGGGCCACAGTGGCCTAGGTAGGACTAAAGAGCTATAAACCAATGAAGTGGGGTCATTTGTAAAGGTTTGGTCATGACTCCATGTTGCAAGCTTGGTAGTAGCAGTAGTTGTACAAGTTGAACTCCGTCAATACTTCGATGGGTCTAGTGATCGAAGCGGTAGATATCGTATGCTTTACGCACTGAGTGAGAGATGTGAGGATGGTTGCTATGTTTGATTTGTTTTGCATCATTATGATATGCACACCCCTACCCCCGTATTCTTTACACCATTTGTTAATGGCACCTTAGAGTATTGTACGGTATGTAGTGCTAACTCTTTGGTTGCAGGTCCAGGTTCAGGTATGGTTTAGTATACCTGTTATTGTTCTGTTTAGTTGCTTATCGCTCATACCAGATTTTTTGTCTGACCCAGAGTTTTGTGTCTCTTCTTATTACTCTGGGTGCTCTCACGAGCAGACTAGAGACAGGTTAGGTGGTTTGCACGAGTAGCTGTACCGGAGACGAGCAGGAGGCTTCCACTTATGATACATATATATAGATATTCTCCCTGTGTTGCTGTAGTCACTACTTTTGGGCATTAGTGGTGTACCTTTTTTTTTATAGACAGTAATTTGGAAAGTTGTAATAAGCTGTATTTGGATTTCCGCTGCTCTAATGTTGATGTTGGTTCTAGTTATCAGCTCATGCACTGTCTCACCTGTTTTATGTCAAGTATATTATTATTATATTTTGTTCCATGCGCTGTGAGACATTCTACAAGTTCTTGATTAGTTCATTCTCTTCTTTCCTTTCTTCGGCGATCGTTCCGTGCTAGTCGGGCATGTGTACAACGCACTTTCGGAGGAAACGCCGGCTGGTGCGGGACGGGCCGTCACACTTGGTATCAGAGCTCTAGGTTATGTAGTTAACCTAGGAAAGTTATCTGGGAGATATAATATACGTATATGAGAGAGCGTATTTTTGATTATTTTGGTTTTCAAAGCTATATATATATTATTAGTGTAGCTAAGGATGAAGTCGCACTACACTAGCACCACTATGGAGATGGCTAATCGTTTTCTCATTACAGATAGAACGATGAGCGGATACGCAAGAGGTGCCGGTAGAGGAGCCAATAATGGGAATGCTGCTGACATGAGGACGATGTTTACTGACATCATGAGAGAGATGCTTAGGGATGTGCAAAGGGCAGCTCCCAATGCTGGTAATGGTGGTGGTCCAATAGTGCAGGCGCCTAGGGCCGATTTCGCCATGCTGAATAAGGATTATACTAGTCTTGGTGGGAAGCCATTCCACGGAACGGAGTCGGCTACGGATGTTCAGGATTGGCTGGATAGCTGCG
The DNA here is from genome assembly GCA_030737875.1 of Allium sativum. NCBI lineage: Eukaryota > Viridiplantae > Streptophyta > Magnoliopsida > Asparagales > Amaryllidaceae > Allium > Allium sativum. The sequence goes on from CM060915.1 coordinate 329,467,764, forward strand.
AGCGTATCTTCGAAGACTTGGGTATCAAGGATGCGATGAAGAGAAGGCTAGCATCCCGTCAGCTGCAAGGACGGGCGATGAATTGGTGGAATGCTATAAAGGAAGCTACTCCCGAGGATCAGATTACTTGGGATCAGTCTAAGGCTCGCTTTAGCGATAAGTTCATTCCAGCTGCTTAGAGGTTAGTGTTGTTTAAGAAATTCTTGGAACTCCAGCAGAATGGCAGAGGTGTCTCAGAGTATATTGCCAAATTCGACACTTTGTCGAAATATGGGTTATCCCTAATAGATACCGCCGAGAAGAAGAACGAGAAGTTCATAACTGGCTTGGATGGATACTTGGGGGAAAGGCTTATTAACCACATCGATGAGACATTTGAATCGATTGTGGGGAAAGCATTGAGGTCAGAGAGTCTTTACCCTAAGTCAAAGACTGAGGTTGCATCTGCAGAGGAGCCAAAGCCGCAAGCAAGCGGTGGAGGCAAGAATGGTTCTCAGAATAAGAGAAAGAAGAATCAGACTAAGGATGGCCAGAAGAAAAAGGATAAGAAGGATGTTGAGTGCTTCAGCTGTGGTAAGAAGGGCCATTATGCTAGTAATTGTCGGGCCAAGCTAGCGGATAGGAAGTGCTTCAACTGTGGCCAAGTGGGACATCACAAGGACAAGTGTCTGCAACCCCCTAAAGAAAAGCAGATGGTGAAAGCATATGCCCTTAATGTTATTCCTTCTTCGTCGAATGCCCCAACTGCGGCGGAGAAGGGAAAGAATGTCGTCGTCCAAGGTATGCTATCTGTTTATGATGTTCCTGTTAGAGTTTCGTTTGATACCGGAGCTTCCAGTTCCTTCATATCTAGTGACCTGGTAGATAGGTTAGGATTGGAGCCCGAGATTGTCGATAGACCTTTAGTAGTGACGAACCCGATTGGTGGTTCAACTAACCTTAGCATGATTTGTCGTAATGTGGTCTTATCGAGTCATGGATTCATGTTTGTTTGTGATTGCTTTGTTTTGGGCTTTACTGGGTTTGGCATTATTTTGGGAGTCGATTGGCTCCAAAGATACGGGGTGGTGGTAGACTGTGAGGGCTTTTTGGTGACAGCTAGAGCGGATGATGGGCAGAGGGTAGTGTTTGGTGGTCTACCTAGTGATGGGGTAATGGCTAGTTTTCTAAATTCCCTCGACATCCCGCAAGGTGAGTTGTCAGGTTTGCCCGTGGTTGGCCAGTATCCGGACGTCTTCGAGGAAGTGACCGGGCTTCCACCATACTGAGAGATTGAGTTCCGTATTGATTTGGTGAAAGATGCCAGACCTATAGTGATGCCACTTCGTCGTATGGCACCAAGGGAGCAACGAGAGCTCGGGGTGCAAGTCAGAGATCTTTTGAAAAAGGGATTAATCAGAAGGAGTGTTTCTGAATGGGGAGCACCAGTTGTGTTTGCTACCAAGGCAGATGGTTACCTTCGTTTGTGTGTAGACTACCACAAGTTGTATAAGGTGACGAGGAAGAACAAGTATCCTCTACCGCAGATAGATGATTTGTTTGATCAATTAAGTGGCGCGAGAGTATTCTCTAAGTTGGATCTCGCGACGGGTTTTCATCAGGTTAGAGTGGAAGCTGAGAGTATAGCTAAAACGGCCTTTCGGACGCCGTCCGGATTTTATGAGTGGTTGGTCATGCCATTCAGGTTGACCAATTCCCCAGCATATTTTGTGGATCTTACGAATAGGGTATTCAGAGATCAGTTGAATAAGTTTGTCCTTGTGTTCGTGGATGATATTTTGGTCTACTCGAGGACAGAGGAAGAACACAAGGAACATTTGAGGATAGTGATGGAGGTGTTAAGAGAACACCAATTGAAAGCAAAGTTTTCTAAGTGTCACTTCTGGAGGAGGGAAGTGAGATTCTTGGGCCATGTTGTTTCAGAGAATGGTATTGCCGTGGATCCTGCGAAGGTGGCTACGGTACAAGATTAGAATGCAAAGGACATAAGAAGTTTATTGGGACTAGCCAGATATTATCGTAAGTTTATCCAAGACTTCTCCAAGATAGCAGCACCGTTGACTCATTTGACCAAGAAGAATCAAGCTTTCGTCTGGGACGAAAAGTGCGAGAATGCATTCAAGAGTCTAAAGGAAAAGTTGACATGTGCACCAGTGTTAGTCATTCCTAAGGGGAATGAAGAGATGACAATATATACGGATGCATGTGGCACAGGGCTAGGTGCTGTATTGATGCAAGGAAGTAGGGTTGTAGCTTATGCAAGTCGGCAACTGAAACCGCACGAGAGAAGATACCCTACCCATGATTTGGAATTGGCATCGATCGTGTTTGCATTGAAGATGTGGAGACATTATCTCTTGAGAGAAAGATTCGAGTTGTTTACCGATCATAAATCATTAAAGTATCTCTTCTCTCAGAAGGATCTAAATCGCCAACAGCAAAGATGGTTAGAATTTTTAGCTTCCTATGATTTCGACATCGCATATACACCAGGAAAGGGCAATGCGGTGGCTGATGCATTGAGTAGAAGACATGCCAGTTTAGGGGCTATGTTTCTAGAATGGAAGCAACTGGAGTACATTGCTGGGTATGATTTCAGACCAAAGTGCGAATTGGATCCAGAAATGTTAGCAAGTTTGACGATCAGACCCACTTTGATTAAGCGGATTGATTCTAGTCAGAAGAACGATCCTAACCTATTGGAAATCATCTCAAAGTTAGAAATGGGAATCGACGGAGAGATGAACAAGTATGGGCTTGATCGAGATGGATGGCTTAGAAAGAATGGAAGACTAGTTGTACCCAATGTCAATGGATTGAGAGATGAAGTGCTTAGAGAATGTCATCACTCAAAACTGACTATACATCCCGGTGGTAACAAGATGTATCGAGACATGAAGCAGACATACTACTGGGAGGGGATGAAAAGAGACGTTGGGAAATTTATATCCAAATGCATGAATTGCCAGCTAGTTAAAGCTGAGCAAAAGAAGCCTACTGGTTTGTTACAACCATTAGAAATTCCAGAATGGAAATGGGAACAAGTCTCAATGGATTTCATTGATGGGTTACCAAGGACTAGGTCGAGCCATGATAGCATTTGGGTGATTGTGGACCGATTAACCAAGAGTGCAAGATTTATACCCATCAAGTCAAACAGGACGGCAGCTAAGTTAGCGGAACTGTATATAAAGTGGGTAGTGAGATTTCAGGGAATACCCAAAGGCATTGTGAGTGACCGAGATCCGTTGTTCACTAGTGGATTTTGGAAGAGCTTATAAGAGGCGTTAGGATCAGAATTACATCTCAGTACCGCATACCATCCTCAGACCGACGGACAAACAGAGAGAGTGAATCGAGTATTAGAGGACCTCTTGAGAGCCTGTGTATTGGATTTTGATGGATCATGGGATGACCATTTGCATCTAGTAGGGTTTGCATATAATAATAGTTACCAATCCAGTATTGGTATGGCTCCATTTGAAGCTTCTTACGGAAGACCGTGCAACTCACTGTCATGTTGGGTAGAAACTAGTGAAAAGTTTGTACTTGGACCCGATGTGATAAGAGAAACTTCAGCTAAGATTAAGATTTTCCAACAGCGAATGAAGGCTGCCCAAGATAGGCAGAAGAGCTATGCCGATAAAAGGAGAAGAGATTTAAAGTTCTCCATTGGCGACTTGGTGTTTGTCAAGATTTCTCCGTTGAAGAGCGTGATGCGATTTGGCAGGAGAGGCAAGTTAGCACCAAGATTTGTTGGTCCATTCCCAGTTCTTGAGCAAATTGGAAATTTGGCATATAGAGTTGAGTTACCAGACAAGATGGCAGGAGTTCATAACGTATTTCATGTTTCCCAGTTAAGGAAGTTCGTACACGACCCATATGTGACTATTTCACCTGATCAGTTGGATGACGTCGAAGTTGAACCCGAGGCGGTTGGGAACCGCAGGCCTTTGCGTATTGTTGGGAACGATACGAAGCGGCTTCGAAGGAAGGCGGTGAAATTAGTCAAAGTTCAATGGGGCGAGAATAAGAATGACTGTACTTGGGAGACAGAGGAGAGCATTAGGAAGACGTATCCAGAACTCTTCGCTTGGTAAGATTTTAACTTCGATTTAGTCTTTCCGCATGCTAGGATAGGCTTGTTTTGCATGTTTGATCGTTGTTTGTGGCTGGTAGGCATGCGGGATCCTTTACATGTTTTGGGTTAAGGAATTTCGGGGACGAAATTTCTTAAGGGGGGAGAGTGTAACGACCCGCATTCTACGCATCATAGGATTGTAGAATATTTATTTCTTTCACATACGAAGTCGTATGGTCATGTAACTTTGGGAGACGACTATTGGGGTCATTTCCCATGTTCATGATTTTTCCCGATTTTTAAATGACCATTTTGCCCGTAGCTGATCTAGTTTTGGCCATAACTTTTGACTAGAAAGGAATTTTGACATGAAACCACGTCCATTAGATTTGTTTCATGGTTTACAATTCCGTAGAGTGGTCATATTAGCCAAACGGACTTACCGTTTGGGAGATATGGCTGAAACAAGTTTCGGATGGTGAAAAACAGTTTAATTGGGCTTAACCGGGTGATTAACAGCTAGGCCCAAAGGGGATTTCGGGATTAGAGGTATTTAAGGGCTGTTAGGCTTAGGATTTCGGGTTTTCACTCATTTTCCAGCCGTCACAAACCCTTTCTTCAACCTAACAATGGCCTCCAACATCTAAGAACACCTCTAATCACTTCTTAATTAAGTTTTGACTTAAACTACATCAAATTAAGGAGGAGTAGCACCAAAGCAAGGTTAGAGCTACTGTGTTGCATTGGGAACAACACCAAATAGAGATTCATTTCAGATTTGGTATTTTGTTTGTGGCCAAGGTGAGTGATTTGCATAGTTTTGCACTAATTGCGGTTAATTAAGGGTAATTAGTGAAGATTAGCGAATTTATACATTAATAAATTCTGGAAAAATATTTATAAAATTCGAAATGATGTTTTAGACCTCTGTTAGAAATTTGGTTTGATTTGGTTAAGTTTTGCTAATCATACCATTAGATTTTGCCTAAACATTTTTAAGGGAAAATATGGTGTTTTGGCTATGTTTGATCCATTTTACATGCTATGCTTATTGTTTTGGTGTTAATGGTTGATTATACATGTTGCTATGACTATATGGTATGTTTTTTGATTGATTAGAAAAGTTAGATTGGTCGAAAACGCCGTCGAATGGCGTAAAACAGTCGTTGGAAAGAAGTGCAGGAAAGTGGCCGAACCGGATCGGATCGAAGGGGGATAGCACGATCCGACCCGCTCGCTTGGAGGCTCCACGATCCGACCTGCTGGTGAGAAGGGGCTCCGATCCGAACCGATGTCACTCACGGACTGCTTAAGGAGCTAAGGAGCAATGGCCAAGGAGGATCACGAACCGATGCTTAGGCCACGACCTGAAGTCCTCCGATCCGAACCGCCTTCCACGAGAGCTACTTGCACCATCCGATCCAGAAGCTCCGACCCGATCCGATGGGTGAACACGATCCGGAGCTCTCCACGATCCGAACCGCTTGGAGAGGTGGACCCCGACCCGAACAGTTGGAGGAGCACGACCCGACCCGTATGGGGTATTCTGATCCGAACTGAGAAGCTAATGACCACGACCTGAAGCAAAGTAAAGTGAACTGAATGAAGATTGATCCAGAGAAGAAGGTGACGACTAAAACCCGAGATGCAAAGGTAGTCCAAGTGGGAAGTTTGTACTCAGGATCCAGTTGGGAACCAAAGAGTTAACTTCATGAGTTGGGCTTTGCTGCGGGACGTGTGCAAAGGGGTTGTCGATGTCTGTAACTTTGGATCACTATGTGTAGGGGGTACGTGAACGGATTCAGGGCCACAGTGGCCTAGGTATGACTAAAGGGCTATAGACCAATGAAGTGGGGTCATTTGTAAAGGTTTGGTCATGACTCCATGTGGTAAGCTTGGTAGTAGCAGTAGTTGTACAAGTTGAACTCCGTCACTACTTCGATGGGTCTAGTGATCGAAGCGGTAGATATCGTATGCTTTACGCACTGAGTGAGAGATGTGAGTATGGTTGCTATGTTTGATTTGTTTGCCATCATTATGACATGCACACCCCCACCCCCGTATTCTTTACACCATTTGTTAACGGCACCTTAGAGTATTGTATGGTATGTAGTGCTAACTCTTTGGTTGCAGGTCCAGGTTCAGGTATGGTTTAGTATACCTGTTATTGTTCTGTTTAGCTGCTTATCGCTCATACCATACTTTTTGTCTGATCCAGAGTTTTATGTCTTTCTTATTACTCTGGGTGCTCTCATGAGAAGACTAGAGACATGTTAGGTGGTATGCACGAGTAGCTGTACCGGAGACGAGCAGGAGGCTTCCACGTATGATACATATATATAGATATTCTCCCTGTGTTGCTGCGGTCACTACTTTGGGCATTAGTGGTGTACCTTTTTTTTAGAGACAGTAATTTGGAAAGTTGTAATAAACTGTATTTGGATTTCCGCTGCTTTGATGTTGATGTTGGTTCTAGTTATCAGCTTATGCGTTGTCTCACCTATTTTATATCAAGTATATTATTATTGTATTTTGTTCCATGCACTGTGAGACATTCTACAGGTTCTTGATTAGTTCATTCTCTTCTTTCCTTTCTTTGGCGATCGTTCCGTGCTTGTCGGGTATGTGTACAACGCACTTTCGGAGGAAATGTCGGCTGGTGCGGGGCGGGCCGTCACACGTTAGGTCCGCTCTAGGAAGATCTTTCCAACGATATAAAATTCGTTAAAATCTAACGGTTAGATTTCGAGTAATATGTAAATCAAATTTAGGTAAAAACAGTGCAAAGGCCGCCTATTGACCCGAAGCGCCGTTAAATTAAATTGGGCTATTTTTATATAAATAAAAATAGCGATAAATTGTTATAAAATAATATTAACGATATGAAATGATTTTAAGTTATATATTCGAGGATTATTTGAAAACACCAAATTCAATCTCATTTCAAATAATTATATGACGATTTAAAGTCGAAGACATTGAAGACGGTGATTGAAGACCGACGATCTTCACATCGAATGGATGACTACTGATGCCCTGGACTGATTTGGTCCCAGGAAAGGGTTACAGTGATAGTTGTCCGGACATACTTGTTGATTGTCCGAATAAGCGAGCACCTCTCTTCCCTATTGGACATATGGGATGAGGAATAAGGTGTCTCCGGTTTCGTTTAGACCCAGAACGGACTTGTAAATGGATGTGTGTCTGACATTGGATTTCATTCTATGTAAATTGATTTCTATTCAATAAATATCTATTTGGTGGCGGAGAATTTAGTCTCTTGCTTAACACCCTTCTCTGAGACGCACGAGCTCAGAGGTTATATATTGATAGTTATTGATCGCATTGTGAATTGTCAATGTGGCTGCATGCAAATGATCGAGGCTTTTGTTGAAAAGCAGGGCCTTGTGGTTGATGATCAAAGCACGGCCTTTTTAGGCGTAGCTTTGTGTATAGCATTACTTCGCGAGCCTCACACCCCGGTATGAGTCAAAAACGGGACAAGGGAGCGCAGGGAGTGCACACGTTTCTTTCTAGCTAGAAGTGGTATCAACGTTTTGCAAGCCCTGACATTTTACTTATGTGGATGATGGATTACGAGGCCTCGGTTATATTGGTCGATAGTGACCAATTTATAGGTTCAACAGGACCAGGAAGCGTGTGTTCAGGAATTGCCAATCCACTAAAGTATTTGTGGACTGACCCTGCAGGATCCAAGGGTTGCCCATAGGTGTGATCCTGAGACATTTGCTAGAGTGTCTCAAGTTGGTAAAGAGATCGTTCCTAGCCTTGACTCATGATGGAAATCCAACTTCCAATACGACACCATGCGGTTTTGATTGTAAAACTAGTATGGCGACATAGTATATGGTAGTTATGCCGTCTATGATTGATACATTATGATTGAAATGTTTTTGAAACATATATACAATAATAATAATATCAAATCCGTTTTATCGTATCAAGCATTTTTGACCATTATAAGGTAAAACTCTATCCTCCGGTTTGCGTTACATTGTGTGATGGGACTTAAGTCTTATAATGGTTTCATTTTTCTAAAAAGCATTGCGTTGTTTAACGTTTTACTTTATTTATGCACTGGCAATCCAATGGAGTAAACCCGATCCGTGTTAGCAGCGTGGTCCTGTGATTAGCCTTATTATTAGATAAGTTAAGTAAGATTTCTCATACCAGTCCCATGACTGACTCGTAGTTTGTTTCACTTGCAAAGTCGGGTGCCCATATTTTCCACACGGGCAGTCGTGTAGCTTATTCTGCAGATTTATTGAGCAAGATTCTGGCTTGAAGCTCAGAGCTGTGTCCAGAGCATTGGTAGTCTTCCACTGCATTGTATTAAGTTTATTGTAATTTAATCTTCCGCTGTATTATTATTTATCGATGTACTCTAATACATTCTGTACTCTGATGTAACATTATTATAATGTTGATAAAAGCCTTCTGTTATTTGTTCTGATGTGTTGTATGCCCAAAGTTGGTGCATTCGAAGATTTCCAACTTTTGGATCAGACCTGTGTGGTTTATGGTCAATTCAAAGGGCGGGGATTTTCGGGTCATTACAGTCAATTTGAAGCCGGAGTAGAAATATCTAGTACGCCCAACTTACCAAATAGTCGATTTAAAGTGTCGACACTAAGTGGCTTGCTGAGGATGTCAACGAGCTGATCGTGGGAGCGAAGATAAAAAGGAGAAATAACACCAGAGAAAATCTTTCTCGAATGAAAATAGCAATCTATTTCAATGTGTTTGGCGCGTTCATGGAAGTCAGGATTTCCAGTAATATGAAGTGCTGCTTGATTATTGCAATGCACGGTTATTGGTACAGATAGAGGAAAACCAAGTTCGAATAAGATAAAAGTGAGGTATTGAATGTCTAAATTGAGATAAGTAAGAAAAGGATACTTCGCTTCTGCAAAACATCGAGAAACAGTAGGTTGTTTCTTAGATTCCAAGAGAATGGACTGGAACTGAGCATGGTAAAATATCCATTGGTTGAGCGGCGAGTGGTAGTACAAACTACCTTATCAGAGTCAGACAAATTGACGAGTAAAAGGGAACCGAAGATACATAGAAAAAGACATTGAAAACAGATGCTTTTAGATAGTGAAGTACTTGATGTGCAACATCAAGGTGAGAAGTGTGAGGATTTTGTAAAAATTGACTAAGATTGTTAACAACATATTAAAAATCACGACGAGTAACTGTCAAATATAAGAGACATCCAATGAGGTAACGATAAGGGATTTTATCAGGCAAGGGAGACCCTCATCTAGAATGATACGTAGATGTTGTTCCATAGGGAAATTTGATGGATGAGAGTTATGCATCCCAGAATCATTCAAATTGTCAAGGGTGTATTTGCGCTGACATAGAAATAATCATTTCTTTGATCGTAACACCTCTAATCCAAGGAGATGACGTAAAGGCCCAAGATCTTTAATGGAGAATGATTCAACCAAAAGTTGTTTTGTTTGGGATATAAATGCATCATTATTACCAGTAATAATTATATCATCCACATACACAAGAACAAAAACTGAGGTATCTTTGTAAATAGAAACTGATTGACAGAAAATTCAACGGAGAAGAGTAGAAGAAAATTTAGAGAACCACTGATGAGAAACTTATTTAAGCCCATAAAGAAATTTATGTAACTGGCAGACATGATTATCATTGTGACTGGAGAGATGTTGAGGAAGTTTCTCAAACACTTCTTCATGAAGATCACCTTATAAGAAAGCATTGTTGACATCTAGTTAGTGAAGGGACCAATTTTTTATTGCAACAAATAGAGAGAATAAGGCAGACAACAACAAATTTTGTTGCTGCAGCAATAATATCATGATAATCGATAACTTTAATCTATGTGTAACCCTTGGCAACTAAACGTGCTTTGTATCATTTAGTAGACCGATTAGAAAGATATTTGATCTTATACGTCTGTTTACACCAATGGCCTTCGTATCAGGTGATAAAAGGTAAAGAGACCATGTGTTGTTTGATTCTAAAGAACGAAGTTGTACACTCATAGAATCACGCCAAACTGAAGATTGTATAGCTTGAGGATAATTTTAAGGTTCATCATGATCAAATATTGTTAAAAAATATATGATGAGATGAATTAGAATTATTCCAAGAGAAATAACGGGCGGAAGGAAAATAAGTGGAAGAATGAGCAACAATGCATACGTAACCATTAAGTGTAACACCCCGCATTTTAAATTAAATAATAAAACAAATTTTGTAAAAAATTTTGAATTTGATTACAGAACTAGCATCGTTAGAGAATGGAGTCTTGATGACAACAACCTTATTTCAATTATCATTAATTATAAAATATATACTACATCTTTGCCTAGAATATATGTACATGTATACACTATTTCAAATTTCGCAAATATCGCCGGAGATCTCCTCCGAGATCGCATTTTGGGCTCCTTCCGAAATAAAACAGCAAATATCACTCTAAATCTCGTTTCGAATATATCGCCCAAGATATTGCAATATCGAACGATATATCGACCAAGATGAAATACTGGAATATCGTCCGAGATCTTAGTTTTTTTGGTTAAAATTTAAATTTGTGCCTGAACTAGAACTATAATAAAAAAACTCAAATCTAGCCATATCAATCTTTTGTTATTTTACATTTTTCATGTTAAATGACTATATTATACGTTCGTATATGTTTTACAATACTTATGATTTTCATATTTGTTTTTTTACATAAATGTTACTTATGAAATTATGTATTTCATGGTCTATTTATGCTGGATTTTTTTTAATGTTTTGGATCCTTTTAAGGTTTCTTGCCTAATAATTTTCCTGTTTTAAGCATATTACGATTTAGAGTTTGAATGATCTTTCGCAAAATGAAGAGTAATAAATTTATTCTGCATTTTAAATTTAAGTTACTGTGTTTTTGATAGCATTCATAAAAACCATTTTGTTAAAATATCATTTTTAACATATCATGTACCCCGAGATTGTTCCGATATGAACTTTCAGACATGAGATGAAAATCTGAGACAAACTCCCGAGTTAGACTCATCTCGTCTGAGATCTCCCTCGATACGAGACCGAGTCTATAAAATCCCCGAGACGAAACGTGACCGATATCCGAGATTTAAAACCTTGTATGTATATGCAGGATTTATATACATGAATTAACACTGAAGGCTGTATAGTTTTAGAGTTTCAAGAGATTCAAGATTTAGAGAAGATTCAAGACTCATGAGTAATCAAGTTATCAAGATTTTAAGAGTTCAAGACAAATATAGCAGTAGAGTCTAGTTTATATATAAGACTCTGAATAGCACTCCAGGTTCAAATTCGAATTCTGTTTTTCAAATTCTGATTTTTAAATTCTAATTTCAAATAGTTTTCTATCTTGCTTATGATTTTAAATATAAGTTTTAAAGTTTATATATATATATTTATATAGTTATATACTTTTGTAGTTTTATATTTTTTATAGTTTTAAACCTTATAATTTCATAAATATGTTTATATAATTTTTATTTATGTTTTCATATGACTTTATACTTTATAATACTCATTTATATCACTATGTTTTAATTCAAAAATTTCCAGAATTATATATATAGTTAAACACTTGAAAATATTCAAAATTCAAATTTTTAAAGCATATATCTCGACATACATATATGTATATGTCAACAAACAACTGTCAGTTTTTCAATTATAAAAGGAAGTATCTTTTCACTATTCATAACGTTTCATAAGCGTTGCAACCTTTAAAATCTTATAAATAGGGGTTGAATTTGAATTTTTTAACCATCCTTCTTCTCCATCTTCACCCCTTTTTCATTCCTCCATTTATATTTCTTATTTTATTGATTTTTACACTTCTACCCTGCCGATTTCTATTCTAATTTCATAAAACTTCTTATCTTCTCACTCTCTACGCATTACTCTATGAATAATTGAAGTGCCATTGAAGATTTATAGGGCAGTTGTAATCATTTTGGAAGTGTTTGGGAAAGGGTGTGTTCGTTGTAGCCCTAAAATCAAGAAAAGGGAGTGGTGGTACTCTTGTACCCATGAAATCAAGAGTTGTTGGAGCGGTGTTAACCTTGTACCTGGGAAATCAAGGGGATTGTACTTTGATATTGATATAGTAATAAAACTTTGCGCAATCCAGCGTTGCATGGGACTGGGCATAAGAGTAATCTGAACTAGCATAAAATCCGGTGTGTTCTTTCCTTTTCCGCATTTAATTTTTGTTTATTTTCGTGTTTATGTTTGTTTATAAGTCTGTGATCATCTCTGTTGTGTGCGATTCATAGAATTAGATCATATAAGTTTTAGATTTTCTTAAATTCCTTGAGAACACAATTCACCTCCTCTAGTGTTAGTCTTGCCTTAAGATCCGCATTCCCTAACAATTGGTATTAGACCAAGGTTTTTCAAAAATTTCATAGTCTAATTTTTGAAAATATTAAATGGCAATCAATACTGGTTATAATAGTCCTTTTGTAGAGGGTCAGTCCACTGTTAGACCACCACTGTTTAATGTGGTAATTATCCATATTGGGAATGTAGAATGAAAATATATTTACAATCAGTAGGAATAGACACATGGAATATCACACAGACTGAATATGTAGAACCCACAGCTAATTTTGCACAATGGACTAATAAACAAAAGGCTGCTACACGAAGCAATTCTAAAGCCATGAATATGTTATTATGTTCATTAGGTAGAATTGAATTTAAATGAACCAATGAAGTTAAACAAACTAAGATATCGATGCTAATTAATCAGTTTGAGTTATTCAAAATGAACGAGAATGAATCTATCTCCGATATGTACTGCAGATTTCAAGAAATAGTGCACTCATTGATAACATTGCGAGAAACTTATCTAGAAGAAGACCAAGTTAGAAAAATATTTAGTTCGTTGACTTTAGAATGGGATTAGAAAACAGTGGCGATTGAAGAACCCATAATGTTAGTAAAACGAGGATTGAGGAGTTAATCAGAAATCTGTTGTCTTTTGAAGTCCAATTACAAAAAGAAAGGAAAATAAGCCAACTAAAAAGAAATCCATTGCATTTAAAGCAACAACAAATGCTTCTGATTCAAGTAGTGAAGACGATGAAGAAACAACCATAATGACAAGACATTTCATAAAAAAAATTACATACAGAAGGAGAAATAAATTTCAAAGAAATAACCAAGAAGTTCAAGAAGAAATGATGATCGATGTTATAACTGCAATAAACCTGGACGTATAAAGAGAATGTTTCCATATCCAGATAAATCAATTCAACAGATGACAATTTCGATTCATCAAACAAAAGAAAGACGGCATACGCAGCAACTTTAGATGATTCAGATTCATTATCAAGCGATGATGAGTCAAAAACTAGAAATTCAAATATGTGTTTCACCGCAATTTAGAATTCAGAAAATATCGAGGAAATGGATCTAAAAACCGAGTACGCCTTAATTAACTTTTAGTTTTTTGGTTGAATAGACGCATTGGTTGCCTTGATTGTCTGCTTTGTTTTGAATTTGAAATTTAGCCTTTAAAATTCAAACTTGAAATTTAAAATTCAATTATAAATTTTGAATTTTGAAATTCAAAATAATAATATAATAATGAATAATAAATATATAACAGACTAAACTTTGATGTTTATATTTGGATTAATATTATTTCAGGAAATAGTTAAACTTGAAATATAAATCAATAATTTAAATTCAAAAGTCACAAAACCATATTTCCTTTGAAATTTATGCATGTATGTCGACATACATATGTCCTTATGTTGACATATAGGCCGATAAAATAAAATTCAAATTTTGAATTTTAAAGGTTTAAACTTTCAAACTTCCCTCCAACTTTTCACCAACTCCCAAGAACGGAAAATATGTCATTGATTTCAAAAGAGTTATGCCCATTCAATTCATATCTTTCAATCTCTATTTATATATCTATTCAATCCTATTCACTCTGCCTTTCATTCAAAATTCAAATTACCCTCTTCATATCTATTCTCTTCAAAAACAAATATCTAATGGCTTCCTCTAGCACTCCTAAACATTGAGATTATCCAAAACCATCAAAGGATATCTCAATAATGATAGAGAAGCAATCAAAACCTATGCTGACTATGTAGCAAATGCAAAAGTCAATACGGGAGCTTTCTCCATCCTTGGAGATTTTCCATCTTATGATCTTCCTTCTCTTTTCAGTCATAATGAAGTATTGAGCTTGATTGTCGCAAGAGATAACAATGAAGTGTGTTATCCGAAACTCGTCAAAATGTTCTATGCAAATCTTAATCGTGGCTTTTACAAAGGAGACGAAAATCAAATTTGGAGTAGCGTAAAAGACATATAAATCATTCTAGATTGTGATATTTTGGGCAATATCTTAAGTTGCAAAAGACGGGCATGGATTTCTCGGAATTCGAAATCGATGAAAGGGATTTAGAAACCTTTCGTCACATATTTGAAAGCGATGCTCACATGGAATTCAAAAATCACTTTTTCCGCCCAAAATCAAGAATCGTAAACCTCCTCCTTCAACATACCATCACTTCTCTTTACGAAAACTTCAATAGCCCAACTCTCAAAGTCCAAAAGGCACTGTTTGCTATTATTGGTGGCTATGACATCAATTAGGCCGATATGATCTTAAAAGAACATAAGCCCAAAGAAATGTCAACTCATGAAAACACTCTATATTACAGAGTTTATCTTACTCGTATCTTCAAATATTTCGGAGTTGATTTCAAGGGAGAAGAATTTGTATCAAGAAAGGTATTTGGCTCTACTAATATATACCTAATGCTAATTCCACTCACTTTCAAGCCTTATGAGACATTCGAGGACAAACAAGCTCGAATGCAATAAGAACAAGAGCCTATGCATATCAAAGAAGAAGAAACATCTTTAGAAAGTGTAGAGTGTCCACTCAACACTAGTGTTGTATATAACGTAGTTGTATACACAATTATATGATTTTTTTTGATGATAATAACCAAATAAATATTATTTTAAATGTGTTTGTTACTGTACTGTTCTATATATACATTACAGACAGGAATATAATATTTCTATTTAAATAAAATACAACTGTACAGAAATTTAAATATTAACACATTATTTTATTTAAATAAAATATTTTATATTTAAACAATACAGATTTATAAACTCCACTATTTGTACATTTCATTGATATTCTTTCCAATACAGTCAACTTGTTTGTATACAAAGTTCCTCACTACACCACTCACACTCATTTATACATACACTGCTTCATTCGCTGTCTTCAGTCTTCTATTTTCACAGCATCTTCACTGTCAGTCCAGTCATCATCTTCATACCTCTCATATACAGAAACACACACACAGTATATGGAATAGAAATAATTTTCAAAATACATGTGAATATAAATTTTATTTTTAAAATTTTAGTTGCCTCAGAATTCTGGTGTGTTTCTCATCATTTTCCATGACTTGATCTGATTCGTCTATGACTAGACAGCTTGTGATATTCACAGTGAAACACTGTAAATACCACAAGGCAGTCAGTATGTATATATTTTCAGTAGAGGGACATAAAATCTATTCTGGATGGCTGCATATACACATGTGCACTGCCTCGCCAATCCAGTGTGCAACTGAGGAGTAGCCACATGGACCTTCTCGACTCAGTGCAACATAATCATGTGCGGTCGAGCACAAGTAAACATGGCATGGTCGAGCCAAAGTGAAACAACAAATCCAAGCAAAAGGCAAGTCAAAACAACAAGAATAATATGGCATGATCAAGCGGTGTACACATCAGCAAATGGTTCATCATGGCAGCATGTACATGGTAACAGCAACTACAGTGAGCTAAGTTTAGCACAGCACAGAAATACAAGAATGAAACACCATGTGTACAGAAGTGAATACACACACACACACACACACACACACACACATATATATATATATGAATGTGCGAATGCACATATACATGGTTCATCTAAATTATGCAGTGCAGCGGCAAGACATGGTATCAGGTGAACTCATGTATGCAAACTGGATACAAGGCAGGTACAATAATATACAGTAGTAAGATCAAGTAACAGTGGACTAGCATGGTGTGAATGTGCTAATCAGGCACAGTGATAGCATGGATCAACATCGTGAACTCAAGTGAATGCAACAATGGTCAAGTGGTTAAGCATCAGGCAAGAATCAGCACATATGTATGCATAGTTTCACAAACTGCAATTTCAACATGGAGCGTATACACAAAGCAGCAATGCTCAAAGCAGAACAGTGAAACTTGGTTCATGATTCAGCAAAGTGGTGCAACACAGTACATGTGTGTGTACACAAATGAATAACTCAAGCTAAAGTCAATGGAAAATTGTCAAAACAACATGATCAAGCCAGTTTTCAACATTACAAGGTTCAATGTACACACAGCCTGGAGCAACATGATCCACAAGTGAACAACACAATGACAAGTGCATGGTGCAACTTCACAAAGCAGGATAAATCTCAATTGCCGCAACAAGTGCAGCATGGGCTATGCAGTATTCATAAGATTATAACAACATTTCAGTTATGATGTATTCAAGTGAACAGTTTAAACATGGCAACATGGGCATACAAACAAGAAGTGCAGTAGTTCACTACTGTCATCAACCATTGAGTACACAAATGAATATTCAATCAGTGATGACTAAGCATGGCAGATAGAAATTCAAATTGCTCAAGTATGCATACATATTGCACGTACAAGAGAAACAGAGCAATAATCTTTGATCATGCAAAGGAACTGGAAAATGATGGAGCTAATATACACATGAATGAGCTGAAATCACTTAGAAAAATCAAGGCCACAAATTCAATCAAAAAATCTTGATGCAAATGTGGCAGATAAGCTTTATGGCCATATATCAAAAGTAGAAAAATCACAACTCATTTTTTAGCATGTTTTTATTTGGCTGAAAATTAAGGCATAGCAGAAATCATGAAAGGAATTGATTTCAGTATCAATCAAGTTTTAAATTGCTTCCTAAAAATATGTATGGTTTTATAACATGAAAACATTTATTTTGTTTCCAAGAAATCATTCTTTCAAATCTGGCAATGCTTTTAAATGGGGCCGCAAATAACTATTTGTTGAAGTCAAGGATGTATTTCAAAGCTGTGGAAATCATTTTTAAATCAAACAACAAGTCAAAGCAATCAATTGAAAAGAGCAATTTTTTATCAAGGCACCAAATTCACGTTGATTTTTTCAAACACGAGAATTTCAAAAAGGGAAACAGATCAAGCCAGTGTACATAAAATCAAAGATTGAGGTTTTCATATAGCCCTATAAATACTCACACCAATTCATCACAGGCTGTATCGAAATCAGAAAAATAAAAATTGAAGAGCATATAGAGAAATCAAATAAATTTACTCACAATCGATTTCGATTAGGAACCCAAGCCAAATCGACAGATACAGGGCAACTGCACTTTCGAGGTTCATCAGAGAATCAATCAACGAACTTGCGATTTGATTTGGGGAATTTTGGAAACCCTAATTCCATTTTCAGACGGCCGACATTTTTATTAGAAGAGAAAGCTTCTAAAATGAATTTAAAGACTAATGGGTCGGGCTATTCATTTTAAATTAAAAAGGGGGTCTTTTTAATTAGGGTTTCTTTTTTATTTTGTGTTGTTTGTTTTTAATTCGTTTTGTAAATCGTTCGAATCAGTTACTAGAGTCTGTAAAATTTTAGAAAACCAGTTAAGGTGTTAACTGACAGTTTACTAGAGTCTGTAAAATCTAGGGTTACGGATTACGGGTTTGTAATTCGGGAAAATCTGGTCGAGGGGTTATTGTTCAGTCTAGGGCTTTGAGCGTAGGGTTAGTACAGGAGCAGGGAGTGCGAGTTTACAGTGTCTGTAAGCGGGATCCGTTATTAACTCCTAGTAGAAACCTTAGGAATGCAGCAGTAGGCAGGATTTTGCGGAAGCTGGGTATATTGTGTGTTATTTACTTTCTGTATTTTTATTTATGCTTCATTCTGTGATCTGTGAATATTTTAATATCCCGTAATATTTAAACTCTATGATAATTTGTAATAAACCATATTCACCCCCTTTCTAGGGTTAATCTAGTTCCCACATTTGGTATCGGAGTTGGTATTTTGATTAACTCTAGAATAATGGTGATCCCTAGTTGTCAGTCCATAGAGAGTCAGTCCAGTCGTATTCCAACTATTTTTAATGGTACTGATTTTTTGAATTGGAAATCTGAAATGGAATTCTATTTAAAATCTGTTAATTTTAAATGTTGGGATGTTGTTATTAATGGTTATGATAAGTTAGATATATGTTTTAATAATCATGCTACGCATATCTTATATTCTCATACTGATGATGTTCAATATAGCCTTATCTCCCAATGTTTAACTGCACAGGAAATCAGAAATACTCTAAATACGAAATATGGACAAATTTACAATAGTAGCTCAAAACCCCAAATGGCCAACTCAGATTCAGATCTATGCTTGGAAGGTGAATCAGATGAAAATTCAAGTGATTCAGTCGATGGAGATTCAACAGACAATGAGATAGAAAATTTCTCATATGAAGATTTAGTTTATATGTGTGTTGATTTAACTAAATCTGTTGATAAAATCCAACTGAAAAATAAATCTTTGAAATCTTAAAATCATGAGTTGACCAGCAAAATTAACTTCTTGGAATCAAAACTTTCAAATGTCATAAAATTAGAAAATTCTGATAGTGATAATTATTTGAAATTGGAAACTAATCTCGATCATCTAAATAAAAACATTCAAAGACTTGAAGAGGAAATTTTGATTTTAAAATATAACAAGATTGAGCTGAAAGATGCAAACAATTGTTTACAAAAGGAATTTATAAATTTTAAGGCTATCAAAAATTCCAAACATGAAATTGCTGAAAATAATAGTTTGTTGAAAACAGATCTGATTTTGAGTGAGCTTGAAAAAGAGATTGAAAATCTCAAGAAATTTGAATTCGAAAAACAAATCAAATTTGAATCAGGGATCTTTGAATCCAAGACCAGAATTAAATCGCTTGAAAACGAAAACTTGGTTTTGAAACAAAACGATGTTGAAAAGAGAAAGATCAATATTAATCATTGTTCAAATCTGGTAAAAGAGAATAACAATCTTAAATCTAAAATTCAACATTTCGAGCTAACTTTGGATAGATTCTCTAACGGAGAAAAATCTTTGAACATGTTATTGAAAAACCAGTTTGCTGTTGGAAATAAACATGGACTTGGTTTTGGGAAATCGAATGCTTCTGAAAATTTGAATTCATATGATCTGAAAAATCCTTTGAATTGCTTTGGAAATAATGGATTTGAAAATTCAATCTCTGATAATTCCAAAGGATTTCCGAATCATAAATGTGATGTGAATCTGTTTGATAATAATTCATCTAAACCATCCTGGATCCCAAAAAGAAATAAAACAAACTTCATTAGATTCAAATAGAGTTGGGTCCCAAAGGGTTCAAAGGTAAATTCGGATGGATTGTTATATAAACAAGTCTGGGTACCAAAACATATGAATACAACTATCAGTGGTTTTACAAATTTTGTTAGACCACTCGATCTCTTAAATTGTTAGGTACCGGAGGAGGCCGAGGAACTGCATTGCTAAAGAAAAATTGGATTCAAACTGCTTCATGTCACTAAATCATTCACAGTTCCTCCAACCAAGATTTGTTGAGTTAGAAATTCTGATTTACATTGGATTCTGGTATGATCTCTAAACTCACCTTGGTAAATATTCTTTGTTTTTATTTTCTTTGTTTATTTCTCCCTCTATCCCTTCTGTTTATTTTTCTTTGTTTTGATTATCACTATCATATCTTTGTAACTTCTTGGGCTTTCTTAAATTTTCAATTGTAGAATTCATATTTTCTGGAAACCCTAATATTCTAATCATTTCCAGATTTTGAATCTAAGTTTGTAAATATATGCGATTTTTTTGAAGTTTATCTTTCTGATTTCTGAATTCATAACAGTGTTAATGTATTCTTGTCATATCTTGAACACTCTTAATTAGAATTCTAAATTCTTGAAGATCTGAAAATTTGATGAATTTTCACACATCTCTGTTGTTTTGAGTTTCTTCTAATTCGATTTAGAAAAGCTTGAAATATTATACTCATTACAGCACTCTGCTATTTATCAGTTGTGATAATTTCATTGATTTTCAGATTGGCTTGGAAATTTTAATCTGTCTTAAATCTCAGTGATTCATCTTGAAAATCATCGTTATTCATGGTCATTATGGCTAGAATTTGTTTATTTGAAATCATCTGAAATTATTAATATTTTGAATAATCACACACCTCCTAAATTTGAAATTATCAACCTTGTGTGACTGATTCATTATATTTCAAAACTTGACATTGATTCAAGTGATTTCAAATAAATTATTTTGGATCAAGAATATCTATCAAACCTGATGTAAATGATCTGAAATTTCTTGAGTACTTGTCAGAAAATTCTTGTGAAAATTCTTTGAAAATTTGGTCCTGAAATTCTCTGCTTTTTCATGATTATTTGACTTAAATATTGGTTTGTTTAAAATCATTTGAATTTATTGATTTATTGAATCTCACACATATCTTGAATCTAAAATTTAATCTGGTGTGATTGATTCATTGAATCATAAGACTTTCATATTTCCTCAAATGATTTAAAATAAACCATATATTTAATCTTCGATCATGAACCATTCTTTGACTGTTTGAAATATCTTTGAAACATCTCGTTGACAAGTCTGCTTTGAAAATGATTTTTGTGCTGCTTAGATATTGTTCTTGAAAATATTTTTTGGTGACTTCTTGTTTTGGTATCAAATATATACCATGCTCTAATAGATAAAATTAATCTGCTTGATTTGTTAACCGTGTCTGCTTAGGCATTGTGATTAAGATTCTGTTGTCTGCGATATCTATGTTCGTCTATAGTCATTTTTTCCTCATGAATAGAGACATCAAGTGGTATCAGCTTAGAAGTGCTGAATATTTTTTTGTATATATATTTTTTAATCCCTAATGTCTTGTATAGATCTTTCAAATCCCTCTTGTAATTGACCTTCAATTTTAAAATTATTTATTGATTATTCATTCAGAAATTGAAATCAATAACCAAATTGAACTGTATTTATAATTCATCAAAATTATTATCAGATTTTGAAATTGTGATGAATTGTGACTACAGTATATTTCACAACAAGAGGAGATTTTATTTAGATTCTCATGATGATTGAACTTATTATAATATCTTTGAATTGGCAATTACTTCACGAATATTTTCTTTATCTACCATTATTCTGCCATCCATCATGTTTTTTATATTAATGTGAAAAAAATCATCTTGAATAAACAGTGGAAATATTTATGATAGAAATGGGACTGTATTATTTTTTCAGAATTAGTGATAATTGAAAATTTTCAATGATCCCGGTACAGTCAAGCTATTTCATAATATGATTAATTTAGAAATTTATTTCACAAATCATTTCTATACCTACCACATTTCTATCACCCATATTGGTTTCATATACTGAGGAGTTTTTCCTTTTGGTGCTGAAAATAATAAATATATAATTAATACATAAGTGTTTCTCTAACCTCATTTAAAAATCCAAGCTCTGGTCATGCATGGTTATGAGATAACTTATAATTTAAGCTGCGACTGACCTCATTTAAAAATCCAAGCTCTGGTTATGTGTGGTCAGTATGCTCTTAGATAAAAAGGAAAAGTAACGAAATAATGTGCTATAAATAGAAATAAATATGAATTTCTCCTTGGTATGTGAAAACCAGTCTATCAATCCATCTTCTAACTTGTGAAATGTGTTGATATCTTATGACGTATTATGATTTGTTGATTGATAACTGTTGGGATTTGAGATTATTCGATTTTGTCACTTAAATTGAATTATTAATTATAGTCCAAATCCATCACTGTTGTTTTTGTACTCAATTTTACAAAAATATTTTGAAAATAATTGGAAATCATATTTTTGTAACTCTCTCCATTTTTATAAAATTCATCGTAAATATGTCATTCTTTACAATGTGAAATATGCCACCTATTCTCGGAATATTATGATTTTTGTTTGACTGATTGAGATTTATGATGATCATTTTTCCTCTTAAGTTGAAAATATATTATTTAGTCATTTTTCAACTATATTTTAATTTCTATATCCTTTTGATGATAACAAAAGGGGGAGAATGGGTTGAGATTTTGATTTATGAGTGAATATTTTATATATATTTTTAATTTCGAAAATTCATTATTATTCAGTTCAGTTCACTCATGCACAGTTACAAGGGGAGTTTTCTGTTCTAGGGGGAGCTAATAAATAGGGGGATTTCAAAATTCACTGTCAAACACATTTATTGTGCTCAGAATCTTTTATTTGATTGTCATTATCAAAAGGGGGAGATTGTTGAATATAAAGTAGTTATATACACAATTATATGATTTTGTTTGATGATAACAACCAAATAAATATTATTTTAAACGTGTTTGTTACTGTACTGTTCTATATATACATTACAGACAGGAATATAATATTTCTATTTAAATAAAATACGACTGTACAGGAATTTAAATATTAACACGGTATTTTATTTGAATAAAATATTTTATATTTAAACAGTACAGATTTATAAACTCCACTATTTGTACATTTCGTTGATATTCTTTCCAATACAGTCAACTTCTTTGTATACAAAGTTCCTCACTACACCACTCACACTCATTTGTACAGACACTGCTTCATTCACTGTCTTCAGTCTTCTATTTTCACTCAGTCCAGTCATGTAATGACCCGGAATTTTAGCAACATAATAATGAAGTTATTTAACTATTTAAATAACGAATATATTTAATATACGATGTCAGAACGTATAATTTATAATTTTAATTATAATCGAGCTCGGAATGGCGCGGCAGTTCGCTATTTGGCGATTTGAACTTCAGCTGAATGTACAGGATTCGTTTTAAGCCGGATTTCTGTGAAACAAGAAACATATGGAGCTGGTGGAGTATATCTTTCTAGTGGAAGAGAAAAATCGGGATTTCGTCGTGTAGATTTTGAGATATGTCCAAATCAAATTTTAAAATAGTCGCTAAAGAATCGTTTATCGTCCGTAATGGTTTATTCGTTATAACTAGAGATCGGGCTTGAATTTAGACAAGGTTCTTTTGGGAAATAGTGATAATTTAATTTTTAGAATTTTATCGTAATTTTTAATTAATTTAATAAGCGACTTTTTATTTGAAGTATTTCGCACCTTGAAATCAACATTTTGAAGTTTCAAAATATGAGTCCATCTACCGGTATTATTATATTTTTTTTGGATCGTGGCACCGAGCTGATTACAACGGTATTTTTAGTTCTGCCAGATAGCTTTTCGTGATTGAGTAGGAATTTACACCATAGGGTAACCTTAACATATGTATAATGATTTCAAAGAATCAATTGAATACTTATCACCGAAGTATAACGCAAGCAGACAACATGGCCCAAACAAACTCCACATACAAACTCCACGTCCAAAATATCTAGATATTTTGAATGTCTAAATGACCCCCGTATCCCTTAAGACCTAACAAAATACTATAAATACCCTCCTTTGTCCTCTTAAGACCAAATCTATTCTTCAGCGTCTGTAGCAAAATGAGGCCGCCACAAACAAAAGCTTTTGTTTGGGCCACAAACAGGGATTGGGGTTTTGAGCCTTTCCTGGCGAATTCAGGTGACCAGCGTGGTGCAGAGGGTAGTCTGGTCGATGGAAGAGGTCGCGGTGGCAGACAGGAGGGGTTCGACGATCTGAGAGAGGAGCAGTTCGATGGTAAAACCGTTCGGATGCTGTTGTCAGGATGAGCGACGAAATTGGGATGCTTTGAGGTAAATTGGTGCATTTAAAGTAAGAGTCTGTACAGCTGCAGAAGGCTGGAACTGACGAGATGAAGTTGGTGGTGGTCGTGAGTGTTTCGGTTGAGTGATGGAAGGAGAATGGTAAGGAGGAATTTCGGCTATGGTATTTTGAGCGTGAAGAGGTGTACTGGAGGATTGTGTGCGTGAATATGAGGGGTTGAAGTTTTCGTAATGGTGAAGGTGAGGAGTGGGTTTTCTGAGGAGTCCACAAGCAGGTTACTGTTCTGGTATGAGGAAGAGTAGTATTTCGTTGTTGATTTATGAAGTAAAATGGGTAACAGTAAAATACGGATTAGTGAAATGGTTAAGGCTTAATTGTTGAGTAATGGTAAATACTGGAGAATGGCCTTGTTTACGGGTCTGGAAGGAGAGCCAAGTTTGAAAGCAAAAGTTGAAGTTGCATTGAAGTGTTGGAGGGAACCGGGACGTAAGGGAGAAATATAAAGGGCGAGTGTATGGTGTTAAATAATGGGAGCAGATAATTGGTATAAACGTGAAGGAGAACACACTATAAAACTGGGTGGTATCCATCTTGAACACGGTGGAGTCACTTTGGAGCTTTGGTGTGATAATACAGAGAAGAAGAGAGCGGTGGGTTTGTTTTCTAGTTGGGCCAGGTTTGGGAAGAAGGGGGTAAGGCCCGATGGAATTTGAAGATGGGCCGGAAGAAATAAAGCCTGCGAAACCAGATCCGATAGTATCATATGAACAAGGACAACTTCCTGGAACTGATCTGCAGTGAATTGGAGCTGGGTACAATTTATAGCGAAATAAGTTATCTGATCCGAATCAACTATCGATTATCGTTATTTAACTATAACGATCAATGTGAGTAAAACTCACTAACTCTCCTCAATTTATATTTAAATATAAATTGTACTTTATTTATTGACTGCTGTATATTGATTGTTAAACTGGACTGTTAAATAGATTTGATTGAAAACGTAGTTATAGTTAATCTATGTACTGTTAATCAAATATGGTTCTGTACAGCAGGATATTTCATTTCAAAATGAAATATGATATATATTATATTATGTAACATCTGTGGATGCAGGGAGACAGGTTGGAGGAATCCGACTGGATTCCTCAACAATTATTTTACTGTTTTCATATATTGTATTATATGATGTGTTATATAATCTGTTCTGGATTATGTGTGTTAGAATGATATTAATCATTGTTATTCGATATTTTAAATATCATAAGAAACCCTGAGTTGTGAAATGGAATATTTCAATGTATATTGAAATAAAGGAATTTTATAAACTCACAGGATTTTAAAAAAGGAAATTATTTATAAAACGAACACGATTTTATAAAAGGAAGTATTTATAAAACAAATAGAGTTTTATAAAAGGGATATTTATTTAGAAAATAAATAGAAATAAAGAATATTTATTTAGAAGATAAATAAACCGTTATAAATAGGAAATATTTGTAACGGTAAATAGAAGTTATAAATAAGGAAATATTTGTAACGGTAAATAGAAGTTGTAAATAAGGAAATATTTGTAACGGTAAATAGAAGTTGTAAATAGGAAATATTTGTAACGGTAAGTAAACGTTAAAAAAGGAAATAGTTGTAACGGAAAATAAACGTTATAAAAAGGAAATTGATGAGATATAAAAGAGATAATCGAAATAGATTAATTGAATATTAGTCATTCAATTGGAAATAACCTGAATTGAGTTAGTCTAATATTAGTTAATCGAATAAGAATAGTCTAATATTAGCTAATCGAATTTAGTAACCGAATACAAGTTAATCAAAAGGAGTTTATCGAATTTAGTTATTCGATAGAGTTAATCAAAAGGAGTTTATCGAATTTAGTTATTCGATAGAGTTAATCAAAAGGAGTTTATCGAATTTAGTTATTCGATAGAGTTAATCAGAAGAAGTTTATCGAATTTAGTTATTCGATAGAGTTAAATCAATAGAGTTAATCGACTTATAGTATTCGAATACGAGTAAATCAAATAGAGTTAAACAATATTAGAAACTGACTAGAGATTGGTAAGTTGAATATTTTTCTGAGTGTTGATCTGATGTTGGTTTCGGCCTTCGGGGTTTATACTTAGAGAATTGTTCTCTTACTAGTTTACAGTTAGGGACTAATAGTTGTGGAATGGTAGTAATGCGTGAATGAGGATTGGAAATGTTTTCCAATGTAGATAAACGTATATTTTCTAATCCTAGAAAATAAGGAAATATGAATATACATATACATATATATTTATATGTTGGATGATTTGATCGATAATTCCATTTGGAATTAAGATCGTTGTGTGAACACCGACATGTTTTTCTTTGATAGTTAACTCACCGACTATCGAAGTTTTTGACCATTTTAACGTTGTTAATATGGAGAGACCGGTTGGATTCTTATCCAAAGAACCACTCTGTATTGGCAAAAGCGTTGTGAATATGCCAAAGATAATTGAAGACGGAGTAAAGTGCAAGGACTGTTGTATAAGTCTTAGATAACAGTGACTAAGATGGATGTACTGAATAGTGCCTTCGGTTTCGTTCAGTCCCAGAACGAACGTATATGGACGAGTGTCTGACAGAATATTTCCAATGATCGATTGGGTTGGTCTGTATAAATATATATATGGTGGCAACGGATTTATTCCCTTAGCATAACATCCAGAATATTTGTGCAAATCAATTAGTGGATCTGACAATGTGACATTCAAAGTGATCGTGTTATCAATGAATGGAAAGTAATCGTAGCCTTTGGCCTCAACAACCAGGAAATGACAAAAATCGGGCAGGCAGCATGGCTAAGTCGGTCGCACCGAAGTAGGATGTATAATCACCTATCTAGAGAATATTCATTTGCCTCTTAAATCTATCAATGCTGTCCCATATATATATACGGGAACGGTTGCTGATCCAAACCGTTGGTGATGTACATTCGATACACTCAAGCGAAATGAGTGGTCTGTCATGTGTGGCTGAGTTGCAAGATGTTCTTGTTGAACTCCAGTGTATCGTTCCTAGAGTACACTGATCGGAAGGTGGTTCCATACCTTTTCATAGTTAGAAATCCAATCATCCAATACGCACCCGCGGTTTTGATTGTACACTATATATGTAGAACGTGAGATGAAAGCGTTTCTGCTAGATTGATATCTAATTGTATTTAGACATTATTATAATATCAGTGATACTGCTTTTCAAAGATGCTGGATTCTCATAAGGGAAAAACCCGTTCCGTATTCACGGCGTGGTCTTATGAGATATCATATACCTGTTAAAATGATTTGAGTTTACTCACACCAGTCCATGACTGACCCGGAGTTTATTTGTTTTGTTTCCCTAAACTCTTGGGTGCCTAAATTTGTACGGGCAGTCAAGTAGTCGGGATTTATAGATATACTGGAAGAGCTTGGAGCAGGAGGCTTCAGGATCATATAGCTATAGTTATTTCCGCTGTTGTTGTAAGTGTTGTACTCTGATAAGTGCTATTGTATGCATATACTGTTTGTATTTCAAAAGTTATGTTATATTTTATTCGTTCCGCTGTGAGATTCGTGTTACTCTGATGATGTTCTTCTTCTTCTTCTATTCTACTAGTTCGATCTTATCTATCCTCACCCTCTATCTTCTTTCTAATAATTTCTTGAATTTCCAGTGCAATTTGGGGTTGGACTTGTGTTATTTAGTCAGCTCAAATTGGTCCGGATTTTCGAGTCATTACAGTTGGTATCAGAGCTTAAGGTTAAGTTATACCTTGGCTCTGTGGCGTAACTCAGTAGAGATGGGATTAGTAATATCCCAGATTGAGTTGAGTGTATATATACGAGTGAACGTATTTGTAATTGATATAAAAATTTGTTTTATATTGTGGAGCTTTATTGGTTGAGTGGCTTATGAATTCTGGTCGATGGTGGGGCACCACAATATCGATAAGGGTTTCTAAACACTCGAATACGATGAACCAACATGATATGTTTTGACATTAACATAGTATAATTGGTTGTGTTGGTTGTTATTATAATCAGATGAGATTATAAAAAGGCGAAATGGTTATGGATAACTAATCAGAATTCATATAAGTAAAGTATATGAAATAAGATGAATTAAATCTGAAATTAAATCAGATTAGGAATTAAAATAAAGAAATTTTAAGTTCCTGGGAGATTTTGAAAATGTTTTCAAATTGGAAGTGTTATAGTATTGAACTCACTTCGATAAACTGGGAAATAACCCTGATGAGTGTGGCCACATCATCAGTGTTCATTTTCGAGTTCTAAGTGACGGATTACTACCAAAGGTTGTGTTTTTGAATTATTTAAGGAAAACAAGTGTTTAGAAATTCAAAGGTTTTGAATTGGTATTATGGTTTCAAATTGATTTGAAATAAACCCAGGAATTTAAATTCTGGAATTAAGATTTAACTTATGAAGTTAAATAGATTAAAATATTGAAAGTGAATAAATTAATTTGAATTAAACTTGGACAAGGTTATATATAATATGGAATTATATTGGGATGATATCGAGTAAGTTGATTGATTTTATAAGGATTTGGAATCAAGAATTGTACTTAAGTTTGAAATGGAATTTGACTTGAGTATAAGCAATTGCTTGAGTTTGAGGATAAAAAACTGACAGGAGATGGATTGGAATGACATTGGTATATGTTAAGTTGATAACCAATGGGAATGGTATAATGATATGGTCAGCAAAAAGGTACAAGTTTATATTTCATATGAGTTGGAATTTATGAGCCGAATTGGCAAGCCACTTGGTTGTTTGATTTTCTTTTGGGTTGAGAAGGCCTAGAGAGGCAAGTTGTGGTTTTACCGATAGGGCTGTACAAAGGAGGTTATGGCGAAGTTTTCCGAAAAATTTAAGCGTTAGAAAATTTTTAGAATTTTTGAAAATTTAGGTTAGTCGGAAGGAATTAATATTTTAATCGGAATTTAAGTGGTTCAGTTGAAATCAGAAATAAGGGGTAAACCAATCTTAGGAATTCCAATAGATAGGGTCGTCCTCTAACTTAGCAATTTCGAGGACGAAATTATTTTAAGTGGGGAAGAATGTAATGACCCGGAATTTTAGCAACATAATAATGAAGTTATTTAACTATTTAAATAACGAATATATTTAATATACGACGTCAGAACGTATAATTTATAATTTTAATTATAATCGAGCTCGGAATGGCGCGGCAGTTCGCTATTTGGCGATTTGAACTTCAGCTGAATGTACAGGATTCGTTTTAAGCCGGATTTCTGTGAAACAAGAAACGTATGGAGCTGGTGGAGTATATCTTTCTAGTGGAAGAGAAAAACCGGGATTTCGTCGTGTAGATTTTGGGATATGTCCAAATCAAATTTTAAAATAGTCGCTATAGAATCGTTTATCGACCGTAATGGTTTATTCGTTATAACTAGAGATCGGGCTTGAATTTAGACAAGGTTCTTTTGGGAAATAGTGATAATTTAATTTTTAGAATTTTATCGTAATTTTTAATTAATTTAATAAGCGACTTTTTATTTGAAGTATTTCGCACCCTGAAATCAACATTTTGAAGTTTCAAAATATGAGTCCATCTACCGGTATTATTATATTTTTTTTGGATCGTGGCACCGAGCTGATTACAACGGTATTTTTAGTTCTGCCAGATAGCTTTCCGTGACTGAGTAGGAATTTACACCATAGGGTAACCTTAACATATGTATAATGATTTCAAAGAAACAATTGAATACTTATCACCGAAGTATAACGCAAGCAAACAACATGGCCCAAACAAACTCCACATACAAACTCCACGTCCAAAATATCTAGATATTTTGAATGTCTAAATGACCCCCGTATCCCTTAAGACCTAACAAAATACTATAAATACCCTCCTTTGTCCTCTTAAGACCAAATCTATTCTTCATCGTCTGTAGCAAAATGAGGCCGCCACAAACAAAAGTTTCAACAGCAAAATCCTCCTTTGTAAAATCAAAATAAACCCAAATAAAAATCTATAAATCCTATAACATGGATATTCGAATTCGTTTCTCAAATCTCGTTGACACAATAACATTTTTGTTAAACTCGACTAATTTTTGGGACTCGCAGTGTTCTTCAAAGGAACTAGGGCTTGGGGTTTTGAGCCTTTCCTGGCGAATTCAGGTGACCAGCGTGGTGCGGAGGGTAGTCTGGTCGATGGAAGAGGTCGCGGTGGCAGACAGGAGGGGTTCGACGATCTGAGAGAGGAGCAGTTCGATGGTAAAACCGTTCGGATGCTGCTGTCAGGATGAGCGACGAAATTGGGATGCTTTGAGGTAAATTGGTGCATTTAAAGTAAGAGTCTGTACAGCTGCAGAAGGCTGGAACTGACGAGATGAAGTTGGTGGTGGTCGTGAGTGTTTCGGTTGAGTGATGGAAGGAGAATGGTAAGGAGGAATTTCGGCTATGGTATTTTGAGCGTGAAGAGGTGTACTGGAGGATTGTGTGCGTGAATATGAGGGGTTGAAGTTTTCGTAATGGTGAAGGTGAGGAGCGGGTTTTCTGAGGAGTCCACAAGCAGGTTACTGTTCTGGTATGAGGAAGAGTAGTATTTCGTTGTTGATTTATGAAGTAAAATGGGTAACAGTAAAATACGGATTAGTGAAATGGTTAAGGCTTAATTGTTGAGTAATGGTAAATACTGGAGAATGGCCTTGTTTACGGGTCTGGAAGGAGAGCCAAGTTTGAAAGCAAAAGTTGAAGTTGCATTGAAGTGTTGGAGGGAACCGGGACGTAAGGGAGAAATATAAAGGGCGAGTGTATGGTGTTAAATAATGGGAGCAGATAATTGGTATAAACGTGAAGGAGAACACACTATAAAATTGGGTGGTATCCATCTTGAACACGGTGGAGTCACTTTGGAGCTTTGGTGTGATAATACAGAGAAGAAGAGAGCGGTGGGTTTGTTTTCTAGTTGGGCCAGGTTTGGGAAGAAGGGGGTAAGGCCCGATGGAATTTGAAGATGGGCCGGAAGAAATAAAGCCTGCGAAACCAGATCCGATAGTATCATATGAACAAGGACAACTTCCTGGAACTGATCTGCAGTGAATTGGAGCTGGGTACAATTTATAGCGAAATAAGTTATCCGATCCGAATCAACTATCGATTATCGTTATTTAACGATAACGATCAATGTGAGTAAAACTCACTAACTCTCCTCAATTTATATTTAAATATAAATTGTACTTTATTTATTGACTGCTGTATATTGATTGTTAAACTGGACTGTTAAATAGATTTGATTGAAAACGTAGTTATAGTTAAACTATGTACTGTTAATCAAATATGGTTCTGTACAGCAGGATATTTCATTTCAAAATGAAATATGATATATATTATATTATGTAACATCTGTGGATGCAGGGAGACAGGTTGGAGGAATCCGACTGGATTCCTCAACAATTATTTTACTGTTTTCATATATTGTATTATATGATGTGTTATATAATTTGTTCTGGATTATGTGTGTTAGAATGATATTAATCATTGTTACTCGATATTTTAAATATCATAAGAAACCCTGAGTTGTGAAATGGAATATTTCAATGTATATTGAAATAAAGGAATTTTATAAACTCACAGGATTTTAAAAAAGGAAATTATTTATAAAACGAACACGATTTTATAAAAGGATGTATTTATAAAACAAATAGAGTTTTATAAAAGGGATATTTATATAGAAAATAAATAGAAATAAAGAATATTTATTTAGAAGATAAATAAACCGTTATAAATAGGAAATATTTGTAACGGTAAATAGAAGTTATAAATAAGGAAATATTTGTAACGGTAAATAGAAGTTGTAAATGAGGAAATATTTGTAACGGTAAATAGAAGTTGTAAATAGGAAATATTTGTAACGGTAAGTAAACGTTAAAAAAGGAAATAGTTGTAACGGAAAATAAACGTTATAAAAAGGAAATTGATGAGATATAAAAGAGATAATCGAAATAGAGTAATTGAATATTAGTCATTCAATTAGAAATAACCTGAATTGAGTTAGTCTAATATTAGTTAATCGAATAAGAATAGTCTAATATTAGCTAATCGAATTTAGTAACCGAATACAAGTTAATCAAAAGGAGTTTATCGAATTTAGTTATTCGATAGAGTTAATCAAAAGGAGTTTATCGAATTTAGTTATTCGATAGAGTTAATCATAAGAAGTTTATCGAATTTAGTTATTCGATAGAGTTAAATCAATAGAGTTAATCGACTTATAGTATTCGAATAAGAGTAAATCAAATAGAGTTAAACAATATTAGAAACTGACTAGAGATTGGTAAGTTGAATATTTTTCTGAGTGTTGATCTGATGTTGGTTTCGGCCTTCGGGGTTTATACTTAGAGAATTGTTCTCTTACTAGTTTACAGTTAGGGACTAATAGTTGTGGAATGGTAGTAATGCGTGAATGAGGATTGGAAATGTTTTCCAATGTAAATAAACGTATATTTTCTAATCATAGAAAATAAGGAAATATGAATATACATATACATATATATTTATATGTTGGATGATTTGATCGATAATTCCATTTGGAATTAAGATCGTTGTGTGAACACCGACATGTTTTTCTTTGATAGTTAACTCACCGACTATCGAAGTTTTTGACCATTTTAACGTTGTTAATATGGAGAGATCGGTTGGATTCTTATCCAAAGAACCACTCTGTATTGGCAAAAGCGTTGTGAATATGCCAAAGATAATTGAAGACGGAGTAAAGTGCAAGGACTGTTGTATAAGTCTTAGATAACAGTGACTAAGATGGATGTACTGAATAGTGCCTTCGGTTTCGTTCAGTCCCAGAACGAACGTATATGGACGAGTGTCTGACAGAATATTTCCAATGATCGATTGGGTTGGTCTGTATAAATATATATATGGTGGCAACGGATTTATTCCCTTAGCATAACATCCAGAATATTTGTGCAAATCAATTAGTGGATCTGACAATGTGACATTCAAAGTGATCGTGTTATCAATGAATGGAAAGTAATCGTAGCCTTTGGCCTCAACAACCAGGAAATGACAAAAATCGGGCAGGCAGCATGGCTAAGTCGGTCGCACCGAAGTAGGATGTATAATCACCTATCTAGAGAATATTCATTTGCTTCTTAAATCTATCAATGCTGTCCCATATATATATACGGGAACGGTTGTTGATCCCAACCGTTGGTGATGTACATTCGATACACTCAAGCGAAATGAGTGGTCGGTCATGTGTGGCTGAATTGCAAGATGTTCTTGTTGAACTCCAGTGTATCGTTCCTAGAGTACACTGATCGGAAGGTGGTTCCATACCTTGTCATAGTTAGAAATCCAATCATCCAATACGCACCCGCGGTTTTGATTGTACACTATATATGTAGAACGTGAGATGAAAGCGTTTCTGCTAGATTGATATCTAATTGTATTTAGACATTATTATAATATCAGTGATACTGCTTTTCAAAGATGCTGGATTCTCATAAGGGAAAAACCCATTCCGTATTCACGGCGTGGTCTTATGAGATATCATATACCTGTTAAAATGATTTGAGTTTACTCACACCAGTCCATGACTGACCCGGAGTTTATTTGTTTTGTTTCCCTAAACTCTTGGGTGCCTAAATTTGTACGGGCAGTCAAGTAGTCAGGATTTACAGATATACTGGAAGAGCTTGGAGCACGAGGCTTCAGGATCATATAGCTATAGTTATTTCCGCTGTTGTTGTAAGTGTTGTACTCTGATAAGTGCTATTGTATGCATATACTGTTTGTATTTCAAAAGTTATGTTATATTTTATTCGTTCCGCTGTGAGATTCGTGTTACTCTGATGATGTTCTTCTTCTTCTTCTATTCTACTAGTTCTATCTTATCTATCCTCACCCTCTATCTTCTTTCTAATAATTTCTTGAATTTCTAGTGCAATTTGGGGTTGGACTTGTGTTATTTAGTCAGCTCAAATTGGTCTGGATTTTCGGGTCATTACAAGTCATCATCTTCTTACCTGTCATATACAGAAACACACACACAGTATATGGAACAGAAATAATTTTCAAAATACATGTAAATATAAATTTTATTTGCCTTAGATTTCTAGTGTGTTTCTCATCATTTTTCATGACTTGATCTGATTCATCTATGACTAAACAGCTTGTGATATTCACAGTGAAACACTGCAAATACCACAAGGCAGTCAATATGTATATATTTTCAGTACAGGGACAAAAAATCTATTCTCGATGGCTGCATATACACATGTGTATATACACGTGTGCACTGCCTCGCCAATTGCAACACCCCGTATTTTCTATGAACGTATAAGTAACAAATAAGAGGATAATTAATTTTTAAAATAAGAATCAAGGGAAACAGGTTGCGCCATTGCGTTCGTCTCGGAATTATGCTTGGAAATGAGTCCGAGTTTGCAAGAATCGGAGTCCGTATGAGGGAGATATGACCCTCCGAAGTTTCAGAAATATTCAGAGTTCAAAACAGCTCGAATTCGAATTCAAAATTCAAATTTCAAACGCAGAACAGACTGGGCGGGAAATTTCCCGCCCAGACCCAGGTCGACAGGGGAGTCGACTGGGCAGTCGACCCCCCCCAAGACCAGGTCGGCTGGGCTGTCGACCTGGGTGTCGACCTGGTCCCCGAGCCCATTTTTGGGCCAGTGTTCATTCTGATGTATCTAGTCCGATTTCTGTCCAGATTCATCTGCCTAAACCTATTTAAACAGCCCCAAACCTAGCCTTCTCTACACACAATTCTATTCTGCTTCTTCTCTGCCTATGTTCTAAATAAAAAAAATAAAAATGGCGTCGCTACTCTGCTGGAATCAAAACTAGAAGCTAATCAACATCAACCTAAGCAGCTCAAACTAGAGATTAAAGCCTCTGCAAAGATTCTACAACAATTAAAGTTCTTTCTTTAATCCAACCAAGGCAAGTACAGTTATTTTCCGATATAAACGTTAATTCTGATTATGACATGAATTATAAATCTGAATCTGAGGTTATTTCTGTTCTGTTCTGTTTAGATCTATCTTATTCTGTATCTCTTTCTTCTTTCTGTTCTATAGCCAGGCTACCACAAGCCTGAGCCAATCTCATAAGAGATTAACATACGCTAAAATGTTTGGGACAGTAAAATGAATGATGCATAAATTGGGCATGACCAATAGGTGACTGATTTGAGGGAAGAACATGGACTGTAGCTAGAACATAAATCTGAGACATATGATTTGAGGACACGACATAAAAAGGCATATAATTGGACATAAATATAGACTGTATTGAACATATGATTTGAGATAAAGAGAATATGGCTTAGGTATACAGATTTACATGAAAGTAGGATATCTATTAATGTAAATAAACACCTAAGTAAGGGATCTTTGGGATATATGACATGCATAGTAATCAATGGCTATATTTGGTATAATTTATATATGGATCTTCTGTACTATGCAAGTTTAAATTGAAACATATGATATATGGTAAATTATGACCATAATCTGTGCTATGTAAATTTAATGCAAACATGGGGCATGTGATCATATTGTGAATCATGACTATTATTTATGTATGTGAACTTAGGCAGGATATGTTTGTGAAACTTTAAGGAATGATTAAATCTGTTATATTTGCCTAATTTGCTAGTTCTGCTATATTTGCCTAATCTGCTAGTTCTGTTATATTGCCTAATCTGCTAGTTCTGTTATATTGCTTAATCTGCTAGTTCTGCTCTACTGCCTAGTCTGCTAGATCTGTTCATCTGCCAAATCTGTCATCTGCTAAGTCTGTTGAAAATACCAAATCTGCTAAACTAAATCTGTTGAGATGCCTAATCTGTTATCTGCTAGTTTGCTTAAGCTGCTAAATCCGTTAAGTCGCCTAAATCTGTTATCTGCTATGTCTGTTAAGTTGATATATTCAGTCTGTTATTGACATAATCTGAATTAGCTATGAATAATTGACATGTATATTAGGCGTGGGCGTAAATGGTAAATTATTAATTAATTGGCCGCAAAGATAAACATGGCTAACTCGAGGTTAGAATGAGTTTGCGGCGTAATTCTGCCCGGAACCGCCCGACACATCCAGTGGCTGCAAACAATAGGTTCTAATGTGAGAAGTTAGTCATAACATGCTTGAAACCCGAGGTTAGACTCAGTTGGCGACAGAAATCTGCCCGGAACCAACCGGCCTAACCAGTAGCAGCAAACTGTCAGTCTAATGTGAGAGGTCTGGGCATTAATATTTAATTAATGAAAATATGAGATAAATATGATGTCTAAAACGTGTTGGGCAGATAGGATTAAACCCACTAGACTGATGAATTTAGTAAATCTGTTCCGTGAATCTGTAGGCCCAATTACAAAGTTAGGCAAATCTGTAAGTCTGTTAATCTGTAACTGGTTAATCGGTAAGTCTGTTAAATCTGTATATCTGATCCGTTAGTCTGAAAACTTGTCTGTGAACTAGTTGATCTGAATTCTGTATGTCTGAACTTGTAAACAAGTTAATCTGAAATCTGTTAGTCTGGGGACACAAGGATAGGAAGGGAATTACTTGGGTCATCTGTTGTTTGGGACCCATATTAGTCAGTAACCCTTTCTGGTATCAAAACTTTGACCCAACAGTAGGTAGGGTCTGGGCACGCTTACTGAATTAATTATAAGCGGTTCATTCTGATAATGGAGAGGGGTTTTGAAGGTGCGTTCCAACCGGGTCATGTACGTGCGTGGATCCCGGTCTGCCTCTGAGGATGTAAGACGCCGTGACATCTGTAAATAGGTCTGTGCCAATTGGTTGTCACTTTAGGGAGTGATACACCCTACCGTGGGGCCGACACAGGGTATTTATGTATTAGGGAGCCGATCGCTTGGGGTAGGGTTTTAGGGTACACTTAGTTCTGTCTGTTTCTGTTGGTACCGTCTGTTTCTGTTGGGTGGTAACACCTGTCTGTTTCTGCGTGGTACCGTCTGTTGGGGTGGTAAAGGCCCATTACTAGTGTACACCTAATTTTATATTCTGTTTCTGTAGGGATTAATCTGTTTCTGCTTCTGTCTGTTTCCGTTCGGGTGGTAAAGGCCTGTTACTAGCACTCTTTTCTGTGGAAATTATCCTGTACCCGTTTCTATTTCAGTTTAGACATTAGGGTGACACCTAATTTTGTTATACTAGTATTAGTGCAGAGAAGTGTAAAGAAATAGCTTATGTCATTCTGTTCTTCTGTAATATCCGCTACACCTATTACTGTTATCTCTCATCCAGTTTTATTTTCATGTCATGTTATTATTATCTGTTCATAACTGAAAATCACTGGACTTGCCAGACTTTTTGTTTGACCCTTGTTGTTTCGCCTCCTTTCTTCCGTTTCCCCCCAGGTTTTGTAGAAGGGATTACTCTAGCTTGATCCAGATTTCTTCCGCTTGAAGTGCTTAAAGTATGGCTTGTCTTCTTCTGTGGGGATTATGATTTTAAACTATGCATTCTGAAGGCTTTTGTACAAGACTGATATTTTGTACTTGAATTCTGATATTGTAACTAAGCTTATTTCGGTTTTTGTTGTAATAAAGTTATGAATTTTTCAAGTACTGTTTTATCTGTCTTGTAAGTTTCTGTTCTGTTTACTAAAATGCTCCACCAAAGTTAAGGCATTCCCTTTGTGAGTGACCTTAACGGAGGTGAGGTGTTACACTTGGTATCAGAGCTGAAGGTTACCAGATTAGGGTAAAGTTTTTGAAAACTATTTTCAAAAAGGTTTTAAAAGGAAGTATTTTCGAAAGTAAAGCCTATTTTTGAAAAACATAATCCCCAAGAGCCATATATCTTACCTTCAATCCTTTTTGTAATTGAATCTTTCCTTTTTCCGTTTCAGCATGTCTTAAGCATCTGAGATACCAGAGGGTGTTCATGTACCCGGTTGGTTTCGTCAATATCTTGAGGCTAGGATCGCTGCCGCAGGTCCAGCAAATGATCCCCCTCCTCCGCCCCCTCCTCGTGCAATTTCTTTCTCAAAGATCTGTAGAGATTTTAGGGCCATGGGTGGAAAGGATTTCAAGGGAACTAAATCATTCGTAGAAGCGAGGAACTGGCTCAAAGAAACTGAGGATCTATTCGTTATCTTCGAGGTGGACGATAGGCAGAAGGTACAGTTGGCGGTGTGGCTGCTCAAGGACGAAGCTTCCTATTGGTGGGAAGTCACTAACGCCGAGAGGCCAGTTGAAACATGGATGGATTTCAGAACAAGGTTTGAGACAAAATTCCTCTCGCAAGCTGAACGGAGTCTACAACTGGAAAAGTTCTTATCTCTTAAGCAAGGAAGTATGACGGTCAAGGAATACGTCAACCAGTTCAACCAACTGGCTAGGTTCGGATTGGATTTAGTCAACACTCAGCATAAAAAGGCGCTCTGCTTTGTTAAAGGATTGAACGAGCCACTGCACAGCCTAGCCATGACCCATGCACCCATGGGAGCGACTTACGAGAAATTGGTGGACATGGCACTACTACACGAGGAAGACAAGGGCCCGAAAGAGACAAAGAAGGAAGAACCACAGAATAAGAAAGCATGGACCAAAAAGGAAACACAAAAGAAGGATGAGAAGTCTGAAGATAAGAAGGGGAAAAAGTGCTTTATTTGTGGGAGCTCGACTCATCTGAACAAGGATTGCAGAAAAATGAAGGGCACTTGCTTCAACTGTGGAGAGATGGGACACTTCACTAGGGACTGCCCGAAGAAACGAGGGCAAGGAGGTCAGGCGAACACTCTTGAGGCTAGTGGCTCGGTTAGAAATAGGAAAATTCCTATAGTAGGTTTAATTTCTTTATCCGATTATGGAGTTAAGACTCTTTCTGATTCTGGTATTTTGAATTTGTAATCGATACTCTGCACTTTAATACTAGTATTATTTCTGATTCCACTGTAGACTCAGACCCACAAGGGTTATGACTCATCTGTTGTGATAGATTGGGGTTTGAGAGATATCTGTGTTAGGCGTCAAGTAGGACGCATACATTCTGGGTTTTATCATGCTTAGTTCGGTAACCTGATCTGTACCAGTAATCTGTAAATATCTGAATATTCCCGATAAGGTTAAGATTTCCAGTTTTGACGTTATCTAAAGAGGGTAATCCTCTGGGTGTCAATTTGATGTTGGTTTCGGTCTTCGGGGTCGATACTTAGGACCCATGTCTAATGGGAACCAAGTTTTTGTTTTATCTGTACTCGCTTCCATCATTCGACTGTATCCTATCGATCGAATCTTCGAACTTTAGGTAGAAACTAATGGGTGTAAACATGTGTTTGAGACATGTTATGTTTGATGGTTGCAAGTGGATGCAAGTGGTTGCTAGTGGTTGCTCGTGGATGCATATACACACACTAGGGACTAGATCGGCTCGAAAGCACTCTCATACTGCATATGGATGTGTGAGCATTTTTCAATTTTTGTGGATGCAAAATGATTGACTCAGCACATGGATGTTGCATATTACTAAATGGTTGTGCACTCATATAGAAATGATATGTATCAAATAGGAAAATTTGCATACATGTTGGACTCATGGCACTGACATAATTCGCATTAAGGAGGTCAACTGAATCAGTGGACCGCCTGATCTTTGCATTAGATAAGGAACATATACACACACCTTTGCATATGTTCATACAACATTAGAAGTTTCTAAGGACACTGGACGCCAGTGATTGATGATTGAGTAGATGGATGTTGGATGGTAGGTCACATTCTTCTTAACTTGAAGATTTCGAGGACGAAATCCTTTAAGGAGGGGAGAATGTAACACCCCGTATTTTTTATGAACGTATAAGTAACAAATAAGAGGATAATTAATTTTTAAAATAAGAATCAAGGGAAACGGGTTGCGCCATTGCGTTCGTCTCGGAATTCTGCTTGGAAACGAGTCCGAGTTTGCAAGAATCGGAGTTCGTATGAGGGAGATATGACCCTCCGAAGTTTCAGAAATATTCAGAGTTCAAAACAGCTCGAATTCGAATTCAAAATTCAAATTTCAAACGCAGAACAGACTGGGCGGGAAATTTCCCGCCCAGACCCAGGTCGACTGGGGAGTCGACTGGGCAGTCGACCCCCCCCCCCCCCAAGACCAGGTCGACCTGGGTGTCGACCTGGTCCCCGAGCCCATTTTTGGGTCAGTGTTCATTCTGATGTATCTAGTCCGATTTATGTCCAGATTCATCTGCCTAAACCTATTTAAACAGCCCCAAACCTATCCTTCTCTACACACAATTCTATTGTGCTTCTTCTCTGCCTCTGTTCTAAATAAAAAATAAAAATGGCGTCGCTACTCTGCTGGAATCAAAACTAGAGGCTAATCAACTTCAACCTAAGCAACTCAAACTAGAGATTAAAGCCACAGCAACGATTCTACAACAATTAAAGTTCTTTCTTTAATCCAACCAAGGCAAGTACAGTTATTTTCCGATATAAACGTTAATTCTGATTGTGACATGAATAATAAATCTGAATCTGAGGTTATATCTGTTCTGTTCTGTTTAGATCTATCTTATTCTGTATCTCTTTCTTCTTTCTGTTCTATAGCCAGGCTACCACGAGCCTGAGCCAATCTCATAAGAGATTAACATACGCTAAAATGTTTGGGACAGTAAAATGAATGATGCATAAATTGGGCATGACCAATAGGTGACTGATTTGAGGGAAGAACATGGACTGTAGCTAGAACATAAATCTGAGACATATGATTTGAGGACACGACATAAAAAGGCATATAATTGGACATAAATATAGACTGTATTGAACATATGATTTGAGATAAAGAGAATATGACTTAGGTACAAAGATTTACATGAAAGTAGGATATCTATTAATGTAAATAAACACCTAAGTAAGGGATCTTTGGTATATATGACATGCATAGTAATCAATGGCTATATTTGGTATAATTTATATATGGATCTTCTGTACTATGCAAGTTTAAATTGAAACATATGATATATGGTAAATTATGACCATAATCTGTGCTATGTAAATTTAATGCAAACATGGGGCATGTGATCATATTGTGAATCATGACTATTATTTATGTATGTGAACTTAGGCAAGAATTATAATTAGGCAGGATATGTTTGTGAAACTTTAAGGAATGATTAAATCTGTTATATTTGCCTAATTTGCTAGTTCTGCTATATTTGCCTAATCTGCTAGTTCTGTTATATTGCCTAATCTGCTAGTTCTGTTATATTGCTTAATCTGCTAGTTCTGCTCTACTGCCTAGTCTACTAGATCTTTTCATCTGCCAAATCTGTCATCTGCTAAGTCTGTTGAAAATACCAAATATGCTAAACTAAATCTGTTGAGATGCCTAATCTGTTATCTGCTAAATATGCTAGTTTGCTTAAGCTGTTGAATCCGTTAAGTCGCCTAAATCTGTTATCTGCTATGTCTGTTAAGTTGATATATTCTGTCTGTTATTGACATAATCTGAATTAGCTATGAATAATTGACATGTATATTAGGCATGGGCGTAAATGGTAAAT
Source organism: Allium sativum (assembly GCA_030737875.1). NCBI lineage: Eukaryota > Viridiplantae > Streptophyta > Magnoliopsida > Asparagales > Amaryllidaceae > Allium > Allium sativum. Next base: position 329,509,403 of record CM060915.1, read on the forward strand.
TATTAATTAATTGGCCGCAAAGATAAACATGGCTAACTCGAGGTTAGAATGAGTTTGCGGCGTAATTCTGCCCGGAACCGCCCGGCACATCCAGTGGCTGCAAACAATAGGTTCTAATGTGAGAAGTTAGTCATAACATGCTTGAAACCCGAGGTTAGACTCAGTTGGCGACAGAAATCTGCCCGGAACCAACCTGCCTAACCAGTATCCGCAAACTGTCAGTCTAATGTGAGAGGTCTGGGCATTAATATTTAATTAATGAAAATATGAGATAAATATGATGTCTAAAACGTGTTGGGCAGATAGGATTAAACCCACTAGACTGATGAATTTAGTAAATCTGTTCCGTGAATCTGTAGGCCCAATTACAAAGTTAGGCAAATCTGTAAGTCTGTTAATCTGTAACTGGTTAATCGGTAAGTCTGTTAAATCTGTATATCTGATCCGTTAGTCTGAAAACATGTCTGTGAGCTAGTTGATCTGAATTCTGTATGTCTGAACTTGTAAACAAGTCAATCTGAAATCTGTTGGTCTGGGGACACAAGGATAGGAAGGGAATTACTTGTGTCATCTGTTGTTTGGGACCCATATTAGTCAGTAACCCTTTCTGGTATCAAAACTTTGACCCAACAGTAGGTAGGGTCCGGGCACGCTTACTGAACTAATTATAAGCGGTTCATTCTGATAATGACGAGGGGTGTTGATGGTGCGTTCCAACCGGGTCATGTGCGTGCATGGATCCTGGTCTGCCTCTGAGGATGTAAGACGTCGTGACATCTGTAAATAGGTCTATGCCAATTGGTTGTCACTTTAGGGAGTGATACACTCTACTGTGGGGCCAACACAGGGTATTTATGTATTAGGGAGCCGATCGCTTAGGGTAGGGTTTTAGGGTACACTTAGTTCTGTCTGTTTCTGTTGGTACCGTCTGTTTCTGTTGGTACCGTCTATTTCTGTTGGGTGGTAACACCTGTCTGTTTCTGCGTGGTACCGTCTGTTGGGGTGGTAAAGGCCCATTACTAGTGTACACCTAATTCTATATTCTGTTTCCGTAGGGATTAATCTGTTTCTGCTTCTGTCTATTTCCGTTCGGGTGGTAAAGGCCCGTTACTAGCACTCTCTTCTGTGGAAATTATTCTGTACCCGTTTCTATTTCAGTTTAGACAATAGGGTGACACCTAATTCTGTTATACTAGTATTAGGGCAGAGAAGTGTAAAGAAATAGCTTTTGTCATTCTGTTCTTCTGTAATATCCGCTACACCTGTTACTGTTATCTCTCATCCAGTTTTATTTTCATGTCATGTTATTATTATCTGTTCATAACTGAAAATCACTGGACTTGCCAGACTTTTTGTCTGACCCTTGTTGTTTCGCCTCCTTTCTTCCGTTCCCCCCCCCAGGTTTTGTAGAAGGGATTACTCTAGCTTGATCCAGATTTCTCCCGCTTGAAGTGCTTAAAGTATGGCTTGTCTTCTTCTGTGGGGATTATGATTTTAAACTATGCATTCTGAAGGCTTTTGTACAAGACTGATATTTTGTACTCGAATTCTGATATTGTAACCAAGCTTATTTCGGTTTCTGTTGTAATAAAGTTATGAATTTTTCAGGTACTGTTTTATCTGTCTTGTAAGTTTCTGTTCTGTTTACTAAAATGCTCCACCAAAGTTAAGGCATTCCCTTTGTGAGTGACCTTAACGGAGGTGGGGTGTTACACCAATCCAGTGTGCAACTGAGGAGTAGCCACATGGACCATCTCGACTCAGTGCAACATAATCATGTGTGGTCGAGCACAAGTAAACATGGCATGGTCGAGCCAAAGTGAAACAACAAATCCAAGAAAAAGGCAAGTCAAAACAACAAGCATAATATGGCATGATCAAGCGATGTACACATCAGCAAATGGTTCATCATGGCAGCATGTACATGGTAACAGCAACTACAATGGGCCAAGTTTAGCACAACACAACAATACAAGAATGAAACACCATGTGTACAGAAGTGAATATATATACACACATATATATGTATGTATGAATGTGTGAATGCACATATACATGGTTCAGCTAAATTGTGCATTGCAGCAGCAAGACATGGTATCAGGTGAACTCACGTATGCAAACTGGATACAAGGCAGGTACAACAATATACAACAGCAAGATCAAGTAAAAGTGGACTAGCATGGTGTGAATGTGCTAATCAGACATAGTGATAGCATGGATAAACATCATGAACTCAAGTGAATGCAACAACGGTCAAGTAGTTAAGCATCAGCACATATGTATGCATAGTTTCACATACTGCAATTTCAACATGGAGCATGTACACAAAGCAGCAATGCTCAAAGCAGAACAATGAAACTTGGTTCATGATTCAGCAAAGTGGTGCAACACAGTACATGTGTGTGTACACAAATGAATTACTCAAGCTAAAGTCAACGGAAAATTGTCAAAACAACATGATCAAGCCAGTTTTCAACATTGCAAGGTTCAATGTACACACAGTCTGGAGCAACATGATCCACAAGTGAACAACACAATGACAAGTGCATGGTGCAACTTCACAAAGCAGGATAAATCTCAATTGCCGCAACAAGTGCATCATGGGTTATGCAGTGTTCATAAGATTATAACCGCAACATGATCCACAAGTGAACAACACAATGACAAGTGCATGGTGCAACTTCACAAAGCAGGATAAATCTCAATTGCCGCAACAAGTGCAGCATGGGTTATGCAGTGTTCATAAGATTATAACTGCATTTCAGTTATGATGTATTCAAGTGAACAGTTTAAACATGGCAGCATGGGCATACAAAATTGAAGTGCAACAGTTCACTACTGTCATCAACCATGGAGTACACAAATGAATATTCAATTAGTGATGACGGCAGATAGAAATTCAAACTGCTCAAGTATGCATACAGATTGCACGTACAAGAGAAACAGAGCAACAATCTTTGATCATGCAAAGGAACTTGAAAATGATGGAGCTAATATACACATGAATAAGCTGAAATCACTAAGAAAAATCAAGGCCACAAATTCAATGAAAAAATCTTGGAGCAGATATGGCAGATAAGCTTTATGGCCATATATCAAAAGTAGAAAAATCACAACTCATTTTTTAGCATGTTTTTATTCGGCTGGAAATTAAGGCATAGCAGAAATCATGCAATGAATTGATTTCAGTATCAATCAAGTTTTAAATTGCTTCCTGAAAATCTAAATGGTTTTATAACAGGAAAACATTTATTTTGTTTCCAAGAAATCATTCTTTCAAATCTGGCAATGTTTTTAAATGGGGCCGCAAATAACTATTTGTTGAAGTCAAGGATGTATTTCAAAGATGTGGAAATTGTTTTTAAATCAAACAACAAGTCGAGACAATCAATTGAGTAGAGCAATTTTTTATCAAGGCACCAAATTTACGCTGATTTTTTCAAAGCCGAGAATTTCAAAAAGGGAAACAGATCAAGCCAGTATACATGAAATCAAAGACTAGGGTTTTCATATAGCCCTATAAATACTCACACTAATTCCTCACGGGCTGTATCGAAATCAGAAAAATAAAAATTAAAGAGCATATAGAGAAATAAAATAAATTTACTCATAATCGATTTCGATTAGAAACCCAAGCCAAATCGACAAATATAGGACAACTACACTTTCAAAGTTCATCAGAGAATCAATCAACGAGCTTGCTATTTGATTTGGGGAATTTTAGAAACCCTAATTCCATTTTCATACGGCCGACATTTTTGTTAGAAGAGAAAGCTTCTAAAGGGAATTAAAAGACTAATGGGCCGGGCTATTTATTTTAAATTAAAAAGGGGGCCTTTTTAATTCGGGTTTCTTTTTTATTTTGTATTGTTTGTTTTTAATTCGTTTTGTAAATCGTTCGAATCAGTTACTAGAGTCTGTAAAATTCTAGAAAACCAGTTAGGGTGTTAACTGGCAGTTTACTAGAGTCTGTAAAATCAAGGGTTACAGATTACGGGTTTGTAATTCAGGAAAATCTGGTTGAGGGCATATTGGTCAGTCTAGGGTTTTGAGCGTAGGGTTAGTACAGGAGCAGGGAGTGCGAGTTTACAGTGTCTGTAAGTGGGATCTGTTATTAACTCCTAGTAGAAACCTTAGGAATGCAGCAGTAGGCAGGATTTTGCCGAAGCTGGGTATATCGTATATTATTTACTTTCTGTATTTTTATTTCTGCTTCATTCTGTGATCTGTGAATGTTTTAATATCCTGTAATATTTAAACTCTATGATAATTTGTAATAACCCTATTTACCCCCCCTCTAAGGTTAATCTAGATTCAACAACTAGAACCATATCCAAATAGGTGATTGTTCAAAATCAAGTTAAACTAGCCAAGAACCAAAAGAAGCTCAACAAGACTCTTACCAAAATGTCTAAGTTCATTGGCAAAATAGGAAGAAAACTTGGAATTTCATCTTCCTTCTCATTATCCGCTGAAATTTAGCCTATCTAGTTTAAGTTATCTTTAGTATTTGCTTGTATTTGCTTTTAAACCTCGTATTTAGTGTCTTGTAATTAGTTGGATGTATTTCTTTCAAGTTGGAATGAATGATGTTTTATTTATTTCAAAACTATCTTTAAGTTACTATAGTAACATTAGAATTAAATATATTAATATAATAAAATAGCAATTAATTCAAAATTTCAAAATTTTCAAAAACATTTTTATGTATGTCGACATACATATATCACTATATCGACATATAAGTGCCATATTTTAAAAAATTAATTCCCACCGGAAGTTAATTACAATAACCATTTAAACTATCCACTTCGAATTTTCTTCTTCACTCTCCTATTTCACTACTGTAAAAACTAAAAACCAAAATAAATCATGGCCTCCACTAACCAAATTAACCCCGGATCATCCACTGGACCATCCGAAGGTTCATTTCGATGTTCCACCCTCTCTCGTGTAATCAAATTGGAAGAGAAAATGGAGTAAGCTCTCCAAATGCTCGTTGAGATTCAAGTACTTCAAATACGGATGAATCAAGAGCATATTAAACAAGGAAAGATGATGCGGAATCTCCATAAGTTTGTAATGGATAATCAAGCGAATCCAATCATCATTGTAGATGATAATCTAGAAATGGAAGAAGAAGAGGAACCAGAAGAGGCATAACACGAAGTAACGGGCGGGGATGATCAAGTCATATGCGTTGGTGAAGTCTCGTTCGATCGTGATGGATATATAATTGAACGAAATAAGGATTTTTGCCTCTATTACCCCAATTGTCCAATCCATAAGTCCTCTATCGTAAAGAATCATTAGAAGTTAGGATTCTTTTCATTTATTCGTCTATGCGATATAATAAGTATGTAGTATTTCATGTTATCATTTAAATATTGTAATTCGCATGAATTGTTTGTATTAAAAAATCATTTAATTTAATGCTTGTTTAATCTTTCATAAGCATTTAAATAGTTTGTCAAGTAGGCATGTATGTAGGGGAAGTCATAACACTAAGTATATTAGTATAGAATCAAATTACAACAACCCGAAATTTTGACAATAAATAGTTATTTAATTAGAAGCTCAAAAATAGGAATTTCTACAAACAATAGAATTTGACCATGAAACTTTCTTATTTGTGTTCGTCTCGGAATTCTGGTCAACTTTCATGCTTGGAGTTTCGCGAACGGAGTCCGTATGAAAAAGTTACGGAAGAAATACGAAAAGGGAAAGAAAATAAATAAATAAAAATTTGAATAAATATTATACCATATATGAACAGCCGACCTCAGCATTTGATTGCCCAGGCGGTCGACCATGGCGGTCGACCCACTAGGCGATCAGATGCCCAGTGACGGCTGGGTCATATAGGGTTTGGTTTACAATATTATAAAAACGAATGGACAGATATAACTTAAAACTAATTCGACGGCTCTAGGCCATTTTCACCCCTATAAATAAATGGGTAGAGCCCCATTCTCTTCCATTCAAATCTATAGAGGCAACGCAGCTCTGCCTTTTTTCTTCCTCTTCTAACCTAATTTCTAAATTATATATATATACACACACACCAAACCAAATCAAATTCATATGGAATTAGGAAGATTAATAGATTCAATGGAAGAGGATGCTCAACAATAGATTTCTTCGCTCTCTTCCCTTTTTTCTATATTTCTACCAATTTGGAATTTTCCCCTTTCTAGATAAATTGTAGATTTTTAAGAATTTGGGAATGGTAAGCCTAAAATGGTTCAAAACTCAGAAATTGGAAGCTATAAGGTGATTGGGAAATTTACTAATACAATTATAATGACTTATCTATTTCGTCTGAATCCAATCTATGTTTTATGCCCATCAAATCTGTTTATTTAAATAATTGTTAATTATGGCAACCATCAAATATGAATATGTATATGTTTAAAATTTGCAAATGATAAGTTGTGATTATGTATAATAGGAATTGTAGGATTTTTTTAATACTTTTCTCACATATTCCTATAGTTATATCATGAAATATGCTTTACATGTTACATAGCATTGTGGATCTGGAAATTAATCCCAATAAACATAAATTTGTTGTAGTTATGTTCCAGATCTTTAGTTCAGTGCTGAAATTTGAAATATGCAAATTTGGGTTAAAAGATGAAATTTGTGTATCATGTGATTTTAAGAATAAAAGAAATATTCCTGTTATATTGAATATTACTGGGTTTTTACCTAAGCATAGAAAAATATGCCTTTTTCCTCCTTAAAAATATAGAGGCATTATTTTATAATCATAAGAAGTATAACAAAAAGGATTAAAAAGGGAAAAGTGGTGCAAAGGTGCATATAAATATAAATACATGAATTTGTATGTAATTTGCATCGACTATTCCAATATATACATATTACATATATTTCTTGTGACTTGAAAAAATGTCAATTCCACAAAAATAGGCATTATTTACATTGATTACGGCTAACGGTCCTTGTGAGACTTGAAACCTTTTCGACAAGATTGAATATAAAAAGGAAATATTTGGTTAATTAATTAGACCAAATCATTAATTTAAATTTAAGAATAAAAATAAAAATAATTATGTTGACCGCACGCAAACATAGAAATAAATATTTACATATTATCCGTCAAAATCAACGTAAAACGGTAAAATATGAATTGTATTAAACATTTGAAGGTTTGAATGTTTAATGGAATTCATATATGGAATCATACATGTAAATTATATTCCATGCTTAATGAATATGTTTGTGGTGACCGTTGTAGCAATTAGTGTAATTGATTGCTATAGAGGAGGCCATAAATAAATAATTAACAATTGTGATCAATGTTGAATTTTTGGATAAGGTTCAATTATGGAATTGTATGTAAATATAATCCATTATGAATTAATATGATTGTGGTGACCATTTGTAGCAATAAATATAATTAATTGTCATAAATGAGACCGCAAATTAGGGAATAAACATTATAACCAATAATTATTTGGGAAAAATAAATGTGACAGGAAAATGGTTACAATTTCTAAAATCAATTGGGATAAATGTTGTGGACCCCAATTAGGAAATTTAAATTATAACCGCGTTTAGACATGAGGTTAACTCAATTTGTGGTGTAAGCCTGGCCGGAACCGACCGACAAATCCAGCAACCACAAGTGGTCAGTTTAATGTGAGGGGTCTAAGGCATAAATATAATCATTCTAAGGCACGTGGTTAAGTTCACTTTTGGTAGAAGTCTGCCCAAAACCAACCGGCATATCCAGCATCCACAATTAGTCAACTTAATGTGAGAGGTCTAGTATGTATATATATAAGTAAATCAATAAATAAATGAATGAAAATATAAATTGCCTATTGGGGTACAACAAATAGATAATTTGGGACTGACAAATAGTTGCCTTAGGAAAATATGACCATTGGAGTCATAAAGGGCAATAAAAAGGAAGTAAATGGAAATGGGTATCATAAGAGAAATTATGATTGTTGTTTTAACACTAAGTCCAAACTAGAGAAGATATTAAATATATTTCCTAGGGAAGAAGAAATATAACCTTCCTTATTAATAATAATGGAAATAGAAAATATAGTGGGATTTAGTAAGTTAATAATGTAAGATATTAATAACCAAATAAATCTATGACGCAAATAAATGGTGTACTTATAGTATTTCTGTGTAAAGGAACTAAAGAGGAATGACTTAATAACATAGCCTACTTTATTCAAAAAAGGGAAAGGTGTTAAAGGAAAATGGGTGATGAACTAATAACATTCGCATATAGTCCGCTTCCTGGGTCCTAAAAGGCTAAGTGACTAGAGTTAAAGAGTCCACATAGGAATAGGCTTTTCAGTATAAGGGTCTTAAATGGCAAGTGTGTGTGGCTTACCCAAACCTGGAAATTAAAAGGGTCAGATATAGCCTTCTATCCTACGGGAAGTAGTAAGCGATTAAGGAGGTTGTGAAATAAGTTCAGCAAGAAGGTATAACGAACAATAAAATACCTTCTCTCTCCTTATGCGAGGCAAGGGTATATGCATGAATGACGGAAGCCTTAACTAGTAGGACCCATAGCTAGTGCCATCTAATTTATGTTAACGCTGAATATATTATCGAGGGATAATAAATGACCAATAGGTCCGCTTGGGGTCTTAAGTGATCAGGGAGAATCCACCCTACCTATCATTGATAGTGACTTGTTAAATAACAAAGAATAGTAAATAAGGATATAGATAGAAACCCCGTAACTAGGGACCCACTCTCGATAGAATTAACCAGTTAAGCTCTTGTATAAAGGCTTCACAAAAATATATGTAAACGTCCTATCTCGGTGATATAATTTGGGAATACTACTTTGGGAAGAGTAGTAGAGTCGTGCGTAAGCTTTAAAAAAGGTTGGTCTAGAATCACTAACCTTGTCAAGCATACAGCTTGGGTTGAACTAAACAGAACAAATCTATGTTATAGTATGTGTTGTATATTTATTAGTCACCAAAACTTGTTGTTCTTACCCCCTTCCTCGTAAAAACCTCCAGGTTTTATAGTGAAGGTCGAGTTCTCACAAATGATTTAGTTTGGCTTTCGGTTCTTGTTTTCTCTCATGCTTAGTATTGGAAAAGTGACTTGCTTTGAAAAAGATAGTTACTTGAGTTAATACTTGCTATCTATTTTATTTCCGCTGTGAGTTTTCTTTTATCGTACTCTTATTATGCTCATGCTCATTTATTGTAGGTACCTAATTACACGCTCCATGCTTGGATGTGTTAAAGTTTCGATTTTTATCGAAATTTGGATGTAGAAAAGTATGGGGTGTTACATTTGGTATCCGAGCTTATGTTAAACGATCATTGGAATTAGTTATATTAGGAATCGTGAAAGAACGTAATTCTATTTTCTTTACTGTTTTTCTTTGTCTTTCTTACTCGGTTTTAATTTATTTCGACTATAAAAATTAGTCGTGGGCTTAATTATATATAACGGGCTTTGAGCGACTAAGAGTTGGAATATGTTGAGTTCGGGTTTCCAGCCAATTCTATCTTACCCCACAATATGTTGGCAATCTTGTTGTGAAGAGCATGAGACGACATGTGGTGGATTCCGTTGATTCGAGATTTGGAAACTGGAATAAAATATATATGTCAATACAAAAAGCTAGCTACAACTGAGATAGTCAAAAATTCCTTGTATGGTTTCGTTAGTAGTTCCGGTTAAGACCATTACTATCCAAAACGGGGAAAAAGCCCACGTTAATATGTCGTATCCATTTCGAAATTGTAATTATGAGGTTTATCCATTTGTTTACTTCATTTAAATTCCAAATCTACCTTTGTTAAAATATTCTATTGAGTTCTTGGCCTTGTATTCGAGGAAACTTATTTTTAAAACTATTTTGAAAAATAAAAATGGATTTCGACAGTTTTGAGATACGGTTTCGGAAAATAGTTTGTGAATATATGGTTTTTTATTAATCTATTCGTGTTTCACAATTTTAGGGCTATTGTGCAATTTTAATAAATACAATCTGATTGGTATGAGTTAGAAATGACAAGGAATATGCCACTAAACTTGAAAACAACAAATATTTATTCCTTGTAATTTGTAGTGTCCCTCTTCCTATACATATTAGATAATTTATTGAAATAACCACAATTAATCCTTAAGATTCTAAAGCTCTAATATCTTTGAACACGAAAAGGTTTTTCCAATTTGAAATATAAACCGGATATAAGTAATAATAGTATAGATTTGTAAATACGAAACCGTTAGTTTACAATAAAATTTCACTTTTTGGAAAAGTTTTAAAATTTTCTTCGAAAAGGCTAAGGAAAATCCTTCATCCGGATTTTGGGGTATTTGATTTCGTGAATCATCTGTTGTTGCTAGCTTGGTAAGAGGAAAATACGTTTTATTTTATATTACGGATTTCCAGCTGAATTATTTTTGAAATTTGTTCGTTCGTTATGTAGTCGCAGCATCACGTTGGGACTATACATCCTTGGAGTTGGTTCAAAGTTTAACCACGGTCCTTAAATGACGTGGTGATAAGGATGATTATTTTCGTATCGCGTCAAATCTTAAAAGATAACGCGGGACGATTAATATTTTAATCTGGCCTAATAAGGTCAAGGTCCATCCTCTGTCCATAGCCCATTTGGTAGTTGACCATTTAATGCTATACAAGGACGGTCAATTAGTTAATGATTTTTGGTACAACTTGGACCTAGGACTCAACCGTAAAAGTTGCGTCCAAATTACCCTTTAACTTCCTTCTTTCATCCTTCCTTCCACATTTAGTCGAACCACATTCTTATCCTTTCTTTGTTGTTGCCTCATCTCCTCTTTTTCCGCGCTTGTTTGCACATTAGATCTTACCTCACTAATACTCCAAGATCTGATTTCTTCTCTCCGGACATTTCGTCTCTTATAACACCTAGTTTCACTATTCGATCTTACTCACATCATTTAAGTCTTATCCTTGGGTAGAGGTCAATTGGTTGGATTGGAATGAGCAAAAAGTTCTTACCGCTTTAGGCCTAAGAAAATTTGGCAAGGTAGTTGGGCTTGCACCGGCCCATTGCTTCGAGATCTTAGAATAGGATTTATGTTTGTCATACATCCACCTTTCTTATAACTTGTTTGAATAGGTTCTTTCGGAGGCGATCGTCATTTCAGAGATGAAGATCTACGCTATCTTTTGATGGTTTTTCTGAGGAAAATCTTGATGAGATTTTAGAGGAATCCGTGTTGAACGCGGACATAAATGGTCTCTTGTTTGACCAACCTTAGAAATTTTTGCAGCAAATCTCTTTTCGCAATGTCATGAATCTATGTTCAAACTGCCCATGTAGACGTGTGACCCTTTTAGCACATCGTTCTATAAATGGAAAATTATGACTAGATGTGTCGCATGATGTGGAAATTAACCTTTTTCTTGATCGATGGTGTGACCATCATTTAGTACCGTATCATATTCGATTTAGCTTATGTTCTTGCATGTTGTCTCATGGAGTTACTTTATGTAAATTCGCCTATTCAAAGTTGTCTTTAGACAATACTAGGTGGGTTTCATGAGATGCAGTTTTGTGGTAGGTTTCTTTTCTCATCCTAAATTCTGTCTTAGAAGAGATGGCGATGTGGGAACCTCCAAACAACACCAGCAACATTGGTAACACGAGCTTGAGTGTTTTTGCTACCATGATATGGTTAATTAAAGATCATAAATATTGCTTTAAGCTCTAACTGCAGAGCAAGACATCTCGTTGTTTATGGTCATTGTTTTGAGAGTTTTTGTGTTGTTTTGTTGTTATCCCTTTCCAGCATCAGGTTCTTTGTTGTTGTGATTCGTGCTTGTAACTGTTAGTGATGTTTAAATCACATGACTTAGGTTAATGAGATTTCTATGTTTGGAGATGTTTATGTCATTTACGCGTGCCTGTTTGATTGAAATCTCATTTTTGTATCTGAATTAACAATTGTCCTAAAGCTGGAAATAATAGAATTATGTGTTGGATAAATTTTAGCAAAGGACCGGTTTTGCGTTGTTTTCATCACAGGTATATAAATATACAAATCACCGTTCCTTGTTACAGCTAAAATTTATTTTGGTCTTTTTATGCATGATTTCAATTTTCGCATTTTTGGCATTACTGACTTCCTTTTTCGCCAACATATGACATGAATCGTTTAAATTTTCGTAGAATACGTTTTTGAAAGTTTTTGGAAAAATGTTGTTTGAAAAAAAAGACATTTTTATCATTTTCTTATTTTATATAGGAAAGAGAAGTGATTTTGGAAAGGAAATTTTCAAAATAAACACGATAGGTTTTTAAGCGAAAATTTATTTTTATGAAAAAATTTCGAATCTTGGTCGCATGAATAGTGTAAGGAAGATGTTTGGATGTTTTGTGTGCGCGTTTTAGCGGTGCAATAGGACTGATGATACGATAAAAACGTTAATAGTAACAAGGAAAAGGCTATTTCAGTCTTGGAAACGTTGTTTCCATACCTTGTAAACGATGCGCGCGAGCTATTAATTAACTCGTTTTACGTTGTAGAGCTTGTTTTAAGCCTCCTTTATAGTCTACAGTTGGAAATTTTTGGAGTATTTTGGGTAACTGGGGTGAAAATTCCACTGTAGGGTGGGAAATGGAATAATTGTAAGAGGAAATGTTAAAATTTCTCGCTCTGATTTCCTTTTCCAGTTTAGGAGAAATCAAATAGGAAACAGTTAGATTGCGTACGTTTTAGATAGTAGGGTTTGGATATAAAATTGGTTGCTTCACACTTTTATCAGTAATTGTGTGAAGGCTATGGATGAAAAAGAATTTTCAAAATTTGCATTCATATAGAACTGCTAGTATATTTAGGATGTTTTGCATCATGTCTCCAAAAGTGTTTTAAAAATTTCGATGCATACATATAGAGGGCCCGATTTAGAATCATCTTGCATGCATGCTTTATGGTTGAAATGCACCACACACATATACACATGGTTGCAAAGTGGATGTAAACAAATTGGTAGTGAAGGATGCGATAACTGTGTGTCAGAATTTCGGGACGAAATTCCTTTTAAGGAGGGAAGAATGCAATAACCCAGAATTTTGACAATAAATAGCCATTTAATTAAAAGCACAAAAATAGGAATTTCTGAAATTAATGGAATATAACAACGAAAACTTAACCATTGCGTTCTTCTTGGAATTCTGGTCAACTTTCATGTTTGGAGTTTCGCGAACGAAGTTCGTATGAAATAGTTACGGACGAAGTACGAAAACGAACGGAAAATAAATAAATTAGAATTTAAATAAATATTATACCATATATGAACAACCGACCTGAGCATTTGATTGTGTAACGACCCGACTTTTTGCTTGATTCTCCCAAGTAATTAAACCAAGTTAAATCGTTCACAAAGACGAATGGTTATAGGTACTAACATACTTGAACACAAATAACAGAACTTTTATTTCATTACAAAAATTTTACATCAGAATTACAAGGAAATCAGAGTATACCATAAGCTCAGCGGAAACAAACCGAATGCTCTCAGTGGAAGAAGTAATCCAGAACCTGACTCTTAGCATACTCACGCTTCATCTAGCAAGCAAGACCGGTTCAAAACTGAAAAAAAAACTCGTATACTAAACCTGCAAACTAAACTACTGACTACCCGAGCAAAATATGGGCACACATAGTTTAGGTGTGGAAAACAATAAACTCCAGGTCAGTCGTCGGACTAGTATGAGAACACAAAACAGTTTTTATACATACGATTTATTTTAAAGTTAGGAATTTCACTAGACCACACCGCTATCGCGGAACGGGTTTACTCCATATGAATACCCGTGCATAGAAATTCGCAATGAATTTGGAAAATTGAAGCTATCATAAGCTCATTCCATATCACACAATGCAAGCGCACACCAGATGGTCGAGTTTTATCTTATGATAACCAAAATGCTTTCATACGTGAAAATCCTCTTTTAATACTATTATTGGTGCATAGTGTTGAAAAATAATTTCGCAAATAAGTATAGAATCATAGCCCTATACCCCAATTGGTTATATTGCCATATAGGTATACAATCAAAATCGCATAGGCTCATATTGGAGATTAGGTTTCCAACATGATGGTTCCTGGCACGAAAGATCAATCGAGGACACGAAGCTAAGTATCTCCCGGTTAACATCCAGACAGCGGACACCGAATGCATAGAGCAAACGTTTATATCCTGGATAACATCCAGACATCGGACACCGTATATAATCTATTCCCTCACATTTCGAAAATGAATCCATTCGTCGAAGCTTTCAAGTTTCAACAGAGTTTATGTATATGTATACAACCTAACCGCCAGTTTACGATCATTCCGGCGGTATACACAAAGCTACGCTTTAATAAGCCATGCTTTGATCATCACTTAGCTCATTTCATAACTTGAGTATGCCACATTGTCCATTCACCACGTGTCACTGAATTTGATTAATACATAACCTCTAAGTTCATGTGACTTAGAGTCGAGAATAATTTCGTTGCCACAAATTCGATATGTACCAACATAAATCAGTGCTATGCAGTTAAATACAATGTCAAACACACAATCCACACAATTTCAATCTCGGTCTGAATGGAACAAAATTCCGAAAATCTCCAAATATACTCATATCTCATGCTACTTATAACCTCATATTGGGCGATCAGCCCAACCGAGACATCGACAATAAATCCAAGAAATTCGAAGATTATCGGTCTTCATTTATCGATTTCCAAGTCTTCAATTATTTATAACGTTTTATTATTACTTGGAATGGTTTTCGAACATATATTTGATCCTGGTCCTTCCAAGTAATAAGCATATTTAAAACGATAGTTACAGATTATGCAGGATTTCGATTCAAACCTCCTTCCACATCTTTATTAATTTATTTACCAAACAATGTGGATTCATTTAAATTTCAAAAGATCCCTTACCATTTTAATTCTTCTTTTCGATACAAGATTCAATTTTCCCAACCTTATATTTCAAGCGCGATTCTTTATTTGTCATTAACATTCTATAAGATTTCTTAATTTACAAAGCTTAATTCGGATTTAAGTTTCGATTCACGATAATTCAACAAATTTGATAATTCAAATATAAGTTTAAATAGAGTTTAATCGACTTATATTTGATATCAAATTCACAACCTCAAGTAAATACTATCAGAATTTTTGAGGTAAATATTCTAATATTTTCTGATAATATTTATTCAACCTTGGAATTTTTATATCGAACATTCGAAGATTAACTCTCCCCAACTCACTTCCTTTAGATTCTAATTTCCTATATCTTAATTAAAACAGAAAATCTTTAAATAAAATTTCATACGAAAATACTTAAATTCTTTGGAAATATTTAACAAAACCATTTTGAAATTGCTTACGATTTATAACTAAAAACCTAGTTGATTTCAAAGAAATTATAATTAACACTTATTAACGTTACCAAAATACTTCAAAATAGCCAATAGACTCAAATTGATCCAAAATCATTCGAAATTCAAACATTTTAGTTTTAAACACTTTTAAATTACGAAATAAGATTTTTCATAATTTTTAATGATTTTTATAAACCCGTTTTAATCGATTTTACATTACGACTGACGAACTGCTCGTATAACAACCTTTTCAAATTTTGTTTTAAACATAATTTGAAAACCATATGTTGGATTTTGAAAATTTCTTTTCCATTCCAAAGTTGTCATTAATAGAAATCAAATGTTTGTTGTTCCATGCTAATCCGATTTAAAATGTTCAAGTTATGGACATTTGAAAATTAGATTCGATATTAACGAACGGTCGCTACGCGACACGTTCAATCCAACCATAACGTTTTAATATAAATCGTATTGTTTCTTTCCTAAATAAACTCAAATTTTCATAACTTAACTTTTAGAACCATATCTCCAATAATATTTTAGATTTACATTCAAGTTCCAAAATCGCTTTACATCAAAAATCATTATTTCGAATTTCCGAATATTTTTCAAATTAAATCTAGCTTAAAATAATATTTTCACAAATTTATTTTCTAGTTTTTAATTAACTTAATAATTATTTTCCAAAGCTCTTCACATGCTTCCAACTTACCGCTAGTCGTTATATAGTTAAAATCTAACTAGTTATTTAAATAAAACTCATTTTTGCTCAAATCATTTTTCGATATTAACTTAAAATTTACTTCAAAGAGTAATAGCTGATCATAATAGGAAGGATATTTCCATTTCAATTTAATCGAAACATAATACAATATTTCCAACTCGTTCAATTGTTTCAAACACTCATAAAATAATGAAACCAAATATAGGTAAAACTTCAATATCACTTTATTGTTTAAATTCAACTCTTTTCTTCTTTTCGTTTCTATCCTCGATGACAGTCTTTAATCATTTACACTTAGATTTTCAAACCTCTTGAAAACTAAATTCTACAAATTTTCAAATATTTTAATATTAAAATAGTCGTTCATAGGAAGGAAATAAAATCGATTATTCGCATAATTCCATAACTGCAGTGTGTGATGCAACCATCAACATCTATATAATAAAATTCCTTGGTAGGACAAACCAAGAGACAAAGAGGGGCTGAGATCAATTCATCCAACAAGAATCTAATAGCTACAAAAAATTCACACAGATCACGCCTGTCCCAATCCCATGTTTGCTCTCTCATTATATCCTCCCACTTCTTCATTCTGGTTACCTTATCGCTAAAAAAAGGGATCCCCGATTTCTTAAAACCGTCGACCTTCTCCTCTCTTTCTTCATTCCCTTTTTTTCACATGGATTTCAATTCACCAGCAAGCAGTTTAGGCTCTTCCACGACCAAAAATTTGGAGATTATGCTCCATCTACCGGATATTGACCGGTTTCCCTGAATAACCACATCTTCAGAAATTTAATTTCTTCGCTGTTCTACCACCGGTTCTCCTTCCTCTCTGTATCTAGATTAACAAGTTCTCTTCTGATGTTGTTAATTCCTTCGCGATTTCGTTTTGTGCTCACCGGTGAGTTCGCATCTGCTTTTATTTTTATTTGAATATCACAAAACTCCTTCCCAATTTGTAGTTTTTGGTTGGAATTTGCAATAATTAAAATTCACTAATGATTTTCTTTTATTTATCTCTTTGTTGGAATTGTCAATTAACAGGATATTCCCATCACAAATAGTGATGGCTCTAACAAATGTTTAGAAGGTGGAAACTGATTTATGTAATATTCCCTGTAAACTGTTAATCTTTGTTGAGGACAGAGACTGAGTAATGATCAATAGCGTTTTATGTTTATTTTATTGCTTTCTACATATTAGTGGCGGATTGAACCAAATTATAGAATTTCAGAATCGGAAGATAATGGTGCCATGCTTGGTGGGAGTGAAATTTTGAAAGTGCGCTTCATCTTTTCTACCAGCAATTTTGTGCAATAGGATTCTAGAACATTACTAGAACAACCGGCTTTGGAGGAAATAGGGGGATAAAATGCGAATAGGAAAATCGGAGAAATTTAGGGGTTCCATGTTGCTTCCTTCTTCAACGGATGTTTTCGCTAACTATGAGTTCGATTGATTTAGGATTTCTGTTGATTTTATGCCTGAGATTATATGACTGTAACGGCCCGAATTTCCGTACCCTTTGAGTCGACTAATAACACCACATGTCCAACCCAAATTGCATAGAAATACGAATCATTAGTAGAAAGAAGTTAGAGGATGAGAAATAGGAAGAAAGAATAGTTAGAATAGAAGAAAACAAAGAATACAAATCTCACAGTGGAACGAATAAAATATATTAAATAACGCAACTTTTGAAATACAAAATCTGTTCTGTATATACATACCATTATTAGAGCATAACAGCTATCCCTAGAATAGTTATAAGCACCTGGTTCCAGATACAACATAATACACAGTGGAAAATATGAGAGCCTATAGCTAACGGGTGAAGCCTCCTGCTTCAAACCCCTCCAAGTGAATCTGTAAAATCCCGACTACTTGACTGCCTATACAAATTTGGGCACCCAAGAGTTTAGGGAAAACAAAACAAAATAAACTCTGGGTTAGTCATGGGACTGGTGTGAGTAAGCTCCAACCATTGGTTTAACTTTTAAAAATCCTTTCGAAAGAAAAGATAATCGTAAGACCGATCCATACATAAACACGGATGGTTTTTACCTTACGATAATCCAAAACATTTTGACATTAAAATTCGGTGATATTATAATAGTGTCTACAACAAGTAAATAGAATCTAGCGGAACGCTTGCATCTCACGCTCCATATATATTACAAAATCAAAAACCGTTGGGCGCTTGTTGGAGATTGGATTTCCAACATGACAAGGTATGGAACCACCTTCCGATAGTGTATCTCTAGAAGGGAATACACTGGGTTCAACAAGAACGTCTTGCATCCCGGCCCACACATAGCTGGCCACTTATTTAATTTGAGTGTACCAAGCATATTATCACCAATGGTTGTGATCAACAACCGTTACCGAAAGCATACAGCAGCGAATAGAATAAGAAGCCAAAAAATGAAATTTCTCTTGATCAGGTGATAATACCCCTAGTGGGAATGACCCACATGGCCATGCTGCCTGCCGATTTTTGTCATTTCCCGGGTAATGAGACTTGAGGCAACGATTTCCTTTTAGAACATCTTGCCACCATTTACTTTGAATGTCACATCATTAGACATTTGTCCATATACGTTGTCCTGGGACAGGACAAACCGAAGGCACCATTCTATTAATTCATCTTGGGAAATTTCTACCTATGGTTAACAGAACAGCCCTTGCACTTTATTCCATCTTCAGTTATCTTCAGCATAAGTTGATTCCTAATGCTTATGCCAATACGAAGTGGTTTTCAGATAATAAATCTGATCCCGGTCTCTCCGTATTAACAATGGAGGTATAAAATAAAACAAAACCTTGATAGCCGGTGATTTAACTGTCAAAGGAACATCCATACAACCAACGACCCTATTTCCAAATGGAAATTTCTACTGATCAACCATCAAACAAAACAAGCCCCTTTCCAAATTAATTCCTTACTATATTATCATTTCCAATTCCCATTTCCCCTCTTCTAGGTTCTTTCAAAATTCAATTGTCTTTCTCGATTCTTGGAAAACATTTCCAATATTCTAATTTCTTTATTCAAGAAATTATATCTTATTCCAGTTAGAAAATATTTCTAAATATTCATGAATCTTTATTTTCTATATTCAGAAAATATACCTTATTAATATCGGAAAATATTTCCATCTTGCATTTCTTAATTTCTTGTTGACCAATTTGTTTTATTTTCTGTGCATAGAAAATATCTCTCATTTCATTGGAAAACATTTCAAAATACTTTTAAATTAACCTGATGTTATAAAAACATCGTTATTATAACTCAAACCATTAATCATTTATTAACTAACCATATTGCTAACCATTCTTCACTATCGAACCTTAACCATTCCTCCATCAATCATGAAGTCAATAAAGTTGGGGTATAATTTCCTCTCGAACCTTAATTGAACAACATTCTCAATTTCGAAATAGTCAAGCTTACAACTTCAAACAAAACATCGCTTACGCCAACTCTTAGATTCAATCTAAGGATCCATTTCATTTATGGAAAAATATAGATTAAACGGTAGCGTTAAAACCGTTGTTTCCAACTATTTGATTTATAAAACATTTATTATAACCATAGCATTTAAAATCGTTGTTCAGATTTATAAAACATTTATTATAATGGTTGCGCTAAAATTGCTATTTAGATTTACAAAACATTTATTATAACGACAGAGCTAAAATCGCTGTTTAGATTTACAAAACATCATTTATTATAATGGTAGCGTTATAATCGCTATTTCTAAATATTCGATTTATAAAACATAACTTGTACTTATTAATTTCAATAAATAACGTAACAAGTAAATAAATAAATAAATAAATTTGATTCAAACGGAAAGTAAAAATAACTACTTCCCTAAATTCGATATAATCGAATTCAAATAAATAACTCTCTCTCGAATAATCTATATTTGATTATATTCCGAACTTCGGAATTTATCTACCATTTCAGGTTAATTCAAATTCCAAATTCACTTTTGAATTTATCCGTTCTAAATTATTACCAAATTTCTTTATAACCGTTCCAGACTACAATGCGTTATCACAATTTATTTCATATTCCGAATTTGGAATAAAGATCATCATTTTTCCTTTGAAACGGTTACCCATTTCCCTTTCGTTTTCAAATTCCAATTTGGATTCATATTCCAAATCTAAATTTCCTTTATAGATACTTCATTTGCAAAATATTTTCTTTAAACAGTTATTCACTTAAATCGTGAATATATTTCTTTTTATACAATCAAATCACGTTGACTTCGTACTTATAAATAATATCTCAAACCCAAATTCTATTTATAACTTCTATTCATATTATTTTTTATATACAAATCTCATTTTTTTATTCCAGTCATTCATAATATCATTCACGATTCCCTTTTTAACTGCTAAGTTCAATCCAATTACAAATATCAATTCTAAACCCGATTCCCATTTTCTATATAAATTCAAAAATTGAATTTATATTTCAATTTATTCCAAAATGAATATTTACTAAATTTATAAATGTCATTTAAAAGTTAACCTTCTCATTTTATCTATTAAAACAGATTTCTATTTAAAATTTCCTTTTAAAAAACCTTACAGAGATTCTACATTCGATTATAAAATATCGATTTCAAACCAAATATTAATTATCCAATGATAATCCATAGATATTGTTTATAATTTTAGTTACTCGTTTTACTTATTAGAAAAGTTTCTATTCTCTAATCTATTCAAAATTCAATTCCTATTTTGGAAATAATTTCCTTTTATAAAATATTAAATTCCTTTTCTACATTTGAAAATGTTTTATGGTAATTTTAAATACCAAAATTCTAGGGCTAGGGTAACCCAACACGACATAGTCAATCATGGATCATTTATCACATCACAAATTAAAAACAGTAAATAAAATGTTGAGGAATCCAGTTGGATACCTCCAACCTGTTTCCCTGCATCCACAGATGTTAATCAACCTAAAAAATATATTAATTTCATATCAATATGAAATATCATGGTGAACAGAATTAATAATCAGTCAATGATATAACTATACCAACCAATTTTATCAACCATGCAACCAAACAACAATCACACAGTATAAAACTACCATAAATAAATTTAAAACTCGTTTATATAAAAATATAAATGAGTCAGAGTTTAGTGAGGTTACTCGGCTTGTTTGCGGTTGACGGTTGTGTTTTTATTTCGTTTTAAAGTCAAACAAGCGTTCGATTTTTCGACCAGATTCCAGTAGCTCAGTTCTCAACAGAAATAGTTCCATGATGTAGATTTCATCATTCTGAATCCATCGGATCCTAGTCGTGTCCAATTCTGTTCATGAAAGCGATATATTGATGTGACTAGTCTTGATTTGGTTAAATATTATTAACAATAAATCTTAAGATAAATTAACGATCTTAATTGTGTTTTAACATCACCACCACAAATCCATTCCTTAGTGTCTTCTTCACATGATCAAAGAAGTGAACCCGTGATGCTCCTGTATGTATTCAACACAGTGCCATGCCATGCTTTCTTTAATTAGACTACACAGGCCCGCCATTCCCTTTCTTTTCTTATATATATGCTCTTATTTCAGCGTTCACCAACAATGCTCCACATTTGTTCTACCTGCCAAAAATTTAACCACCTGAAGCCACTTTATTTTCTTCTTTCCACTGACCAGTAGTCAAACAACACCGCCCATCCATCGACCCCTACCCTTTCTAGGAATTCAGAACAAAATACAAAACTTCATCACAAATTTAGATATCACCTCGAGTTGCTTTCCATCATTTCGGATGATCAGAATCCAACTGTCTGTCACCGTTCGTACCTTCCACCATTCGAAGCCATCTTCTGTTTCCGTCCCCAGCTCACCTCTTCGCAGTCAAGAATGAACTGCGACACTTCCATAAACACATGTCTCCATTTCCACGAATGCCTGCTTCCTTTTCACGCATCAAAATTTGTTCAACCATTCATATACCCCATTCACGAATCTTTCTCCCCACGCCATTCCTATTTGATTGAACAACACCTCACTCCCCCTCACTTCCAATAGAAACAACTTCAAGAAGCTTCAGGCTTCTATATCCAAAACCCAACAAGGGACCGCAATATCACAGAGACCCAAAAGCATGCCACTGTCGGAGCGGGCTTGGTCTGGAGCCACCATGGCACTGCTAAAAACAAGACTCGCACTAGAGGATACTTAGTAGTGGAATATGGTTTAGAAGTTCGTGGGGTTTTACATTTCCTTTTGCTGTAGAAGGGGACCGTTGTCTTCGAGCGCAACTGCAGTTACAGACGCAACATTTCCGTTGCAGTCGGACGAGTACAGCAAGAAGATCGTACCTACTTTGTATAATGCAAATGTCCCAAGTTGGATTGGAAGGCGACATGGAGGTTGAAACAGGAATAGGGGAAAGTGAGAAAGGCGAGAAAATGGCAAGGGAGTGTTATCTTAGAGGAAACTCAGTCCAGACGAAAAAGGTGTAAAACGTACGCCTTAAATATGACTTCACACCATAACTCGTTTACTTTGTTATTTAACCTACCTTAGTTGTTTGTTTATTTAAGTTGCATAAAAATGAAATTTAACGGTATGCAGTTACGTAAAACTTCATTTGAATACGAGCCGCTACAGGAAAAAAATAAAAATATGATCATGATAAGTAATGTGTCACAATTCAATAAATACAATAAAATGGACAAGTTAACTAATTCTGTGAAGCCCCAAAATGCTAATTTCGGGTGTAAAACACTCAAAATAAAAAGTTTTTATTCTCAAATTAAAAATTTCAATAAAATTCTAAAAATTAAATTATAACTATGTCTCAAAAATCTCGCAATAGTTAACTGTTTTGGATTTTATAAAAATTAATTTGTTAAAATCCAACATTATTTATAAATTTAATTGATATAATAAGAATCGATTCTAGGATAAACAAATCTATTACAATAAAATATTATTATCATATATATTTAAACAGAATATATCTATAGCTACAAAATAGTCTAATTCGGATTTTTAACTTGATATTTCAAATTAGAACGATGTTCGAATTATTTAATATCAATTTATTTATATAATAAATCGTTATAATTTATAAACGGGTCCATAACAATTATTTGAAAATTTGTTTTGGACATAACTCACAATATACAAGACAAAATTTCGATTTTTCTCCATCATTAGAAAAATATAATCAAATAGGTCCGAACATTTCTTGTTTCAAAGGAATCCGACTTATATTGGATCACGTATATCCAATTGAAGTTTAAAACGTTAAATTATGAACTACCGCGGCATTACGAGCTCGATTTAAATTATATTATAAATTATACATTCAAACTTCATTTAATTAATAAATTCTTTATAAAAATCATTTTATATTTCAAATAAAATATTTAAAACCAATTTAAATGTTCAGAATTAAATGGCTGTAAATTCGGGTCGTTACAATAACAAAACGACGTTCTTGAGAAAATAATAGTTATTCTTATTAAGTTAATTATGTTGTCCTCTTTATATATTTTCTGATGGGTTTAAAGGAATGACTGAGATTAAAGGCTGTATTAGTATACATTTCAAAATTTCCTTTCTTCGGTTTTGTCCATTCTCTACCTATTTACAAACATTTACGACCGTGTATACATTTCTTAGATCACATGTGCATGAACATAATCTGATCGTAAAAATGGAACTATCTAATGTTTTCATGTCTCTTCAATAATATTGTGTTGGTCATTTTTTCCAAGAATCTTACTTAGCAAAAAAGTTGTTAAACATAGATTATTCGTGCTTTGTGTTAATGGTTTTAAAGTATATAGTTAAAGAGAAAATGCGAGAAAGATTCATACTATTGTAGGTGGAAGATTTTATTTCTGCATGTTGAGATGTAAAGTTTGAAATGAGATTGCTTTGAAATATTTAAAATTTCCGCAAATTATTATTTGTTTTACTACAGTTTATACAGTGAGCAACTTAGATATAATCGATTTTTATTAGCTGACAACTCTGCTTGCAGCATTGGCTTACATTTATGTTTGAAATACAATATAGTCATTGGTTTCTTTAACATATAACATAAACTATCATCATACTTTATCCTCATTCTACACTACCTTTTACAAGAAAAAAAAACTCTACATAATGAAGAAAAAACCTTAAGCATTAGGGGTTAGTTCCCAGTTTGAGCTTTTATAATTCCTTTTTCAAGTAGTCATGGATTCTGAAACTTCATAATTCTGAACATCAACTTCCTTTTTTTATGTACAAAATTTCATGTTTTGCTAACTAAGGTTAAACATGGATTTAACGATTTCATTTCTTTCATTCATGTCATCCTCGATAATCTCTCCAACTATTATTTAGTCATGTAAAATGTGGGATGAACAGATATATGATAAGTGATGTAATATATATTTCTTATGTTTTCTTCGTATCGTATCGTATGCATGATGATGTGGAGGTTTTGCCATCACTGGATTTATCATTCTCTACAACTCCTTGTCCGTCAGAGTTGCAAGAGTATATGACGCGCATGGATATTTTAAACAAAGCAAGTTCAGTCAGTTTTTCCCTTCAGCAACTATCATGTATTGGTGATCATTGGGAAATCTCAACTTTACCTAAGCATTCGACTATTTTCCCTCCGCAAGTGTTACATGTTGGTCAAGCATTGTCATCCTTTTTTTTAGATTAAAAGATTGTGAGAAAAGTACTTCCAAACAAAGAGAGAATGTTGTTAAACGACACCTTGCTTAGGGCTGATATTTCTAGAACACCTTTGGTTGATTTACACCGTTATGAAAGGCATAACAAGGAATCCCGGCTAGGGGAAACAGAAACAGTGTTGATTTCATCTGGCCATCTTCTTCTGTGGATGTGGAAGAGTATTTTATGTTCATGGATTATTTCTTGCAGAATATTCATGATCTGTTATTTGCACTTTGTTGTAAAGCTTTTTATATTGGAAAACAAATTTATGTTCTCCCACAGATCTGTTAGATCTGTTAATGCTATGATGATATATATATATAATATATGTATATATATTATGTACTAGCACTGTATATTGTGCAGTTCTTATATAGATGAATTCATCAGTTTTTGTTTATGTACACAATTAACATTTATGTATTTTGACCGAACATATGTGCAAAAGATAGTTTTGTTGTGTTAAATTTTTGTTTACCATCTAATTTTATTATTAATCCCAAATGTGTGAATTCACTCTATTCATATTCATGTTGTACAAATATGAAAGTCACAAAATTTAGGTGCACATTGAATACATTTTAAAATTTAAAAAAAAATTGTCTCATCGTGTTGGAAACAAATTAAACATTGACAAAAATGTTCAATTCTAACACATTTTATTTTAAGCATAATCTAAACCCGTATCATCGGCATGGGCTACGTACTATCTATATAATAAAATCCCCTGCTCGACAAACAAAAGACAAATGACCGGTTAGATTTAATTTACCAGCATATACCAAGCGGCTATGAAATGAACACGTTCTCATTTCTGATGTAGTTTTTGAAATCTTAATTTTAGGTGTTAAACCATGAAATGTCACTAATAAAAATTTTGTGTACCCCTCTAGCAGAGTAGAGCACTCATTTTTATTAATATATAATAATTCAATAAACCATTCATAGTGTTTTCAAACTAAAAGGCATATAAAAAACAAATCCGGTAGAGATCATCATGGGAGTGATCTTAATATAGATGATGCAAGCATGATTTAGAAAACTCTGATTACAATTATGTAAAGAATATATAATGCTAAGGAACCACATTGAGTGGCTAAAGTGAGGTATACATGGGAGCATGATATAATACATGAGTGACATTGTGGCTTCTATGGGTTGGAATTGGATAATATGATTGGAGTTGAGGTGTAAATTGCAGATGATGCCTAGAGATGAGTCAAGCATGAAACCGGGACAGATCCTTGGAAAGTGAAATATCGATGCCAGTACGTTAGAAGCTAGCCAAATGCTGTAAAATGATATGTGGGCCTGAATAGAGTTGGAAGAGTAATCAAACATGTCAAACTGTATTAATTTTACAGTTTAATGTATGATGATTCCATATATATGATTTTGTAATTGAGAAGTAGGCAGTTCATTGTGTTTTGACTTGAGTACATATGAAGGCCATTATTTAACCATGGAAGTTGCATAAATTTAGCATCCATTAAATAAGATACTGACGTGTAATATTGTAAGTTATACAAGTTAAACCCGTGTCATCGACACGGGGTACATACTACAAATATACATTACACAATATTTGAAGTAAACCAGTCTACGTGCGAAGCGTGTGCCTTAATCACGCGCAAAGCGCGTGCCGTCATCACGCGCGTGCCGTTACGCTCGTCTATATAATAAAATCCCTTGGTAGGACAAACCAAGAGTCAAAGAGCAGACGAGATTTATTCTTAGCTTGGATATCCAGCGGCTTAGGTTTATACAGATATTTCAGTTCATTCCCACGATCTACCCTTTTACTTTATTCCTGCTGATCTTATTTCTCTTAAAAAACCAATTAGGAATCTTTAACTCCGCTTATTTTGATTGCAACTAAATCACATCGCCACGATTGTGACTCTCTTTAAAGCCATCGGATCTTTTGATGATAAAAACAGAAATCACGTGTTATGAACAAATTCAGAATCTATTGCATCAATAGCCATTCTTGATGGAGTTGTGGTTGATGGTGCCAGTGTAAGGTGTTTTGAGAAAAAAATAGAAGAATCTGTAAGAGGAGATAAGAGAGATACAGGTAGCAGAATAAATAGGAGGATTGTAGATGAACGGAGATTAGGGTTCAGATTATCAGAAGGGGTTTAAGTTGACAGAGGAAAAAGGGGATACAAGATTAGATTAAAGGGGTTTAAGGGGAACAAGATCGAACATAAAGAAGACTATTTGCTAAAAAAATATTAACTGCTTATGAAGTACAGTAAGCATGACTTTATATAGGAGGCATTACAATGACCATAAACACATTAGCCCAAAAATAAAATGGATCAAATTACAAGGGTTTCTATTGCTCAACAGACTTAACTGTTCACGTGCATATTGACACATATGTGCATGTTGCCTCCTAACCCTTTATTGCTTTATCACCTTCAACCATCACCACCTGGTCTTCAAGCTCTCTGTCAATGGTTATGACAGGAGTTTCTGATGAACTTTTCGCCGGCGTTTGCTAAACTTGCCTGCTTCTTTGTATTTCTAGATTCTTACAGAGTTCAGTAATAGACAAGTTGTTACATCTCCCTTCCTCTTCTAAAATGGATCTTGCCTCAAGATCTAAGGTGGGAAACCGTCTGATCATTGGCCAATAATCCTCCCATGTTGCTTCTTCTTCAGTTCTACTCTTCCATTTGACTAGGATTTGCACCACTAAGTAGCCATTTCTTGGTATCATTCGACGATCTAAAATCCTCTCAGGTTGGAGTACTGCTTCCTTTTCAAAGCAAGGTATGTTATCTTGTACAATCAGATTAGTGCCTATCTTCTTTTTTAGTTGTGACACCTGAAAAATTGGGTGAATTTTCACATTTTCTATCATTTGCAACTTGTAAGCTGCTGAACCTATTTTCTCCAAAGTTTTATAAGGTCCATAATATTTAGGGGATAGTTTATGTGTCCTATAATTCTGAACAGTGATTTTCCTATTGTTAGATCATTGGTTTTTGATTCATAACAAGGAAGAAGAGAAGATCAAAGGAAAAGTGATATAGATTATGATTATCTATTTAATTGTGTCTTAGAGGTGTTATATATTGTTAAAATCTGTCCTCAAATATATAGCATACACAAATACACTTCGCGAAAAGACACTTCGTCACTTCGTGAAAAGACACTTTGCGAAAAGACACTTCATCACTTCGTGAAAAGGCAATTCGCAAAAAGACACTCCATGAAATGACACTTCATCACTTCGCGAAAAGACACTTCGAAAAGACAATTCATGAAAAGACACTTCATATTTCCAATGGTCATATTTTACAACGGTCATATTTTACAACGGCCATATTTTCTAACGGTCATTTTCTAACGGTCATATTTTCAACGGCCATATTTTCTAAAAGGCATCATATTTCATGAAGAGAATCCTTTTCATTTTCGAAAGGAAGTGGGTGCATCTCGTTGATAAAACTCTTCATGGAAGTTGACAACTCTTCAACGATTATATATACATCACAAGCATTTTTTTCACATCACCAAATCTTCTCATATTTTCTGATCTTAAACTCTATACATTCTTGCATACTAAAAATCTCTCCATTATTCAAATTACTTGTTGAATCCTTGAATCAATTTAGTATCATTTGATTCAGCAAGCATTCTACTTCCTTAAATCTACGCATTCAAAGTATATACTCAAGGATCAGATTATAGGAAGATTGTACTCAAACTGTTGACCATCCGTGTTGAATCAAGAACACAAAGTAGAATTCAAACCATTGTATTAGTTGAAGTCCTGTGTGTGATCAGGCATGTGTTGAAATCCTCGTGTGATTGAGGCGTGAAATCCTGTTCGGCTGCTCGGGTGTTGTATGCCTGTTCCTCCGGGTAAAGTGAGGAGATTGTTAGTGAAATTCCAGAAGGAAGTCTGGGACTGGATGTAGGACGGTGCTCCGAACCAGTATTAAAATCCCTGATGTGATTTTTCTATTTTTACTGCATTTACTATCTTATATCTGTGATTAGCTATCATTTCATACTTGAGTGTTATACACCATATTACACGATCCCTGTGTACTGTATTAGCACGTACACGCCCACACTACGCTTTCATTTGGTATCAGAGCCTGACATTCTAGAGATAATAACAACATCCTAGAACAAATGGCAATAAAGAAATCTAGCCAGGGAATTAGAAAATGGAAGATTAATAAAACCGAATCAGGAGAGCAAGGAAACAAATGTCTCATGGCTAAAGTCAGATCACAATCGGTATGTACAAATTCTTTATATAAAGATCTTTTGTTAAACCATGAAAAATTATTGAAAGATTTTAAAACTTTGAGTAAACTCGATACAATCATTATAGCTAAGTCAAAAAATTGCGAGCAAGAAAATTCCAAATTAAAAGAAGAAAACATTTTTTGGCAAAACAAGCCAAATGTTTTGAAAATACCTTAGAAGAGCTTGTTTCTCAAAAAGATTTCCTTCAAAAAGAAAATGAGCGACTAGAAGATAAAAACAATGTTCTTTTAAAGGAAATCGATGGTTTACAAAATAAAAATACATCATTAGAAGATTCTTTAAATAATTCTAGTTCTTTAATTTTGTCTCTCGAAAAAGAGAATGAGGCTTTAACAGAAAAGAATTTAGAATTATCTAAAGACTGTGAGCTTTTAAAGGTGAATAGTAATATTTTGCAAAATGAAATTTCTAACTCAAAAGAAAGTTCTGAAAAATTACAATCTTCTTTAGATAATTCAGAATCTCAAGTTTTTGATCTCAAAAATGAGAATGAAACCTTAAAAGGGAGAATTATGAACTCAATAAGGAAATTAATATCGTAAAAACTACCAAAATTTCTTTTGAAAATACCAATAGCGACTTTGGAGTAAAATTTGAAAAATGTACAAATAAGTTCGCAAAATTTAATAAAGGTCAAAATGATTTAAATATGATTTTATCTAGATCTCGACCTTTACATGACAAAAGTGGTTTAGGATATAATAAAACTAATCATAGAAATAGTACTAGATACGCTTTTATGTACAATAAGAATAGCACTGCTAGTACTAATACACATCCTAGATCCAATCATTATTCAAATACTTCTATGACATCTAGAAGTACAAAAAGAAATATCAATAAAAACCACTTAAGTATTTGGGTTCCTGTAGATTAGAGAAACATAGAAAAATATATTGATTCAGTAGTTAATAATGAAAATTTTATCTTTAAAGGTTCCATTAAACCCTTTTGGGTATGGTTACCTTCTATCTAACTCCTGGACCCAATCGAAACAAGTGGGTGCCAAAGTATATACATCATATTTTTTTGCAGGTACATCACAAGAAAGAGAAGACTATTTCGGTATCTCTATGGACGTATAATAAATAGTCTCGTATGCTCTTTGAAAACGATCTATGCTTGTTTTCTCTTACTTATTCTCAATCACTGCTTTATCGTGTTATATATTCTTTTTAATCGATGACAAAGGGGGAGAAAAATTATAGAATATATATGCATTATACACTAACATTTTGTTACAGGGAAACAAATGGTAAGTACTTTTACGTATGCACTAAGAAAATGTTGCAGAGAAGCTTTATATTCAGGGGGGAGATAAATATATGCAAGCATACATTCAGGGGGAGAATATAAATAACTCTACAAGATTGCAAGAGGTTGTCATCAATCAAAAAAGGGGGAAATTGTTAGATCACAGGTTTTTGATTCATGACAAGGAGGAAGAGAAGATCAAAGGTAAAGTGATATAGATTATGATTATCTATTTAATTGTGTCTTAGAGGTGTTATATATTGTTAAAATCTATCCTCAAATATATAACATACACAAATACACTTCGTGAAAAGACACTTCATCACTTCGTGAAAAGACAGTTCGCGAAAAGACACTTCATCACTTAGCGAAAAGACACTTCACGAAAAGACACTTCATGAAAGGACAATTCATGAAAAGACACTTCATCACTTCGCGAAAAGACACTTCGGAAAGACAATTCACGAAAAGACACTTCACAAAAAGACACTTCCCAAAGAGACACTTCATATTTCCAACGGTCATATTTTACAACGGTCATATTTTACAACGGCCATATTTTCTACCGGTCATATTTTCTAACGGTCATATTTCTAACGGTCATATTTTCAGTGGCTATATTTTCTAAAAGGCATCATATTTCATGAAGATATTCCTTTTCATTTCTAAAAGAAAATGGGTGCATCTCTTTGATAAAACTCTTCATGGAAGTTGACAACTCTTCAACGATTATATATACATCACAAGCATTTTTTCACATCACCAATTCTTCTCATATTTTCTGATCTTAAACTCTATACATTCTTGCATACTAAAAAGCTCTCCATTATTCAAATTACTTGTTGAATCCTTGAATCAATTTAATATCATTTGATTCAACAAGCATTCTACTTCCTTAAATCTACGCATTCAAAGTATATACTCGAGGATCAAATTATAAGAAGATTGTACTCAAACTGTTGACTATCCGTGTTGAATCAAGAACACAAAGTAGTAGTCAAAACCATTGTATTAGTTGAAGTCCTGTGTGTGATTAGGCACGTGTTGAAGTCCTCGTGTGATTAGAGGCGTGAAATCCCGTTCGGCTGCTCGGGTGTTGTATACCTGTTCCTCTGGGTAAAGTGAGGAGATTGTTAGTGAAATTCCCGAAGGAAGTCTGGGACTGGACATAGGACGGTGCTCCGAACCGTATAAAAATCCCTGGTGTGATTTTTCTATTTTTACTGCATTTACTATCTTATATTTGTGATTAGCTATCATTTCATACTTGAGTGTTATACACCATATTACACGATCCTTGTGTACTGTATTAGCACGTACACGCCCACATTACACTTCCACCTATATGGTTGTAGCCTCAAATACACCCAATCACTAACCTGGAATTCTCTTTCTTTCCTTTTTAAATTTGCATATTTTTTTCATTCGATCCTGTGCAAGCTTTAAACTGTCTTTTAAAAACTCCAATGTGATGTCTCTGCTGAAAACTAGTTCTTCAACTTGCTCAACTTTAGCAATTTTAGGAACATTAATCAATAGCCCTAGTGGATCAATACCATAGACTGCCTTGTAAGGAGTCATTTGTATGGAGGTTTTCCAGGTTGTGTTGTACTAGAATTCAGCTAGGGTAAGCCACTCATTCCACTCATGGGGTCGATGACACACAAAAGACCTCGGATATCCTTCTAATATTTTATTTATGGCTTCAGTTTGTCCATCACTCGGTGGATGGTACACAGAACTTAGTTTTAGCTTGCACCCTTGTAATTTAAAAAGCTCCTGCCAAAAATTGCTTGTAAACAAAGCATCACGATCACTCACTATTGATTTTGGCATCCCATGTAATTTGAAGACACCGTTAAAGAAAACTTTAGCCACTTCTTTAGCTGTATAAGGGTGACTGAGGGAAAAGAAATGAGCATACTTGCTCAATCTGTCAACCACTGCATAAATTACTGTGTATTTGTGGTTTTTAGGCAAATAGGTAAGGGGTTTAATAATCAAGGAAGTAGTACGTTTTCACCGTTTGTTCTCGGACATATATCACATGATTTAACATAGAATTCAACACTTCTTTTCATCCCTTTCCAATAAAAAGTTTGTTTGATTTTTTTCAATGTTCCTTTAATCCCACAGTGCCCTCCTAAAAGTGATGAGTGATGCTCTTCAATCACTTTTTGTAGTAGGCTGGTTAAGTGATGGTCCAATGGTAACTTTCCTTTGTGAAATAGCAACCCATCTACAAGTTAATATTTTCTTTCACATAGCTATCCTTGACTGTATTTTAATAAGCTCTGCTGGTACCATGTAGAAGCTAATAAAGTATTCTTCAGGTCCTGTAGCCATGGAGTATGTACTGTGGATAGAGCATGTGATTGTATCTCTTGTTGAACATCATTTTCCTTTCTAGATAAAGCATCTTCCATTGTGTTTTCTTTACCACTTTTGTGCTCTACCTTGTAATATAACCCATGAAGCTTAGCTAACCATTTATTCAGTAGTCCAGTATGTAGCTTCTGTGATAAAAGATACTTCAAGCCCTGGTGATTAGTTCTAATGATAAACTGTCTGCCAATTAAGTATTGTGACCATTTCTTGGTGGTTATAATAAAGGCGATCAATTCTTTTTCATATGTAGACATAGCTCGATTCCTTCTTGTAGAGCCTTACTGAGATAAGAATAAGGTTTCTCCTCTTATAATAATACAGCTCCAATGCCCTGACCACTTGCATCACACTCGAGTACAAACGCCTTTGAGAAGACTGGCATTGATAGTACTGGAGGATTAATCAAACATTGCTTTAATGTGTTGAAAGCTTGCCTAGCTTCTACAGTCCATTCAAAATAATATTTTTTGAGCATGTTAGTTAAAGGCTTTGCAATTAGGCTATATCCCCTTATAAACTTCCTATAGTACCCAGTTAATCCCAAAAATCCTCTTAAAGCTTTTAATTTTTTTGGAAATGGCCATTCATTTACTGCTTTAACTTTTTTTGGATCCACTGAAATGTCCTTGAATAGAAATAATGTGCCCAAGATATTCCAATGATTGTTTTGCAAAGCGGCATTTGGAAAGCTTAATAACCAACTGATTTGCCTTCAAGACCTGAAATGCTAAACTGAGGTGTTGCATATGCTTAGACATTGTGTAACACCCCACCTCTGTTAGGGTCACTCACAATGGGAATGCACTAGCTTTGGTGGAGCATTATCTAGGTAAACATATACAGAAATATTACAAGACAGAACACCTAAAATAGCGGAAGAAGAACCAAATTTCATTGCTTTAAAATATAGAAAGGTCTAAAGCCCTTTTGCATCAAAATGCCATTAAATCCATTACATCGAAATCTGTCTTGCAATAGTAAAGAAGCATAAAACCATAGTCATAAATCATTCCCCAAGTAAAACAGTAAAGCAAGCCATAGCCAAGAGAAATCCAAGCTGTACATGAAAGAGCCTTGGAGCTTGGTAAGATCCGAACTAAGCTGTATTCCCACCCTGCGAACCTGGGGGCGGGGGGGGGGGGGGGGACGAAAGAAAAAGAGGCGAAACAAACTGGGTCAGTCATAAAGATTGAGTAAGTTCTAGTGGCTTTCAGCATAAAAACAGGTGAAGATAATATGGCATAAATAAACTGAAAGTAAACATAAGTATGATGACAAGGTAAGCTACAGGCACGATGAATCAAGTATAACATTCCATGCTTCCTATCAAGAGTATCATCACAAGGTTCCTACCAAGTATCACATTTCAAGGTTTCTATTGAGTATAACATCGCAAGATTTCTAAGCTTCACCATTCCACTATTTTCTTTGATTTCCTAAATTCTCTGCACCAACTGTACTAGTACCCCAACCCGTATCATCCTTTCCATGTATATGTACAGTCCCTTGACGTATATCGTACGGGTTTCCTCACGTATTTCTATACTACTTCAACGTAGTGCCACCATTCTTGAAATCGTTTGGACCGCCACCCTTGTTCTGGCTAGGTTTCTTTATCATGAACTATCGCGTGTTCAACTAGGATTTATGCCACCTAGGACCACTAGGGATTATGCTACCTATTGAACGTTTTCTAGATTCGATTAGGGTTTATGCCATCTAGGACCACTAGGGATTATTTTACCTAACGAATTCTACGTAACGATCTATTAATCGATCGGCTCCCTACAAGTCCTAGCTCGTTCATGTGTCTATGTCATACGGCCCAATCACGAAATGTAGTCACATGTGCTAGGTCCACCATAGGGTGTATCAAGCCCTAGGGTGCCAACCACCGACACGAATCAAGCACGCACAGTGTAAACCTACTGGTGCCCAATGCCTGCTTTTTCAACTCCAGACTACGTGCACAACCATAGTCCGCCTGAACCTACAATGGCGCGCCAACTCAGCCATCGTTCTGGTCACTTACAACCAACCCAGTAATCGAGCCCCACCCTGCCTAGTTCTAGGGTACCGTGATACATCTAGTGGGTTACTGCTGAAAAGGACCGCGCAACTAGGGTTTCCGTTCAGTAGGTTAAGTGTTGTCATTTAAATTCAAGACTTAACCCATCAGTCTAGCATGTCAAGTTGGTTAAGTGTATTCAAGCGGTTCATGACTTAACCCTACCAAATCATCGTGTCAAATTGGTTAAGTGTATTCAAGCGGTTCATGACTTAACCCTATCAAATCATCGTGTCAAATTGGCGAAGTATATTTAAGCGGTTCATGACTTAACCCACCTACGTGTCATGTCATATTTCCATGTCATCCCACCTAACCCTCTAACCATACCCACGTCTTATTATGGTTAGTATTCCTTAATTCATTCATTATGACGAACGAATCATGACCTCACACATTAGACTGTGCATTTTGTGGCCACTGGATTTGTTGGGCGGTTCCGGGCAGATTTACACCACAAACCGTGTCTAACCTCGTGTCATAAATCATTACGCCTACAATTCGACCTTCGACCTCTCACATTAGACTGGCACTTTGTGGCTACTGGATTTGCCAGGCAGTTCCGGGCAGATTTACACCACAAACTGAGTCTAACCTCGTGTCAAAGGTTCATTAATGGTCGTATTCCACCCAAAAACCCAATATCAGTTCATGTGTTTAACATATAGAAATGTTCATGTTCGTGTTCAAGTCAATTATCCAATACACAGTCATTTTCATGTTTCAAATTCCCAACTTTACATATTAATAAACATATGCCCAAGTTCCAAAATTACATGCCAATTTATATATATATATACACATATATATATATACACCCAATCCTAGTCAGTTTACATACGCCCAATTCTTGCCTATTACATGTATGCTAGGTTTATGCCATTTTACCCATATCAAGTTCTAGCCAAGATTACATGTATTAAGTTTTATACCCAATAAACCCAAATCATGATTCATGATGCAGTTATCCCAAACTATAATCTTTTTATTTCAATACATGTCAGTTGCCCAAGTTCATAATACATATTTATGCCAATTATCAAGTTTACAATCGCTTTCATGTTCAAATTCTCAATTCTACATATGCCTAATTAACATAAGCCCAATCTTTTGATTTAAGCTTACATAGTCCCAAACTCGTGATTTAATTTACATGCTAATTCATGTATGCCCACTTCATGCCAAATTATTTACATGTTATGTATACCAAATCTCATGTTACATTACATAGATCCTGTTTGTGCCAAATTCCATGTATATAATATTTATGCAATTTTTTTCATAACAAGATTATACCAAAATTTACAGATCACGCCCAAACTTGCAAATACAATGATAATATCCAATTTCATGTTGCCAATTATTACATCATATTCATATAGGCAATAATTCCATAATTCCCCCGTATACATATCGTGTGCAAATCGCGATTTTAGGCCAAGGTCCGAAATTGACTAAGGTTCATGAAAGAAAATAAATTGGGGAAGATAGAAATTGAATAAAAATGAGATCAGAGGAAAACATCATCATAGGCATAAATATTATGACTTGATGATAACGTCATTATGAATCAAGAAAACTGCTGAATAGATCATAAACTTGTCATGATTATAAAGATAGACAAGTCCCAAAACACAAGATTCAAGGTGCAACAGAAATAGATCAGAATCGATAAACATACTTAAATCCAATTCCACTTTATTCCATGACCATATTATAATTAAATGTTTAAATCTAAAAACAACTAGAACTTACAGAGCATGGCTAATGAATTAAGAGCTGAATTTGTTGTAAAAATGTCGCGGCTTTGTTAATTTATTGTCTTGAATCATTGTAGAAGCCTTGTTCTTTGGATTGATTTGAGTTTGAATGTTTGTACTTTGATTTAGAGACGGCGGCCATGGTTCAAGAGGTATTTTAGCAGCATAATGGTGTAAGAATGATTTGATATGAATTAGGTTAGGTCTAAGGGTGTTTTTATAGGTGTAGCAACTAGTTTAGACCCTTAGACTAACCCTAGAATCAATCCGGACCATCAAAACACGTCTCAGGCTTCAAAAATGAGTTCTGGGTCAAAACAGGCCGACCAGGTCGACCTGTAGGGGGAGGGGAGGTCGACACTATGGTCGACCTGGGGGTAGGTTGACCCTATGGTCGACCCTATGGTCGACCTGGGAGGGGTAGGTCGACCCTATGGTCGACCCCCTGGTCCAGTGCTGCCTGAAAACTGCTGAAACTTGTACAGGCCATAACTTCTTCATCCGGACTCCGATTTTCGAAATCTCGGACTCTATTTCATATTAAATTTCGAGACAAACTCAATGGCCTAACCCGTTTCCCCTGATTCTGATTTTAGAATTTAATTCTGCCTTGATTTCTTGTTTTAATATGTTATAAAAATACGGGTTGTTATACATTGTCTGGCTATATATTAGAATTTCATCAAAGAATATAGTATGAACTTCCTTAAATAAGCCCAGAACATATCATTCATTAAAAATTGAAAAGTAGATGGGTCATTAACCAGACCAAAAGGCATAACAACAAACTCGTAATGACCATCATGTGTTTGAAATGTAGTTTTGTGTATGTCATTTTCACACATTCTTATTTGGTAGTAACCGGATTTAAGATCAAGCTTTGCAAAAAAATTAGAACCATGTAACTCATCAAATAAATCATCAACTAAAGGTATTGAAAATGTAATACCCCAAATTTTAATGACATAAAAGAGGATAAATTAAATAATAATTAATTTAACATTCGGAATTAGAGGGAACGGATATGCCATTGCGTCCGTGTTGAAATTCTGGTTAGAATGGACATTTGATTTGCGTAAAATGGACACCATATGAAAAAGTTATGAGGGTTCGAAGTTTGTTTACGCATAACATTAATATATATATATATAATAAATTCTAGAACCTTCAAAAACAATTCAAAAATCAAAATCGAGCCAAAGCGGGCTAAGCGGGAAAATTCCTGCTTGTGGGTGTCGACCCCCCATAGGGGGTGTCGACATAGGTGTCGACCCCCCAAAGGGGTATCGACCCCCACGGATAGATCTGGGCAGAATTCGTTTTACATACCTGGACTTGATTCGGGGTTTGGTTCATTGGTTCTAGGCTATAAATATGGTCCTCTATTCTCTTATTTTCTCCATTGGAGATCACAGAGGCCGTATGCTATCGGGTTGCAAATTGAAACAGAATCAAAGTCTACTACAATCAGTTTAGCTAATCAGTATTAAGATCCCTCTCTCTAAATTTGTTGAACGTACCGCCGTGAGTTTCTAGTCATTTTTAGGTTTAAATAAATAACAGTAAATTGTGAAAGACAATGAATTGGATATGTTGTAAAGTTTGAATCTATGCCAATATTAAATCTTGTACTGTGTAGACCATGATAGATCAAATTCTCTAAATCCGATGCAATTGTGGCTATACTATGATGTTGCCTTTATGGATCTTGATTTGTAACTACGTTGTGCTAAATGTAAATCTATTAATCTTGATAGTTGCAACATTGCTTAGATCTAATTTTGGATGTAATTCACCTTTTATGTTGCGATCAACTTAGATATGTTGCAAGTTGGACATATTTAGATCTAAACGTGCTATTATGCTAGATCCACTTTATGATCATGTTTTATGCTAGATCTATTTTATGATCATATCTTATGCTATGATAGATCTATCTCTCGAGATCCAATTCAGTTGTGATTGTCCTAGTATGTTATTTTTGTTTCATTTGGATAGATCAAATCATTTATGTGAACCATGAACATATGCCACCTTGAATTGATTAGGATTGGGTCCATACCTTTATCTTAATTGTAACCTCTATGATGTGGATTTGAGTAGATCTATTTATAAACCTATAGATCTAAACCTTTATTTATGATTAGATCTAATTTAATCTATTAGATCAAGAGCATGTGGACATTTTATGTAGATCTAAATTAATATTTATGTCAGATCTCGTTATGATGATGATTACATGTTCATGACAATATGTATGTTCACCTTGATATGATGTTAATTACATGTCCATTCATTTTGTTATCATACTAGTATGTTTATGCCAATATATGTTGAAACTATCACCTCTATCATATTCCCTTTTTCATTGTTGTGGCTAGACTACTTATTAGCCTAAATGCCGCCAAAATACATGCGAATATGTTGGTGAAGGAAACGGGGAAAAGTGGTTTATAATTAGCATAAATGAATTGATATGAAATTCGAATTATTGGGTAAAATAGGTATTGACACCTATAAAAGGAAAGGATTAATTAATTGGTAAATTAATTAAAAATGACATAATTTGAATATGAACATTTATGGACATGTAATTCAAATTATTGGGCAAAATATGTATTAACACCCAAAAAGGGAAAGGTTTAATTAATTGATTATTTATTAAAAATGGAATGTTTAGTAATTACAATTAGGAATTGTAATTGTACTTTTGACACGAGGTTGGATTACATTAGTGGTGGAAGTCTACCCGGACCCGACCGACGTATCCAGCAGCCATTATTGTTGAACCTAATGTAGGAGGTCTAAGTACGAGAATACGAATCGGGCTAAGACACGAGGTTAAGCCAAACTGTGGAATAAGACTGCCCGGAGCCGACTGGCATATCCAGCATCCATATTTTGTAGGCCTAATGTGGGAGGTCTAGCCCATTATAAACCTTAAATGGACATGGCAATGAATCAGACTACCTAACCTAATCTAATCCATAAGGGATTGTATGAATATGAAATAAAGATAGGATTAAGTAAAACATGCTTGGATCAGTGGGAGGGTTAAGTACATCTTAGGTAGGTGGGTAATGTTAATATATATAGGCTCACAACTTAACCATTAAATAAACATGCTTGAATCAGTAGGTGTAATAACCCGGATATTCGAGCCAATTTAAAATTTTATTTTGGCAATTTTAGCGAATTTTGATTATTTAAAATGAAATATTTTAAATAATAGCGACGAGAAATTTATTTTGAATAGAATTAGAATGTATATATTTATTTGAATCGTCGTTAAAATATAAATAATTACTTATAATTATAAAAGGAATTGGAAATGGCGCGGTAGTTCGAAAATTCGATTTCAAAGTTCAAATG
This sequence comes from Allium sativum, assembly GCA_030737875.1. Lineage (NCBI taxonomy): Eukaryota > Viridiplantae > Streptophyta > Magnoliopsida > Asparagales > Amaryllidaceae > Allium > Allium sativum. Next base: position 329,549,410 of record CM060915.1, read on the forward strand.
AATGTACAGGATTCAAAATAATCCGGATTTTAGCGAAATAAAAAATATTAGAATCTAATTGAAAATATCTTTCCAATGAATCAGAAAAATCAAAATTTCATAGTGGGGATAAAAAGTTATGTCCAGTTGAAAATTCAGAATAGTCGCTATGGAATTCTGGACCTTAAAAATGGAAATTTTGCGAACGACCTCGGTTTTCGACGAAACCACTTTTGTTGGATCCGTGATGTCATGTTATTGCTAGGTTTTAAAATTCGTTGTTTTTCGATTCAATATGTGTGCGTGGCAAAGGAAAACGCGTTTGACCTATTTCAGTTGATTTTAATTTACTGGAAAATGGCCATTTTTCATACGGTCTCAGAATTTAATGAAATTAGTTTTGTTAGGACCGTATCGTCAATACGAAGCCAGAAAATGTTTTTCGGGATTTTTTAGAGTTCATACGTGGCCCCGGTAAATTGAAATGCGCGTTCAAATTCAATATATAGATTTATATTTTGATTTTGATGAAAACTGATCGAGACGATCGAATCAGCTGGCGATACATATGCCATTGTGTTCAGAATGGGGGTAATTAGCTAGGGCGACAGTCATTGGGCTCGATTTAGTGTTCGAATAAAAAAGTTACTTTTTAAATTAATTAAATAATTAATATGTATATATATATATTATAATATCCTTTCCCTCTCCTCTCTCCTTACATTACCCCGTCAGGAAAAAAAATAAAAAAAAATAAAAAGGGGATCGCGCCCCCCCATGCCGTCGCCGCCAACGCGAGGAACGCGCCGCCACCTCCCCTTCGATTCCTCCCTCCTCTGCCGCTTCCTTTATCCGAACCACCCTCCCCATCTTCAAATCGAGATCGCAAACCCCCGTCAGCTGAATGGAGCCACCGCCTCCGACCTCGCCCCCCTTCGCATCCGACGTATTCCACTTACCCCCCCCCCTTCGATTGATCCTCGCGCGCGTTAGAAACCCCAAAGCCACCACTCGCCGCGCCACACCCCCTTGCCTGAGCGCGCCACCACACACCCCACGCCAACGCCGCTCCAACGACCATCACCCAACCTCACTCCTCCAACTGAAATTATGTGAGTTTTATTTTTATTTTATCTGCTTTATTTACTTAAAGAAATTAGTTTTAAAAGAGTGTGATTTTTATTATAGGATTGACACGGTAAAGGAGTGATTTTTTATGCTAGTGTATTCATGACAAAGATATGATTTTGAAAATAGAAAAGGTGGTATTTTTAAATATGATGAGGTTGGATTTTTAGTTCATGATAGTTTTGAATTTTAGTTCATGAAAAATTTGATTTTTATCGAATAAAAAGATGTGATTTTTATATAGTGAAAGACGATATTTTTATTTAGTGAAAGACGATATTTTTATTTAGTGAAAGACAATATTTTTATATAGTGAAAGACGATATTTTTATATAGAGAAAGGTCGAATTATTATATAGAAGAAAGCGTTTTAGAAATTTAATCTTTACGGTATACGAAATGAAATAAAAATATGAACTTTATTTTTATATAGTAGTGAAAATAAAAATATGATTTTTATAAGATGAAAAAATATATAAAAATACGATTTTTATATATGTAGTAGTAGGAATAAAGATTCAATTTTTATAAGAGTAGCGAATTAAAAATATGATTTTTATACACTGGAGAATATAAAAATGTGATTTTTATATATGTAGTGAATACGGACGACGAAAGTGACAAAAGGCGAGCACGACGAAGATTTTCTACATATGAAGAGTCATGGCATTTAAATTCAGCTATTGGTGAGAACTTCTCACTTTTAATTTATTTTCTAGTTGAAATATATACTAGGATGCAGACGGCGCTTAGTAGCACCCGACACCCGTCGTCCACAGACCATGGATGGCTTGTTTGTTTGATTAATGCATTGTGAAAATTGATTGTGTGATGTGGATTGAATAAATATTTTATAGTTAAAATATAATTTTTAACGTGTATATAAAATAAATATTTATAAACAAATCAGACGATTTGTTTATATACACTGATTTGACTGATATTGATTGGGACGATAAATTTTACACATTGCCCAACAGCACAAATAAAATCTGTTTTTGTTGATTTGAAACCCCATATGGGTATTGGGATGATATTTGACGTACACTAATCCTGATTGTTTAGTTGTATGTTAATCGATGGGTTGATATACTGTTAAGCGTTAATTATTGATATTTGATGCTTATGCAGTTGTGTGATGCACTCTGGATGATGGTTGATGATTTATCGTTGCTGTTATATACATGTGTTGTAGGGAACCCATATAATTAATGTTATATGGTAATTGATTGGGCCTCATTCCAGTTTGGAAAATAGAAAGATAAATTCATGTGTTGAGTAGAAATATAAATTCATGTGTTGAATAGAAAAACAAATATTCATGTGTTGAATAGAATAAATTCATGTGCTAAATAGAAATATAAATTCATGTGTTGAATATAAATATAAATTCATGTGTTGAATAAAAATATTCATGTGTTGAATAGAATAAATATTCATGTGTTGAATAGAATAAATATTCATGTGTTGAATAGAAGTATAAATTCATGTGTTGAATAGAAATATAAAAATCCATGTGTTGAAGAAAATATTCATTTGTTGAATAGAATAACGAAGTTACTGAAATATATATATAAAGCCATGTTGGTTAGATATGCGCCATTTTGACATGGACGATATTTATATCGATTATATTCGTTTTTATAATGATTATAGAAAAGGAAGTGATTTCAAAATATAACGTTTTGAAAATATTATCATTTGTATATCGATGAGGTGGAATATTCAATTTTGATTAGAAATTGAATAGGAAGTTGAAATCGTTTTGAAAACGAATTTAAAACGATTTATATACTACGTTTTAAAAAGAAATTCGACAAAATATATATAATATATATATTATATATATTAAATGGCCTGAGTAGAATGCGCCGCGCCGCGGTAGTTCGCGAATTTCGACCATTGACTTCGAATGGATATTGCGGGAGATCCGACCGTCGGGTTCTCCTAAAACCAGAACCGTTGGGTTTGTATCGAAAAGAGCTTTCTAACGAATATTAGAGACTTGAAATCTAACGGTTAGGTTTGGAATTATGTCCAAATCAAATTTGGAAAAAGGTCGCTGTAAGTGCAGTTCGATGGCCGTTGATGGAAATCGACTGTACGGGCCTTGATAAAATTATTAAAAATATTAATAATTTGCGTAAAATCATAAGAAATGATTTGTGAAGAATTAGGAAGAAAAATTCCAAATTTGAAAAGATAAAAATAGATTTTTATCGAAATGAACTAGTTTTGAACTAGAATTATAATTCTATTTATTTTTAAAATAAATAAAGTGGATTTGAAAGGGTTTTGAAAATAACCAGAATTTCCAATAATTGAATTGGAATGGATTTGAATCGAAATTATCTTTGGAATATTTCGATGTTGGATTTCGTGATTATACAGATATTGTTATGGAAATTTGAAAGATATATTTATATCGTTATTTCCAATACGATATTTGTTGGTCGTAGAATTTGATATTGAATATAAGCTGATATATTTTCTATTCAGAGCCTTGTATTAAATATCAAATGTGATTTGGGTTTGTCGTGAATGGTGTCTTCATTAACACTGTTCTTAAACCCAGTTGAGAAAAAGATTAAATCTTTTTATTTAGATTTAATGAAGTGTACTAATTAAATGGTATTTAATTGGAATTGAATTTGAATTGATTTTTGGGTTTATCATGACGGTGTTTTAAATAACACTTGTTCTTCAACCCGATAATTAATGGAATGTGATTTTGGGTTTATAGTGAACCGTGTTTTAAAAGACATTGGTTCTTTAACCCAGTTAAAGACATGATATGGTTTCCCAAGTTAAACAATCATTAATATGATTTTTGGGAAGATTAAAACTAAGTGGAGTTTTAATGAATCTTTAATTAGATTGAAATAATCTATAATGGAGTATCACCAGTTTTGCTCCAGGCGATACTTAAATCTTTAATTAGATTTGAACGTGAAAAGGTAATTAAATTTGCAGATAACACCGTGGTGTTAGATATGAAGTATAACCAGTTTTACTTCATGGGATGAATAGGTTGGGATTAGGAAATAAAATGAATGATTACTTCAGTGTGGTTCGCTAATCCTGACCAGTTTGAATTGATATTCAAAAGAAGATTAAAGAATAAACTTAAAGAATTTATCTTTGATAAAATTAATTGGAACCTTTCCCAAAGTATAAGAATATTTGAATAAAAGAATATTCCGGATTGGGATGAGGCATATGTTGTGTTTGTGTAACACTTGTTTATTATATACGCGAGTTATTCAGAAAAACCGGGTTTATCCCATTCTGAATAACTGATTCGATGTGGTGTCGAGGATGAAGACGGTGGTCGAAGACCTGAGGTCTTCACATCCTTTGGGTGATTACTGATGATCTTGATTGGGTTGTACACCCAAGAGGAGGGAATCAGTTGGTGATCGTCCAGACGTACTTGAAGATCGATGGATATGTGAGGCACAAGGTGCCTCCGGTTTCGTTCAGACCCAGAACGAACCTGTAAATGGACTGTGTGTCTGACATTGGATTTTATTCTGTGTGATTTATTTCTATTAAATATATATCTGCTTGGCGGTGGAGAATTTATTCTCTCTTGCTTAACGCCCTTCTCTGAGACATACGAGCTCAGGGGTTATATATTGATGGACATCAATCGCATGGAGTGAATTGCTTGTGTGGCATGCCTAAGTGGCAATTGATCAAGGCTTCTGTTGAAAAGAAAAGTCTTGTGGTTGATGATCAAAGCATGGCCTGTGTGGCATAGCTCTGTGTAGCGTTGATTCGTGAGCCACACACCCCGGTTGTGAACCACAAACAGGAGAAGGATCCAGGAAGGGCATGTGTTTCTTTCTAGCTAGGGTGGTGTCAGTGACCTACCAGCCCCGACATTTATATTATTTTCACCTATGAGGTTGTTCCCATTGCGAGGCGCCTCAGATATATCGGTGACTGTGCGGAGCCGATGGAGTCATTTGGCACATTGACACCCCAAAGGGCGGGGAAACGCAGTGTTCATGCATTTTAATCCACATCGGTGGACCGGCCCTGTGACCCCTAAGGGTCATTTGAGCTCTGATCCTGAGACACGGGCTAGAGCGTCTCGAACCGGTAGAGGACTGTCTTTTGCCTCGGTTCACAAATGGAAACCCAACTTCCAATACATGACATTTGCTATTTTGATTGTAAAGCCTTGTATGGCGACATGATATATGGTACCCATGCCGCCTATGATTGATATTTATGATTGAAATTGTTTTGACACTACACTTATAATAGTATCAAATGATTTGTTTTTAACGTACCAAGCATGCTTTGGCTTTTATATGGTAAAATCCTATCCTCCGGCTTGTGTTGCATTGTGTGATGGGACCTGGGTCTTATAATAGCTTCATTTTTCTTTATTTAGCATTGCGCTGTTGTTTTATGCACTGGTATTCTTGGGAGGAAACCCGTTCCATGTTATACGGCGTGGTCCCTCGATTTACCTAACTTTAAAATAAAGATTAATAAATGTTTTAGTTCTCACACCAGTCCCATGACTGACCTGGAGTTTATTGATTTAACCTAAACTCTGGGTGCCCTTATTTTGACATGGGCAGCTAGTAGTTTTGGTTTTGCAGATTTATATTCACAGGATCCTGATTTACAGCTGGAACGATACTCGGAAAGCTCTGTATCCGTGTATTACTTCTAGTTGTGTGTTGTATTATTTTCCGCTGCTAATAATGTATTGTAATCTCTGATATTTTATAATGTATATTATTCGTTAATACTCTGTATATTCTTGTAATATGATGGAATTGTTGTAATATACAATGAAATGTTCTTCTGTTTGCGTTCCGATCTGTCGTGTTCTCAAATCAATCTGTGAATTCCCGTAAGGGGGATTTCGGGTCGTTTCATCGTGGTATCAGAGCTTTAGTTTACAGAGCTCGGAGAACAAAGCACATTAGAACCAAACGAAAGAATTCATCAGATATTGGATTAGTAATATCCAATGAGAATGACTTGTTAGAGATAGGATTAGTATATCCTAGAACGAGTGTGAAGAGTATATTATTAAAATGAAAACGAATTTTGTTTTGAAAATTTAACTTTATTATTCGTATTTGAATATTTACTTGTACTGATTTTGGACAATCCAATATATAAAGACTTTGCGTATACGTCTGATCCACGGGTATTCGAAGTTTTAATATACTGGATAGATATCGAATCACACTCTAGTCGCCCGGAGATGATTCTGATGATTACTCGAGTATCATCAGAATTTATATTCGAGTGCCGAAAGTGGGATTTCTATGTGATTCCAATTGATTGGTGTGAGAACCAAAATTAGATAGGGTCTATTGTTGTGATTTGGCACCAAAAATGCGATTTTTGACTATGTATCAAAGTTATGAATTTGAAACGTTAATCAACTAATTGATTGCTGGTTGTGTTGTTTAATTATGGTTTGATTAATAAAATGTTGAACCTTTAGCCAAATTGACGAAATAGTGAATTATATTGAAAATTTGTCGCATTTGCAAGCATATACATGTACTTACATTGAACAGGTCATAGCAAGGAGGCAAGAGAAGAGGAATAAAATTGTTTGCCCGACAAATAGGTACATGTTTATTGTATTTATTGGGTTTGGATGATTTTATGAGCCGCTTGGCTGTTTCTTTTTCTTTTTGGATTGGTGAGGGCCATGAGAGGCTATTTGAAATATCCAGAAGTCCCCGGCGCAGGGTGGCGAAATTATTCGAAAATTTAGGGTGTTAGCCAAATTTTTGAAAAATTTGAAAAGTTCTTAGAAACTGAAAAGTTGAAGGACTTAAGCCATAATGGAAATAGTGAAAGTTGAGTTAGTTTGTGAAACAACTTTCGGCTTCGTTCCTTTTCGGGGACAAAAAGTTTTAAGTTTGGGAGATTGTAATAACCCGGAAATCTGAACCAATTTAAAAAAATTATTTTGGCAAGTTTAGCGAATTTTGATTATTTAAAATGAAATATTTTAAATAATAGTGACGAGAAATTTATTTTGAATAAAATTAAAACGTATATATTTATTTGAATCGTCGTTAGAATATAAATAATTATTTATAATTATAAAAGGAATTGGAAATGGCGTGGTAGTTCGAAAATTCGATTTCAAAGTTCAAATAAATGTACAAGATTCAAAATAATCTGAATTTTAGCGAAACCAAAAATATTAGAATGTAATTGATAATATCTTTCCAATGAATCAGAAAAATCAAAATTTCATAGTGGGGATAAAAAGTTATGTCCAGTTGAAAATTCAAAATAGTCGCTATGGAATTTTGGCCCTTAAAAATGGAAATTTTGCAAACGACCTCGGTTTTCGACGAAACCACTTTTTTCGATCCGTGATGTCAAGTTATTGCTAGATTTCAAAATTCATAATTTTTTGAATCAATATGTGAGCGTGGCAAAGGAAAACGCGTTTGACTTGTTTCAGTTGATTTTAATCGACTGGAAATTGGCCATTTTTCAAATGGTCTCAGAATTCAACGAAATGAGTTTTTTTAGGACCGTATCGTCAATACAAAGCTAAAAAATATTTTTCGGGAATTTTTAGAGTCCATACGTGGCCCCGGTAAATTGAAATGCGCGTTCAAATTCAATATATAGATTTATACTTTGATTTTGACGAAAACTGATCGAGACAATCGAATCAGCTGGCGATACATATCCCATTGTGTTCGGAATGGGGGTAATTAGCTAAGGGCGATAGTCGTTGGGCTCAATTTAGTGTTCGAATAAAAAAGTTACTTTTTGAAATTAATTAAATAATATATATATATATATATATATTATATAATATCCTTTCCCTCTCCTCTCTCCTTTCATTACCCCGTCAGAAAAAAAATGAAAAAGAAACTAAAAAGGGGATCGCCCCCCCCCCCCATGCCACTGCCGCCGCCAGCGCGAGGAACCCCCCCTTCGCCGCTACCTCCCCTTTGATTCCTCCCTCCTCCGCCGCTTCCTCTATCTGCACCATCCTCCCCATCTTCAAATCAAGATCGCAAACCCCCTCCCCCCTCAGCTGAATGGAGCCACCGCCTTCGACCTCGCCCCCCATCACCTCGGACGCCTTCGACTTACCCCCCCTTCGATTGATCCTCGCGTGCGTTAGAAACCCCAAATCCACCACTCGCCGTGCCACAACCCCTCTTGCCTAAGCGCGCCACTGCACACCCCCCGCCAACGCCGCTCCAACGGCCATCACCCAACCTCACTCCTCCGACTGAAATTATGTAAGTTTTATTTTATTTTATTCTCTTTATTTACTTAAAGAAATTAGTTTTAAAAGAGTGTGATTTTTATTATAGGATTGACATGGTAAAGGAGTGATTTTTTATGCTAATGAATTCATGACAAAGATATGATTTTGAAAATAGAAAAGGTGGTATTTTTAAATATGAAAGCTTCATATATTTAAATACGAAGAGGTTGGATTTTTAATAGTTTTGATTTTTAGTTATTGAAAATTTTGATTTTTATCGAATAAAAAGATGTGATTTTTATATAGTGAAAGACGATATTTTTATATAGTGAAAGACGATATTTTTATATAGTGAAAGACGATATTTTTATATAGTGAGAGATGATATTTTTATATAGAGAAAGATCGAATTTTTATATAGAAGAAAGCGTTTCAGAAATATAATCTTTACAGTATATGGAATGAAATAAAAATATAAACTTTATTTTTATATTGTAGTGAAAATAAAAATATGATTTTTATAAGATGGAAAAATATATAAAAATATGAATTTTATATATGTAGTAGTGGGAATAAAGATTCAATTTTTATAAGAGTAGCGAATTAAAAATATGATTTCTATACACTGGAGAATATAAATATGTGATTTTTATATATGTAGTGAATACGGATATTGGGATGATATTTGACTTACACTAATCCCGATTGTTTAGTTGTATGTCAATCGATGGGTTGACAGACTGTGTAAGCGTTAATTATTGATATTTAATGCTTATGCAGTTGTGTGATACACTCTGGATGATGGTTGATGATTTATCGTTGCTGTTATATACATGTGTTATAGGGAACCCATATAATTAACATTATATGGTAATTGATTGGGCCTCATTCCAGTTTGGAAAATAGAAAGATAAATTCATGTGTTGAATAGAAAGATAAATTCATGTGTTGAATAGAAAAACAAATATTCATGTGTTGAATAGAATAAATTCATGTGTTGAATAGAAATATAAATTCAGGTGTTGAATAGAAATATAAATTCATGTGTTGAATAAAAATATTCATGTGTTGAATAGAATAAATATTCATGTATTGAATAGAATAAATATTCATATGTTGAATAGAGGTATAAATTCATATGTTGAATAGAAAAATAAAAATTCATGTGTTGAAGAAAATATTCATTTGTTGAATAGAATAACGAAGTTATTGAAATATATATATATATATATATATATATATATATATATATAAGGCCGTGTTGGTTAGATATGCGCCATTTTGACGTGGATGATATTTATATCGATTATATTCGATTTTATAATGATTATAGAAAAGGAAGTGATTTCAAAATATAACGTTTTGAAAATATTATCATTTGTATATCGATGAGGTGGAATATTCAATTTTGATTAGAAATTGAATAGAAGTTGAAATCGTTTTGAAAACGAATTTAAAACAATTTATATAATACGTTTTAAAAAAGAAATCGACAAAATATATATAATTATATTATATATATTAAATGGCCTGAGTAGAATGCGCCGCGCCGCGGTAGTTCGCGAATTTCGACCATTGACTTCGAATGGATATTGTGGGAGATCCGACCGTCGGGTTCTCCTAAAACCAGAACCGTTGGGTTTGTATCGAAAAGAGCTTTCTAACGAATATTAGAGACTTGAAATCTAACGGTTAGGTTTGGAATTATGTCCAAATCAAATTTGGAAAAAGGTCGCTGTAAGTGCAGTTCGATGGCCGTTGATGGAAATCGACTGTACGGGCCTTGATAAAATTATTAAAAATATTAATAATTTGCGTAAAATCATAAGAAATGATTTGTGAAGAATTAGGAAGAAAAATTCCAAATTTGAAAAGATAAAAATAGATTTTTATCGAAATGAACTAGTTTTGAACTAGAATTATAATTCTATTTATTTTTAAAATAAATAAAGTGGATTTGAAAGGGTTTTGAAAATAACCAGAATTTCCAATAATTGAATTGGAATGGATTTGAATCGAAATTATCTTTGGAATATTTCGATGTTGGATTTCGTGATTATACAGATATTGTTATGGAAATTTGAAAGATATATTTATACCGTTATTTCCAATACGATGTTTGTTGGTCGTAGAATTTGATATTGAATATAAGCCGATATATGTTCTATTCAGAGCCTTGTATTTAATATCAAATGTGATTTGGGTTTGTCGTGAATCGTGTCTTCATTGACACTGTTCTTAAACCCAGTTGAGAAAAAGATTAAATACTTTTATTTAGATTTAATGAAGTGTACCAATTAAATGGTATTTAACTGGAATTGAATTTGAATTGATTTTTGGGTTTATCGTGAAGGTGTTTTAAATAACACTTGTTCTTCAACCCGATAATTAATGGAATGTGATTTTGGGTTTATAGTGAACAGTGTTTTAAAAGACATTGGTTCTTTAACCCAGTTAAAGACATGATATGGTTTCCCAAGTTAAACAATCATTAATATGATTTTTGGGAAGATTAAAACTAAGTGGGGTTTTAATGAATCTTTAATTAGATTGAAATAATCTAGAATGGGGTATCACCAGTTTTGCTCCAGGCGATAGTTAAATCTTTAATTAGATTTGAACGTGAAAAGGTAATTGAATTTACCGATAACACTGTGGTGTTAGATATGAAGTATAACCAGTTTTACTTCATGGGATGAATAGGTTAGGATTGGGAAATAAAATGAATGATTACTTTGGTGTGGTTCGCTAATCCTGACTAGTTTGAATTGATATTCAAAAGAAGATTAAAGAATAAATTTAAAGAATTTATCTTTTATAAAATTAATGGGAACCTTTCCTAAAGTACAAGAATATTTGAATAAAAGAATATTCTGAATTGGGATGAGGCGTATGTTGTGTTTGTGTAACACTTGTTTATTATATACGCGAGTTATTCAGAAAGACCAGGTTTATCCCATTCTGAATAACTGATTCGACGTGGTGTCGAGGAAGAAGACGGCGGTCGAAGACTGGAGGTCTTCACATCGTTTGGGTGATTACTGATGATGTTTATTGGGTTGTACACCTAAGAGGAGGGAATCAGTTGGTGATCGTCCAGACATGCTTGGAGATCGATGGATATGCGAGGTATAAGGTGCCTCTGGTTTCGTTCAGTCCCAGAACGAACTTATAAATGGACTGTGTGTCTGACATTGGATTTTTCTGTGTGATTGATTTCTATCAAAAATATATCTGTTTGCTGTGGAGAATTTATTCTCTTGCTTAACGCCCTTCTCTGAGACGTATGAGCTTAGGGGTTATATATTGATGGATATCAATCGCATGGAGTGAATTGCCTGTGTGGCATGCCTAAGTGGCAATTGATCAAGGCTTCTGTTGAAAAGAAAAGTCTTGTGGTTGATGATCAGAGCACGGCTTGTGTGGCATAGCTTTGTGTAGCATTGATTCGCGAGCCTCACACCCCGGTTGTGAACCAGAAACGGGAGAAGGATACAGGGAGGGCATGCGTTTCTTTCTAGCTAGGGTGGTGTCAGTGGCCTACCAGCCCAGACATTTATATTATTTTCACCTGTGTGGTTGTTGCTGTTGCGAGGCGCCTCGGATATATCGGTGACTGTGTAGAGCCAATGGAGTCATTTGGCTCATTGACGCCCCAAAGGGCAGGGAAAAGCAGTGTTCAGGCATTTTAATCCACATCGGTGGACCGGCCCTGTGGCTCCTAAGGGTCACTCGAGCTCTGATCCTGAGACACGGGCTAGAGCGTCTCGAATCGATAGAGGACTATCTTTTGCCTCGGTTCAGAGATGGAAACCCAACTTCCAATACGTGACATTTGCGGTTTTGATTGTAGAGCCTAGTATGGCGACATGATATATGGTACCCATGCCATCTATGATTAATATTTATGATTGAAATTGTTTTGACACTACACTTATAATAGTATCAAATGATTTGTTTTTAACGTACCAAGCATGCTTTGGCTATTATAAGGTAAAACCCTATCCTCCGGCTTGTGTTGCATTGTGTGATTGGACCTGGGTCTTAATAGCTTCATTTTTCTTTATTTAGCATTGCGCTGTTGTTTTACGCACTGGTATTCTTGGGAGGAAACCCGTTCCGTGTTATAGGGCGTGGTCCCTCGATTTACCTAACTTTAAAATAAAGATTAATAACTGTTTTAGTTCTCATACCAGTCCCATGACTGACCTGGAGTTTATTGTTTTAACCTAAACTCTGGGGGCCCTTATTTTGACACGGACAGCTAGTAGTTTTGGTTTTGCAGATTTATATACATAGGATCCTGATTTACAGCTAGAACGATACTCGGAAAGCTTTGTATCTATGTATTACTTCTAGTTGTGTATTGTATTATTTTCCACTACTGTGTAATGTATTGTAATCTCTGATATTTTATAATGTATATTATTTGTTAATACTCTGTATATTCTTGTAATCTCTAATATACAATGAAATGTTCTTCTGTTTGCGTCCCGATGTGGCTTGTTCTCAACTTAATCCGTGATTTCCCGTAAGGGGGATTTCGGGTCATTTCAGTAGGAGGGCTAAGTACATCTTGGGTTGGTGGGTAATATTTGTATATATAGACCCACAAACTTAACCTGTCGGGGTAATGTAATTAAAGACATTGTTAGGTGAACATAACCAATGGAAAACCTAGTAGTGGGGATGCAGGACAAAGGGAAGAGCTCGCATCATCTTGTATGAGACCCATTGCAGCCAGTAACCCTTAAATAGGTATCAAACGGGTACTCCGAACTAGGTCGGATTGGGGCACGCTTACTAAGCTGATTGTAAGAGATCCAAACGTGAAGGCGGTGTTGACGTCGCTTTCCAATGGGGTCATGTGTGTGCATGACTCTGCCTGCAGGGGAAGATAAGACGTTGTGACATCCGTAGATATGGTTTTGCACATCCGGAAAATGAAGGTTTGCCACTTTAGGGAGTGATACACCCTACTGTGGGGCCAGCACAGAGTTTCTACGGAATAGGGAGCCGATCGATTGGGGGTAGTAAGTTGGGTACATCTAGTCCCGTCTATTTCTGTGGGGTACCTGTGTTTTTGTCTGGGCTAACACCCGTTATTTCTGTTTAGCTACCAGTTCTGTTTTGGTTAAAACCCGCTACTAGAGTACACCTAAAACTGCTATTATGTTTCTATTGGGATCATCCTGTTTTTGTTAAGAAATTGGGGAACATGTAATCCTATTACATATCTGTTATACTAGTATTGGTGCAGAGAAAGGAAAGTATTAAGAAGCGCTATCTATTATATCTTGTTGTCATGTTTACCTTGTGAAGCCTGCCATTTATGTATTGATCTCTCTTATCCACTTTGTATGCCTATCATGTTACTTTTATTTATATACTAGCTTAAAGTAACTAGACTCGCCAGACTTTATATCTGACCCTTTTTGTTTCCCCTTCTTTCTTCTGTTCCCCCCCCCCCCAGGTTCTCAGGGAGGAAACATACAAGCTTGATCGTGATTCTGATTATTTTACTGGAGCTGCTCATATGTATGGATCAAGCTCTTATCCTTGTTGCTATGGCCATATTTTGTTCTTGGGGAATTTTCTTTCTTTTATGTACTTTGATATTTCTGAAGTACAAGACAGTGGTTTTTATGTTGCAATGGGTTTTTATATTTTAGACAAATGATGCTTTGGACCACAGTATTTTGATGATTAATAAAGTTGTTTATTTCTGCTACAAATTTTTTTATTTCTGTCTTGTAATATTCTTTGTCTGTTTACCTAAACGCTTCACGAAACTTAATGCATTCCCGTTGTGAGTGACATTAATGGACGTGGGGTGTCACACTTGGTATCAGAGCTGAAGGTTACCTGATTAGATAAAAGTTTTGAAAAATATTTTTTTAAAATGTTTTAAAAGAAAATAGTTTTTAAAAAAATCTGTTTTGAAAATATTCCCTAAGAAGCCATATGTAATATCCTTCGGTCCTTTATCTAAAATTCTTCCTTTTCCCTTTTTCAGCATGTCTGGGGATCAAAACATTCCTGATATCCCAGAGGGCGTCACGATACCCAGATGGTTCCGGAGATATTTGGAGGCCACAACACCGGCTGAAGGCCAGAGAGACGCTCCTCCTCCTGTTGCCCCAGTCATTCCTCCTCCTCCTCCCCCTCCAAGAGCATATAACTTCACCAAGATCAGCAAAGACTTTCGTGCTATGGGAGGGAAGCCATTCGAATGAGACATTCGTTGAAGCTCGAAATTGGCTCAACTAGACCGAGGATTTGTTCTTAATATTTGAAGTAGAGGATAAGAGGAAGATTCAGTTAACTGCTTGACTATTAAAGGACGAAGCCTCATTTTGGTGGGAAGTCACCCAAGCTGGACGTCCGGTGGAAACTTGGGAAGATTTTAGGTAAAGATTTGAAATGAAATTTCTTTCCCAAGCCGAGAAAAGCATGCAGATGGAAAGGTTCTTAGCACTCAAACAAGGAAACGTGATGGTGAAAGAATATGTGAACAAATTCAACCAGCTAGCAAGGTTCGAGTTAGAATTAGTGGATATGCCACACAAAAAGGCTTTGTGGTTTGCTAAAGGGTTGAATGAACCCCTTCATGGGTTAGCCATGTCCCATATCCCAATGGGAGCCACTTTTGACAAACTTGTTGATATGGCCCTAATGCATGAGGAAGACAAGGGAGAAAAGAAGGAAGTAAAGGCTAAGGAAGCAACGCAAAATGAGAAGGTGTGGCCCAAGAAGGGACAACAGTAGAAGAAAGGCGAAAAGAATGACAAGGTTAAAGATAAGAGGAAGTGCCATAGTTGTGGGCGAGAGGGTCACTTAGCTAAGGCCTGCAGGAAAAGGAAGAATGCTTGCTTCGCTTGTGGAGAGGTCGGGCATCTTATTAAGGATTGCCCGAAGAAACTGGGACAAGATCAAAGGGCAGGAACTTCTGGAGGGCAGGTGCATGCTCTTGCGATCAGTGCTCCTGAAAGAGGTAGAAAAATTTCCGTAGAAAGTTTAGTTTCTCTTTCAAATCATTCAGTTAGGACACATTTTAATTCTGGCACTTCACGCTCATTTATATCTAGTTATGTTGTTGAATCTCTGTACTTAGTTACTATTATGGTAGTGGATCCCGTATTTGTCTCAAATCCCATTGGTGATTCAACTCATTTATCTATGATTTGTAAGGGTTTGAGAATATCTGTGTTAGGCGTCAAATTTGAATGCTATGCATGTGTACGCGGGTTTATGGGCTGTGGGTTGATTCTAGGGATATGTTGGTTTACCACATATGGTGCCATTCTGGGTGGTGAGAGGAGGGTCGTTAAGCACCCTCGAAATTTCTGGTGACCCACAAGGGTCTGTCATGCTTAGTTTCCTAGAGTCTCTTGGGGCGTCTATTGATGATCTGCGATCGGCACCAGTAGTCCATGAGTATCCTGATGTCTTAGACGAGGTTCGGGGATTACTCCCGAGGCGCGAGATTGATTTCCGTATATACCTGGTGGACAATGCAAAGCCGCTTGCATTACCTGTGCGCCATATGGCTCCTAAAATAAAAGAGGGAACTTGATAAGCAAGTGGCCGGGCTACTTGAGAAGAGGTTTGATAGGTGAATCATATGAGGATGGGAATCCTATTGAAGACAGTCCTTGAGGAAGACCATCATTCCAAGATGACTATTCATCCAAGTGGCGATAAAATGTATGGAGTTTGAGGTAGTGGGGCCAAACTTGCGAAAGGAAGTGAAAATAAAGAAGGAAGCAATGATTGGATGAGTTCCAACTTGCATACTTGGATCGGAGGTTAAGAAGCTACGCACACACACATTAGGCACTAGATCGGCTCAATCACTCTCATACTGCATATGGATGTGTGTGCATTTTCTTTTCTTTTATCGATGGAAATGGATGACTTAACATACGGATGTTGCATTTGGACGAATGAGTGTGCACACATGTAGAGCTTATATGTTATAATAAGCTTATTTGCATACATGTTGGATTCATGGCACTAATCATACATCGCATTAAGGAGGTCAACTGAATCAGTAGACTGTCTGATTTTCGCATTAGTGTTGGGACATATACACACACTTCTACATATATATAAGCATTAGAGGCTTTTAAGGACAATGGATGCCAATGGATGTTGGATGAGTAGATGGATAATGGATGGCAGGATAAGTGTTCTTCCCAACTTAGAGATTTCGAGGACGAAATCCTTTGAGTAGGGGAGAATGTAACACCCCAAATTTTAACGACATTAAAAGAGGTTAAATTAAATAATAATTAATTTAACATTCGGAATTAGATGGAAAGGACATTGCGTCCGTCTCGAAATTCTGGCCAGAATGGACATTTGGTTTGCGTAAAACGGACACCGTATGAAAAAGTTATGAGGGTTCGAAGTTTTTTTACACACAAGATATATATATATATAATAAATTCCAGAACCTTCAAAAACAATTCAAAAATCAAAATCGGGCCAAAGCGGGCTGAGTGGGAAATTTCCCGCTCGTGGGTGTCGACCCCCCTAGGGGGTGTCAACGTAGGTGTCGACCCCCCTATAGGGGTGTCGACATGGGTGTCGACCCCCTATAGGGGTGTCCCCACAGGCAGATCTAGGAAGAATTCGTTTTACGTACCTGGACTTGATTCTGGGTCTGGTTCATTGGTTCTAGGCTATAAATATGGTCCCCTATTCTCTTATTTTCTCCATTGGAGATCATAGAGGCCATATGATATCGGGTTGCAAATTGAAACAGAATCAAAGTCTACTACAATTAGTTTAGCTATTCATAATTCAAATCTCTCTCTCTCTAAATTTTCTGAACCTAACGCTGTGATTTTCTTGTCACTTTTTAGATTTAAATAAATAACAGTAAATTGTGAAAGACTATAATTGGATATGTTGTAAAGTATGAATCTATGCCAGTATTAAATCTTATACTATGTTGACCATGATAGATCTAATTCTCTAGATCTGATGCAATTGTGGTTATACTATGATGTTGCCTTTATGGATCTTGATTTGTAACTACGTTGTGGTAAATGTAAATCTATTAATCTTGACAGTTGCAACATTGCTTAGATCTAATTTTGTATGTAAATCACCTTTTATGTTGCGATCAACTTAGATATGTTGTAAGTTGGACATATTTAGATCTAAACATGCTATTATGCTAGATCCACTTTATGATCATGTTTTATGCTAGATCTATTTTATGATCATATCTTATGATATGACAGATCTATCTCTCGAGATCCAATTCAATTGTGATTGTCCTAGTATGTTATTTTTGTTTCATTTGGATAGATCAAATCATTTATGTGAACCATGAACATATGCCACCTTGAATTGGTTAGGATTGGGTCCACACCTTTATCTTAATTGTAACCTCTATGATGTGGATTTGGGTAGATCTATTTATAAACCTGTAGATCTAAACCTTTATTTATGATTAGATTTAATTTAATCTATTAGATCTAGAGCATGTGGACATTTTATGTAGATCTAAAGCAATATTTATGTTAGATCCCATTATGATGATGATTACATGTTCATGACAATATGTATGTTCACCTTGATATGATGTTAATAACATGTCCATTCACTTTATTATCATACTTGTATGTTTATGCCAATATATGTTGAAACTATCACCTCTATCATATTCCCTTTTTCATGTTATGGATAGACTACTTATTAGCCTAGATGCCGCCAAAATACGTGCGAATATGTTAGTGAAGGAAACAGGGGAAAAGGGGTTTGTAATTGGCATAAATGAATTGATATGTAATTCAAATTGTTGGGTAAAATAAGTATTGACACTTATAAAAGGAAAAGATTAATTAGTTGGTAAATTAATTAAAAATGCCATAATTTGAATATGAACATTTATGGACATGTAATTCAAATTATTGGACAAAATATGTGTTGACACCCAAAAAGGGGTAGGTTTAATTAATTGATTAATTAATTAAAAATGGAATGTTTAGTAATTACAATTAGGAATTGTAATTGTACTTATGACATGAGGTTAGGTTACATTAGTGGTGGAAGTCTGCCCAGACCCGATCGGCATATCCAGCAGCCACTATTGTTGAACCTAATGTGGGAGGTCTAAGTACGCGAATACGAATCGGTATAAGACATGAGGTTAGGCCCAACTGTGGAATAAGACTGCCTGGACCCGACCGGCATATCCAACATCCACATGTTGTAGGCCTAATGTGGGAGGTCTAGCCCATTATAAACCATAAATGGACATGGTAATGAATCAGACTACTTAATCTAATCTAATCCATAAGGGATTGTATGAATATGAACTAAAGATAGGATTAAGTAAAACATGCTTGGATCAGTGGGAGGGTTAAGTACATCTTGGGTAGGCGGGTAATGTTAATATATATAGGCCCACAAACTTAACCGTTAAATAAACATGCTTGAATCAGTAGGAGGGTTAAGTACATCTTGGGTTGGTGGGTAATATTTGTATATATATAGGCCCACAAACTTAACCTGTTGGGGTTATGTAATTAAAGACATCGTTAGGTAAACATAACTAGTGGAAAACCTAGTAGTGGGGATGAAAGACAAAGGGGAGAGCTTGCATCATCTTGTGTGGGACCCATTTCAGTCAGTAACCCTTAAATAGGTATCAAACGGGTACTCCGAACTAGGTCGGAGTGGGGAACGCTTACTGAGCTGATTGTAAGAGATCCAAACATGGAGGCGGTGTTGACGGCACATTCCAACTGGGTCGTGTGCGTGCATGACTCCGACTGCTGGGGAAGATAAGACGTTGTGACATCAGTATATATGGATGTGCACATCCGGAAAATGAAGGGTTGCCACTTTAGGGAGTGATACACCCTACTGTGGGGCCAACACAGGGTATCTGCGGAATAGGGAGCCGTTCGATTGGGGGTAGTAAGTAGGGTACATCTAGTCCCGTCTGTTTCTGTGGGGTACCTGTGTTTCTGTCTAGGCTAACACTCGTTATTTTTGTTTAGGTACCCGTTCTGTTTGGGTTAAAACCCGTTACTAGAGTACACCTAAAACTACCATTATGTTTCTGTTGGGATCATCCTGTTTTTGTTAAGCAATTTGGGAACATGTAATCCTATTACATATCTGTTATACTAGTATTGCTGCAAAGCAAGGAAAGTATTAAGAAGCGCTATCTATTCAATCCTGTTGTCCTGTTTACCTTGTTATGTCTGCCATTTATGTATTGATCTCTTTTATCCACTTTGTATGCATATCATGCTACTTTTATTTGTTTACTGGCTAAAAGTAATAGACTCAGTAGACTTTATGTCTAACCCTTTTTGTTTCCCCTTCTTTCTTCCATTCCCCCCATCAGGTTCTCAGGGAGGAAACACATAGGCTTGATCATGATTCTGCTTATTTTACTTGGAGCTGTTTATATGTATGGATCAAGCTCCTATCCTTGTTGCTATGGCCATATTTTTTCTTAGGGAATTTTCTTTCTTTTATGTACTTTGATATTTCTGAAGTACAAGACAGTGGTTTTTATGTTGTAATGGGTTTTTATATTTCATACAAATGTTGCTTTGGACCACGGTATTTTGATGATTAATAAAGTTGTATATTTCCGCCGCAAAAAATTTTATATCTGTCTTGTAGTATTCTGTGTCTGTTTACCTAAACGCTTCACGAAACTTAATGCATTCCCTTTGTGAGTGACATTAACGGACGTGGCGTCTTATAGGAAACTTGTCTTTAATGGTTAAGGAATTCAAACCTCTGTAGTCAATGCATAATCTCCATGTGCCATCTTTTTTTCTCACTATCACAACAGGGGAAGAATAATAACTTTGACTATGTCTTATGGTGCCTTCAGCTAATAAGTCTTTAATTATTTTCTCTAATTCATCTTTGATGTGTTTTGCATGTCTATAGGGTTTAAGGCACACTAGATTTGCTCCTATCTTTAAGGGAATTTTATGACCATGTGATCTTTGTGGAGGTACGGTGGATGAAGGATTGAACACTTCTGGATATTGGTGCAGTAGCTTCTAGATTTCCTTTGGAAGGAAGTGTATAATGTCATTATTTGCATCCATCTTGATTTCACTAACAGCATACGGCATCATGGGTATTTGTGCTTTAGACTGTTCTTTACCAAGGGGTTTTCTATCAACTAATATAACTTCCTGCTGTTGTTCACTTGCCAAATATACCTCTTATTTCCATAGGTAAATTTAACCAACTATTTGTCCAAGTTTAGAACTCCAAGTTTTTTCATCCATTAAGCACCAAGAACAATTTGGCATCCTTCTAATGGTAATAGCAACAGATCTACAGGCATCTTACACCCTTGACAGTTGAGTATAACATCATTGCATATACCAGATCCTTGGAGCTCTTCTCCATTTGCCACCATAACTTCATATATTTTGGATTCATCAATTTTTAAATTGAGTTTATGAGCAATTTGTTCATTAATGAAACTATGAGTTGATCCAGAATCAATGAGTATTTGCACAGATTTTCCCCTTATTGTTCCTTGAACTTTGATAGTAGAGAGTGTTGGAATCCCACATATGGCCTGCAATGTTATGGCATGTGTTTCTTCACCCATTTCCTCATCTTTATTTTCTTCATTTGCTTCTAAAGAATCATAATTATCTTTTTCAGTTTCTGTAAAAGTCATTATTCCTTCCAATATGTGCACTTGAGGACTCTTGCATTTGTGGTTTCTATCCCATGGTTGTTTAGATCCAAAACATATACCTTGTCTTCTCATTTCCACTATTTGATGTGGGGTCAACCCTCTGTTTCTAGTCCCTCTTTCTGCATTACTTTTTTTTCCAAATTTTGTGGTATATTTTTGGAACTATGAAAAGCTGTGGTGGGGTTACCTTTAGTAGCAGTGTAGGGTTTATTTGTCTTGCATTTTCTGGTTCGAATCCAAACCTTCTCAAACATTTTTGCAAGGGAGACCGCTTTTTTTTTTTAAGTTTGAGGCCGAGAAGTTAGTACATCATACCTTAATTCTTCTTTGAGCCCACCAATAAATCTGTCAAGAAGGAATTGCGGTGGCAGAGTTTCAATTGTAGCTTGGAATCCCTCGAATTTAGATAGTTAGGCAGACACGGTGGTTATATGTTTTAATTTTTCCAGAGCTTCATAGGGTTGTTCCATGTCTTCATCATCAAACCGTACCATTATTTCCTCCTTGAATACATCCCACGTGTGATGATCATGGACATTTTTGATATACCAGTTATTCCACTTGAGTGCATCTTTTTTGAGATACGTAGAAGCAACTTCAACCCATAATTGCTCTTCAGTTTTGTGAAATCTAAAAAATTGTTCAGCTTGGTTGATCCATTCAAGAATCATTTCATCTCCTTTATATAGGGAAAGTCGAGCTTGAGATTTGGAAATGGGGAATTTTTATTCCAAGGATTGCTTGCTTGGCTATGCTGATTCAACACTGATGAAGATGGAAGCATTTGATAGGAGTTTAGAGGTGGTGGATTACTGGAACCAGTGTTAATTCGAGGTAGTATGGGAGCATTAGAAGGTTGTATCAGTGGAGGTTGTGACAATTGAGGAGGCAGTATGGGAGCATTAGAAGGTTGTATCAGTGGAGGTTGTGATGATTGAGGAGGTCGGCTATTCGGGTTTGAGGCAAGTATTCCCTGTTCATTCAAAGATTGGCCCTTAATTAGGGTTTGCATCATGGTATAAATTCCTTTGATTTTGCCTCCCTATTGATCAACTTTATTATTCAGATTATCCAGGGTTTGTGAAACCTTATTATTGACCTCATGCTGTTTTGCCCATGCATCCTTCTGGTCCTGCAAGAATGTGAAGAAAGCAGAGTTAATTCTTGAAGTTTGGGGGTCTGAATCTTGCCCAGATTTGTGCTCTGATGCCACTTTGTTATGAATAGATTTAGAATTTGTTGCATCAATAGCCATTTTTGGTGGAGTTGTGGTTGATGGTGCCAGTGTAAGGTATTTTGAAATGAAATAGAAGAATCTGTAGGAGGACATAAGAGAGATACAGGTAGCAGAATAGATAGGAGGATTGTAGATGAAAGAAGATTATGGTTCAGACGATCAGAAGGGGGGTTTAAGTTGACAGAGAAAGAAGGGGATACAAGATTAGATGAAAGGGGTTATAGGGGAATAAGGTCGAACATAAAGAAGACTGTTTGCTGAAATTTCATTAACAGCTTATGAAGTACAGTAAGCATGCCTTTATATAGGAGCTATTACAATGACTGTAAACACATTAGCTCGGAAATAAAATGGATCAAATTACAAGGGTTTCTATTACTCAATAGACTTAACTGTGCACGTGCATATTGACACATATGTGCATGTGCCTCTTAACCCTTTATTGCTTTATCACCTTCAACCATCACCACCTGGTCTTCAAGCTCTCTATCAATGGTTATGTCAAAAGGAGTTTCTGATGAACTTTTCGCCGGAGTTTGGTGAACTTGCCTGTTTCTTTGTATTTCCATATTATTACAGAGTTCAGTAATAGATAAGTTGTTACATCATGCAAAATGCCCAATTCTGACGCTGCTAGATCTGAGAAATAATTGGTCGAGTTTAGAGTTATGGTGTTGTTACTTTAATTTTCATCGTCATAGCACGTAACCAAATCATCGATTCTCTTATTTACGTTTTGATCTTTCTCCTATTCTTATTTAATTTGCATAATTTCACTTTTGGATATTTACATAATTATTTCCTCTTATTTGATTTTCATGTTCGTTTCGATGGAAAAATGACCTTTGATTTATTTTCTCTGCCATTTCCAATGCAACCGTACATGAATTTTGAACTTCATTTTTATTTACTGTTGTCTGTAAACCCATTAAACCACTACAAAAATCATTTGCTATTCTAATTTCTTTTTGTAATATAACCTGTTTTATTCTTCCTTTAATTTGTCTATTTTCCATCAGTTCTAATGCTTGCTTCGATATACTTCCTGGGAGGTGGTCCATATCCATGTGATCTATTTGTCATTACAAGACAGATTGCATGTTCATTGTTTGATATGGAAGATAGATTTCAAGTAAATTGAATTTAAGCTATTTTGAGAGAAGAGAGACACATGAGTTTGTAATAGAATGAATCAGCTTTCTGTAATTGAATTAGATAGCTGCAGTGTACATATGCGTGACTTATATAATTGTAAATATGGGCTTCAATGATATACAGCCCAGGTAATAATAATTGCTTATGTGTAATAAGCCTGCACTGCTTTACACTTTAGTGTAATAATACATAACACAGTCCGATGTATACAACGCAGAAAGCAGATGTTTATTTCCCCCTTTCAAATTAGGGTTGGGGATGGCGAACCCTAATTTGCTTATGAGATGAAAGGTGATAACTTTATGGCATCTTTGATCTTCTGGAAGCTTCAATGGCAAGTTCGAGCTTCAGATCTACACAAGTTTGAGCAACTGCGAACTCCAATTTGCTTATGAGATGAAAGGCGATGACTTTCTGACATCTTCAACCTCCTGGAAGCTTCAATGGCAGGTTCGACCTTCAGATCTACACGTGTTTGAGAACTGCGAACCCTAAATTGCTTGAAAGAAGAAAGGCGATGATTCTCTGGCATCTTCAACATTCTAGGACCGTCAGTTGCAAGTACAACCTTCAGATCTACACATACTGGAGCAATTGCTAGCGGCCATACATCAGGTTGTATTAATCCTTGATTTTCAGTTCATCTCTAAGACGTTTGAAGTTCTTAGCTGATAATGACTTAGTAAAAATATCTGCTCTCTGATAAAACGTTGGTATGTGATTAATTTGTAAGTTTCCCTTCTGGACTTGCTCACGAACGAAATATATGTCAATCTTAATATGCTTAGTCCTATCATGTTGTAATTGGTTAGCAGACATGTAGATTGCACTCTGGTTATCGCACCACACAGTAGGTTTTCTTTCAACTGTTAACTTTAATTCCTTCAGCATAGATTGTAACCATAGTATTTCGGCAGTAGTATTAGCTAAGCTCTTGTATTCTGCTTCGGCACTTGACCTTGAAATAGTTGCTTGCTTCTTCGAACACCATGAAATTAAGTTGTTGCCTATATAAACACAGTAGCCAGTAACAGATCTTCTATCATCAATATCCGATGCCCAATCTGAATCTGAATATGCTGTAACATTGAAGTGTTTGTTACCTTTTAGGGTTAAGCCATAGTTAATTGTGCCTTTTAAATATCTGAGAATCCTTTTCACGGCTTTCCAGTGTTCATCAAGTGGATTCTGCATAAATTGAGAAACTTTGTTAACACTGAATGATATATCTGGACGTGTTATAGTTGCATATTGCAATGCACCTATAACACTCCTATACTGTTTAACATTAATTATGGCTTCTCCCCTGTTCTTAGAGTAATGCTGATTTGATACTATGGGTGTAGGTTGTGGATTGGCACCGTCCATATTTGTTTTAATAAGCAATTCTGAAATATATTTCTTTTGAGAGAGATGTATTTCAGAATTTGACTTTCTTTTGACTTTGATACCCAGGAAGTATGACACATCACCTAGGTTTTTGATCGAAAATTGTATATCCAAATATGTTGTTACATGCTTGATCTCCTCTTCATTACATCCTGTAATAATTAAATCATCGACATATATTAGTATATATGATGTTGATGAACTAGTAAATTTAGTAAAAAGCGAGGGATCAGATTTTGTTGGGTGATATCCCATGTTTCCCAGAGTAGCTTTTAATCTTTCAAACCAAACTCTGGGGGCCTGTTTTAGCCCATAAATGGCCTTATTGAGTTTACACACTTGTTCAGAATTCTGTATAAATCCCTGAGGTTGCTGCATATATATTTTCTCTTGCAGTGTGCTGTTTAGGAATGCATTATTAACATCCAAATGCTTTATTTTCCATCCTTTTGTAAGTGCCACAGTAAAAATTAGTCTGATAGTTGATGGCTTGACCACTGGCGAGAAAGTTTCATTGAAATCAAACCCATACTCTTAAGTAAACCCCTTGGCCACTAATCTAGCCTTATATCTGTTAATAGTACCATCTGAATTCTTCTTTAGCTTGTATGTCCACTTACAACCAATTATGTTTTTGTTGGAAGGAGGATTCACAAGTTCCCATGTGTTATTTTTGATCAATGCAGTGTATTCTTCCTTCATGGCCCTATTCCAGTTGCTATCTTTGGCAGCTTGATCATAGTTGATTGGTTCATCAGTGATGGCAGTTGCTGAATATGTTTTGGGTTTGAAAATGCCACACTTGGCTCTTGTCATCATTGGATGTCCACCTTGAGGTTGATCGGGATTTGATGGTGAGTTATCAGTGTCTTCTTGATGTGTGCTATTTTCAAAAGTACTTTCTTCACTTCTTTCACTCATTGCCCGATTGTTGTCTTGTTCTGACATCCTTTGTTCACTGTTGCTTTTTGTAGGTGGATCACTGGCGAGGCTGATTGGCTCTCTGTGGCTTGGACTGGAATGCAGATCATTCTGAGCATCAGCAGCCGTGACGTCGTCATTCTTGTCCCAATTGGTGCTGAGATTTGGCATTTCAGGTATTGCTATTTTAGGATTCAGTACCTTCTTTGTGGTTTTCATGCTGGATTCTTTGAATGGAAAAATATTTTCGTTGAACACTACGTGTCTACTAATATAAATTCTGCCACTCATGTCAATACACTTATAACCTTTTTGGTTAGTGCAGTAGCCAATAAATGTACATGACTTTGATCTGAAATCAAGCTTATTAGCATTATATGGCCTTAAATAGAGAAAACAAAAACATCCATACATTTTGAGCTTAGTGTAATCTGGTTTAGTATTATAGAGCTTCTCTAAAGGACTTATACCATTCAAAATTTTGGTAGGCATTCTATTTATTAAATAAACAGATGAATTAAATGCCTCTGGCCAAAATTTTAATGGTAGAGAAGCTTGTGCAAGTAGTGTTAAACCAGATTCGACTATATGTCTATGTTTTTTCTCAATTAGCCCGTTTTGCTCAGATGTATAGGGACAAGTTGTTCTATGATTTATGCCCTTTTTTTGAAAGAAATCAATGATTGGCTTAAATTCAGTTCCACCATTAGACTGAAATGTTTTGATGGTGCAACTGAATTGATTTTCAATCATTCTAACAAAGTTAATGACAATGTTATGAGTTTCAGCCTTTGACTTTAGTAAGTACAGCCATGTATATCTTGTACAGGCATCAATAAATGATAGATAATATCTATAACCAAAGTCTGAACTTATTGGGGCTGGACCCCAAATGTCAGCCGCAATAAGTTCAAAAGGTTTATAGGAGGTAAGTGACTTAGGAAAAGGCAGCTTACGACTTTTTCCCATTTGGCAATAGGTGCATATATGAGGTAATTTGACATCAGAAAATGGAATTTCATCATCAAGAAGAATTTGTTTTACAATACTTAAACTAGGGTGACCTAGTTTACAGTGCCACAAATCTAGTGTCAATTTATCATTGTAATTAGTACTATTTTCAGTATTCTCAACAGTGTTGCAACAGGGTTGAATTTTAACTGATTTATTACAGTCGTCAAATCTAAACTTGTATAGTCCATTGACTGCATCACCCTGTAATAAAACATCTTTAGTTAGTATGTCTCTAACTAAACAGTAATTAGGATAAAATTCAAAGTAAATATCATTATCCTTAGTAAATTGAGAGACGCTGATCAAATTCTTCTTGATTTTAGGAACTCTCAATAAATTGTGTAAAAATAGTAGTCTTTTACCTCTTATGCTACCCTTGCCGATGTGAGATATGTTAATGCGCTTACCGTTGCCCATGCTGATAGATTGATTACCTTTATATTCCCTGCTACCAAGATTTAGGTTTTCAAGATTGTTTGTGATATGATTTGTTGCGCCGGAATCAGGGTACCAACTGTCATCATTAATATGTTCAGCCCTAGCAGTTTCACATTGATTTCTTGATGTATCTGATTGACTGTTATGGTCTGACTGAGCCTGAGCAACGTTTGCACTAGGGTTTGACCCCCTCTGATTACCTTGACCTTGTCCATTAGCATAATTTGGGTTATATCTAAAATAACATTTGCCTGCTGTATGACCGATTTTCTCGCATATTTGACACCTTGGCCTGTTACTATTATTACTCCATCTTCCTCTACCTCGGCCACGGTTAGAATAACCTCCCCTTTGATTAGGTTGTTCAGATCTGTTTATATTTTTCTGATTCTTGTTTTTACCACCAGTAACAGCATAGTTGATATTCATGTCATTTTCTTGTTCTTTCTTGCTTTCGATTCTGGCCTCATGTGACAGTAACATGGAGTGCACATCATCCATGGATGAGAATTGTCTTTGTGATGATATGATAGCAACAACCGCTTCATATTCATCACTCAATCCATTCAAGATGATAAGAATTTGTTCGGATTTAGGAAGTTTTTGCCCAGCGGCTTCTAACATATCACATAAAGATTTGATCTAACTCAAGTAATCTCTCATGGTACTGTCACCTTTCTTTACATTCTGCAGTTGTCTTTTATAATGCATTACTTTGGCATAAGATTGATTATTAAATCCTTTTTCAATATTCTGCCAAATTTCAAACGATGTTTTACACCCTATCACTTGTGGAAGAATTTTTTCACTTATAGAGGATAATAGCCATGAACAAATTAACCTATCTTGCCGGTGAAACTTAATGTATTCATCATTGGGAATTACCTGATTTTCTTGATTTGTTGTGAATTGAGCAGGTGTTGCAATAGTACCCATGATATATCCATCAAGACCATAACCATCCAATGCAGTTTCGATTTGTAACTTCCACAGTAGATAGTTGTTTTCATTCAGTTGAACTGTTATAAGTTGTGATTGGGGACTAATCACTGTCTTGATTAATTTGTCTGCAGCAGTTGTTCCTTCATGAGGACCAGAAACATTGATAGATGTTGATGATGAATTGCTACTCGCCATGAGGAAGCAATACTGAACGGAGGGCTAAAAGAAAAAACTGGATTGAGAAAATAATCAAGAGGGAGGAGACTTAGTTTCAGAGGTCAACTATAAGCAACCAGATTAATTCTTTGATGAGCTTAACTCTGATTTGAATAACTGGACAGCACAGTTGGGTTCTTGAAGCCTTGTCTTCACTTCTTGATGTTTCTTGATGCAGAAAACAGGAGATTGGCGGTCTGGTTAAGTAGATACAGCCACAGTTAATGTGCCGATCAGCAGGTTGACAGAATCTGATCTGTAGATTGATTGTAGGCACGGTACTGCCCGACTAGAATGCCTCTCCGCACTCTCCGATGATGAAATCAAACTGAGGAGAGTAAAAATCACACTAATTATGATGTGGTTTGATTTCAATACAAGATCTGAATGCTGTTAAGCAAAAGGGATTGCTCTGCTCTGATACCAAGATAGATTTCAAGTAAATTGAATTTAAGCTATTTTGAGAGAAGAGAGACACATGAGTTTGTAATAGAATGAATCAGCTTTCTGTAATTGAATTAGATAACTGCAGTGTACATATGCGTGACTTATATAATTGTAAATATGGGCTTCAATGATATACAACCCAGGTAATAATAATTGCTTATGTGTAATAAGCCTGCACCGCTTTACACTTTAGTGTAATAATACATAACACAGTCCGATGTATACAACGCAGAAAGCAGATGTTTATTTATGGAAGAATTCTTCACTTCCAGGTTTTCCTTCTTTCATGCTGGAATTACTACTCATGTTTGAATGGAGTAACATTCCTGCCTACTGTGAAGACCGTTTTCGGGTTTGGTCATACTTTGTTGACTCCTTTTTTCGGATTTGTGGATTATGATACTGCGTTGTTGGTTTTCTTCTCTATGAGTTTCAATTCTATTCTTCTAATTATCTATGTCAAATCCAACTTTTTTGTCCATTATTTGTGGAGTTGGTATTGCAAACATGCTATAGTTTTTGTTTATCATGGTTATACTGTACACATCTGTTGTGAAGTGAAATAAAATGTTTTTTAGTATTACGAAAAGATGTTGTACGGCTTATATAATTTTCTGTAATAATATGGTTAGTTCCCTCTTGATCCATGCACATTGAAAGTTTCTGATGGGATTGCTTTAGGTATGGAAAAAAAATCCGTATTCACCGCTACCCACGGATAAAATCCGTCATGAATATGAAACGGATAGCTAAATGGGTACCTGTCGATAAAATAAATGGATTTTTTTAATATCCACTAATTAATAGGGCGGGTAAGGATAGTAAGATATTCATGTCCGTGGGTACCCGTGTCGTATTGTGTGTTTTCTCCAATGCATAAATCATTGTTGTTGGCTTTTGCGTATTTATGCGCATGTTTTTATTGAAAAATTTAACTCATCCTGCAAA
The DNA here is from genome assembly GCA_030737875.1 of Allium sativum. Taxonomy (NCBI): domain Eukaryota; kingdom Viridiplantae; phylum Streptophyta; class Magnoliopsida; order Asparagales; family Amaryllidaceae; genus Allium; species Allium sativum. Next base: position 329,579,167 of record CM060915.1, read on the forward strand.
AGTTTTTGCTTGACTCCTCCTCACTGGTTTATATCAATACGTCACCAAATCCATGCAACGGGTTGCCAAACTACAAGCCAGGTATAATTTATATCAATACGTCACCAAATCCATGCAACGGGTTGCCAAACTACAAGCCAAATGTTGTCTTATATTATGCTAATGCTGCCCCCTTCCTCCTCCCTTCTTCTACAGTTTTTTTTCTGCTATGTTTTCAATTTTTCCTGTGTGATTCTCCTTTTTTCACAACACAATGATATAATTTATTTCTTTTTTTGTTTTATGCTAGCCTTCCTATGCATGAATTAGATAACAGCAACGGTGCATTCTTATTTCAACCATGACATTGTTCACTTCAAACCGAGGTGCAATAGTTGCTGCACCAAAATATAAGCTTGCACCTGTTGACTTTGCGTTTACTGGATCCTTGCTCGGCTATAATGGTAATATTCTGACTTTGTCCTCCACATACGATATGTGAATTGCTACTTGATCATATGACTTTATGCTTTTGAACAGGTGTCTGTTTTATTGGTTTTCATGACGATCTTAGAATGATTGAATCTGAATTTAGCTATTAAAAGAATGCTGAGTATTAGCTTACGGTTGAAGTATCTCTCAAAAGGAGTATGCTACAAAGTGACCAAGAAGGTCAGGGTTCGGGCGGAATTTAGCACTATTAGAATAAGTCGGATGTCTGTTTAGAGAGAATATATTGTATAAGTTGATATATGGGCTGGGCTGGCTTTCGATAGTGTAACTTATCTTCTTTTTAGCCCATTCTTGCCCAACGTTACACATATATAAGTGTAAACATTTATACACTTTTTCAATTCAATCAACTACAATACTAGAACTCAAAAACAGTCTCTGCTTTGATAACAAAACATTATTACTCAAAGTCTTTCTTGGTATCAGAGCTAAATAAAAGAAACACAGCCTCACGGCATTGCAAGATCCTGAAATTGAGTTCTTTAATCTTCATGTCCATCAGATTATAGCATCATCACATGGATATGGCTCATCAGAGGAGATTCCTCATCATTTGAGTGAAGATATACCGCAATCGTTCAGTGCCTCACCTGTGAAAGGCTGCATCTGAACAATCAGATATACCTTCAAATATCAGTTACAAAGATCGCTAGGAAATAAATCAAGAATTCAAGAAAATATCAAGACAAGTAAGAGCCACGCCAAGAGATATCTTCAGAATAAGGTACCTTTTGTTTTAGTGAATATTCATCACTAGAGACCTCTGGCTACTGCATACCTGTTTGAGGATTCCCCAGATTCTTGATTGATAGCGGCATTCATATGTCCTGATTTTTTTTGGTTATTGCTGTCATCATGGTTGATCCAACACCCTCTACGGCATCTGACAATGGTCAAGCCGTTTCCAATGAATCTGGACATGTAAATCCAGCAGCAAAGACTGTCATTAGTCTTAAGAGTCAATTAATCACCAAACATCTTGAAGAAGATAACTATCTTCTCTGGAAATTACAAGTTGAAACAACCATTCAAGGATATGGCCTTGAAGGATATATTCTTGGTACCGTCGATATACCAGCCAAGTATGTTACAAATGAAAACAATCGAATAGTTGCAAATGAAAAGTACATACATTATCACAGACAAGATAGACTCATCAGTTCTTGGTTGTTGTCATCTATAAGTGCAAGTTTGTTACCACAAGTCATTGGATGTTCATCTGCCTATGACATTTAGACTACAGTGGAAAAAGAATTCAATAATCAATGTTCTGCAAAAGTTCTTCACTACAAGAATCAACTACAAAGTGTTAAAATGGAAAATATGTCTATGAGAGAGTATATTGCAAAAGTTAAAAGACTATATGACTTTCTAAATGCCACTGGAAACAAAGTTTCTAACAGTGATCAAGTTTTATATTTAGTCAATGGGCTTAACAATGATTATGAAACTGTTGTTGCCGTTATAACTTCTCAAAAAGAAGTGCCAGCTATTGATGAAGTACATTCTGTACTACTCTCTCATGGAACAAGAATAAATGCCAAGAAACCACAAGAAACTGATTATGCAGTAAACCTCACTACAGGGTTTAAAGGAAAAAATCAGAATTTTAATAACAACAGGAATGATCAATCTTACCCTAGAGGTGGTAGTGCAAGAAGAGGACGTGGCAGAGGTAGATGGACTAATGTCAATAAGCCAAAGTGTCAAATTTGTGAAAGAAAGGGTCACACAGCATTGAACTGCTACTTCAGATTCAACACTAATTACACTGCTAATCAGAATCAGAGAAATAATGGTAATCCTAATGTCAACATGCCCTTATCTCAATCTGAAAATAGCAGTCAAGATAATACTAGTAAAAGTGGTAATCAAAATGACACTGCAAAGCTTGAAAATGTGCAAGATGATGGTTGGTATCCAGATTCTGGAGCTACTCATCATATTACAAACAATCTTGATAGTTTAAACCTGGGGTGCAGAGATTATAGAGGTAATCACTCAATTTTATTAGGCAATGGTAAAAGTATTAACATCACTCACATTGGCAATGCTAGTTTAAATGGTAAGAGACAATTATATCTACACAATCTTTTAAGAGTTCCAAAGATCAAGAAAAAATTAATAAGTGTTTCCTAGTTTGCACATGACAATAATGTCTTCTTGGAATTTTACCCTAAATATTGTTTAGTTAGGGACATTCTAACTAGAGAACCCATTTTACAGGGTAACATGACAAGAGGCCTTTACAAGTTCAACACTGTTGAAAATAACAGTGTGGTAAAAAGGGAAAAACACTGTAATTTGAATGTTCTTGACAAGACTGATAGTGGTAAAACAGTCTTTGATCTTTGGCATTATAAACTTGGTCATCCTGGTGCTAAAATTGTAATGAAAGTCTTAGATGAAAATAATATCAAACATAATGATGTTTCTTTACCATACATTTGTGAGTATTGTCAAGTTGGAAAAAGTCATAAACTACCATTTATTGACTCTGAAACTGTGTATACTGAACCACTGCAGTTAATTGCCACTGACTTATGGGGTCCTGCTCCTATAAATTCAGATTTTGGATTTAAATACTATATTGCTTTTGTAGATGCTTATTCTAGACACACTTGGATTTATTTTATGGAAGCCAAATCTGAAACTATTAATGTTGTCACTAACTTTATCTCTATGGCTGAAAGGCAATTTAATACTCTAGTTAAAATAGTTCAATCAGATTGTGGAAGTGAATTTAAAAGTTTAGACCAATATTTTACTAAGAAAGGAATCGGCCATAGAATTACTTGTCCTTATACTTCTCAACAAAATGGGCTAGTTGAACGAAAGCACATACATATTGTTGAGTCTGGTCTAACTTTACTGGCACAAGCAAAACTACCCCTAAAGTTTTGGCCAGGGGCCTTCAGTACATCTGTGCACTTGATCAATAGACAACCAACAAAGGTACTAAAAGGCATGACACCAATAGAAAAATTATACAATACAAAACCAGATTATAGTAGTCTAAAACCTTTTGGTTGTTTGTGCTTTCCTTATTTAAGGCCCTACAATTCAAACAAATTAGATTTCAGATCTAAACCATGTACATTTTTGGGTTATACCACTAGACAAATGGGATACAAGTGTCTGGATGAGACTGGTAAGATATACATAAACAGACATGTTGTATTTGATGAAACTGTGTTTCCTTTTAGCAGTAGGCAAATTTCAACTACTAATAAGGTAAGAAACCCAGGTGATTCCATACCTGAAATCAAAATTTACTCTGAAAAATGGGACAATAATGTTGAGAGTGAGGTTGCTGAGTCCAATGGAACATCACAAACTCATTCTGAAGAAGGTGGTGAATCACAGCCACCCAGCCTTGCCATACACAATCCTGGAAATTCAGAAAATCAAGGGTTAAAAGAAAACACAGGTTCTCAAACTACCAGATCAGAATACTAATCAGATTCAGATAATGACAGCAGCTCACCATCATCTGAACAACTAATTCAGACCGGCCATCCTATGGTTACTAGAGCAAAAAGTGGTATTTTCAAACCAAAAGCATATATAGTTTCATCCAGTGATTGTGAACCTGATTCCTTTGAACAGGCTATCAAAAACAAAAACTGGAAGAAAGCCATGGATGAAGAGTATAATGCTCTCATTAGAAATAAAACCTGGGAGCTTGTATGCCCACCTGCTAATAAAAATATTGTTGGGTGTAGATGGACATACAAACTTAAAAAGAACCCAGATGGATCAATAAATAAATATAAGGCCAGGTTAGTTGCAAAAGGTTTTACTCAGGAGTATGGACTTGATTTTAATCAAACCTTCTCACCTATAGTAAAACCTATTACTATTAGGCTCATTCTTATTGTGGCTCTATGTAAAAGATGGCATGTTAAACATTTAGATGTTAACAATGCTTTCTTCAATGGTATTCTTAAAGAGGAAATATATATGCAGCAACCACAAGGCTACATTTTCAATCAAAATTTAGTATGTAAACTTAATAAAGCTATTTATGGTCTAAAACAGGCCCCTCGAGTTTGGTTTGATAGACTGAAAAATACTCTAATTAAATTAGGATATCAGTCTACCAAATCAGATAGTTCATTATTTACCAAAATAAATAGCCCTACAACAATTTACATACTAATATATATGGATGACTTAATCATAACTGGGAATAATACTGATGAGATTGACAAGCTAACCTAGTACTTAGATAAACAGTTCTCTATTAAGAATTTAGGTGAGCTAAACTATTTTCTAGGCATAGAAGTATTCAGAACAGAATCTGAATTAATTCTGTGTCAAAGAAAATATATAACTGAGTTGCTTGTCAAAATAAATATGATAAATGCCAAACTCCAACCTACTCCAATGATAAGCAGTCAGAATTATTCAAAGTATGGGGGAGAGGCTATTTCAAATGTATCTGAATACAGGAGTGTTATTGGTGCACTTCAGTATGCAACAATAACACGTCCTGATATATCGTATAGTGTGAATAAACTTTCTCAATTTATGCAGAATCCTATGGACATACATTGGAAGGCAGTTAAAAGAGTTCTACGCTATTTAAAAGGGACAATTGACTATGGATTAAAACTAAAGGCCAGTCAACATTTACACATAACTGGATATGCAGATGCTAACTGGGCGTCAGATCCTGATGATCGAAGATCAACCAGTGGTTACTGTATATATTTTGGTCAAAGTCTGATATCCCAGTGTTCAAAGAAACAACCCACAATCTCTAGATCCAGCACTGAAGCCGAATACAGAAGCATAGAAAATGCAATAGCAGAGATCAAGTGGCTACTATCCCTACTGTCTGAGCTTAAACTACAGCATAGAGTTAAACCTACACTATGGTGTGATAATATAAGTGATGTATACATGACAGAGAATCCTATACAACACGCTAGGACAAAGCATATCGAGATAGATATTCATTTCGTCAGAGAATCAGTTCAAAGAGGAGAGATACAAGTAAATCATATACCTGGTTTTTATCAAAGATCTGATATGTTAACTAAAGCAATATCATTAAAAAATTATACCAGATTCAGAGAAGATCTCAACGTCATAAGTCAAACCAGCCCTCTGAAGATCAATACTAAAGATAGTGCTAATCTTATCATATCTGCAGTCAAAAGAAAGCAACACGAAGCTCTAAAATCTGAATTGAAGAATGCGGCTTCTCAAATCTGTCAATTAAAGCAAGCAAGCCGTCAGATAGCATCAGAGAGCATAAACCAAGGTTAGAAAAGGTTAATAAAAGAAGATAATATCATAGAGCCAGCTCTATCGATCCATCTTTCATCTTGAAATGGCAAAATTTAGGGGTTCTGAAACCCTAATTTTCGTGGGGGAGTATTAGAATAAGTCGGCTGTCTGTTTAGAGAGAATATATTGTATAAGTTGATATATGGGCTGGGCTGGCTTTCGATAGTGTAACTTATCTACTTTTTAGCCCATTCTTGCCCAACGTTACACATGTATAAGTGTAAACATTTGTACACTTTTTCAATTCAATCAATTACAATACTGGAAACTTAAAAACAGTCTCTGCTTTGAAAACAAAATATTATTACTCAAAGTCTTTCTAGCACTGTTGATTTTTGCTCTTGAATTCAAGCTAGAACGTTAGATGTGTTTTTTTAAAGCTATTTTGTTCTTTTAATTCCGGTCCTTCCAGCATTTGCCTTCTTGAAATTATTTGCAAGGTGGATTTCTTGATGTTGTATGGTGATTTGATGTGCTGATAATAACAAAAGTAAGTGATGTAATTTTGTCTACTGTGCGGTTTTCTCCTCTTATACAGATGAAACGATGAGGAAGGCCTTGCATACACATGTTGTGTAAGCTTCAGTCCATAAATATTTCATCTCTATTTTTTTCTTATTTTCAATTTGATATTATTTGTCTATTTTTTGAGTAGTTTTGCAGACTGTGTTTCCAAGCTTTGTTTTGTGCTTTATGTTATTGATTTATGTTGTTCATTAATGTTGCCATTGATGATTTAATTTCAGACAAAGTTGGATTTTTCAACTTTTGTCCCAACATGTTGGTGTTTAAGCAAAATATGCAATAATGAGATTATTGTTTCGAAAGTAATGCATCTTATAATCAGTGCTGGACACTTTTGTCTTGAATGCCCATTGCTGAGATATAAACGGAAGCAATGGTAGATAAAATTGATGATATAGATATAGAAAGCATGAAGTGAACTATGGATTCACAAAAGTTTGCGTGAGGCTTGAAGTTTTTAGTTGTATTTTTTAAACAACGAAATATAAACTTTAATATTACTGTATTAGAAGCAGTAAACGTGTTCCCGTTGTTCTATTCAAGCTAAAGATGTATGCTCTCCTATAGCACTGTCAATGAATACCCGAAAAATCCGATATCCATCCGAACTTGTATCTGAAATATCTGTTATCCGGCATTATCCGGAAAGCAGATACAGATATCTGATATCCGAAAAGCTTTTCAGATACGGATATGGTTATAGTGGTATCCGTATCCGAAAAATATCTGTCTGACTAATTGATGTAATATATATTACTCAAAACAGAAAAATAGAGTTAGTAATTATTTTGTAACTGTTGGATGTTACTATGATATAATTTTTTGTCCATTTTTGTGAGAAATGGTAGTTTTTGTGTTTAATTTTGGAGTATTTTTTGATATGCTTATGGATATTAGTAAAAATCAATGTTTCTTCATAACATTTCTTTATTTTTTGGTTTTTTACAAACATTAGAATAAAAATTATTTATGTTGATCCAAACTTTTTTATTTATACTCTTAAATTTATTAACTACAGGCGGAGCCGATAAATATCCGATATCCGTCTGTATCCGAAAATTAAGCGGATACGGATATCCGATATCCAAAAATTAAACGGATACGGATATCCGATATTTGAAAATAATTTCGGATATGGATACAGATATGTCACTATCTGCATCTGAAAGCATCCGTTGATAGCCCTACTCTCTTATTTATTAGTGGATCCATATTAGTTTTTCAGTTTTAACTAATTCCTTTTCTTACCAACATTAGGCGACAACCTACCGCAAACATGCGTACAAATAACACTACAGGGTCCTGATTAAATTATTGATTGTTGTTGTTACATGTTATACGAGCAAATCATTTTTTATAATCTACTGGTACACTAATATTTTATCTAGAGCTTGGTGTTGAATAGTATGAACCTACACTAAAAACTTTATTTGTCTGGATAGCATCATAATCATAATTCTGGCATTATAAACATAGCTGCTAAAAATTGCAATTGGATTTCCATGGCATTAAACTGTTGACATCAACTTATGAATTCAATTGAATGTTTTTTTTCACTTAATTAGGCTCACTATATGCTGACATTGTCATAAATTTTTTTTTTTAAATTTCTTCATTTCCATCTATGATGATCCAGGAGTGACATCTTCGCATATATAACTGAAATATATGTTTGAGCTTCAACACAGAGCAGAACTAACACTTGCCACACATATAATGCAAATTTCAAGTTGAAGTGGAGACCTATTTTGGGGACCAACTTTGTTGATACAACTGTAGGGTTATAAGTGTTCTGGGTTCATAAATTATTATTGTTGTACCAGTTGTATGATATTGTAAAGCTAACAGTCGAGAAAGGTTTGTATAAATTATGTTTTAAACTAGCACATATTTGGTTAGTCATACAAAAACATGAATATTCAATGTAGTTGGACCAATATTATTGCTCAGATAAAGTTATTACTTTGCTTGCATTAATAAGTATGATTATCTGTTAAGAATTTATTACTGTTTGTTTCCTTATTAAACATTTATTGAAGCGTTGTACGTTAAGAATTAAAAAACTATTCCATAAATATAGGATGTGTTGATTTTTTTTCTTTTTACAAAATTTCGTTTATGTATGCGTTGACCCTTGAATAATAGATAAATAACAATCCACGTGCGCAGCGCGTGCAACGATTACGCGCGGAGCACGTGCCATTACGCTCGTAACAATACAATAATCATATGAACGTCAGTCCATTCATTGTAAACACAACAATTTGAACAACAAAGTTTCTTTGTGCGCCAACGCGTTACGTTAAATAACGCGCAGTGTTCAGGTGTTTAACTACATAATCAACTTTAAAACATGGCATGCAATCATCCATATCCACACACAATCCATTAACATCAACTAATGATCATTACCAATGAAATATAATTTATCACCTATATAAATTTAAAATAAATAATTAAATTTAATGGTTCTCACATTCATGGCTCCAACTTAGTTTCCGCACGGACGAACTTTCGTCTCAACGGTAAACACCCTACGTACAAGCTTACAGACTGCTCTAACTTTGCACGCACAACGTCAACTCGTATAAATTATGAACCAAACCTTGCATGCGTTATGAAAACTCTTCCTGGATGTTGTAACCGCACATGGCCTCTATTTCAGTAACATGCATATATAAGAACATATATATAATTAAACTTACACACATTAATACCTTATTTTCTTAAAACCAGGAGAGGCCTATTGACACTATGGGAAGGATTAACATAATTCCAGGAGTGGGAAAACAGAGGGTCACAGGTAGGAGGAGGTTAAGCTGAAGACACGCAAAGGTTTGGGTGCAGCGTTGGACAGTGGTAGAGGTTTAAAGGCTGACTGCGGCTTAAGGAGTGGACAAGGTTATGATGGTGGTGACAGAACAGAGAGTCGGACTACTTCAGGAAAGGAAAGGGAGCGAAGCGAGGGAGGAGCTGGGTGGTCCATTGGCGGTGGACTGACGAATGGGGAGGCGATTGCAGAAGGGGGCAGAGATGGTGGAAGTGCTGGAGCGATGATCGATGAAGTGGAGCACGTAGAAGGTTGGGAAGGAAATTTTTTTTTTTCTTTTTCTGGGAAAAGGTATTGGTAAAATAGGAGAAGGGACCGAGGAAATTGAAGTAGCGTAAAATATGGTGAGAAGAGAGTTGCGTGTTCGGACAAATTTTGTTTTCCAGCGAGGGTAATGCGAAGCGTTTCCCTTTTTTAATTAAATTTTTCGTTTTTTCTCTCTAAACAAGGCCACTTCGCATACAAGGTTCATGCAAAAGGACACATATTTTTCCATTTATTTTATTGCATGTAGACAAAATTTATTTATTAAAATTTGATTTTTAGTGACACCTTTGTAACATGTATGTGTGTAACCAATTCCAACATTTTATGTGCAACTACCCTATCAATTGATATTTATAACTTATAAACATTTCAAACATACAATTTATTCAAAATAATTTTAAATAAGATTTATAACAATCATATGAACATCAGAATTTAACGAAATAACATTAAATTCGTCATAAAACAAAACATACTTATTTATATACATTAATATATTTTTAGCAAAGTATTATTACTTAAAAAATCTTATAACTAATCATATCCTTAAAATAAATTTTCTTTTATCAAATTCTAAATAAACCAGATATTCACCAAAATTAAAATTTTATAATTCAAACATTTCTTTAACATAAATTTCTATTTTTTTACAACTCATAAAATTGTCTCGTACAAAATCAATACTTTATAAAATATAAATAATATCCATAACTATAAAATTTTATTATCTACATAACTTAAAATAAATTTTAATCTTATTCAAAATTATATTTATAAACAAGACCAAATAATTATCGAACTAAAATATAAAGCTTACAAAATCAGTACTTAAATCCTTAAAAATTTAAATTTATACTTAGATAACTCAAATTGTACAATTGAAATTCCATTAAACTTAGTTAAAATCTTGGGTTGTTACAGATTGCCCAGGCGGTCGACTACCACGGTCGACCTATTGGGCGATCAAATGCCCAGTGGCGGCTGGGTCATATAGAGTTTGGTTTATAATATTATAAAAACGAATGGACGGATATAACTTAAAACTAATCAGACGACTCTAGGCCATTTTCACCCTTATAAATAAAGGGGTAGAGCACCATTCTCTTCTATTCAAATCTATAGAGGTAGCACAGCTTTGTTATTTTTCTTCCTCTTCTAACCTAATTTCTAAATAATACACACACACGCACACGTCAAACCAAATCAAATTCATATGGAATTGGGAAGATTAATAGATTCAATAGAAGAGGATGCTCAATGATAGATTTCTTCGCTCTCTTCAAATTTTCTTATATTTCTACAGATCTAGAATTTTTTCTTTCTAGATAAATGGTAGATTTATAAGAATTTGGGGATTGTAAGCCTAAAAACTTTCAAAAATCAGAAATTGAAAGTTATAAGGTGAGTGGGAGATTTACTAATACAATTATAATGACTTATCTATTTCGCTTGAATACAATCTACGTTTTATGTCTATCAGATCTGTTTATTTAAAAAATTGTAAATCGTGACAACCATCAGATCTGATTATGTAAATGTTTAAAATTCGCAAATGATAAGTTGTGATTATGTATAACATGAATTGTAGAATTTTTTATACTTTTCCCACATATTCCTACAGTTATGTCGTGAAATATGTTGTACATGTTACATAGCAATTTGGATCTGGAAATCAATCCTATTAAACAAAAATTTGTTGTAGTTATTTGCAGATCTTTAGTTCAGTGCTGAAATATGTAAATTTGGTTAAAAAGATGAAATTAGTGTATTATGAGATTTTAAGAATAAAATGAATATTCCTGTTATATTGAATATTATTAGGTTTTGACCTAAGCATTGTAAAATATGCCTTTTTCCTCCTTAAAAATGTAGAGAGGCATCATTTTAGAATCAGAAGTATGACAAAAAGGATTAAAAAGGGAAAAGTGGTGCAAAGGTACATATAAATATAAATACATGTATTTTATGTAATTTGCATCGACTATTCCAATATATACATACTATGTGTATTTCTTATGATTTGGAAAAATGTCAATTCCACAAAAATAGGCATTATTTACAATGATTACGACTAACGGTCCGTGTGAGACCTGAAACCTTTTTGGCAAGATTGAATATAAAAAGGAAATATTTGGTTAATTGATTAGACCAAATCATTAATTTAAATTTAAGAATAAAAGTAAAAATAATAATAACTACATAGATCGCACGCAAACATAGAAATAAATATATACATATTATTCGTCCAAATCATCGTAAAATGGTAAAATATGAATTGTATTAAATATTTGAAGGTTTGGAATGTTGAATGGTATCTATTAATGGAATCATACATGGAAATAATATTCCATGCTTATTGAATATATTTGTGGTGACTGTTGTAGCAATTAGTTTAATTGATTGCTATAGAGGAGACCATAAATAAATAATTAACAATTGTGATCAATGTTGAATGTTTGGATAAGGTTCAATTATGGAATTATATGTAAATATAACCCATTTTGAACTAATATATTTGTGGTGACCATTTGTAGCAATAAATATAATTAATTGCCATAAATGAGACCTCAAATTAGGGAATAAACATTGTTACCAATATTGAATTGGGGAAAATAAATGTGATAGAAAAATGGTTACAATTTCTAAAATCAACTAGGATAAAAATTGTGGACTCCAATTAGGAAATTTAAATTATAACCGCAACTCAACTTGTGGTGTAAGCCCAGCCAGAACCGACCAGCAAATCCAGCAACCACAGGTAGTCAATCTAATGTGAAGGCTCTAAGGCATAAATATAATCGTACTAAGGCATGAGGTTAAGTTCATTTGTGGTAAAAGTCTGCCCGGAACCGACCGGCATATCCAGCATTCACAGATAGTCAACTTAATGTGAGAGGCCTACTATGTAAATATATATATATTACAGTCAACCAATAAATAAGTAGATAAATAATAAAAATAGAAATTGCCCGTTGGGGGTACAACAAATAGATAACTTGGGACTGATAAATAGTTGCCTTAGTAAAATATGACCATTAGAGTCATAAAGGACAATAAAAAGGAAGTAAAAGGAAATGGGTGTCATAAGGGAATTTATGATTGTCGTTTAAACACAAAGTCCAAACTAGGGAAGGTATTAAATAAATATCCTATGGAAGAAGGAATATAACTTTCCTTATTAATAGTAATGGAAATAGAAAATATAGTGGGATTTAGTAGGTTAACAATGTAAGATATTATCAACCATATAAACCCATGAAGCAAATAAATGGTGTACGTATAGTATTTCCATATAAATGACCTAAACGGGAATGACTTAATAACAACCTACTTTATCCCAAAAAGGGAAAGATGTTAAAGGGAAACGGGGGACAAACTAATAACATTCGCGTATAGTCCGCTTCTTGAGTCCTAAAAGGCTAAGTGACTAGGGTTAAAGTGTCCATCTGGGAATAGGTTTTTCAGTATAGGGGTCTTGAATGGCAGGTGCGTATGGGCCTACCAAAACCTAGAAATTAAAGGGTCGGATATGTCCATCTATCCTACGGGAAGTTGTAAGCGACTAAGGTCGTTATCTAATAAGGTCAGCTAGAAGGTACGACGAACGATAAAATACCTTCTCTCACCTTATGCGGGGCAAGAGTATATGCGTGAATGACGGAAACCTTAACTAGTAAGGCTCGTAGCTAGTGCCCTCTTGTTTATGTTAACGCTGAATATATTATCGAGGGATAATAAATGGCCAGTAGGCCCGCCTAGGGTCATAAGTGACAGGGAGAATCCACCTTATCTATCATTGATAGTGAAGCGTTAAATAATAAAGAATAGTAATGAGGATACAAATAGAAACCCAATAATTAGGGACCCACTCACGATAGAATTAACCAGTTAAGCTCTAGTATAAAGGCTTCACAAAAATGTATGTAAATGTCCTATCTCTGTAATATAATTTGGGAATACTACTTTGGGAAGAGTAGTTGAGTCGTGTGTAAGCTTTAACAAGGTTGGTCTAGACTCAACAACCTTGTCAGGCATACTGCTTGGGTTGAACCAAACGGAATATATCTGTGTTATAGTCTGTGTTGTACATTTCTTATTCACCAGAACTTTTTGTTATGACCCGCTCCTCATTACAACCTCCAGGTTTCATAGGAATGTCGGGTTCTCACTGATGATTAAGTTTGGCTTTCGGTTCTCGTTCTCTCTCATGCTCGGTATTGGCAAAGTGACCTACTTTGAAAAAGGTAGTTACTTGAATTAATACTTGTTATCCTATTTTGTTTTCGCTGTGAGTTTTATTTTATCATACTCTGATTGTGCTCATGCTTATTATTGTAGGTACCTGATTACACGCTCCATGCTAGGATGTGTTCAAGTTTCGATTTTTTCGTAATTCTGGTATAGAAAAGTGTGAGTTGTTACATAAGTATTATAAACCATAGAATAATTAAAGATATAGATAAATACAGAATTTAGCGGAGAGTATATCAAGAATTTCTTTTTGATTATGCCAAAGGGGGAGAAATTATAAAATATAGACTTAGTTTAAGTAGAGTATATAGGATTCTTATTGACACGGGGAGTATTAGAATCAACAAGTATGAATATTTTATAAAGTAAGGTTGTCATCATCAAAAGGGGGAAGATTGTTGGAGAATGGAGTTATGTTGACAACAACCTTATTTCAATTATCATTAATTATAAAATATATGCTAACATCTTTGTCTAGATATATACATGTATATGCAGGATTTAATATTGAAGACTATACAGTTTTAGAGTTTCAAGAGATTCAAGACTCAGAGAACAAGATTCATGAGTAATCAAGTTATCAAGATTTCAAGAGTTCAAGACAAATATAGTAATTGAATCTAGTTTATATGTAAGACTCTGAATAGCACTTAAGGTTCAAATTCAAATTATGTTTTTCAAATTTTGGTTTTCAAAATTCAAATTCAACTTTCAAATAGTTTCCTATCTTACTTATGCTTTCAGATACAAGTATTAAAGTTTATATATATTTATATAGTTATATACTTTTATAGTTTTTTTTATATTTATATAGTTTTAAAACTTATAATTTTATAAATATGTTTGTATAATTTGTATTTATGTTTTCATATGATTTTATAATTTATAATACTTATTTATATCACTATGTTTTAATTCAAGAATTTCCAGAATTATATATATAGTTAAACACTTGAAAATATTCAAAATTCAAAATTTTAAAGCATATATGTCAACATACAATTGTCATTTTTTTAATTTCGAAAGGAAGTGTCTTACCACTATTTATAACGTTCCAGATGCACTGCAACCTTTCAAATCTTATAAATAGAGGTTGAATTCAAATTTTTTTTAACCATTCTTCTTCTCCATCTTCACCCTTTTCATTCCTTCACTTTTTTTTATTTTTTTTATTTTTACACTTCTACTATACCGAATTCTATTCTATTTTCATAAAACTTCTTCTGTTCTCACTCTCTACTCATTACTCTCTGAATTAAAGTGTTACTGATGAGTTATAAAGTTGTTGTAACCATTTGGGAAGTTTTTGGGAAAGGGTGTGTTCCTTGTAGCCCTGAAACTAAGGAAAGAGCGGTGATAACATTGTGGCCTTGAAATCAAGAGTTGTTGGAGCGTGTTAACCTTGTAGGCAGGAAATCAAAGGGATTGTATTTGGATATTGATATAGTATTAAAACTCTGTGCAATCCAGTGTTGCGTGGGACTGGATGTGGGAGTTATCTGAACAAATATAAAATCTAGTGTTTTCTTTCCTTTTCTGCATTTTATTTTTGCTTATTTCTGTGTTTATTTTTGGTTCTGTGTTTGTGATCATCTCTATGGTGTATGATTCATATAAGTAGATCATATAAGTTTTAAAATTTCTTAAATTCCTTGAAAACACTATTCACCCCCTCTGGTGTTATTCTTGCCGTAAGATCCACATTCCGCGTTCCCTAACCAGCATCCTTGCGTTCGTGGCGATTTTCTGATCAATTTAGACCTATAGTTTGTAGAAAGCGGGCTTAAAGTGAAGAAGATATCATTAAATCAAGTTTTAGAACAAGCACAAAAAAAAGAGAAACACGCATAAAACCAATAGTTTTCAATGTTATAATTTTGTAAACAAAAACTTAGTGTAGTTCAGTGGTTGAGCACTCGCCTCCAAGTTTTAGCGGGCGAGGTCGAATCCTACTAACGCCATGTTTTTAAATTTTAAGAGGACGTATCAAAAGGTTGCATTTTCCAAGAGAAAAGTAAAAGTGTATGTACACATATAAATAAAAGACTTATGATATCAAAATGTTCATATATGGAAAGATTATATATATATGTATGTATGTGTGTGTGTGTATATTCATGTATAAACATATAGACATGAAATTCAAAAATAAACGCATAATTAAACAAAATAAGTAAGAAATAAATTTCAGGATAATGCTATTTGAAATTTGAAATTTTATGGAGTTGTAAGTAAATATATACGTGTAGACTTAAAATTCAAATTTTAAATTTATACTAAAAAGAGGAAGATGGTAAATGATAATTAATGGGAATAACGTCAAAATTTTGAAGATTAGCACACATGTGAACACACATTAGATAAATTTAAAATGTATATATATAAGTTGTAGAAATAATATGCATCATAAATGGTATAAAACCAAGAAATAAAAGCGAGTTTGAATGACGCTAATTATGTAACGTTCTATTTTAAATTATATATGCACATAATGATGGTATACGTTTGAAATCAAAATAAATTGTGCATTAAAAATGGTAGAAGATTTAATAAAATGGGTTAAAAATAACGTTAATAGAATTAAAAGGAATTAATACGCAGGGGAAAAGTAACAAATCTAGCTTTGAAACCTTTTTTGAGTTCAACATTAAGTAAGGTTTGAATGACCAAACAATCTCCAAATGGTCTAAAAATTACACATAAAAACTAGAACAATATATCTTTCAGTTGGATAAAGATTCACTAAATTCGTACATGATATTCAAAACACATGAAGTCTCAATCTTGCACTAAGACCATGTTGAATTCTGGCCGAGTTTGAAATCTTCACCAAGTTCAAAATTCTCAACCATTTTTGAGGAGTTAATCAATATCAGGATGGTTTGAAAATTTATAGACATGGAGAAAAACATTCAAACTTTACAATGCAAAAAGAATCATGCAAATTCGATCAAAGTTGTCTGAGAAACAAAGCCCTGAAGTTGGACCTGGGAACCGTTATCACCCAACATCGAAATTCTAAGTCCAAAATGCAAATATCACCCACCGGAGAAAGGCACGACAGTTTGAGTTACTTGGGTCGACCCCTAATGTTTATGGGTCGATCCATGAGTGATTTGGGTCGACCCATTATTTAGTAGGTTGATACAACACACGGAATCAGCCATAGGCTGATTTTCAGCTTCGCGCCCAACTTTGACACAGTTTTTGGTTGACCTATACAACTCAAATGATCTAAAAATTGGCTGCACAAAGTAAGTTGTAACGACCCGTATTTTTACGGATAATAAATAATTTATTTAATTATTTAAATGATGGTTTGGTAATTTAAAATGACCAGAATTAAATTATATTGAATATTTAATTAATATAATTAATAGAATAATATATTTAAATTTTGAAATAGTCGAAAATAGTGGAATTCACAATATTTTGTGAATTAGATCATTTAAAATATATGATTCAGTTTAGAATTTGAATTATATTAACAAATTTATTTATAAATGTCAGTTGAATGTAATAATTATATTATAATTATAATCGAGCTCGAAATGGCGCGGCAGTTCGTAATTTGCGATTATAACTTTAAACGAATATAAAGAATCCGTTTTAAGTCAGATTTCTGTGAAACAAGACACGTTCGGAGCTGGTGAAGTACATTTTTCGAATGGAAGAGAAAAACAAAGATTTCATCGTGTAGATTTTGATTTATAATAAAATCAAATTTTCGAAAAGTCGCTATGGAATTCGTTTATAATTTATAACGATTTATTTATATTATAAAAGGATTTTTAATATAAATCGAATATCGATATAACTGGAACTTTGAAATGTCAAGCTATAAATCCTGATATATTTATTTTGGAGCTGTACAATATTTATTGTTAAGATGTACAATAATATTTATTAATTAATATTTAATTTAATTATTTTTGAATATATTAATATTTAAATGGGCTTTTTTAGAACCTGTAAAAATAGCTAGTTTTGCAAACGACCTCCGTTTTTGACAAAACTAATTTTGCTGGATTCGGAATATTAAATTATTGTTAGATTTCAATTTTCGTAATTTTTGGAGTCAGTATGTGGCCATACGGAATTTTAATTTGAAAAATAGTTGATAATTTAACTTTAAAAACACGCTGTGTGAGCAAATGGAGTCGGAATTCGACGAAACAAGCTTCGTTGGGTCCTTAATGTCGAACTATAGTTGCATGCTCATTTTCATGATTTTTGGATGTTGTATGTGATGACACGAATTTTTAAACAGCAAAACAAACAGCGGTTGATTATAATTAAATATAATAATTGAATATAAAATTATATAATCTACCCTATAAATACATCACTATCCCTAAACCCTAGCATTCATTTTCTCACGGTCAATGCGTTTCTGGCCGTTGCGATTTTCTTCAAAAAACAATTCGTGACCTTCTCTTTTCATAAACATATTCATATAAAATCCTAGAAAAATTTCTAAAATAAATAAGCATGATTTTTGAATTAGTGAGGTGGAGATCTTCATTTCTGAAATATATTTGTTTAGTGCGACGGGTTTTCTACTGATGTTGTTTTAGGTAGTCGCGGCTAGGGCTGGCTATGGTTCCATCTAGGTGGCGACAGAGGACAAAGGGAGGTGATAGGCGAACACCCGGACACGAGGCGCACATGTGGACCCATTTTGGTAGGTATCGATGCTAGACATTATCGATGTCTTTTTCAGTGAGGCGAACAGAGCCAGAAACCGTGAGATCGAGCCGAGAGGGAAGCGACGAGGATCATGGTGTCGAGTTCAGAAATTTTGTGATGGCGATTTTGGTTTGGGAATCGATGAAGAATTGGTGAAGGAAGGAGTTCAAAACTGTCGATGGTTGGGCATAACCGTTGTCACTACAACTTGGGCCTTATTTCCTGTTTGACGAGATGGAACCAGTTATGCGAGTTTAAGTAAACATAAATGGAAATAAATAGAATCAGAAGAGGAGATGGATGATACTACTTGTTTGTTGATTCATGGGATGTTGGTGGATCATTGGGGGTGAAGACGATGACCATGGGTTTCGGTGAGGAACAAGATGAAGTCCTGTTGCGTGAGTAGAAGGAGATTAGAGAAGGTGTATTGGCAGCTAACAATGGATAAAGGTATTTAAAACTAATAATTTATACAAGGTGTGAGGAAGGGTTGGTAAAGTGGAAGCCAGATTTGTAAAGGGTGACTTCGGATGTATTGGATACTGGCATTCGAAACGTAGAAGGAGGAGATACTGTTTATATGGGGGTCAGAGCAATAATGAAATAGGCTGGAGAATAAGGGGTGAGCCTAATTAAATTAGAATTTGAGTTTTTATTTAATTTAAAATATTTGTATAACTTATAAATTTAATATCTGGGTCATACGATATCAAAATTTCGAACGGTCTAATCCGTTGGGATCGTATGGACGGCGGCTACACAATGGAACTGGCTGGGAGTGAATTGGAGCTTGTAACAATTTATAGAGAAATAAATTGTCTGTCTGAATCAACCGACAGTTATCGTTATTTAACGATAACCGTCCAATGTGAGTAAATCTCACTAACTCTGTACAGTTTATATTTTTTAAAAATATAATCTATTATTGATAAATGATGATTGATTGTTGTGTCATGATTGTTTGGTTGAATTACTGATTTATTGGTTGAAATTATAGATAACAACGTATATAAATCGATAATCAAATATTGATTTTGTTTATCAGAATATTTCATATTGAAATGAAATCGATGTTATTTATATTGTTTAACATCTGTAGGTGTAGGGAGACAGGTTGAAGGGATCCAACAGGATTTCTCAATATTTATAATACTGTTTGTTTTCATATATTGTGATATATGATGTGATATATAATCTGTGATTGATTATAATGACACTGGTCATGTTATTTGGTATTTTAAATACTATATGAAATACTGGAATATATAAAAGGAAATTTTCAAATTGAATATTGAAAATGAAATATTTTTATATAGAATGAATAGAATTATATAAAAGGATTTATATAAAATGAATAGAATTATATAAAAGGATTTGTATAGAATGAATAGAATTATATAAAAGGATTTATATAAAATGAATAGAATTATATAAAAGGATTTATGTAAAATGAATAGAATTATATAAAAGGATTTATATAAAATGAATAGGATTATATAAAGGGAATTATAAATGAGATTTAAGTGTTAGAAATAAAAAGGAGATTTGTATGAATAATTCTACAAATAAGAATATAAATAGAATTTGGGTTTGAGATATTGTTTTTAAATACGAAATCAAACTGTTTTGATTGCAAAGAAGAAACATTATTCACGTTCTATGTGGAAAATTAGATTAATGTAAATATTTTGCAAATAAAATATTACAAAGGAATTTGGTGTTTGAATTAGGAATTTAAATGGAATTACTTAAATTAGAAACTGACTGGAAATTAGTTGAGTTGAATGGCTTTTTGGATATCGATCTGATGTTGGTTTCGGCCTTCGGGGTTTATGCTTGGAAAGTTGTTCTCTTACTAGTTCACAGTTAGAGACCGATAGAGGTGGGAAGATATCGATGTGTGAATCATAAATGGAAACGTTTTCCAAAGTTAATAACGTATGTTTTCTAATTTTAGAAAATAAGGAATTTATGAATATATGGAAATGATAAATGGGAAATTGGGAAATGAAATGATGATTGATCGGTAAGATTTCCATTTGGGAATACGACCGTTGTTTGTACACATGTTTTCCTTTGATAGTTAAATCACCGACTATCAAAGATTTTGACCATTTTCGTTCTCAATACGGAGAGACCGGGATCAGATATATTATCTGAAACCACTCTATATGGCATTCGCGTTGTTAATCAAATATGATGAAGATAATTGAAGACAGAGTTATGAAAGGGTTGTTCAGTAAATCCTAGGTAGAAATTGCCTAAGATGGATTTACAGAATAGTTCCTTTGGGTTGTCCAGTCCCAGGACGACCTGTATGGAAGAATGTTTGACAAAGTATATTTAATAGACTACGTAAGTTGATTTCTTTAAACATATTTACATTTGGTGGCGGAGGAATTCGTTTCTCTTAGCTGTATACCCGTGGTATATTTTGGGAAATCAATTTGTGATTTGGCGGGTATGACGATATGGCATTCAAAGTAAATAAAGGTGTGATCTATATGTTATGGCCTCTAGCCTCACAACCAGGAAATGGTATAAAATCGGGTACGTCACATGGCTAAGTAGTTAGCTACCAATTAGGGTGTATTGTCACCTGATCTAGAGAATTTCCATTTACTTCTATAATCTATTTTGATGCTTTCACTTTCGGGAAATAGTTGCTGATCCCAAACGTTGGTGATAATACATTTGGTATACTCAAGCGAAATGAGTGACCGGTCAAGTTTAGCCTGGGTTTCAAGATGTTCTTGTTGAACCCGGTGTATTCCTCTCTAGAGATACACTGATGGAAGGTGGTATCATACCTTGCCAGTTGGAATCCATTACCCAATAAGCGCCCGCGGTTTTCGATTTTATATTATGTATGTGGAACGTGAGATGAAAGCGTTCTGCTAGATGATTATTATATTGTGGTTGATAGACACTATTATAATATCCCGAGAGTTTTGATATAAAAATTATCGGTTCTTTCAAAAGGATTTTGAATGATAAATCAAGTGTTTTGGATTCTCATAAGGGAAAACCCGTTCCGTGTTATACGACGTGGTCTTATCGTTTATTTTCTCAAACTGTTTTAAATTGTTTACTCACACCGGTGCCCAAATTTGTACGAGCAGTCAAGTAGTCAGGATTTTACAGATATACTGAGAGCTTGGAGCAGGAGGCTTTAGGATTTTATAGCAATTGTTTATTACCGCTGTGTTGTAAGTGTTGTACTCTGACAAATGTTATTGTATACGTATACTGGTTTTATTTAAAAGTTATGTTATATTTTATTCATTCCGCTGTGAGATTCATGTTACTTTGATTCTGTTGGTGTGATCTTCTTCTTCTTCTATTCTAATTTTCTATCTTATCTATTATCACCCTTTAACTTCTTTCTATTAACTATCCGGTATTTCCGATGTTTGGATAGTCGATTATGAGTTCATGTCGATAACCAAGGTCGCGAGTTCCCCGGGTCGTTACAGTGGTATCAGAGCTGAAGGTTAAGTAATTACCTTGGCTCTGTGGCGTGACTCAGTAGAGATAGTGTTAGTAATATGCTAGATTGAGTTTGAGTGTATATATATGAGCGCATATTTGTTGTTCAATATAAAATGATTTTATATTATGGAGATTTATTGATTGAGTTTTTTATGAGTTCTGATCGATCAGTTTGATCCACTGTATCAGTAGTAGTTAATAAAAACTTGAATATGATGAACCTACATGGTATGTTTTGAAAGAGGATAAATGAAATAATTTTACCCGAAGTATGTTTTATAATAAAAGGAATCTATATATTGGAATTATTATAATATATAGGATGTGTTGGTTGTTATTATAATCGAATGAGATTATAAATTGAAATGGTTATATAAATAACCAATCAAAAATCATATAAGAGAAACATATAAAACCAGATAAATTAAATCTGAATTTAAATCAGAACTGGAATTAAAATTCTGAAAACATGAAAAGTGTTTGTAAATGGAATTGAATTAAATATATGAGAATATAAAAATCCTAGGAGATTTTAAATTGTTTTACAAGCATTGTGAATGGTATTTTGAAATATATTTCAAACTGGAAATGTTTGGAAACGGTTTTGAAAAGTGATATAGTATTGAACTCACTTCGATCGCTAGAAAATAGATTTCGATGATGACAACTGCAACATCGGTGTTCATTTTCGAGTTTCTAAGTGACGGATTACTACCAAAGATTTTGTTTTTAAATTGTTTTCTGGAAAAGCATGTTGTTTTGAATCCTGGAAAAGGATTTCTGGTTTTGTAAAAGCTAAACCGTTTAAAATTCCATGGGGAAGGTTGTTTGAATTAAAACAAATTAAATTAGAATTTGTAAAAGCAAATAGAAATAAAAATTGAATTGAAACCAGTTAAGTGGAAAATGAATTGAAATAGAAAATATCGAATTAGATTGGATTAGAGATAATCTGAAATGGAATTGGACTAGTAAGTTAAGAGTTGAAATTAAAAATGGAATCTGAGTTAAGAACAGAAGTTGGCTTAGATATAACTGAATGATTGGGATGACATTGGCATATGCAGAATTTGTAACACATGGAAATGATATATTGATATGCCCGACAAAAAGTTACCTGTTTATATTATATACGGGTTTGAGATTTTGATGAGCCGAAGTGGCAAGCCGCTTGGCTATTTGATTTTCTTTTTGGTTGAAGAAGGCCTAGAGAGGCGAGTTGGAGTTTGAGCTATTGACCAGTACAAAGGAGTTGTTGGCGAAATTTTTTGAATAATTAAGGTGTTAGAAAATTTTCAGGATTCTTGAAAATTTTCGCTAGTAGGAAGGAATAAATATTTAATTGAAATTAAATTGGTTCAGTTGAAACTGAAGTTAAGAAGTGAACAAATAAGTTCTAACCAGTAAACAAGGTTTGTTTTCTACCTTTGAAATTTCGAGGATGAAATTATTTCAAGGGGGAAGAATGCAACGACCCGTTTTTTTTTACGGATAATAAATAATTTATTTAATTATTTGAATGATGGTTTGGTAATTTAAAATGACCAGAATTAAATAATATTGAACATTTAATTAATATAATTAATAAAATAATATATTTAATTTTCGAAATAGTTGAAAATAGTGGAATTCACAATATTTTGTGAATTGTATCATTTAAAATATATAATTCAGTTTAGAATTTGAATTATTTTAACGAATTTATTTATAAATGTCAGTTAAACGTAATAATTATATTATAATTCTAATCGAGCTCGAAATGGTACGACAGTTTGTAATTTGGCGATTCGAACTTTAAACGAACATACAGAATTCGTTTTAAGCCGGATTTTTATGAAACAAGAAACGTTCGGAGCTGGTGAAATATATTTTTCGAATGGAAGAGAAAAACCAAGATTTCGCCATGTAAATTTTGATTTATAATCAAATTAAATTTTCGAAAAGTCGCTATGGAATTCGTTTATAATTTATAACGATTTATTTATATTATAAAAGGATTATTAATATAAATCGAATATCGATATAACTGGAACTTTGAAATATCGAGTTATAAAACCTGATATATTTATTTTGGAGCTGTATGATATATACTATGAAGATGTATGATAATATTTATTTATTGATATTTAATTTTATTATTTTTGAATATATTAATATTTAAATGGGCTTATTAAAAACCTTTAAAAATAGCCACTTTTGCAAACGACCTCCGTTTTTGACGAAACCAATTTTGTTGGATTCGAAATATTAAATTATTGTTAGATTTCAATTTTCGTAATTTTTGGAGTCAGTATGTGGCCGTACGGAATTTTAATGTGAAAAATAGTTGATAATTTGGCTTTAAAAATACACTGTGTGAGCAAACGGAGTTGGAATTCGCCGAAATAAGTTTCGTTGGGTCCATAATGTCGAACTATAGTTGCATGCCCATTTTCATAATTTTTGGATGTTGTATGTGATGACACGAATTTTTAAACAGCAAAACAAACAGCGGTTGATTATAATTAAATATAATATTCGAATATAAAATTATATAATCTACCCTATAAATACATCACTATCCCTAAAACCTAGCATTCATTTTCTCATGGTCAATGCATTTCTGGCCGTCACAATTTTCTTCAGAAAATAATTCGTGCCCTTCTCTTTTCATAAACAAATTCATATAAAATCCTAGAAAAATTTCTAAAATAAATAAGCATGATTTTTGAATTAGAGATGTGGAGAACTTCATTTCTGAAACGAATTTTTTTAGTGTGACCGGTTTTCTATTGAGGTTTTTTTGGGTAGTCGCGGCTATGGCTGGCTATGGTTCCATCTAGGTGGCGGCAAAGGACAAAGGGAGGTGATAGGTGAACTCCCGGACATGAGGCACACATGTGGACCCAGTTTAGTAGGTATCGATGCTAGACATTATCCATGTCTTTTTCAGTGAGGCGAACAGAGCTAGAAACCGTGAGATCGAGCTGAGTGGGAAGCGACGAGGATCTGGGTGTCGAGTAGGGAAAATTTGTGATGGCGATTTTGGTTTGGGAGTCGATGAAGAATTGGTGATGGAAGGAGTTCAAAACTGTCGATGGTTGGGCATAACTGTTGTCGCTACAGCTTGGGTCTTGTTTCCTATTTGACGAGATGGAACCAGTTATGCGAGTTGAAGTAAACATACATGGAAATAAATAGAATCAGAAGAGGAGATGGATGATACTACTTGTTTGTTGAATCATGGGATGTAGGTGGATCATTGGCGGGTGAAGACGACGACCATGGGTTTCGGTGAGGAACAAGATGAATTCCTATTGCACGAGTAAAAGTAGATTACAGAAGGTGTTTGGGCAACTAACAATGGATTAAGGTTTTTAAAACTAATAATTTATATAAGGTGTAAGGAAAGGTTGGTAAAGTGGAAGCAAGATTCGGAAAGGGTGACTTTGGGTGTATTGGATACCGACGTTCGAAACGTAGAATGAGGAGATACTGTTTATATGGGGGTCGGTGCAATAATGAAATGGGCTGGAGAATAAGGGGTGAGCCCAACTAAATTAGAATTTGAGTTTTTCTTTAATTTAAAATATTCGTATAACTTATAAATTTAATATCTGGGTCATACGATATCAGAATTTCGAATGGTCTAATCCGTTGGGATCGTACGGACGGTGGCTACACAAGGGAACTGACTGGGAGAGAATTGGAGATCATTACAATTTATAGTGAAATAAATTGTCTGTCTAAATCAACCGACAGTTATCGTTATTTAACGATAACCATCCAATGTGAGTAAATCTCACTAACTCTGTATAGTTTATATTTTTATAAATATAATCTAGTATTGATAAATGTTGATTGACTGTTGTGTAATGATTGTTTGGTTGAATTACCGATTTATTGGTTGAAATTATAGATAACGATATATATATAAATTGTTAATTAAATATTTATTTTGTTTATCAGAATATTTCATATGGAAATGAAATCGATGTTATTTATATTGATTAACAACTGTGGATGCAGGGAGACAGGTTGGAGCGATCCAACAGGATTCCTCAATATTTATAATACTGTTTGTTTTCATACATTGTGATATATGATGTGATATATAATCTGCGATTGATCATGATGACACTGGTCATGTTATTTGGTATTTTAAATACCATATGAAACACTAGAATATATAAAAGGAATTTCTCAAAGTGAATATTGAAAATGAAATATTTATATATGGAATGAATAGAATTATATAAAAGGATTTATATAAAATGAATAGAATTATATAAAAGGATTTATATAAAATGAATAAAATTATATAAAAGGATTTATATAGAATGAATAGAATTATATAAAATGAATAGAATTATATAAAAGGATTTATATAAAATGAATAGAATTATATAAAAGGATTTATATAAAATGAATAGGAATATATAAAGGGAACTATAAATGAGATTTAAGTATTAGAAATAAAAAGGAGATTTGTATGAATAATTCTACAAATAAAAATAGAATTTGGGTTTGAGATATTGTTTTTAAATATGAAATCGAACTGTTTTGATTGCAAAGAAGAAATATTATTCACATTCTGTGTGAAAAGTTAGATTAAAGTAAATATTTTGCAAATCAAATATTATAAAGGAATTTGGTGTTTAAATTAGGAATTTAAATGGAATTACTGACATTAGAATCTGACCGGAAGTTAGTTGAGTTGAATGGCTTCATGGGTATCAATCTGATGTTGGTTTCGGCATTCGGGATTTATGCTTGGAAAGTTGTTCTCTTACTAGTTTATAGTTAGAGACTGATAGAGGTGGGAAGATATTGATGCGTGAATCAGAAGTGGAAACATTTTCCAAAGTTAATAACGTATATTTTCTAATTTTAGAAAATAAGGAATTTATGAATATATGGAAGTGATAAATGTGAAATTGGGAAATGAAATGATGATTGATCGGTAAGATTTCCATTTGTGAATACGACCGTTATTTGTACACATGTTATCTTTGATAGTTAAATCACAGACTATCAACGATTTTGACCATTTTCGTTGTCAATACGGAGAGAATGGGATCAGATATATTATTTGAAAACCACTCCGTATGGCATTAGCGTTGCGAATCAAATATGATGAAGATTTGAAGACGGAGTTATGCAAGGGCTGTTCAGTAAATCCTAGGTAGAAATTTCCTAAGATGGATTTACAAATAGTGCCTTCGGGTTGTCCAGTCCCAGGAAGACCTGTATGGAAGATTGTCTGACAGAGTATATTTAATAGATTGCGTAAGCTGATCTCTTTAAATGTATTTACGTTTGGTGGCGGAGGAATTCGTTTCTCTTAGCTGTATACCCATGGTATTTTTGGGGAAATCAACTTGTGATTTTGCGGGTATGATGATGTGGCATTCAAAGTAAATAAAGGTGTGATCTATACGTTATGGCCTCTAGCATTACAACGAGGAAATGGTATAAAATCGGGTAGGTCGCATGGCTAAGTGGTTAGCTGCCAATTAGGGTGTATTGTCACCTAATTTAGAGAAATTCCATTTACTTCTATAATTTATTTCGATGTAGTCCCTTTCGGGAAACGGTTGCTGATCCCAACTGTTGGTGATAATACATTCGGTACACTCAAGTGAAATGAGTGACTGGTCATGTTTAGCCTGGGTTGCAAGATGTTCGTATTGAACCCGGTGTATTCCTCTCTAGAGATACACTGTCGGAAGGTGGTCCCATACCTTGTCAGTCGGAATCCATTACCCAATAAGCGCCCGCAGTTTTTGATTTTATATTATGTATGTGGAACGTGAGATGAAAGCGTTATTCTAGATGATTATTATATTGTGATTGATAGACACTATTATAATATCCAAAGTTTTGATATAAAGAATATGATTTCTTTCAAAAGGATTTTGAATGATAAATCAAGTGTTTTGGATTCTCATAAAGGAAAAACCCGTTCTGTGTTATACGGCGTGGACTTATGAAATATCATTTATTTTCTCAAACTGTTTTAAATTGTTTACTCACACCAGTCCCATGACTGACCCGGAGTTTATTTTGTTTTCCTAAACTCTTTGGTGCCCTAATTTGTACGGGCAGTCAAGTAGTCAGGATTTTACAGATATACTGAGAGCTTGGAGCAGGAGGCTTCAGGATTTTATAGCAATTGTTTATTTCCGTTGCGTTGTAAGTGTTGTACTCTGATAAATGTTATTGTATACGTATACTGGTTTTATTTAAAAGTTATGGTATATTTTATTCATTCCGCTGTGAGATTCATGTTACTCTGATTCTGTTGTTGTGATCTTCTTCATCTATTCTAATTTTCTATCTTATCTATTCTTACCCTCTAACTTCTTTCTATTAACTATCCGGTATTTCCGATGCTTGGATAGTCGATTGTGAGTTCATGCCGACAACCAAGGTCGCGAACTCCCCGGATCATTACATAAGTTACATGGCTATCAAACGAAAAAGGTTTCACTAAAATCTGACTTGAAATGAAGAAGTCATATGGTATCAAAGTTGGACCCAAACACCGCTTGAGGACTATAAATTTACTGAGACAAATCAAGTTACAACAAATCATTTTCAAGTGCAAACCCTAGTAAATTCAACCGAAATAATATGTAAATTAGGTGAGTGAGTGTAACAACTCATCTTAATTGGATTTTAGAGAGATAATAGCGATTTAAAGTTGCAAAACCTTGTTTTTTGAAGCTTTAGGAACCCAAAGGAATGCTCAGCAGTGACCTGCAGACGTTGGAGTTTACTATAACACCTCTTCTTCAAATTTCCAGAGAGAAATAATTTGGATTTTTAGCAGATGGTGTGGCCTTTTGTAGAGAAAGGAGATCCAAACTCTTTGTTTACCCTTCCCTAGGCTTGAGGAGGAAGCCATTAATTTTTCCTTTGTACATCTCTCAAGAAGAGGAAAAAATGAGCTGGAAGAAGAAAGTATGTATTTTACTTTTCTCTCCTTCCTAATTTCCCTTTTGGGCTTTGGATTTGGAATCCATTAGCCCATTTTGTCAAGTGTTACATATACCATAGTTTAGCAAAGTGTTGCAAATTTCACTCTTAATAACACAACACAAAAATAACACGATTTAACACATTCTCATTATTTCTTTGTTATACTTAAAACTATAAAAACTTTACAATGTTATACAAACTTGTAATAAATTATTTTCAACGCATTTTAATATTGATTTATATATAACTGCATTAATATTTACATGTTTGTAAAAATGAACATTTCCACTTTCTTGAATCAAAATTGACACAACAATACGTGCAATTTTATTGTTGCAACAAAATAACTTTACAAGTTTATTAAAATACATATTTTTTGTCTTCAAATATTTATTTTCAAAACTTTTAACATTACTTAATTTAATAACAACACAAAAATCCACAAATATTGTTGTTGTTGCCAAAATTCACTTCTAACAACAATCTATAATTTTATTTCATCTTAAAACAATTCAATATTATATTATTACTCTATAAATTCATTTTACTATTTCAAAACATGGTTTTAAACACAATTTTTATTTTATTTCATAATTTCTACAACTTATATTTTCCTAACATAGATTCACTAATTATTGATTATTTTATTAAAACAAATACTTCATATTGAAAACATATTTTCACTTAATTATTGGTTGTTAATCAATATTTTATATTTTCAACATTTATTTAAACCATCAGTTGTAATTAACAAACACGTATTGGGATAAATCTTCTTATTGTAACAAAAATATTTAATTTATTGCAAAACATGCAATTCCACAAATCACAAATTATTTATCTTCTCATCTTAAATTTACAAAACACTTTATTATCTGTTAGCTTCGAGTACCCAGAAACCCGGGTTGTTACAGTTACAGTTGCTGGGAATTTTGAGATTGAAATTTGTTTTGATTGTTGAGAATGAAATAGATTTTGATTGCGCAGATTCAGATTTTATTTATCAAATCTGCGTTGTGAAGCTGATTTCTCTTCTGGATATTTTGATATGTTAGACATTATTTGCAGTATTTTATTGAAGAGAGCAAGTAATTTTGAAAAAAAATTGATGGAAGAAGAGAAAATTTTCAAAATTACTTGCTCTCTTCAATAAAATACAGCTAATTAATGTAACACCCCACGTCCGTTAATGTCACTAACAAAGGGCATGTATTTAGTTTCGTGGAGCATTATAAATAAACAGAACGGAATATTACAAGACAGATAAAGTAGTACTTGAAAATTTTGTAATTTTATTGCAGCGGAATCAGTAATAAGTTTGATTACATTTCCAAATACAAAAATCAAGTACGTAATATCAGTCTAGTACAAAACCTTCAGAGTACATAATTTTATAGCCATAATCCCCAACAGAAAAATGCCATACACAGAATCAAAGCCAAGCAATACTCATTTCAACTTCAAGCTGGAAGAAAGAGATATCTGAACTAAGCTTGAGTATTTCCTCCCTAAGAACCTAGGGGGGAAACGGAATAAAAGAGGCGAAACAAACTAGGTCAGACATTAGTTTGGTGAGTCCAGTGACTTTAACAATATAATCATTAAAGTAACAGGGTAAGAACATAAACTAGAAAGCATGAAATGACTGTAGAATAAACAGGCATGACCAAGCAGACAAGATGAACAAGATATAACGTTGATTACGCTTCTAATCACTACAGGATAATTATTACACTGCACTAATGCTAGTAACACTGTATCATTACTAGTTACACCGCACCCTTACTAGTCCCATACTAAAAGTTGATCCCTCTTACTAATCATGATAATGGTAGTTTCGTGTACTCCTAGCTGCTATCGTAGGTGTCCCTTTTTTCTCCTACCCCAACGAGTTGTATCCACTACCTTCCTCATTTGATCGGCTCCCTAACTCGCATGTATTTATTACTTGTGTCATTCGACCTCGCTTGTATGTATTCGTTACTTGTGTCATTCGACCCCGCTTGTATGTATTCATTACTTGTGTCGTTCGACCACACTTGTATGTATATACCTGTGCTGGCAACACCATGGGGTGTATCAATTCCCATGATGGCACCACTACATGATTCAAGATGCGCAGTGTATACTACCGATGCCCAATGCCTGCTTTTTCCACTCCGGAGCACGTGCACGCCCATACTCCATCGGAACCTACACTGCTGCACCACCCGGCGCTATTTTGACTGCTTATAATCAGCCCAGTAATCGTGCCCCACTGTGACCGCGTGCCCCGCACCAGCTGGCATTTCCTCCGAAAGTGCGCTGTACACATGTCCGACTAGCACGAAACGGTCGCCAAAGAACGGAAAGAAGAGAATGAACTAATAAAGAACCTGTAGAATGTCTCACAGCGCATGGAACAAAATATAATAATAATATACTTGACATAAAACAGGTGAGACAGTGCATAAGCTGATAAGTAAAACCAACATCAACATCAGAGCAGCGGAAATCCAAATACAGCTTATGATCCAACATCATTATTACAACTTTAAACTGTCTCTAAAACAAAAGAAAGCTAAAGTAGAAGATGCACTACTAATGCCCAAGCAGTGATCTTCAACAACACAGGGAGAATATCTATATGTATCATACGTGGAAGCCTCCTGCTCGTCTCCGGATCAGCTACTCGTGCATACCCAGCTAACATGTCTCTGGTCTGCTCGTGAGAGCACCCAGAGTAATAAGAAGGGACATAAAACTCTGGGTCAGACAAAAAGTCTGGTATGAGCGATAAGCAGCTAAACAGAACAATAACAGTTATACTAAACCATACCTGAACCTGGACCTGCAACCAAAGAGTTAGCACTACATACCGTACAATACTCTAAGGTGCCACTGAATAGATGGTGTAAAGATAACGGGGGTGGGGGTGTGCATGCCATAATGATGGCAAACGAATCAACCATAGCAATCATCCTCACATCTCTCACTCAGTGCGTAAAGCATACGATGTCCACCACTGTCAATCACTAGACCCATCGAAGTAGTGACAGAATTCGACTTGTACAACTACTGCTACTACCAAGCTTACCACATGGAGTCATGACCAATTCTTTACAAATGACCCCACTTCATTGGTCTATAGCTCTTTAATCGTACCTAGGCCACTGTGGCCCTGAATCCGTTCATGTACTCCCTACACATAGTGATCCAAAGTTACGGACATCGACAACCCCTTAGCACATGTCCCGCAGCAAAGCCCAACTCATGAAGTCAACTCGTTGGTTCCCAACTGGATCCTGAGTACAAACTTCTCATTGGACTACCTTTTCACCTCGGGTTTCTAGTCGTCACCGGATCGGTTCGGTTCCTCCCTTTACTTTGCTTCGGGTCGTACTCCCATCGGGTTCGGATCGTGCTCCCCCAGTTCAATTCGTGGTCCACGCCTCATGTCCAAGCTCCACGGTTCGGATCGGAATGCTTCATCACCTCGGATCGGGTCGAGTTCCTCTAGTTCTTCCATGGCGCATCGGTTCGGGTCGGGTAACATGGTTCAGATCGTGGACTCTCCAGGTAAGCGGATCGGTCCGGAGATTAATGCTCCCGTCGGTTCGGTTCGGAGAAGACTACACGGGTCGGGTCGGAGAAGATGCTCCACTAGCGGTTCATGGGGAAGAGCTTCACAACGGTTCGGTTCGGCCTCCCATCCGATCCGATCCGGTTTGGGTCCTTTTTCTGCACTTTCCCTACAACTTCCAACGACTGTTTATACGCCACTCGACGGCATTTTCGGCCAATCTAACACTTCTAGACAATCACAAATCATACCATACAGTCATAGCAACATGTACAGTCAATCATAAACAACAAAACAACAATCATAGCATGTAAAATGGATCAAACATACCCAAAACTCATATTTTCCCCTTAAACATGTTCAACAACAACTAATGATAGGATTAGTAAAACTTAACCAAATTAGCCAAATTTTCTAATAGAGGTCTAAAACAATATTTTAGAATTTTTGAATATTTTTCCAGATTTTTATGACGCATAATTTCGCTAATTATCACTAATCACCCCTTAATCCCCTAAATTCCGGGATTAGCAAAATTAGTCTAAATTAACCCAAATTCTTACCAGAGGCATAAAATAATATTCTGGAATTTTACAAATTTTTCTAGATTTTTCTGAGTTATAATTTCGCTAATCTTCGCTAATTACCATAATCAGCCGTAATTAGTGAAAAACAATGCAAATCACTCACCTTAGGCTCAAATAAACTTTAGATCTGAAATATTCTGTGTTATGGATTGAATCTCTGTGTGTTCCAGCAGCTATGTTCCAAATTTGATGTTGATTTGCCTTGATTTGGTGTAGATTGACTTAATCTTCAATTAGAAAGCGATTAGGAGTGATTTTGGATGAAATTAGAAGGTGGAGGCCATGGCTAGGGTTAGAGGAATGTTTTTGGCGGCTGAAAAATGAGATAAAATTCGTTTTCCTACTGTTCTCAGCCTTCCCATAACCCTAATCTCGAAATGGGTTATGGGCCCTCTTGCTAATCACCCTAATTAGGCCCGGTTAAGCTGTTTTTCACCTTCTAAAAATTGTTTCAGCCATATCTCCCAAAAGGAAAGTCCGTTTTTCACATGTGACCACTCTACGGAAAGGTAAACCATCATCCGAAGCTAATGGAAGTGGTTTCAGGTCAAAACTCCTTTCCAATCAAAAGTTATGGCCAAAACAGTATCGGCTAGGGGCAAAATGGTCAATTAAAAATTGGCAAAAATCATGAACATGGGAAATGACCCCAATAGTCATCTACCAAAGTTACATGACCATATGACTTCATATGTGAAAGAAATAAATATTCTACGATCCTATGATGTGTAGAATGCGGGTCGTTACACCCACCCTGCCTAGCTAAGGGTACCATAATACATCTATGTGGGTTACTGCTGAAATGGGTCCCCGTTATTAGCGTTTCCTAATCAATATGTTATAATGGTTAAGTGTTCTCAATTTAACTTAACCCCACTCATTTGCTTAATTAACATGTTGTACTGGTTATGTGTTGCCTATTTACATGTTACTTAACCTTCTCACTGATTCACGCGTGTTTATTTAATAGTTAAGTTTGTACGCCTATATATACTAATATTACCCACTTACCAAAGATTTACTTAACCCTTCCCTTTATCCCGTCCATACGTATTATTGGTTAAGCTTGCCTTGACCCTATCCACTTTGTTCATGCAATATTGGTTAAGTTGTTTTCTTGTCCATGTCAACTTAACCCAGCCACCTAACATGCTGTATTGGTTAAGTGTCGCCTATTCATATGTTACTTAACCTTTCCATTCTTAGCATGTCCATTCCTTAGCTTTAATTTATTCACTAAAGCGCCAACCTCTCACATTAGAAATGTTATTTGCGGTTGCTGGATGTGCCGGGCGGTTCCGGGCAGACTTCTACCACAAACTCATTCTAACCTCGGGTTTTTGGGCTTAATGCGCTAACCTCTCACATTAGATCTATGTTGTTGAGGTCGTTGGATGTGTCGGGCGGTTTCGGGCAGTCTTATACCGCAACTCAATCTAACCTCGGGTTAGGCACGTTAATCTTTTAGCCAATTTACATATTTACCATTCATGTCCAAGTTTATATGTAATTATCCATAAGTGTGGTCAATTCAAGTTATGCCACATTTTCTAGTTATGCCCAAAATTAATTATATGATTACAACCCCTTTTTATGTCAATTACATAATACTCAACTTTTACCCAAACTTTTCCCCAACGTTCCCACGTCGTTCGTACGTATAGTTCATGTGATATGTTAGGCTCGCAATTAGCCCAACTCATAAAAAAAGAAAAAAAAAGGAAGAAACACATGACATCATAACTGGCATAAACAATATAGATCTAAGGTTGCATAAATCTAGTAAACATATAAAAATAGATCCAATCAACATATGGAATGCGAACTAGCATAGATCTAAACATAAACTTGCACGAATTTAAACATATGAACTGGTATGGATCTAATCATATAAACATGTAGATCTAAACATATGAACATATAGTTCTAAACATATGGACTGATATGGATCTAATCATATTAACATGTAGATCTAAACATAAGAACATATAGTTCTAAACATATGGACTAATATAGATCTAATCATATAAACATGTAGATTTAAACATATGAACATATAGTTCTAAACATATAGACTGATATGGATCTAATCATATAAACATGTAGATCTAAACATATGAACATATAAAATATGATCTTACATATATGAACATGACTTGCATATAATCTTTCATAACTTGCATAGATCGAGCAAACTTGCATACATAACTTGCATATGTAATTAGGCATATGAATTAACATAGAACATAACTTTCATATAATGAATCAAATCAAGCATAAATCAAAACATAGTTTGCAAAGACAAACTTTATATGATTTACAAACATTTTCATACAGTCCAATTCATAACTCATCACAATTACGTTTAAACAATTATCTTGTGAAAGTAACTGCACTCACAGAAAACGGATCTTGAATTCTGGGATATGATTTCTGAGGTTGCTAAGCTAATCCGTTGATGTAGGCGTTGATTCGTTCGATGTTGTTCTAGAATTCCTTTTCGCAATTCCTTGGCTTTGAATCTTTATCTCTTATCTTTTTATGTGACGGCCCGCCCCGCACCAACCGACATTTACTCCAAAGGTGTGTTGTACACATGTCCAGTTAGCACGGGACGGTCGTCAGAAGGAAAGAAAGGAGACGAAGAATCAACAAGGAACCTGTAGAATGTCTCACAGCGCATAGAACAAAATATAATAACAACATACTTGACATAAAACAGGTGAGACAGTGCATAAGCTGAAAACAAACTATTATAGCAGTGGAAAATCCAAATACAGCTTATGTTCCACATCATCATTATTACAACTTTGCAAACTGTCTCTAAAGGTAAAAGTAAGATAAGGGAGGTACACTACTAATACCCAAGTAGTGACCACCCACGACACAGAGAGAATATATATATATATATATCATACGTGGAAGCCTCCTGCTCGCCTCCGGATTAGCTACTCGTGCATCACCAGCTAACCTGTCTCTAATCTGCTCGTTTAGGAGCATCCAGAGTAATAAGAAGAGACATAAAACTCTGGGTCAGACAAAATTCTGGTGTGAGCGATAAGCAGCTAAACAGAACAATAACAGTATACTAAACCATACCTAAACCTGGACCTGCAACCAAAGAGTTAGCACTACATACTATACAACACTCTAAGGTGCCACTAGCATATAGTGTACAAGCATACAGGGGAGGGGGGTGTGCATGTCATAGTGATGGCAAACAAATCAAACATAGCAACCATCCTCACATCTCTCACTCAGTGCGTAAAGCATAGGATATCCACCACTTCGATCACCCAATACTTTGCTATGATCACTCTGCCCTATGAAGTCACAACGGCTTCATTGCACTGATCCACAGCCACTAATCCTTTGCTATGTCCATTTTGCCCCATGGTGTCGTACACACCCCACTGCACTGGCTCATAGCCTTACTAATCCTTTACTATGACCACTCTGCCCCATGGAGTCACAATGGCCCCACTGCACTGGCTCATAGTCTTACTACGATCACTTTGCCCTTCGAGTCATGATGACTCTACTGCACTGATACGTAGTCCTGCTACGATCACTTTGCCCCTCGAGTCGTAATGACTCCACTGCACTAATACGTAGCCCATTATTCCTTTTCAGCGGTGAATCGAAGTTATGAACGTCGACAACTCCTTAGCACACGTCCCGCAGCAAAGCCCAACCATGAAGTGAACTCATTGGTTCCCAACTAGATCCTGAGCTCTAACTTCCATTTGGACTACCTTTGCATCTCGGGTTATTGGTCATCACCGGATCGGTCCTCATTTAGTTCATGATTATCATATAGGCTCGGGTTCATCTCAATTCGTAGCACCCTCTTCAGATCGGTTCGGATCGGATGACCTTCCCCCCCCATCGGTTCGGATCGGATGGCCTCCCTCACCGGTTCAGATCAGATGACTTCCTCCCATCGGTTCAGATCCTTCTCCCCAAGCACTCCAGATCGGGTCGAGCCTCTCGAGCTTCTCCATAATGTATTGGTTCGGGTCGGAGTGGCATACAAGGGCAGGTCGGGTCGGGGTTCGAGTCCAGATCGCCTCGTGGATACAACAACTTGGATGGCAGTTCGGTTCGGGCTCTTTTCTCCGATCCGATCCGGATCGGCCAAATTCCTGCACCTCTTTCCAGCGACTGTTTACGCCACTCGACGGCGTTTTCGACCATTCTATCTATTCTAATCAATCTCAAAGCATACCATACAGTCATAGCAACAAGTATAAGTGACCTCAAACACCAAAACATCAATATGATAGGTTAAAATGGATCAAACATAGCCAAAACCCATATTTTCCCTTAAGTGTGCTTAAGCAAAACTAATGATATGAATAGAAAAACTTAATCAAATTAACCCAAGTTTCTAACAGAGGTCTAAAACATCATTTAAGAATTTATAAATATTTTTCCAGATTTTTAACATGCATAAATTCGCTAATTAACACTAATTACCCTTAATTAACTATAATTAGTGAGGGACTATGCAAATCACTCACCTTAGCCACAAATAACCCTTAAATCTGAAGTAAAGCTCTGATATTGCGCGAATACCAATGCTAAGCAGCAGCTCTAATCTTGATTTGGTGAAGATCTCCCTTGATTTGATGTTGCTAAGCTTAATCCTTGATTAGAAAGTGATTTGCAGGTGATTTAGAGGTTGGAGGCCATTTTTAGGGTTTCTAAGAGGTAAGTGGAGGCTAGAAAACTGAAATGGAATGAAACCCTAACTCTTTTCAGCCTCCCGATAATCATAATCCCGAAATGGCTTATGGGCCCATTCACTAATCACCCTATTTGGCCCGGTTAAGCAGTTTTTCACCTTCCAAACCTTATTTCAGCCATATCTCCCAAATGGTAAGTCCGTTTGGTTATTATGACCACTCTACGGAAAGCTAAACCATCAAACGAATCTAATGGAAGTGGTTTCAGGTCAAAATTCCTTTCCAATCAAACGTTATTGCTGAAACAAGATCAGCTAGGGGCAAAATGGTCATTTAAAAATCGGCAAAAATCATGAACATGGGAAATGACCCCAATGGTCATTTCCCAAAGCCACATGACCATACGACTTCATATGAGAAAGAAATAAATATTCTACGATTCTCCGATGCGTAGAATGCACATTCTCTCCCTTAAGAAATTTCGCCCCCAAAATTCCCTAACTAAAACACACAAAGGTCCCGCATGCCTATCAGTCATAAAACAACAATCTAACATGCAAAACAAGCAAAACAAGTCTGTCCTAGCATGCAGAATAACTAAATTGCAAAGTAAACCTTACCAGGCAAAGAGTTCTGGATACGTCTTCCTAATGCTCTCCTCTGTCTCCCAAGTACAGTCATTCTCATTCTCGCCCCACTGAATCTTGACTAGCTTCACCATCTTCCTTCGAAGTTGCTTCGTATCGTGCTCGACAATACGAATCGGCTTGCTGTTCTCAATCGCCTCGGGTTCCACTTCGAAGTCCTCTAACTGATCAGGTGAAATAGTCATATTTGGGTCGTGCACGAACTTCCTTAGTTGGGAAACATGAAATACGTTGTGAACTCCTGCCATCTTCTCTGGTAATTCAATTCTATATGCCAAATTCCCAACTTGTTCGAGAATTGGGAATGGGCCAACAAATCTTGGTGCCAACTTGCCTCTCCTGCCAAATCGTATCACACTCTTCAACGGAGAAATCTTGACAAACATCAAGTCACCAACGGAGAATTTTAAGTCTCTTCTTCTCTTATCAGCATAACTCTTCTGCCTATCCTGGGCAGCCTTCATTCGTTGTTGAATGATTTTAATCTTATCTGAAGTTTCCCTTACCACATCTGGTCCAAGCACAAACTTCTCACCGGTCTCTATCCAACATGATGATGAGAAGCACGGTTTTCCGTACAAAGCTTCATATGGAGCCATACCGATACTGGATTGGTAGCTATTATTATATGCAAACTCTACTAGATGCAAATGGTCATCCCATGATCCACCAAAATCCAACATACAAGCTCTCGAGAGATCTTCCAATATACGATTCACCCTCTCTGTCTGACCGTCAGTTTGAGGATGATACGCGGTACTGAAATATAATTCCGACCCTAGAGCCTCTTGTAAGCTCTTTCAAAACCCACTAGTAAACAACAGGTCTCGGTCACTCACAATGCTTTTATGTACTCTATGAAATCTCATTACCCACTTCATATACAGTTCTGCTAACTTAGCTGCTGTTCTGGTCGATTTAACTGGTATAAATCTTGCACTCTTGGTCAATCGTTCCACAATTACCCAAATGCCATCATGTCCCGATTTAGTCCTTGGTAAACCATCATTGAAATCCATCGAGACTTGCTCCCATTTCCATTCGGGAATTTCTAATGGTTGCAACAAACCACTAGGCTTCTTTTGCATGGCTTTAACTAGCTGGCAACTCATGCACTTGGATATAAACTTCCCAACGTCTCTTTTCATCCCTTCCCTGTAGTAAGTCTGCTTCATGTATCGATACATCTTATCACCACCGGGGTGTATAGTTAGTTTTGAGTGATGACATTCCCTAAGCACTACATCTCTCAAACCATTCACGTTGGGTACAACTAGTCTTTCATTCTTTCGAAGCCATCCTTCTCAATCAAGCCCATACAAATTCATCTCCTCACCGTCGATATTCATCCCTAACTTGGAGATGATTTCCAATAGATTAGGATCGTCCCTCTGACTGGAAACAATCCGCTCAATCAAAGTGGGTTTGATCGTCAAACTAGCTAACATCTCTGGATCCAATTCGCACTTTGGTCTGAAATCGTACCCTGCGATATACTCCAGTTGCTTCCATTCAAGAAACATAGCTCCTAAACTGGCATGTCTCCTACTCAAGGCATCGGCTACCGCATTGCCTTTCCCAGGTATATATGCGATATCAAAATTATACGAAGCCAAGAACTCTAACCATCTCTGCTGTCGGAGATTTAGACCCTTTTGAGAGAAGAGATACTTTAATGATTTATGATCGGCAAACAACTCAAATCTCTCTCCCAAGAGATAATGTCTCCACATCTTCAACGCGAACACGATCGCCGCCAGTTCCAAATCATGGGTAGGATACTTTTTCTCATGCGGCTTTATTTTCCGACTAGCATAAGCTACAACCCTACCTCCTTGCATCAATACAACACCTAGTCCGGTACCACAAGCATCCGTGTATACCGTCATCTCTTCATTCCCTTTAGGAATGACTAACACTGGCGCACGCGTCAACTTTTCTTTTAGACTCTTGAATGCATTCTCACACACTCCGTCCCAGACGAAGGCTTGATTCTTCTTAATCAACTGAGTCAATGGTGCTGCTATCTTGGAGAAGTCCTGGATAAACTTACAATAATATCCAGCTAACCCCAAGAAGCTTCTTACGTCTGTTGCATTCTTGGGTGTAGACCAATCCTGTACCGTAGCCACCTTCGCGGGGTCCACGGCAATACCATTCTCTGAAACAACATGGCCCAAGAATCTCACTTCCCTCCTCCAGAAGTGACACTTAGAAAATTTCGCTTTCAATTGGTGTTTTCTCAACACCTCCATCACTATCCTCAAATGTCCCTTGTGTTCTTCCTCTGTCCTCGAGTAAACAAGGATGTCGTCCACGAACACAAGAACAAACTTATTCAACTAATCTCTGAATACCCGATTCATAAGATCCACGAAGTATGCTGGTGCATTGTTCAACCCAAATGGCATGACCAACCACTGATAGAATCCAGACGGCGTCCTAAATGCCATTTTCGGAACACTCTCAGCCGCTACTCGGAGCTGATGAAATCCTGTCGCAAGGTCCAACTGGGAGAACACTCTTGCTCCTTCCAGTTGATCAAACAAATCATCTATCCGCGGTAGAGGATACTTATTCTTCCTTGTCACCTTATTTAACTCGGGATAGTCCACACACAAACGAAGGGAACCATCTTCCTTAGTGGCAAACACAACTGGTGCTCCCCACTCGGAGACACTTCTTCTAATAAACTCCTTCAAAAAATCGCTTACTTGCACCCCAAGCTCTCGCTTCTCCCTTGGTGTCATACGACGAAGTGGCATCACTACAGGCCTGGCATCTTTCACTAAATCAATACGGAACTCAATCTCTCGGTGTGGTGGAAGTCCGGTCACTTCCTCGAAGACGTCCGGATACTGGCCAACCACGGGCACATCTGACAACTCATCATGCGGGATGTCGAGGGAATTTATAAAACTAGCCATTACCCCATCACTAGGTAGACTACTAAACAATACCCTCCGCCCATCATCCACCCTTATTGTCACCAAAAAGCCCTCACAGTCTACCACCACCCTGTATCTTTGGAGCCAATCGACCCCCAATATAATGCCATACCCAGTAAAGCCCAAAACAAAGCAATCACAAACAAACTTACATCCATGACTCGATAAGACCAAATTTCGGCAAATCATACTAAGGTTAGTCGAACCACCAATTGGGTTCGTCACAACCAACGGTCTATCGACTATCTTGGGTTCCAGTCCCAACCTATCTACCAGGTCACAAGATATGAAGGAACGGGAAGCCCCAGTATCAAACAAAACTCGAACAAGTATATCATGAATAGAAAGCATACCTTGAATGATGACATTCTTTCCTTTCTCCGCCACAGTTGGGGCATTCGACGAAGAAGGAACAACATTAATAGCATATGCTTTCACAATCTGCTTTTCTTTAAGAGGTTGTGGACATTTATCCTTATGATGTCCCACTTGGCCACAGTTGTAGCACTTCCTATCCGCTGGCTTGGCCCGACACTCTTTGGCATAATGACCCGTCTTACCACAACTGAAGCACTTAACATCTTTCTTGCTCTTTTTCTGGTCATCCTTAGTTTGGTTCTGCTTCCTCTTATTCTGAGTGTTATTCTTGCCTCCACCTCCTGCTTGCGGCTTCAGCCCCTCTGCAGATGCAACCTCAGTCTTTGACTTAGGGTAAAGGCTCTCTGATCTCAAAGCTTTCCCAACAATCGATTCAAAAGTCTCATCGATGTGGTTGATAAGCCTTTCCCCCAAGTATCCATCCAAACCAGCAATGAACTTCTCATTCTTCTTCTCAGGAGTATCGATAAGGGATAATCCATACTTCGACAAAGTGTCGAACTCAGCAATATAGTCCGAGACTGCCCTACCATTCTGCTTAAGCTCCAAGAACTTCCTAAAAACTCCGTCTTCTGAGCAGCTGGAATAAACTTGTCGCTAAAGCGAGCCTTAAACTGATCCCAAATAACCTGATCCTCTGGAGTGGCTGTCTTAATAGCATTCGACCAATTCATCGCTCGTCCTTGCAGCTGACGAGACGCTAGCCTTCTCTTCATCGCATCCTCGATACCCAAGTCGACGAAGATACGATCACAGCTATCCAACCAATCCTGAACATCCGTGGCCGACTCTGTTCCGTGGAACGGCTTCCCACCAAGGCTT
The DNA here is from genome assembly GCA_030737875.1 of Allium sativum. NCBI lineage: Eukaryota > Viridiplantae > Streptophyta > Magnoliopsida > Asparagales > Amaryllidaceae > Allium > Allium sativum. The sequence continues at coordinate 329,621,609 of CM060915.1, forward strand.
GTGTAATTCTTGCACAGCTTAGCGAAATCGACCCTAGGCGCCTGCACTATCGGACCACCACCATTACCGACATTGGGAGCTGCCCCCTGCACATCCCTAAGTATTTCTCTCATGAGGTCAGTAAACATCGTCATTATGTTAGCAGCATTCCCATTATTGGCCCCTCTACCAGCACCTCTTGCGTATCATCTCATCGTTCAATCTGTAAAGAGAAAACGATTAACCATCTCCATAGTGGTGCTAGTGCAGTGCGACTTCATCCCTAGCTATACTAATAGTTTATATATATATATAGCTTTTGAAAACCAAAGTAATCACAAATATGCACTCTCATATACGTACTATCTCTCCCTAGTGTCTTTCCCTAGGTTAGCTACGCAACCAAGAGCTCTGATACCAAATGTGATGGCCCGCCCCGCACCAACCGACATTTACTCTAAAGGTGCGCTGTACACATGTCCAGTTAGCATGGGACGATCGTCAGAAGGAAAGAAAGGAGACGAAGAGTCAACAAGGAACCTGTAGAATGTCTCACAGCGCATAGAACAAAATATAATAACAACATACTTGACGTAAAACAGGTGAGACAGTGCATAAGCTGAAAACAAACTATCATAGCAGCGGAAAATCCAAATACAGCTTATGTTCCACATCATCAATATTACAACTTTTCAAACTGTCTCTAAAGGTAAAAGTAAGATAAGGGAGGTACACTACTAATGCCCAAGTAGTGACCACCAACGACATAGGGAGAATATCTATATATATCGTACGTGGAAGCCTCCTGCTCGCCTCCGGATCAGCTACTCATGCATCACCAGCTAACCTGTCTCTAGTCTGCTCGTTTAGGAGCACCCAGAGTAATAAGAAGAGACATAAAACTCTGGGTCAGACAAAAGTCTGGTGTGAGCGATAAGCAGCTAAACAGAACAATAACAGGTATACTAAACCATACCTGAACCTGGACCTACAACCAAAGAGTTAGCGTTACATACTGTACAACACTCTAAGGTGCCACTAGCATAGGGTGTACAAGCATACGGGGGAGGGGGTGTGCATGTCATAGTGATGGCAAACAAATCAAACATAGCAACCATCCTCACATCTCTCACTCAGTGCGTAAAGCATACGGTATCCACCACTTCGATCACCCAATACTTTGATATGATCACTCTGCCCCATGAAGTCAAGACGGCTTCATTGCACTAATCCAAAGCCACTAATCCTTCGCTATGTCCACTTTGCCCCATGGAGTCGTACACACCCCACTGCACTGGCTCATAGCCTTACTAATCCTTTACTATGTCCACTCTGCCCCATGGAGTCACAATGGCCCCACTGCACTGGCTCATAGTCTTACTACGATCACTTTGCCCCTCGAGTCATGATGATTCTACTGCACTGATATGTAATCCTGCTACGATCACTTTGCCCCTCGAGTCGTAATGACTCTACTGCACTGATACGTAGCCCATCATTCCTTTTCAGTGGTGAATCGTAGTTATGAACGTCAACAACTCCTTAGCACACGTCCCGCAGCAAAGCCCAACCATGAAGTGAACTCATTGGTTTCCAACTGGATCCTGAGCTCTAACTTCCATTTGGACTACCTTTGCATCTCGGGATATTGGTCATCACCGGATCGGTCCTCATTTAGTTCATGATTATCATATAGGCTCGGGTGCATCTCAATTCATAGCACCCTCTTCAGATCGGTTCGGATCGGATGACCTCCCCCCCCCCCATCGGTTCGGATCGGATGGCCTCCCTCATCGGTTCGGATCAGATGACTTCCTCCCATCGGTTCAGATCCTTCTCCCCAAGCACTCCAGATCAGGTCGAGCCTCTCGAGCTTCTCCATAATGTATTGGTTCGGGTCGGGTGGCACACAAGGTGTAATGACCCGAAAATCCGGTCCAATTTGAGCTGACCAAAAACACAAGTCCAACCCCAAATTAAACTGAAAATCAGGAAATTAATAGAAAGAAAACAGAGGGTGGGGATTGATAAGATCGAAACTTAGAATAGAAGAACAAGAAGAAGAACACAATATCAGAGTAACACGAATCTCACAGCGGAACGAATAAATATATTTCATATAACATAACTTGAAATATACATATGTACTTGAATATACATCATTATCAAAGTACAACACTTACAACACAGCTGAAATAACTATAGCTATATAATCCTGAAGCCACCGGCTCCAGCTCTTCAAGTGTATCTGTAAAATCCCGACTACTTGACTGCCCGTACAAATTTAGGCACCCAAGAGTTTAGGGAAAACAACAAAATAAACTCCGGGTCAATCATGGGACGGGTGTGAGTAAAACAGTTTAAAACAGGTAAATGATATCTTATAAGACCACGCCGTATAACGGAACGGGTTTTTCCCTTATGAGAATCCAAATTATCTTTATATCAAAAACCTTTTGATATTATAATAATGTCTATCAACCATAATATAATAATCATCTAGCAGAAACGCTTTCATCTCACGTTCTACATATATAGTATACAATCAAAACCGCAAGCACGTATTGGGTAATGGATTTCCAACTCTGACAAGGTATGGAACCACCTTTCGCTCGTGTACCTCTAGAGAGGAATACACTGGGTTCAACAAGAACATCTTGCAACCCGGCCACACATGACCGACCACTCATTTCGCTTGAGTGTATCGAATGTATATCACCAACGGTTGGGATCAGCAACCGTTTCCCGAATGGGACAGCATCAACAATAGATTTTTAGAAGTAAATGAAACTCTAGATCAGGTGATTATACACCCTACTTCGGTGCGACCGACTTAGCCATGCTGCCTGCCCGATTTCTGTCATTTACCGCATGTAAGGCTAGAAGCTACGCTTTATCATCACATCGGATTCACTTCAAATGCCACATCGTCAAATCCGTCAGATCACCGATTGACGCCCTCAACAATACATTATGTGTTAGCTAAAAGAAGTTTCCTTCTCCGCTTCCACTCTTGGTACGGTTGGAGAAATCAATATATGTGATCGTCTTGAAATACTCTGTCAGACATTCGTCCATACAAGTCATCCAGGAACAGGAAGAACCGAAGGCACTATTCTATAAACAGGATAGCCCTTGCATAACTCCGTCTTCAATTTCCTTTGGCATATATGATTCGCAACGCTTATGCCAATACAGAGTGATTCTTTGGATAATAATCCAACTGGTCTCTCCATATTAACAACGTTGAAATGGTCAAAACTTCGATAGTCTATGATTTAACTATCGAAGAAAAACAGGTGTGCAAACAACGATATTATTTCCAAATGGAAATTTATATCGATCAAACATCATTCAACATTTATCTCTTTATTTCATTAATTTACTTATCTCCTGTTTCCCTATATTCAATATTTCTTATTTTCTAAATTTGCGAAAATATACGTTATTAACAATGGAAAACATTTCCATTTCTTGTTTTCTTTATTAGAAAACATTTCTGGTTTCTTATTTGGAAAACATTTCCAAAGCTTCTTCATTGGACTTAGATAGATGTTTAAACAAACCATCGCGATGCCAACTCAAAACATTTCCTTTAATTACTAAATTCACTTAAACATCATTTGCTATCGAACCTTAACCATTCCTTAGTTAAAAATGAAGTCAATCAAGTTGGGGTAATACTACCTCTCAGACCTTAACTGAACAACATTACTAACTTTGAAATAGGCAAAGTTCACTTTATATTCCTTTTACTAACTTCCTTACTTAACCCTCCTTCGAATAGCTATATTCGATTGACTCTTTTCACTTAACTCTATTCGATTAACCCTTATCAATTAACTCTATTGGACTAAAACTATTGGATTAACTCTATTTGACTAACGCTATTGATTTACTCATTTCACTTAACTCCTTTCGAATAAACTACATTCGATAGCTCCTTTTACTTTCTTTGAATAAACTATATTCGATTATTTCATTTGCTTCTATTCGAATAAACTATATTCGATTAACTCCTTTTACTTTCTATTCGAATAAACTATATTCGATTAACTCATTTTACTTTCTATTCGAATAAACTATCTTCGATTAACTCATTTGCTTCTATTCGAATAACTATATTCGATTAACTCATTTGCTTCTATTCAAATAACTATATCCGATTAACTCATTTGCTTCTATTCGAATAACTATATTCGATTAACTCCTTTTAACTCGATTAAACTATTCATTGATAAAGATTTACTTTTAGTAATAGTTCTTCACTTTACAAATGATTTCCCTTTTATAAAACTCTATTCGTTTTAAAAACATTTTTCCCTTTTATTTACTTTTGAAATATTTCCTTTTATAAAATCTGTTGATTTTATAAAATCCCTTTATTTCAATATACATTGAAATAAATTCTTTTTACATCCCAAGGTCTTTTATGATATTTAAAATATCGAATAACAGTGATCAACATCATTCCAACACACATAATCCATAACAGATTATATAACACATCATATATCACAATATATGAAAAACAGTAAAATAAATGTTGAGGAATCCAGTTGGATTCCTCCAACCTGTCTCCCTGCGTCCACAAATGTTATACAATATAAAATCAACATCACTTTCAGTTCCATATGATATATTCTGTTAAACAGAATCAATATAGAAATTTAACTAACTGACTAGCAGTTCAATCAAACAGTCAACACACAGTCAATCAGCCAATATTTAACAGTTCTAAAAATACAACATGAAATTATAAACTGTTCAGAGTTAGTGAGATTTACTCACTTTGGCAGTTCATCGTTAAAGGACGATAAACTGTTTTTTTTTATTTGAATCAAACAATTTATTTCGCCATAAATTCAGACGAGCTCCACTCCACTCTCAGTCAGTCCCATGTTGTAGTTCCGTCCATACGATCCTAACGGATCTTATTTCGCTGAGTTTCGATAACGTATGAAAAAGATACGATAAAATAAAGTTAACACACTTTAAATTTTGAAATAAAATTTAAACATTTATGTTTATTGGGCCAAACCTTTTCCCCTGCCCATCCTTTAAAAACCCGACCCACGAAATCCTTCTTCCCTAATACTAAAATACTGTGACTCCAGTTAAATGGTTCAGACATTGCCATGATTTGATGCTTCCACCGCTCCTTCATCACTCAACGGAAATCCCACCGAACACCACCAAATGTTTTCTCTTCGCCTCCTCTCTCCATTCATGTCATTCTCAATGAACTCTTACTCCCCCCTGTCACGGCTTTCCGTCGAAATTCAGGCACCTCAGTATATGACGCGACAAACTTCATGCCAAAACAACACAGAAAAATCCGAGCTAGAGTAACATCCCGCCCCAAACACAAATCTCAACTCGAAATCAAAGAAAACAGCCTAAACTTTCATCGCATACGAACCCTAGATCCACCGTAACCTCGCTGGAAATTCTTTTGAGCGACGGCGGATAGTTTCGAACCCAACAAAGTGTAGATAGGATTGAAGAGAATCCACTCATGAATCCAAACACCTATGTTTCATGATTTTACAATTTTTGTTTGATTTTCTTTTTAATTTTAAGAAGAGGAAGTTTTCATGTTTTGCTGAACAATTTTTTTGGCGGCTTAGAAAATGAAGCGTGGACCTTTTTTCTAGGTTTAGGATGATGGCCATGTATTTATAGGTAGATATTTTTGAGATATTTTGGTTTTAGATATTTTCTTTTTATATTCAGTTATATTCGTTCTGCACTCTAAAAATTCCTGTGACCATATACGATACTCAAAAATCACCAAACTGGACATGCAGCTACAGTTCGACATTATGGTCCCTACGAAACTGGTTTAGTCGAATTCCGACTTCGTTTGCAAAAGTGGCTATTTTTAACGCTCTGGATGACCCATTTAAATATATAAATATATTTAAATATAAATAATTAAATATTAATAAATTAATATTATCGTATATATTCGCAGTGGAATACCATACAGCTCTACAATATTCCTATATGAATTTCTAACTTATATTTCAGTCTGGGTCAACCCGATATTCGATTTATATTGAAATTCCTTTTTAAAATATAAATAATTCCTTTATAAAATATAAAGGAATTCCACAGCGATTTTTCTAAAATTTGATTTGGACGTATCTCAAAATCTACACGACGAAATCCCGATTTTTCTCTTCCACTAGAAAGATATTCTCCACCAGCTCCACATGTTTCTTGTTTCACAGAAATCCGGCTTAAAACGAATCCTGTACATTCTGTTGAAGTTCAAATCGCCAAATTACGAACTGCAGCGCCATTTTGAGCTCGTTTATAATTATATTATAAACTATAAGTTCAACTGTCGACGATTGAATATATTCGTTATTCAAATTAAATTCCAAGCTGAATTAAATATCATAGATGATCCAGTTCACACCATATCGCCATTTCAGCTAATTCTGATTATTTCATAATTAAATATATATTATTTAATTTATTATTTTAATTAAATATTCACCATTATTTAATTCCACGACCATTTAATTCACTATACCACCTTTTATATAATTAAATAAATTAATTATAATACCTCTGCCAATGCGGGTCATTACAATCTTTCCCACTTAAAATAATTTCGTCCTCGAAATTGCTAAAAGGTAGAGGATGACCCTATCGACTGGTTAGAACATATTTGTTCAGTTCTTAACTTCAGTTTCAACTGAACCAATTTAATTTTAATTAAATTATTAATTAATCCTTATCAACGAAAATTTTCAAAAATTCTGAAAATTCTCTAACACCTTCACTCTTCGAATTTTTTTTGCCAGCACCTCCTTTGTACCGGTCAAACTCCCACTCGCCTTTCTGCGCCATCTCCAACCCAAAAGAAAATCAAACAGCCAAGCGGCTTGCCAATTCGGCTCATCAAAATCACCAAACTCATATATAATATAAACCGGTACCTTTTTATCGGGCATATCATTCTATCCTTTACATCTGCTGTCAGTTCAGCATATACCAAGGTCAACCCAATCAAATTCCAATCTGTTTTCATCCACAAATCCAACCACTCGCTTATATCCAAGCCAAATATCATTTCAAACTCGAGTTTCATTCTCGATTCCCAACTCTTAACTTGATTATCACATTACACTTCAAATTTGATTCTCACAATCCAATTTGTCTTGATACCATTCTAATTCAATCTCAGTTACCACTTTACTGGCTTTATTTTTAATTCCAATTTGCTTTCACAAATTTATGTTAAATTTGTTTATAATTCAAACAGTCTTTCCCTGGGAGTTTTTAAATAATTTACTCTTTTCAAAATTCAAATTTTCCTTTTGAACATGTCACTGAGCCCTTAATTAATATTCCATTAGTTAATCACTTCTCTATTTCTTCATCAATATTTATTAACCAAATAATTTCAATAACCATATTGGCCTTTTACGTTATTTGGAAAACATTTCCGAATATCGCCTTCCTTTATTTTCTAAACTTTAGAAAATATATGCTATTTATAATTGGAAAATTTTCCAATTACTTATCTCTTTTCCGATCTTGTTTATTTCTATACTTAGGAAATATTCTTTATTATATTTCCAAGCTTACACTTATTTGGTTTAAAACGGATGTTGTGTAAAACATCGTTACGACACCCCAAATACTATATTCAACTAACTCTTATCCAACATTGATTTTCGAGCCTGAAATCTTACTATTTATTTGTTAATAATGAAATCAATCAAGTTGGGGTATAACTACCTCTCAGACCTTGAGTGAATAACATTTATAACGTCAAAACAGATATGACTACTTACTCGAATAATCAATACCATACAACTGTTACTCACCTTTAAACACGTATACGCTTCCTCTTTCTATTCTTACTAGATTTTATTCTTAGTCTTCCTTTTTGTTTTTACTATACTATTTCTAAGTTCGTTTCCTTATCGACTTCTATATATATATATATATATATATCGATATGTTGATTTCTAACTATCAAATTATATTCAAAATATTCTAACTCCTTAAATTCCCGGAAAAATTTGCCATAACCTCCTTTGTACCAGGAGCATCGGGATATTTCAAATAGCTTCCCATGGCCCTCACCAATCAAAAAGAAAAGAAAAAGCCAAGCGGCTAGCCGATACGGCGTATAAAATCTCATATATGAATTAAATACATACTTTTCATCGAGCATTCTATTTATATACCTTCATACCTTATCCATACCTATCTCATGTATATTTATACCTGCCCAATCTATTTTAACTATACCTGATCGTTTTAACTCAATTCGTTAATTAATTTGTTAATTAACTCTTTAGTCTATTTCACTTTTACATTTGAACATGACATGTTCAAATATATTTTAACTTGCTTATTAACTAATTTGAATCCAAATTTCAAATTAAATTCTATATTCGATTTCGAATATCCATTTACAATCCAATTCACCTTTCAAAGTTCAACTTCGATTCAAAACTCGATTAACTAATTTCTCTTCGACTTAGTTAATGCCATTCAATTCTATTTGAATTATATATTCAAATTTCCATTTAACTCTATATGAATTCTATATTCAGTTTTCCATTATTTAAATCTTCTTTATTCAAATCTCATTTGAATTTCTATATTCAAATCCCCTTTGAATTTTCTATATTCAAATCCCATAGTTAAACTCCATTTGAATTCTATTATTCAAATTCCATATCAATCTATTTGTATTCTATTATTAAACTAGTTGAATTCTATATTCATATTCTATTTCACTTTCGATATTCAAATTCTACATTTGAATTTCCCTTATATTTCTATATTCAAATTCTATATTTGAATTCCATTTGAATTTCTATATTCAAACTCCCTTTGAATTTCTATATTCAATTTCTATTTCAATTCCATTGAATTTCATATATTCAAACTCCCTTTGAATTTCTATATTCAAATTCTATATCACTTCCATTGAATTTCATATATTCAAACTCCCTTTGAATTTCTATATTCAATTTCTATTTCAAACCTTCTTTATTCATTCTTTATTATAAATCCCATTTTGAAATTCAACACAACTTGTCTTTCCCAAAACAAATTCAAAACAGTATCTTTGGTAGTAATTTGTTACTTACAACTCGAAAATGAATACTGATGATGCAGTTGTCATCATCATAATCTATTTTCCAGCGATCGAAGTGAGTTAAATACTATAAAATCATTTCTAAACATTTCACTTTGAACATTTCAAAATATAATTCACACTTCTTGTAAAACAATTTAAAATCTCCCAGGATCTTAAATTTTCCTTATTTTTAATCCAAATCCATTTACAAACACTTATCCAATTCTCCAGAGTTTTAACTCAATTCCTGGTTTACATTTCAGATTTAACTCATCTGATTTCACGTATTTCACTTATATGAATTCTGATTGGTTATTTACATAACCACTTACTTTATAATCTTACTCGATTATAATCACAACCAATATATCCAATATATTATAATCTTGATATTTATATCTTCTTTATATCAAGATATACCTTAGGTAAACTTATTTTAATTTACCATCTTTTCAAAACATATCGTACCGACCCATCGTATTCGAGTGTTTAGTAACTCCTACTGATACATTGGATCAAACTGATCGACCAGAACTCATAAACTACTCAACCAATAAATCTCCACAATATAAAATTATTTTTATATCATCTACAAATACGTTCACTCGTATATATACACTCAAACTCAATCTAGGGTAGTACTAACCCCATCTCTACAGAGTCACGCCACAGAGCCAAGGTAATTCACTTAACTTAAGCTCTGATACCAACTGTAATGACCCGAAAATCCGGTCCAATTTGAGCTGACCAAAAACACAAGTCCGACCCCAAATTAAACTGAAAATCAGGAAATTAATAGAAAGAAAACAGAGGGTGAGGATAGATAAGATAGAAACTTAGAATAGAAGAAGAAGAAGAACACAATATCAGAGTAACACGAATCTCACAGCGGAACGAATAAATATATTTCATATAACATAACTTGAAATATACATCTGTATTTGAATATACATCATTATCAAAGTACAACACTTACAACACAGCGAAAATACCTATAGCTATATAATCCTAAAGCCTCCTGCTCTAGCTCTTCAAGTGTATCTGTAAAATCCCGACTACTTGACTGCCCGTACAAATTTAGGCACCCAAGAGTTTAGGGAAAACAACAAAATAAACTCCGGGTCAGTCATGGGACTGGTGTGAGTAAAACAGTTCAAACAGGTAAACGATATCTCATAAGACCACGCCGTATAACGGAACGGGTTTTTCCCTTATGAGAATCCAAATTATCTTTATATCAAAAACCTTTTGATATTATAATAATGTCTATCAACCATAATATAATAATCATCTAGCAGAAACGTTTTCATCTCACGTTCTACATATATAGTATACAATCAAAACCGTAAGCACGTATTGGGTAATGGATTTCCAACTATGACAAGGTATGGAACTACCTTTCGCTCGTGTACCTCTAGAGAGGAATACACTGGGTTCAACAAGAACATCTTGCAACCCGGCCACACATGACCGACCACTCATTTCGCTTGAGTGTATAGAATGTATATCACCAACGGTTGGGATCAGCAACCGTTTCCCGAATGGTACAGCATCAATATTAGATTTTTAGAAGTAAATGAAACTCTAGATCAGGTGATTATACACCCTACTTCGGAGCGACCGACTTAGCCAAGCTGCCTGCCCGATTTCTGTCATTTACCGGATGTGAGGCTAGAAGCTACACTTTATCATCACATTAGATTCACTTCGAATGCCACATCGTCAAATCCATCAGATCACCGATTGACGCCCTCAACAATACATTATGTGTTAGCTAAAAGAAGTTTCCTTCTCCGCTTCCACTCTTGGTACGGTTGGAGAAATCAATATATGTGATCGTCTTGAAATACTCTGTCAGACATTCATCCATACAAGTCATCCAGGAACAGGATGAACCGAAGGCACTATTCTGTAAACAGGATAGCCCTTGCATAACTCCGTCTTCAATTTCCTTTGGCATATATGATTCGCAACGCTTATGCCAATACAGAGTGATTCTTTGGATAATAATCCAATTGGTCTCTCCATATTAAAAACGTTAAAATGGTCAAAACTTCGATAGTCTGTGATTTAACTATCGAAGAAAACAGGTGTGCAAACAACGATATTATTTCCAAATGGAAATTTATATCGATCAAACATCATTCAACATTTATCTCTTTATTTCATTAATTTACTTATCTCCTGTTTCCCTATATTCAATATTTCTTATTTTCTAAATTTGCGAAAATATACGTTATTAACAATGGAAAACATTTCCATTTCTTGTTTTCTTTATTAGAAAACATTTCTGGTTTCTTATTTGGAAAACATTTCCAAAGCTTCTTCATTGGACTTAGACAGATGTTTAAACAAACCATCGCGATGCCAACTCAAACCATTTCCTTTAATTACTAAATTCACTTAACCATCCTTTACTATCGAACCTTAACCATTCCTTAGTTAAAAATGAAGTCAATCAAGTTGGGTAATTCAACCTCTCAGACCTTAACTGAACAACATTTCTAACTTTGAAATAGGCAAAGTTCACTTTATATTCCTTTTACTAACTTCCTTACTTAACCCTCCTACGAATAGCTATATTCGATTGACTCTTTTCACTTAACTCTATTCGATTAACCCTTATCAATTAACTCTATTGGACTAACACTATTGGATTAACTCTATTTGACTAACGCTATTGATTTACTCATTTCACTTAACTCCTTTCGAATAAACTATGTTCGATAGCTCCTTTTACTTTCTTTGAATAAACTATATTCGATTAACTCATTTGCTTCTATTCGAATAAACTATATTCGATTAACTCCTTTTACTTTCTATTCGAATAAACTATATTCGATTAACTCATTTTACTTTCTATTCGAATAAACTATATTCGATTAACTAATTTGCTTCTATTCGAATAACTATATTCGATTAACTCATTTGCTTCTATTCGAATAACTATATTCGATTAACTCATTTGCTTCTATTCGAATAACTATATTCGATTAACTCCTTTTAACTCGATTAAACTATTCATTGATAAAGATTTACTTTTAGTAACAGTTCTTCACTTTACAAATGATTTCCCTTTTATAAAACTCTATTCGTTTTAAAAACATTTTTCCCTTTTATTTACTTTCGAAATATTTCCTTTTATAAAATCTGTTGATTTTATAAAATCCCTTTATTTCAATATACATTGAAATAAATTCTTTTTACATCCCAGGGTCTTTTATGATATTTAAAATATCGAATAACAATGATCAACATCATTCCAACACACATAATCCATAACAGATTATATAACACATCATATATCACAATATATGAAAAACAGTAAAATAAATGTTGAGGAATCCAGTTGGATTCCTCCAACCTGTCTCCCTGCATCCACAAATGTTATACAATATAAAATCAATATCACTTTCAGTTCCATATGATATATTCTGTTAAACAGAATCAATATAGAAATTTAACTAACTGACTAGCAATTCAATCAAACAGTCAACACACAGTCAATCATCCAATATTTAACAGTTCTAAAAGTACAACATGAAATTATAAACTGTTCAGAATTAGTGAGATTACTCACTTTGGCAGTTCATCGTTAAAGAACGATAAACTGTTTGTTTTGATTTGAATCAAACAATTTATTTCGCCATAAATTCAAACGAGCCCCACTCCACTCCCAGTCAGTCCCATGTTGTAGTGTCCGTCCATACGATCCTAACGGATCTTGTTTCGCTGAGTTTCGATAACGTATGAAAAAGATACGATAAAATAAAGTTAACACACTTTAAATTTTGAAATAAAATTTAAACATTTATGTTTATTGGGCCAAACCTTTTCCCCGGCCTATCCTTTAAAAACCCGACCCACGAAATCCTTCTTCCCTAATACTAAAATACCGCGACTCCAGTTAAATGGTTCAGACATTGCCACGATTTGATGCTTCCACCGCTCCTTCATCACTCAACGGAAATCCCACCGAACACCACCAAATGTTTTATCTTCGCCTCCTCTCTCTATTCATATCATTCTCAATGAACTCGCAGTCCACCCCACATCACGGCTTTCCGTCGAAATCCAGGCACCTCAGTATATGACGCGACAAACTTCATGCCAAAACAACACAGAAAAATCCGAGCTAGAGTAACATCCCGTCCCAAACACAAATCTCAACTCGAAATCAAAGAAAACAGCCTAAACTTTCATCGCATACGAACCATAGATCCACCGTAACCTCACTGGAAATTCTTTTGAGCGACAGCGGATAGTTTCGAACCCAACAAAGTGTAGATAGGATTGAAGAGAATCCACTCATGAATCCAAACACCTATGTTTCATGATTTTTGTTTGATTTGCTTTTTAATTTTAAGAAGAGGAAGTTTTTATGTTTTGATGAACAATTTTGTTGGCGGCTTAGAAAATGAAGCGTGGACCTTTTTTCTAGGTTTAGGATGATGGCCATGTATTTATAGGTAGATATTTTTGAGATATTTTGGTTTTAGATATTTTCTTTTTATATTCAGTTATATTCGTTCTGCACTCTAAAAATTCCTGTGACCATATACGATACTCAAAAATCACCAAACTGGACATGCAGCTACAGTTCAACATTATGGTCCCAACGAAACTGGTTTCGTCGAATTCCGACTTCGTTTGCAAAAGTGGCTATTTTTAACGCTCTGGATGACCCATTTAAATATATAAATATATTTAAATATAAATAATTAAATATTAATAAATTAATATTATCGTATATATTCGCAGTGGAATACCATACAGCTCTACAATATTCCTATATGAATTTCTAACTTGATATTTCAATCTGGGTCAACCCGATATTCGATTTATATTGAAATTCCTTTATAAAATATAAATAATTCCTTTATAAAATATAAAGGAATTCCACAGCGATTTTTCTAAAATTTGATTTGGACGTATCTCAAAATCTACACGACGAAATCCCGATTTTTCTCTTCCACTAGAAAGATATTCTCCACCAGCTCCACACGTTTCTTGTTTCACATAAATCCGTCTTAAAACGAATCCTATACATTCTGTTGAAGTTCAAATCGCCAAATTACGAACTGCAGCGCCATTTCGAGCTTGTTTATAATTATATTATAAACTATAAGTTCAACTGTCGATGATTGAATATATTCGTTATTCAAATTAAATTCCAAGTTGAATTAAATATCACAGATGATCCAGTTCACACCATATCGCCATTTCAGCCAATTCTGATTATTTCAGAATTAAATATATATTATTTAATTTATTATTTTAATTAAATATTCACCATTATTTAATTCCACGACCATTTAATTCACTATACAACCTTTTATATAATTAAATAAATTAATTATAATACCTCTGCCAATGCGGGTAATTACACAAGGACAGGTCGGGTCGGGGTTTGGGTCCAGATCGCCTCGTGGATACAACAACTTGGAGGGCGGTTCGGTTCGGGCTCTTTTCTCCGATCCGATCCAGATCGGCCAAATTCCTACACCTCTTTCTAGCGACTGTTTACGCCACTCGACGGCGTTTTCGACCATTCTTGTAACACCCCGTAATTTTATAATATTAAAATTCACAAATTAAAGTATACTTAATTTTTAGAAAAGAATTAAGTGAAATGGGTTGCGCAGAGAAATATATATATATATATATTGATATATATGTATATAAATTAAAAAATAAATAAATAAATATGCGAAAAAGTTCAAAACAGCGAATTGGGAGGGGGAATAACCGAACCGGCCCATTTTTGAGGTCGACCCAAGCCCCGCTGGGTCGACTAGGGGTTAATCCAGGGTGTTTGGCTGTCAACCCGTGGGCCGATTCGCTCAAATGCAGATTTTGCATTTGATTGGTTCTCATGGTTCAGGGTTAATCTAATGGTCCTAAATAACTTCCTACACCTATAAATACATCCTAATGCTAACCCTAAACCTAATTAAAATAGAATAGTTACCGTCTCCATGGAAATCAATGGAGCCGCCGCCAACTAAGAAAGAAGAAAAGCAAATTCAATTCTAATTCTCTCAACCCTAAAGTAAAGCAAAACTCTCTTTTCTTCTCTAAATTGTAAGTATGATGATCTTAACAAGATTATTATCATTTTAAATAGGTTGAGTAATGAATGGATTATGAGTAGATGATGTGAATTATCATATATGTTGTTGTAAACCCCTTTTGCTATCATGTATATGGTAAATCCAATGTTATGTGATGATGATATCTTATATGTTGTAAATCATGCTATGATGATGTTATGCTAAGTTGTGATGAATCATACATGTTAAAAAGGCCATGATGTTACCATCTATTCTAGTTAGTTCATATTAATTAAATCATCATGTTTGGGTTATGTTGATCTATGTGACAAGTCACACATGCAAGTTAGATTGATTAGAAAAGTTATGAACATATACCAAGACATCTATTATGACATCTAGAATTATGCTATGACATATGTGATATCCTATGCTAGTTCACACCATCATTATGTTGCCTAAAAACCCCATATGCAAGTTTATGTATAGATTTGGGCTATGATCATATCATATAAATTGAGACATTTAACAAGTTGACACCTTTTGATCCTTAACATGTGTAGTTTATGCAAGTTTCACCCCTATTATGATTAGATTTATTTTAATTGTCTATATGTTGTGATAATTTATCTTTGTGCTAGGTGTTAGACTATACAAGTCTAGCCTATATTATGCGTTGAATAAGTGAACGTAGAAACGTGGGGTAGGGGTAATATTAAGGATTTAATATTAAAAAGTTGGGGTGCAATTGATATGATTTTGCATGCCATAAGTGGATGGCCATAATTGAGTCAATTATGGACATCATTAAAAGTTGACTTAATTAATAATTTGAATAGGGAATTATTAAAACTGGGGTAAAAGATTTTAAGTGTTAATCAATGCTTAGGACACGAGGTTGGACTCGTTTGTGACGTAAACCTGCCCGGACCCGCCCGGCAAATCCAGTGGTCACAAATGTCAGCCCAATGTGAGAGGTCCTAGGCCTAAACTAAAGCATAACGGTTGTAAAGACACGAGGTTAGACTCTTTTATGGTGTAAGACTGCCCGGACCCGCCCGGCAAATCCAGCTGCCATAAATGCCAGTCTAATGTGATAGGTCTTTATGAGGTTATGGCCTGAATGAATTAAGAAATACTTAACCAGATAAACATGTAAGGTGGGACATGGGGGGTTAAGTAAGTGCCTTGGGTGGCATGAGGAATCTAGGGGGTGCCCTTAGTGGCATGTGAAATACGATTAGTAAGACTTAACCAAACACACATGTAAATGAACATGACTA
Source organism: Allium sativum (assembly GCA_030737875.1). Classification (NCBI taxonomy): domain Eukaryota; kingdom Viridiplantae; phylum Streptophyta; class Magnoliopsida; order Asparagales; family Amaryllidaceae; genus Allium; species Allium sativum. The sequence continues at coordinate 329,638,042 of CM060915.1, forward strand.
AGAGGGTTAAGTGGGATATACTAGTGACAAGCTTAGGTGGGTAGCTTGTGGGGGCCCATTTCGACCAGTATCCCAAACGTATCTTTGTGGGCTCGACCCAAGTCGAGGACGGGACACGCATGTTGGGTTCGACTGTAAGAGGCCAAAACGGGGAGCGGTGGCAACGCAAGTCCAACGGGTTTCGTATGCGTGTGTGGACCCGGGCTGGTAGGTAAGACGTTGTTGCATCGTGTAGGTATAAGCCGTGCATTCTCAAGTTGTATCGGGTTGCCACTTTATGGGAGTGATACACCCCACTGTGGGGCCAGCACAGGTATCTACGAGTAGGGAGCCGATCAAAAGTGGGTAGTGGGGTACACCTAGTGGAAATAGGGGCAGACGGCACCTATGTAGTCAGCCAGGGGTACGTAAGGCTATTTATAAAGTTTCTGTGTGAAGCAAGTGGGATCAAACAATAGGGTGACTGGTGTGGTGCAGTGTAGTAATGTACGGTGCAGTGTAGTAATCATTCGTTAGTAATTAGGTGTGCCTTTACCGTTATCTTTAACTTTATCTTAAACGCCATCTTTATCTTCCTAAGAGTTCATAGACATTTACTTGTCTTCCAGCTTATGCCTTAGTCTAGTTATTTTGATAATAGTATTGTTAGAATTATCATACTCGCCAAACTTTATGTCTAACCCCCTTTATTTCTATCCTTTTTCCCCCTCCAGGTCCTCAGGTTGGGCCCAACTCTAGTGGAGTTTGATTGAATTGCTTCATCTCTCTTTGGAAAGCTTGGACTGTTGAAGTAAAGTCCAGCTTGTTATCTTTTTATTGGTTATTTATGTAATGGGATTATGTATTTTGTTTTTATGAAGATGGATATTGTACTTGGTTATGATCTATGGTTTTATGATGTAACAAACATGTTTAATTTCCGTTGTAATAAAATGAAGTTTTAGATTTTCAAGTACTATTTATTATCTATCTTGTTGTAATTTTTCTGTTCTATATTCACTTATAACCTCAATGGAAGTTAATGCATTCCTTTTGTGAGTGACATTAATGGACGTGGGGTGTTACACGTGGTATCAGAGCCAGGTTACCAGAACAGTTAAAAATACTTTAGAAAAATAGTTATTTTTGGAAGAAGTGCTTTCAAAAACATGTTTTAATGAGAAATTTAAAGAGAAAAGTTTTTAAGAAAAAAAAACATAATCCCCAATAGCCCATATCTTTATCTTTCGAATTCTCCATTTTGAATCTTTCCTTTTACGTTTCAGCATGGCTGAAGATCTTAATCTACCCGACGGTGTAACGATACCAGGATGGTATATGAGGCTATTGGAGGCTAGGGCCGCTGCAGGTCCAGCCAATGTTCCTCCACCACCAGTTGCACCCGTTCCTCCTCCTCCTCCTCGCGTAGATACTTTTGCAAAGACGTGCAAGGAATTCAAGGCTATGGGTGGAAAACCATTTCAAGGGTCAGAAACGTTTGTGGAAGCTAGAGACTGGCTTAAGGAGGTGGAAGAATTGCTAGAAATATTTGAAGTAGAAGAAGGGAGGAGAGTTCGTTTAGCAGCTTGGTTGATGAAGGGAGAGGCCTCGTTTTGGTGGGAGGTCACTAATGGGGAGCGTCCTGTTGACTCTTGGGCGGATTTCAGACGTAGGTTCGAGGCGAAGTTTCTCTCAAGGGCGGAAGAAAATCTATATATGGAAAGGTTCTTGACATTGAAGCAAGGAAGCTCATCAGTGAAAGAATATGTCAATAAATTTAATCAGTTAGCAAGGTTTGGCTTGGACATAGTAAACTCGCCGGAGAAGAAGGCTCTAAGGTTCGTGAATGGCTTGAATGAACCATTGCAAGGGTTGGCTATGACCCACATCCCTATGGGGGCCACCTTTGAGAAGTTTGTAGAAATGGCGCTTATGCATGAGGAGAAAAGCGCTAAAGCTGATAAGGCACCCGAGAAGAAGGGGGATCAGAAGAAACCACAACAGCAAAACAAGAAGGGTGGAAAAGACAATAATGGCAAGGGAAAGAAGAAGTGCTTTAACTGTGGAACCCCAGGCCATCTCAGCAAGGATTGCCGAAAGAAAAAGAAGACAGGTTGTTTTCATTGTGGCAATGCGGGACATTTAGTGAAGGACTGCCCAAAGAAGGGGCAGAGGGCAGGAGCTACCTCGGGAGGACAGGTGCAGGCTCTTATGGCACCAGGGCAGGCAAGGGGACAAGTTTAGGCTCTCGCGGTCCCACCGCTGCAAGAACGAGGTAGAACCATTTCTGTTGAAAGCTTAGTTTTTCTGTTTGATCATCCTGTCCGTACCTTATTCGATTCGGGCGCATCACATTCGTTTATCTCTACATCATTAGTTGAATCACTGCACTTAAACACCAGTTTAGTAGAGGATCCCTTAATTGTTTCGAATCCAATAGGGGGCTCAGCTTATTTGTCCATGATGTGTTTGGATTTGAAAATTTCCATACTTAGCGTTGAATTTAGATGTGATGCTTATGTGTTGGGCTTCACGGGCTATGGGCTAATTTTAGGAATGGATTGGTTATCCAGAAATGGGGCCGTTCTTGATTGTGAAAGGAGAGTAGTTAGGCTCGTGACTCGCCTTGGCAACACTCTCGAAATCTTCTGTAATCCCATAAATTCGGTTATGCTAAGTTATCTAGAATCGCTTGACGCGTCTGAGGAAAATCTACGATCTGTTAGAGTGATCCGAGAATATTCGGATGTGTTTGAGGAGGTGAAGGGCTTGCCTCCGAAACAGGAGATAGATTTTCGAATATATCTTGTGGATAATGCGAAACCAGTATCTTTGCCAGTACGCCACATGGCTCCACGTGAAAGGAGGGAACTCGGTAAGCAAGTGAAGGAGTTGCTTGAGAAGGGGTTCATAAGACGAAGTATATCGGAGTGGGGTGCTCCTGTAGTATTTGCCACGAAGGCGGATGAGTCCCTTAGACTTTGTGTGGACTATAGAGAACTTAATAAGCTTACTAAGAAGAACAGACACCCACTGCCGAGGATTGACAATCTCTTCGATCAATTAGTTGGCGCCTCAGTGTTTTCGCAGTTGGACTTAGCCACTGGGTTCCATCAGTTGAGAGTGGCTGAGGATAGCATAGACAAGACTGCCTTTAGGACTACGGACGGTTTCTATGAATGGCTAGTGATGCCCTTCGGTTTGACAAACGCCCCAGCATATTTTGTTGATTTGATGAGTAGGGTGTTTAGGGAGTACCTTAACAAATTTGTGGTAGTCTTTGTAGATGACATCTTGATCTTTTATAAGGATGAAGAAGAGCATGCCCTACATCTTAGGGAAGTGTTGGAGACCCTACGAGCGCATAGCCTTAAGGCTAAATTTTCTAAGTGTCACTTCTGGAGGAAGGAAGTACGGTTCTTAGGGCACGTGGTTTCCAAAGAAGGGATAGTCGTGGATCCCGCGAAGGTGGTGGCCATCCAAGATTGGAAGGTCCCTAAAAATGCTACCGAAGTGAGAAGTTTCTTGGGGTTGGCTGGCTACTATAGGAAGTTTATCAAAGACTTCGCAAAGATATCAGCTCCATTGACACGCTTGACAAAGAAGAACCTAGTTTTCACATGGGACGTAGATTGTAATGATGAGTTCCAACGTTTGAAGAGAGCTTTGACTTCAGCCCCAGTCTTAGTATTGCCAGACGGGAGTAAGTCGTTTACCGTTTATACTGATGCTTGTGGGACAGGACTAGGCGCAGTCTTAATGCAAGAGGGTAGGGTAATAGCCTATGGTGGAAGGCAGTTGAGAGCGCATGAGAAAAATTATCCTACACATGACCTAGAATTGGCCGCTATTGTTTTCGCGCTTAAGTCTTGGCGTCATTATCTTCTTGGCGAGAAATTCGAATTATTCACTGACCACAAGTCTTTAAAAATACCTATTCTCTCAAAAGGACTTGAACTTAAGGCAGCAAAGGTGGATGGAGTTCTTAGCGTCCTACGACTTCGAAATAGCCTATACCCCTGGCAAGGGTAACGTGGTGGCAGACGCCTTAAGTAGAAAAAGATTATCCTTAAGTCTTTTGTTTGTTGAGCGGCGAAGTTTAGAATTCATTTCGATGTTTGACTTTAGACCTTCCGTTGACTTCGTACCCGGTTTGCTAGCATCCTTGGAGGTCAGACCTACGCTTTTGGGACGGATTGGCGAGGCACAGCGAGACGACCCGCAGTTGGTTGAGTTAGTAGAAAAACTCAAAGGAGGGGAGTCATCAAGCCATCTCCGTAGGTATAACCTAGATGATAAGGGTTGGTTACGTAGGGACGGTAGAATTTGTGTACCAAAAGACGATGACCTAAGGAAGACTATTCTTGACGAAGCATATCGTTCGAAGATGACCTTTCATCCCAACGGGGACAAGATGTACAAAGATATGAAGAGAGTTTACTTTTGGGCCGGCATGAAGAAAGACGTGGCCGAGTATGTCGCTAGATGCTTGGTATGCCAACAAGTAAAAGCTGAGCAAAAGAAACCCGGTGGGTTGCTTCACCCATTGGAGGTTCCACTATGGAAATGGGAAAGCATCTCGATGGATTTTGTGGATGGATTACCGCGATCGAGGAAGGGTAATACGGGAATTTGGGTTATAGTAGATAGACTTACTAAGAGCGCCCATTTCATTCCCGTAAAGAGTAAGAGGACTGCTCCATGGTTAGCCTCCATATACGTTCGAGAAATAGTTCGTTTGCACGGTGTTCCTTCTAGCATAGTGAGCGACCGCGATCCTATTTTCACTAGTGAATTTTGGAGAAGCTTACAAGAGGCGGTAGGGACTCAGTTATGTTTGAGCACCGCATATCATCCTCATACGGACGGCCAGACCGAGAGAGTGAATCGCATTCTAGAGGATCTGCTGAGGCTATGTATCCTAGACTTTGGGGGTACATGGGAAGAGCATCTTCCATTGGTGGAGTTCGCATATAATAACAGCTTTCAGTCCAGCATTGGTATGGCACCATTCGAAGCTCTTTATGGACGACCTTGTCGTTCACCTACATGTTGGTAGAAATCTACGGATAAGATCTTACTTGGGCCCGATATGATTAGGGAGACTTCGGAGAAGATCGACTTGATTCGAAGGAGGATGAAAGCAGCACAGGATAGGCAGAAATCTTATGCGGATAAGAGGAGGACAGATCTCGAGTTTGAAGTTGGGGACATGGTCTTTGTCAAAGTGTCTCCATTACGAAATGTTGTTCGCTTTGGGTCCGTTGGGAAATTAGCACCAAGGTTTGTAGGGCCATTTCCTATTAAGGAGAGGATTGGATGGATGGCGTATAGAGTGGAGTTGCCCGAGAGACTTAGTGGTGTACATGACGTATTCCATGTGTCACGTTTGAGGAAGTGCTTGCACGAGACCGCAGAAGTGGTAGAGACGAGCTTGCTTAGAGAGGTGGAGATAGAGCGTGATGCGACAATTCGACGAGCTCCTACGCGCATTCTAGGGTCGGAGATCAAGAGGTTGAGGAATTGAGAGGTCAGACTAGTCAAAGTGCAATGGGGAGATGATGAGAGCAACGCTACTTGGGAGACAGAAGAGAAGATGCATTCACGATACCCTTTTCTTTTTGAGGGTATGTCTTTTAATTTCTCCTTTATCGCTTAGCTTGTACTTATCTTATCTTTAGTATATCCTCTCGCTAGTATCTTTGACCTTTAGTTAGGATAATCCTATGGTTGAAACATGTGTTTGAGACATGTTATGTATGGTGGATGCAAAGTGGATGCAAGCGTTTGCTAGTGGTTGCTCGTGGATGCATATACACACACTATTAGGCACCAGATCGGCTCAGTCACTTCATATTGCATATTGCATATATATGGATGTATTTAGTAAAATGGATGTATAATGGTTGTATTATCATATAGTTGCTGCATTCGGGTGGATGGTTGTGCACGCATATAGAATTAATATGTATCATTAGGAATCTTTTGCATACATATTGGACGCATGGCACTATCATGAATTGCACTAAGGAGGTCGACTGAATCAGTAGACCGCCTAATTTTGCATTAGATATGGACATATACACACACTGTGCATATAAACATTAAAGCATTAGAAGTCTTTTAAGGACAATGGATGCTGGTGTTTGATGGTTGAGTAGATGGACGATTATATGGTAGGATATACATTCTTCTTGACTTGGAGATTTCGGGGACGAAATCCTTTAAGGAGGGGAGAATGTAACACCCCGTAATTTTATAACATTAAAATTCACAAATTAAAGTATACTTAATTTTTAGAAAAGAATTAAGTGAAATGGGTTGCGCAGAGAAATATATATATATATATATATTGATATATATATATATATATATAAATTAAATAAATAAATAAATATGCGAAAAAGTTCAAAACAGCGAATTGGGAGGGGGAATAACCGAACCGGCCCATTTTTGAGGTCGATCCGAGCTTCGCTGGGTCGACTAGGGGTTAATCCAGGGTGTTTGGCTGTCAACCCATGGGCCGATTCGCTCAAATGCAGATTTTGCATTTGATTAGTTCTCATGGTTCAGGGTTAATATAATGGTCCTAAATAACTTCCTACACCTATAAATACATCCTAATGCTAACCCTAAACCTAATTAAAATAGAATAGTTACCGTCGCCATGGAAATCAATGGAGCCGCCGCCAACTAAGAAAGAAGAAAAGCAAATTCAATTCTAATTCTCTCAACCCTAAAGCAAAGCAAAACTCTCTCTTTTCTTCTCTAAATTGTGAGTATGATGATCTTAACAAGATTATTATCATTTTAATTAGGTTGAGTTATGAATGGATTATGAGTAGATGATGTGAATTATCATATATGTTGTTGTAAACCCCTTTTGCTATCATGTATATGGTAAATCCAATGTTATGTGATGATGATATCTTATATGTTGTAAATCATGCTATGATGAGGTTATGCTAAGTTGTGATGAATCATACATGTTAAAAAGGTCATGATGTTACCATCTATGCTAGTTAGTTCATATTAATTAAATCATCATGTTTGGGTTATGTTGATCTATATGACAAGTCACATATGCAAGTTAGATTGATTAGAAAAGTTATGAACATATACCAAGACATCTATTATGACATCTAGAATTATGCTATGACATATGTGATATCCTATGCTAGTTCACACCATCATTATGTTGCCTAAAAACCCCATATGCAAGTTTATGTATAGATTTGGGCTATGATCATATCATATAAATTGAGACATTTAACAAGTGGACACCTTTTGATCCTTAACATGTGTAGTTTATGCAAGTTTCACCCCTATTATGATTAGATTTATTTTAATTGTCTATATGTTGTGATAATTTATCTTTGTGCTAGGTGTTAGACTATACAAGTCTAGCCTATATTATGCGTTGAATAAGCGAATGTATAAACGTGGGGTAGGGGTAATATTAAGGATTTAATATTAAAAAGTTGGGGTGCAATTGATATGATTTTGCATGCCATAAGTGGATGGCCATAATTGAGTCAATTATGGACATCATTAAAAGTTGACTTAATTAATAATTTGAATAGAGAATTATTAAAACTGGGGTAAAAGATTTTAAGTGTTAATCAATGCTTAGGACACGAGGTTGGACTCGTTTGTGACGTAAACCTGCCCGGACCCGCCCGACAAATCCAGTGGTCACAAATGTCAGCCCAATGTGAGAGGTCCTAGGCCTAAACTAAAGCATAACGGTTGTAAAGACACGAGGTTAGACTCTTTTATGGTGTAAGACTGCCCGGACCCGCCCGGCAAATCCAGCTGCCATAAATGCCAGTCTAATGTGAGAGGTCTTTATGAGGTTATGGCCTGAATGAATTAAGAAATACTTAACCAGATAAACATGTAAGGTGGGACATGGGGGGTTAAGTAGGTGCCTTGGGTGGCATGAGGAATCTAGGGGGTGCCCTTAGTGGCATGTGAAGTACGATTAGTAAGACTTAACCAAACACACATGTAAATGAACATGACTAAGAGGGTTAAGTGGGATATACTAGTGACAAGCTTAGGTGGGTAGCTTGTGGGGGCCCATTTCGACCAGTATCCCAAACGTATCTTTGTGGGCTCGACCCAAGTCGAGGACGGGACACGCATGCTGGGTTCGACTGTAAGAGGCCAAAACGGGGAGCGGTGGCAACGCAAGTCCAACGGGTTTCGTATGCGTGTGTGGACCCGGGCTGGTAGGTAAGACGTTGTTGCATCGTGTAGGTATAAGCCGTGCATTCTCAAGTTGTATCGGGTTGCCACTTTAGGGGAGTGATACACCCCACTGTGGGGCCAACACGGGTATCTACGAGTAGGGAGCTGATCGAAAGTGGGTAGTGGGGTATACCTAGTGGAGATAGGGGCAGACGGCACCTATGCAGTCAGCTAGGGGTACGTAAGGCTATTTATAAAGTTTCTGTGTGAAGCAAGTGGGATCAAACAATAGGGTGACTGGTGTGGTGCAGTGTAGTAATGTGCGGTGCAGTGTAGTAATCATTCGTTAGTAATTAGGTGTGCCTTTACCGTTATCTTTAACGTTATCTTAAACGCCATCTTTATCTTCCTAAGAGTTCATAGACATTTACTTGTCTTCCAGCTTATGCCTTAGTCTAGTTATTTTGATAATAGTATTGTTAGAATTATCATACTCGCCAGACTTTATGTCTGACCCCCTCTATTTCTATCCTTTTTCCCCCTCCAGGTCCTCAGGTTGGGCCCAGCTCTAGTGGAGTTTGATTGAATTGCTTCATCTCTCTTTGGAAAGCTTGGACCGTTGAAGTAAAGTCCAGCTTGTTATCTTTTTAACGGCTATTTATGTAATGGGATTATGTATTTTGTTTTTACGAAGATGGATATTGTACTTGGTTATGATCTATGGTTTTATGATGTAACAAACATGTTTAATTTCCGTTGCAATAAAATGAAGTTTTAGATTTCCAAGTACTATTTATTATCTGTCTTGTTGTAATTTTTCTGTTCTATATTCACTTATAACCTCCATGGAAGTTAATGCATTCCCTTTGTGAGTGACATTAATGGACGTGGGGTGTTACAATTCTATCTATTCTAATCAATCACAGGGCATACCGTACAGTCATAGCAACAAGTAGAAGTGACCTCAAACACCAAAACATCAATATGATAGGTTAAAATGGATCAAACATAGCCAAAACCCATATTTTCCCTTTAAGTGTGCTTAAGCAAAACTAATGATATGATTAGCAAAACTTAATCAAATTAACCCAAGTTTCTAACAGAGGTCTAAAACATCATTTAAGAATTTTTAAATAATTTTCCAGATTTTTAACATGCATAAATTCGCTAATTAACACTAATTACCCCTAATTAACCATAATTAGTGAGGGACTATGCAAATCACTCACCTTAGCAAATAACCCTTAGACCTGAAGTAAATCTCTGATATGGCACGAATACCAATGCTAAACAGCAGCTCTAATCTTGATTTGGTGAAGATCTCCCTTGATTTGATGTTGCTAAGCTTAATCCTTGATTAGAAAGTTATTTGGAGGTGATTTAGAGGTTGGAGGCCATTTTTAGGGTTTCTAAGAGGTAAGTGGAGGCTAGAAAACTGAAATGGAATGAAACCCTAACTCTTTTCAGCCTCCCCATAACCCTAATACCAAAATGGGTTATGGGCTCATTCACTAATCACCCTATTTGGCCCGATTAAGCAGTTTTTCACCTTCCAAACCTTATTTCAGCCATATCTCCCAAATGGTAAGTCCGTTTGGCTATTATGACCACTCCACGGAAAGGTAAACCTAATGGAAGTGGTTTCAGGTCAAAATTCCTTTCCAATCAAAAGTTATGTCCGAAACAAGATCATCTAGGGGCAAAACAGTCATTTGAAAATCGGCAAAAATCATGAATATCGGAAATGACCCCAACGGTCGTTTCCGAAAGCCACATGACCATACGACTTCATATGAGAAAGAAATAAATATTCTACAATTCTCCGGTGCGTAGAATGCAGGTTGTTACATTTTATCTTTAATCTAGAATTTGATTTGTTATGGTGGTGGCTAGGTTAGTTTGTAGATGAACAGCATAACGGCATCATAGTTTAGGGTTGTGAGGTCTAGGTTGAGCTTTGGGGTGATTATATAGAATTTTAGGATTAATATGGGCCTTTAAATCAACCTAGGAGTCATCAAAGCCATCCAAACCCAAGAAAGCCAACCAGAACATGACACATATGCCCTAACACCTCAGAAAATCGTCACTATCCAGATCAGTTCGCAGGTGTCGACCCTACAGGGGGGGGTGACACCCATGTCGACACCCCCGGGGGGCGACACCCCTAAGCGGGAAATTTCCCACTCAGCTATTTTCTGAAGTTTTGAAATTCAAATCTGCTTTAATTATTTAATTATTATTTTAATTTAATTTCTGCTTAAACTTGAAAACTTCTAACCTCCATCACTTCTTCGTACAGAGTCCGATTCACGCAAACTCATTCTCTATCTCAAACAGAATTCCGAGACGAACGCAATGGCGTAACCTGTTTCACCCAATTCTTCTTCTAAAGATTAATTTTTCTTTAATTATCTCTTATGTCCTGTTTTAAAATTACGGGTTGTTACATTCCCCCTACTTAAAGGATTTCATCCTCGAAATCTTCAAGTCAAGAAGAATGTGTATCTTACCATCCAACAGCCATCTACTCAACCGTTCAATTACAGGCATCCATTGTCCTTAAAGTGGTTTCTAATGCTTTCATGATCATATGCATAGTGTGTGTGTGTGTGTATATGTCCTTATCTAATGCAAAATCAGGCGGTATACTGATTCAGTTGACCTCCTTAGCGAATTATGTCAGTGCCATGAGTCCATCATGTATGCAATTATTCCTAATCGTACTTTATAACTTCTACATGAGTGCACAATCATTCATACAAATGCAACATCTATATGATAACACATCAAGTTTCAATTTGTATACAAATACATATATGCAATATGAAAGTGACCGAGCCGATCTAGTGTATAATGTGTGTGTAAATGCATCCACGAGCAACCACTAGCAAACACTCGCATCCACTTGCATCCACCAAACATAACATGTCTTAAACACATGTTTACAACCATAGGATCTTCCTACCTAAAGATCAAGAATGTAATCGAGAGGATGCACTAAACGTTAGGACAAGTCTAAACAAAGTGATAGAAAAAGGGGAAATTAAGAGTATACCCTTAAAAATGAAAGGGTATAGCGTACGCATCTTGTCTCCCATCTCCCAAGTCGTGTCTCCTTGATCATCTCCTCATTGGATTTTAACCAACTTGACCTCTCTGTTGCGTAACTTCTTGATCTCCGATCCAAAGATGCATGTAGTATCTTGTCTAATCGTGGCATCTTGCTCCATTTTCACTTCTCTAAGCATGCTCGACTCCACTATTTCCGCGGCATCATGTAAACACTTCCTCACTTACGACACGTGAAACATGTCATGAACACCACTAAGCATTTTTGGCTACTTCACTTTGTTGTCTGTCCAATTCTTTCTGTAATGGGGGATTGCCCTACGAACCTTGGTGCTAATTTCCCCACACTCCCCAAAGCGAACTACGTTCCTCCACGGTGACACTTTAATAAAAACCCTGTCTCCAACATTGAACTCAAGGTCGGTTCATCTCTTGTCAGTGTTTGACTTTTGTTGGCCCTGTCCCATCTTCATTCATCTTCGAATCAAGTCTATCTCCTTAGAAGTTTCCCTAACCATATCTGGCCAGAGTAAAATATTATCCGTAGATTCCCACCAACAAGTTGGTGATCGACACGGTCGTCCATAAAACCCTAATACTAGCTTAATAACTGTTGTTATAAGCGAACTCCACAAATGGAAAGTGCTTTTCTCATGTCCTCCAAAATCTAGGATGCATAACCTCAAAAGATCTTCAAGGATTCTATTTACATTTTCTGCTTGTCCATCCATCCGTGGACGATACGTGATGCTCAAACATAACTGCGTACCTACTGCCTTATCCATATCACCTTTACCTCCTGCATCAAAAATTGCTCCAAGCCCTGCCTCGCAAGTATCGGTATATACTATGAACGGTTTGCTCCCCTCTAGCAAAGTCAAAACTGGGGTTGATACCTTCGCAAAGCCCTTAACGAACTTCCTATAGTATCCTGCCAAACCTAGAAAACTTCTTACTTCCGTTGCTTTTCTAGGAACCTTCCAATCTTGGATTGCCATCACCTTTGTAGGATCCACTGCTATCCCTTTCTTAGAGACCACGTGTCCTAAGAAACTCACTTCTTTCCTCCAAAAATGACATTTGGAGAACTTAGCTTTGAGTTGATGCGCTCTAGGGTCTCTAAGACTTACCTAAGATGTAGGGCATACTCTTCCTCGCTTCTAGAGAAAATCGAAATACTATCCACAAATACTTCCACAAACTTGTTTAGGAACTCCCTAAACACCCTACTCATCAAGTCTACGAAATATGTGGGTGCATTCGTCAAACCAAAAAAAAGTATGACGAGCCCTTCGAAGAAACCGTTAGGAGTCCTAAAAGCAGTCTTATCTATGCTATCCTCAGCTACCCTCAACTGGTGAAATCCTGTAGCTAAGCCCAATTGCGAGAAAACCGAAGCACCAGCTAACTGATAGAACAAATCATCTATCCTGTGTTTATTCTTCTTCGTGAGCTTGTTCGACTCCCTGTAGTCCACGCACAATCTAAGAAAACCATTAGTCTTCGTAGCAAAAACAACTGGAGCAGCCCATTCCGAAATGCTTCTTCTTATGAACACTTTCTCAAGTAGCTCCCCTACTTATTTACTGAGTCCCCCCCCCTCTCTCTCTCTCGGAGCCATGTGGCGCACTGGCAATGCAACTAGCTTCTCATTATCTACAAAGTATATTCGGAGGTCTATCTCGCGCCTCGGGGGTAAACCCAGAACCTCATCAAAGATGTCACCATACTCACGGACTACACGAACAGATTTCAAATCATCGATGAATGCGTCAAGAGATTCAAGGTAGCTAAGCATCACTGAACCCCTAGGATCACGAGAAATATCAAGGGTCTTTCCACAACGAGTCAATAGTCTAACTACCCTTTTTTCACAGTCTTGGATGGCACCATGCCTGGCTAGCCAATCCATCCCTAGAATCAAGCCATAGCCCGTGAAACTAGTAACGAAGGCGTTGCATCCAAACCCAACGCCCAAGATAGACACTCTCAGAACCCGACAAACTATAGATAAGTGAGCCGAACCATCAATAAGATTTGAGACAACAATGGGATCCATAACTAGACTAGTATTTAGGTGCAGTGTTTCAACTAATGAAGCAGATACAAATGATTGCAAAGCGCAAGAATCAAACAAAATTCGAACATGATGACTGAAAAAGGAAAATCAAACTTTCAATAGAAATGCTTCTATCTCTCTCTTGTCCTGGTGCCATGGGAGCATGAACCTGTCCTCCAGAAGTAGGTCTTGTCCTCTGTCCATGCCCTTGTCCATTCCTCCTTGGGTAATCTTAAATCATATGTCCTGCCTCGCTGCAACGGTAAGAAGCATGCTTCTTCTTCTTCCTAAAGTCTTTAATTATATGGCCCGTTATACCAAAATAAAGACACCTTCTTTTGTTATGGCGGTTAATTATGTTTTCTACTTTCTCCTTTACCTTCTTCATGGATTAAAGCCATATCAACAAATTACTCATCCTTGGGTTGTGTTCCTCAACCTAAACTTCCTCATTGACCAAGCAGTTAGCTGAACTTTCCTTCCATTGTCTATCTCCAAGATACCAAACGAGTCCTTCACTTCCTTGAGCCAATTTATAGCCTCGACAAACGTATCAGTCCCATGAAAAGGTTTTCCGCCCATCGCACCGAATTCCTTCCATATCTTAGGAAAGGCATCTAAACGCGGAGAAAGAGACCCAAGAAGGAAAAGGAAGAGATTCGAAACAAAGAATCGAAAGATAGATATATGGCTTTTGGGGATTATGTTTTTCATAGTAAATCTTTCTCTTGAAAACTCCTTCTTTGAAACATGTTTTTGAAAATAATACTTTTGAAAACAATTTTTCAAAATCTTTTATCTGTTCTGGTAACCTTCAGCTCTGATAACACGTGTAACACCCCATGTCCGTTAATGTCACTCACAAAGGGAATGCATTAAGTTTCGTGGAACATTATAAGTATATAGAACGGAATATTACAAGACAGAAAAAGTAGTACATGAAAATTTTGTAATTATATTGCAGTAGAAACAGAAATAAGTTTGATTACATTTCCAAATACAAAAATCAAGTACATAATTTCAGTCCTGTACAGAACCTTCAGAGTACATAATTTTAAAGCCATAATCCCCAACAGAAAAATGCCATACGCAGAATCAAAGCCAAGCAATACTCCTTTCAACTTCAACCGGGAAGAAAGAGATATCTGAACTAAGCTTGAGTATTTCCTCCCTAAGAACCCCGGGGAGGGGGGGGATGGGGAAACAGAAGAAAAGAGGCGAAACAAACTAGCTCAGACGTAAGTCTAGTGAGTCCAGTGACTTTAACAATATAATCATTAAAGTAACAGGATAAGAACATAAATCGGAAAGCAAGAAATGACTGTAGAATAAACAGGCATGACCAAACAGACAAGATGAATAAGATATAACGTTGATTGCGCTTTTAATCACTACATGATATTTACTACGCTACACCAATGCTAGTAACACCGTATCATTACTAGTTACACCGCATCCTTACTAGTCCCATACTAAAAGTTGATCCCTCTTACTAATCATGATAATGGTAGTTTAGTGTACTCCTAGCTGCTATCGTAGGTGCCCCTTTTTGCTCCTGGCCCCACGAGTTGTACCCACTACCTTCCTCGTTCGATCGGCTCCCTAACTCGCATGTATTTATTACTTGTGTCATTCGACCTCGCTTGTATGTATTCATTACTTGTGTCATTCGGCCCCGCTTGTATGTATTCATTACTTGTGTCGTTCGGCCCCGCTTGTATGTAGATACCTGTGCTGGCCCCACCATGGGGTGTATCAATTCCCATGATGGCGACCCGACACGATTCAAGATGCACAGTGTATACTACTAATGCCCAATGCCTGCTTTTTCCACTCCCGAGAACGTGCATGCCCATACTCCGTCGGAACCTACATTTCTGCACCACCCGCCGCTATTTTGACCGCTTATAATCAGCCCAGTAATCGTGCCCCACCCTGCCTAGCTCAGGGTACCATGATACATCTATGTGGGTTACTGTTGAAATGGATCCCCGTTATTAGGGTTTCCTAATCAACATGTTATAATGGTTAAGTGTTCTCAATTTAACTTAACCCCACCCATTTGCTTAATTAACATGTTATACTGGTTAAGTGTTGCCTATTCATATGTTGCTTAACCTTCTCACTGATTCACGCATCTTTATTTAATAATTAACACTACAACAAAATGACCCTATTACAACGGTGGAACACCGTTGTAATATACATTTTACAACGGTGGGCAAACCGTCGTGTATTAAGAAGTTGTAATAGACTAATATCTTTTACAACTTTTCTGCACCGTTGCGACACCGTTGTGAAATGTATATTTTACAACTGTTTTCCACCGTTGTAGTAATACATATTACAACATTTTTGCACTGTTGTAGTAATACATATTACAACTTTTTTCACCGTTGTAGTAATTCCTACTACAATTAATTATAACAATATGATTTTTATTTCGTTATACATTACATTTCACATAAAAATAAATATTTATATTGAATAAAATGATACTACTCTGAACTGAAATAATCAATTAAATATTTTATTTCAATATTTGAATTAGTACAACAATACATACATTCCTCACTACAAACTGATCACTCAATACACTCAGTTACATACACACTTTCATATAAATATACATACACACTGACACACATCGAGTCTTTATGCTCCAGCATCCAATCCAGTTACCTATCACATAATTTTACACACGTTAATATAGGACGGTTGATCTTCATAAATTCGCTTCTTACCATCGCAATCCTCAGGTAAGAAGAGGGAGAACATATCATAGAGAAGTGTTGCATTGGCAGGGATATTGCAATCACCTACAAATAAAATGCTTCGATTTCGTAAATATGATACAAATATGAGATTATACAACAGTGTAGGTAACTATAAGAAAGAAATTTGGAAATAACACAATTAAGCTTCACCTTTAAAGCATCCGGCAGGCTCAGGTCCATATGCTAACAATGGAGGTATCATAAGCTACTTGCATTCTTTTACATGAAATATACTAGTAAACTCACGCACACAAAATATGGTATTAACAATCAAAATTAAATGTTTTTCCCCTGATTTATATGCAAAATTTTGCAACTGCACATCAATAAAAAAAAACAGAGTATGAAAGTCTTACTGAAAAAATGTCAAGCATCAAGCAACTACAAAGATGCTTTTGGTGTGATGATACAGGTAAGTTTACATATCAAATCAAACATCTAAAGAGAGAAGTCAGAACCTGCACAAAGGATATCCTCCAATTAAGGAGATATGCAAATTGGGATTTTGTAGAGCAAAATCCTACAAGGGCCCTCTTGTAGAAAATGGAGGTAAAATAGAGTTCACAATAAATGAAATTGCATATATTGCACCGTAACTTTGGTGCGGAGATAATAAAAAAGCAACATCTAAATTTTCTATGGAAAACATCTAAAATAGAGTTCAAATATTCTAGTTTAAACTATAATCAAAATAGCGACTATACCTATGAATTAATCTTTGCTGAATTTGAGCATGTGAAAAAAAAATCACCTCGACAGTTGCATCAATGCTTTTCAAAGACGAGTCGACTTTTATAACACTCCCAACTGTGACACCGCGTATCCTCATAGGGGTACCGACACAGATCCCACATGCCTGCGTAAACTCAAAAGCTGTTTGATATTTCTTAAACCTACTTCTCATATGAAACCCCTTCAACCAAACAAGGCTCAATGCAAGAATGGCTGCACCTGAAACAACAAAAAGACCAACACCTCCTTCCCATATACTTCTCTTACCAAAGCCAAAATCACTTAATAGCTGTAAGATAGTTGCTTCCAAATAGTTTTGGGTACTTCAAGAACAACCGATATTGGATTTCTCACTTCAGGCATTCTCAATATCCCACCAATTCATAACCAATGTTCAAAATTAACCAACAAACTGGAGATTAAAGAAGAATACAAAATGTGTCAAAAGCAGTTACCCTTCAAATCTGAAATGTCTCATCAAATGGCCGCTTTGGAGCAGCTCGTGCCGATAGAAGTAGTCGCGGCGCCAAGCGCCGAGAGGGGCAGTAACACCAGGGGTTCGGTCAGCGGTTTGGAAAGCTGGAAAGCAACTCAATAGCTGTTAGTCTTGGAGGCAGCAGAAAAGAAATAGGCCAGAATAAAAGAGGAATACACTCACCGAGGGTTTTCTCAACGTTATTCTCTCCATATCCTCGATTTTGGGCTTCGAGATCCGCCAATCCCTCTGAATCTGCTGTAAATCTCCCTACGAACCATGAATCCATTTGCTACGAGTCGGAGCTGGCAAGACGATCTGAATTCGATTTGCCTCAACTTTCCATTTCCTAGGGTTCGGCCATTATTTTGTTTCCTTTTATTTTGAACGTGGAGAACATGAATCTGGAAACGACGGCCTCTCTATCTTTTTATTGGGTTCATTCCATACGGCTAGGGTTTTTGATTCCTTGCTAATTCCAATTTTACCCCTAGCTTTTGTATTAGCCTGTTATAATAGTTAAGCCCATTTTCCCGCAACACTTAAACTAATTTTCGTGCTATATTTAACCCAATACTAAACACGAATCTTTACTTACAAATTAAACACACAAATAATGTACAAATCGACATGTATATTTTTCCACAATTTAAACCATGGCACAATTATTAAAAATTTCTTATTAATCGTTCGTTATTATAAATTAATTATTAAATATAATCTTAGTTATTAATCTCTTCTTCTTAATTATTAATCTCTACTTCTTAATTTTTAATAGCAATCATTGATTATTCATGATTAGCATTAATTATTATATTTTAATTATTAACTATTAACTATTTAATAGTAATTATGTATAATATTAACTATATTTTTTAAATATTCTTCTTAATTTCCAAGTATTAAATATTACGGATTGATTATTGATTATTACTTCCTAATTGATTATTAATAGTAATTATTAGTTATTAATTATAAATAATCAATATAAATGTATTAAATATTAATTATTAGTTGTTAATTATATAAAAATATAGTCATATATTACAACAGTCAAAAAATAAAAGTTGTGATAGGCTTTTATTACAACTGTCGAAATAACACAGTTGTTAAAAATAAGTTTATTACAACTTTTCTGGAAAAAAGTTGTAAAAAACTATTTATTACAACGGTGCTTTTACCACCGTTGTAAAACTAAAGTTGTAATATGGTGTTTTTGTTGTAGTGTAAGTTTGTGGGCCTATATATACTAATATTACCCACTTACCCAAGATTTACTTAACCCTTCCCCTTATCAAGTCCATATGTATTATTGGTTAAGCTTGCCTTAACCCTATCCACTTTGTTCATGTAATATTGGTTAAGTTGTCTTCTTGTCCATGTTCACTTAACTCACCCACCTAACATGTTGTATTGGTTAAGTGTCGCGTGTTCATATGTTACTTAACCTTTCCATTTTTAGCATGTTTGTTCCTTAGCTTTAATTTATTCATTAAAGCCCCAACCTCTCACATTAGAACTGTTGTTTACGGTTGCAGGATGTGTCGGGCGGTTCCGGGCGGACTTCTACCGCAAACCCATTCTAACCTCAGGTTTTTGGGCTTAATGCGCTAACCTCTCACATTAGATCTATGTTGTTGCGGTCGCTAGATGTGTCGGGCGGTTTCAGGCAGTCTTATACCGCAACTCAATCTAACCTCGGGTTAGGCACGTTCATATTTTAGCCAATTTACATATTTACCATTCATGTCCAAGTTTATATGTAAATTATCCATAAGTGTGGTCAATTCAAGTTATGCCACATTTTATAGTTATGCCCAAAATTAATTATATGATTACAACCCCTTTTTATGTCAATTACATAATATTCAACTTTTCCCCAATGTTCCCACGTCGTTCGTACGTATAGTTCATGTGATACGTTAGGCTCGCAATTAGCCCAACTCATAAAAAAAAGGGAAGAAACACATGACATCATAACTGGCATAAACAATATAGATCTAAGGTTGCATAAATCTAGTAAACATATAAAAATAGATCCAATCAACATATGGAATGCGAACTAGCATAGATCTAAACATAAACTTGCACGGATTTAAACATATGAACTGGTATGGATGTAATCATATAAACATGTAGATCTAAACATATGAACATATAGTTCTAAACATATGGACTGATATGGATCTAATCATATTAACATGTAGATCTAAACATAAGAACATATAGTTCTAAACATATGGACTAATATAGATCTAATCATATAAACATGTAGATCTAAACATATGAACATATAGTTCTAAACATATAGACTGATATGGATCTAATCATATAAACATGTAGATCTAAACATATGAACATATAAAATATGATCTTGCATATATGAACATGACTTGCATATAATCTTTCATAACTTGCATAGATCGAGCAAACTTGCATACATAACTTGCATATGTAATTAGGCATATGAATTAACATAGAACATAACTTGCATATAATGAATCAAATCAAGCATAAATCAAAACATAGTTTGCAAAGACATAAACTTTATATGATTTACAAACATTTTCATACAGTCCAATTCATAACTCATCACAATTATGTTTAAACAATTATCTTGTGAAAGTAACTGCACTCACAGAAAACGGATCTTGAATTCTGGGATATGATTTCTGAAGTTGCTAAGATAATCCGTTGATGTAGGCGTTGATTCGTTCGTTGTTGTTGTAGAATTCCTTTTCGCAATTCCTAGGCTTTGAATCTTTATCTCTTATCTTTTTATCTTTAATCTAGATTTTGATTTTTTATGGTGGCGGCTAGGTTAGTTTGTAGATAAACAACATGACGACATCATAGTTTAGGATTGTGAGGTCTAGAGTTGAGGTTTGGGGTGATTATATAGAAGTATAGGATTAATATGGGCCTTTAGATCAACCTACGAGTCATCAAAGCCATCCAAACCCAAGAGAGCCAACCAGAACATGACACATATGTCCTAACACCTCAGAAAATCATCACTGTCCAGATCAGTTCGCAGGTGTCGACCCTACATGCGGGGGGTCGACACCCCTGAGCGGGAAATTTCCCGCTCAGTTGTTTTTTGAAGTTTTGAAATTCGAATCTGCTTTAATTATTTAATTATTATTTTAATTTAATTTCTACTTAAACTTGAAAACTTCTAATCTCCATAACTTCTTCATACGGAGTCCGATTCACGCAAACTCGGACTCTATCTCAAGAAGAATTTCGAGACAAACGCAATAGCGTAACCCATTTCACCCAATTCTTCTTTTAAAGATTAATTATTCTTTAATTATCTCTTATGTCCCGTTTTAAAATTACGGGGTGTTACAATCAACCTAAGGGGAAGCTGAGCCGGTTAAAATAAAGGGTTAGTTTGTCTCAAGTCCCTAATACGTTTCGAAATTAGGCTCACATCCCTCCATTAAAATTTTATAAATTAGGTCTCTATTTTTCGTGAATTCATCAAAAAATTATAAAAAATCGCGAAAATTCTTAATTATATACAACAATTAATCGTAATCAAATTCATATGTTAAAACTGCTAAAAAAGGCATCAAAACCAAAAAAAAAAATAGCGGACCACCAATATTATGCATCAAACAATGCACTTATTTGCAATAGTTGCATACATTTCTGCATATATTTCAGTTATGCATCAAATTGCAGTATAAATGCAAAAATGTATGCAGTTATACTAGGGGTGACAATTAGACCCGACCCGATGGACCCGGACCCGACCCGGCCCATCGGGTCTCGGTTCTAAACGGGTTGGGTTTTGTCGGGTCTAAACTATACATTTCAAATATCTGGACCCGACCCGAGCTTCGATTCGGGTTGGGTCGGGTCGAAGCTCGGGTCGGGTCGGGTCCGGTTGAATAATAACACTAAAAATATATATATTTCAATACTTTCCGTTCGGGTCTTTCGGGTCGGGTCTATGCGGGTCGTGTTTGATCGGGTTTTGATGACATTTTTCATCGCCTAGACCCAACCCGAGACCCATCGGGTTCTGTTCGGGTTCGAGTCTTTTCGGGTATGTTCGGTTCGGGTTTTCGGTTCTCGGTTCTAATTGCCAGCCCTAAGTTATACCACAATAAATGCATCGTTTGATGCATTAATTTAATCCGGACATTTTTCAAGCATACACCGTTTTTAAACATTGTTGCTTACATATTAGCTGTTATATAGAATAAACGCATACATTTATGCATATATTCATAAGCCTTCGTCCTTTTTAATTTTG
Source organism: Allium sativum (assembly GCA_030737875.1). Lineage (NCBI taxonomy): Eukaryota > Viridiplantae > Streptophyta > Magnoliopsida > Asparagales > Amaryllidaceae > Allium > Allium sativum. The sequence goes on from CM060915.1 coordinate 329,659,596, forward strand.
TTGCATACATTTCAGCAGTTATACGGAATACGTGCATACATTTCTGCAACAATTCGTAACACGTGCAGATTAGTTTTTTCTTTCTTTTTTTTTTTTTTTTTTTTTTTTTTTGAATTTGTTCTGGAGGGAAACCGACTGGAGTCGTAAAACCCTCCATAATGCACCTAGCCTGATCCACGAGCACCACATAAGTGACTGATCTTAGAGTATGCACATGGTAAGCTCTTAGCACGTCATTCCGGGTTTCGAACTCATGCCACTGTTAGCATGATGCAAAATCCGTAACCGCTGGGCTACTATTGGATATATGCATACATGTATGCAAACATTCATCCATACTACTAATATAAACTCTTGATGAATACATGCATATATTGGTAATAGTTGTTGACGAATTTTTTTAAGTTTTTTCTGCATGCTTATGGGAATATTTGCGATTTTTTGAAATTTTTTTTAAACAAGCAACGCATTTTTTTTTTTTGGAAAACACGTCAGTGTTGAAAATAAGGACCCGCTTTATATTCAAAGTTAGGGGAGGATGCCGTTTTAATTTGCCAACCTTTTGGGGACGTGTCCCTTATTTTCACTAAAATAAAACTGGCTGTGCATAACTGGATTTATTTTAGTTGGCTAAGTGTTCATTGCTAGAGCAACCAATTGGTTGTAGCAACCTGAAGACACTCAACCGACCCCGTCGAAAGGGCATGCGCACGCAATGAGCACGAATTTTGGTTAAAGGGTCACAACCTTTCTTGCAGTCCGGACCACTCCGAATAGGCACCTCCTCCAGTTTATATATAGGCAGCCCGTAAACAAGTTCATCCATTCAATTTTTGTTTTCTTTTTGCTTCTTATTCTCTCTGAATACTTTATTCTGAGTTCTGTAATCTCTTCAGTTCGTCGGCGTTCCGTTCGAGCGCACTACGCTGAGGGCCTAGTCCATTTCATCTCGGGTTGAGAAGCAATCCCAACTGATGCCCTACCAAATTTCGCACGTCTAAGATATAAACAAGAAAGGCACTCGGCCCCAATTTCATGGAATTTGTTGTTCACTTCTACTTCTGCCGCCCATTTGCCCGATGCACCTTCTTTTTTTTAGCCGTTGAGCCTTCAAAAACGTTAATTTCTAACTTTAATGAGGCTGTACTGTAACACTGGCCCCTCATGTCCAACGGCTTTTCTTACTTATTTGATTAAAGTTTGAATTCCGTCCTTACTTCCTAAATTCTCTTCCCCCAATTCAAAGTAATATTTTGATCCCACTCTCACTTCGAAATATTCGGCTAATTCAATTCAATCACGAAAACAATCAATGGGCATTTGTTTCAGCAAAAAGAAACAAAAACCATCTTCAACGACGGTTGATTCACCTCTCCATAAAAGAAATCCACCTCCAAAAAACCCTAGCAAGAAGCAAATCAAGCAAGCAAAGGAAGAAGAAACCAAAGTCGAACCCCCATCTCCAAAGAAAATTGCAGTTGAAAAGCTTAAAGCTAGCATTTCTACTTCACAAGTCGAAACGAAAGAAAAAACGGAGAAGCAGGAGCTGGAAGCAAACACTAGCAACGTCGCCAGTGCGGAAAATCCAACAATTAGAACTTCAAGTTGCACAAAAGAAGAAGTGGATGCGATTTTGCTCCAATGTGGAAGACTCAGCCGTAACTCATCCCAAAAAAGAAAGCACTCGGGTTCAAAAAGAAGTTCCGATTTTGATAATGAGAAGAGAGAAGAAGAAGAAGAGTGCGTCCAGATTATTTCTAGGCCTTCTCCTAGAAGAAGAACGCCAAGTCGGGAAAGGTCTGGAAGTAAAGAAAGAGGTAGCCAAAGAAGAGTTAGCAGATCTCCAAATAAGAGACGTGAAAATGAAAAGACAAAGCAGCAGCAGCAGCAGCCCATGAAAATAGTGTCAGTTCCAGCACGCGAGAAAAGTAGCACAAATAAGAGGAATGCTTCACCTTCAAAATGTGGTGGTAGGGTATTGAATGAGAATAATTCAGTTAATCAAATCAGTCTAAGTAGAAATAATTCTACTAAAGCTGAGCAGTTGAACTTGGAAAGAAATCCAATGGTTGAGATTGATGAAAATTTGAGTAAGAACGTTGCTAGTAATGTTGGTAGGGTTTTGAAAAGTAAAGAAGTTGAAGAAGATGGTAGGAAAGCTGTTCAAATTCAAACTCAGGTAACAATTCAGTGCTAGTTTTAATGCGTTCTGCTATATTTTCTTCCTATCCTTCTGATTTAGAGCTCATGGAGAGTTAATAATCCATTGTGAATGAATAGTTTTACCCAGAAAAACCCCACATAAAATGTTTTATCTTGTTAAGTCGTTGTCTAAACGTGTACATTCTGAAAACAGTGTAATGGACTCAAGAGCAGCAGCAGTCACATTCAATTAAAAGCTGTCGAGCTCAAAAATTATAAACCCACAGCAAAAGCTACTGAACATGGCAGCAGTACAAACCCAACATTAACAAGAACAAGATCCTCCAGGCAATCATCAAGAGATCTCGACAACAACTTTATAAGCGGCACAAATGCAACTGCAAACACAAGTAACTACACTTCGTTTCTATTAGAAGACATACAAAACTACCATAAGCAAAATGCCGGCTTTGTACTTCCGGCTTCTGTATCAAAAGCACACTCCATCCTTGAAGCGGTAGCGGATCTCAACTCTTCCTCCTCGGATCAGTCATACTTGAAAAGAGGTTTGGACATTGAAGTTCCATTTGTTGAGACAGAGATACATGTAAAGGATGATCTAACCGAACCAACTATTCATAAGTATATATCGGTTAGCGAGTTAAGAAAAGAAAATGAGCCTCAGGAATCAGCAGGGAGCAATAGCCTAGCGGCACATTCATGGCACTCTTCGTGGGAGTTTAATTCTTTAGACTCGACCGATAGGTTTTGGAGCAGGAGATGTAGTAAGGGAGAGGAAGATGCTGAGGAATCGTCTAATGTGGGAAGTAGAGAGATGAGAGGTAGAAGAGGAGGATCAAGTGTTAGCACCAACAGTAGTAGACTTATGTCTGCTACTAAGTCGAGTAGTAGTAAGAAAAGAGAGGTTGATCAGAATCGACGTGTTGGTGTGCGTAAAGCATCATCTTTGTTTCCTGTTGCTGCGGCTTCCTCTTGATACTTTGTTGAGTATTGGTGTTTTGCTGAGCAGTGTAATTTTCTTGTATCTTTGGTAGCAAAATGACATTGGTAATAATGTAGAACTTGTTGCCTATTTGAATTTGAACATGAGAGATATCTGATTGTTTGATAGCTCTATGCTATGGCCATACGCGTCTGTTGATGAGGATATTTTCTAATTTTTGATTTGGGTTCAAGGTAATTAAAGGATAAACTTAAGATATTATTTTATTTCATTTTGAGCACTGTTAAACGAACCCTACGTTTACATATCTATCTGTCCTTTGATAAACAACCAAAACAAATCATCCATAGTTTTCATAAGCAAACCTTCAAACCTTGATGATGACTTAGGACAAATTTTTGATGGTTTGATTGGTCAAACCATCAAAACCATGTATCTTTTTTCTTTTAAAAAAAAAAAAAAATTACACATTTGACGACAAACTATATATAAAAGTTTCAAAATAATTTTTTTACATATGCAAGATGTGGATGGTCTTCGAGGTCTACAACTGAAGCTATGTATTGTTGCAGTGTACAACCACACTCGCAACTATAATTGTGCACACCGTTAAAAGTGCACAACTATAAAAATCTAGTGATGCTAGACTTGATGAATCGTGCAGTAGCTTTGAATTAGCTTGCATTGGTGAATAATGAAGTTTTAACAGTTTGATGTCCATAACTTTAGAGTTTAGACAAATGATTTTCGCAAGATAAATTTATTTAGCTTTTCCAAAACAGTACAAATAATGTGAGAATGATAATTAATTAATTTCAAAATATTTGGTTTTACATGTAATGAACATTTTTACACCTTTGTTATGTTCCACTATTTCCCTGCTTTATCCCGCTACACTATTTACATCTCCACCGCTATACAACCGCTAAGCGTTTTAACTGCATAGATCTAAAGACAATACTTAATACATCATTTGTATTTACGTGGTGATTATTTAAATGTTTGAAAGACAGATCGTTTGAGGTAAAAGAAAAAGACAGACTAAAATCTCACCAAACATAATGATCAATATATAATATAAACAGGCTTGCTATGTCACACACACACACAAACACACACACATACATGTGCGTGTGTGTGTGTATATATATATGTATGTATGTATGTATGTATGTATGTATATTTATGTATATGTATATGTATATGTATGTATGAACAATAATCTTTATACAAATGAAAATTGTAATTTATATTATAAATATTAGATGACAAATTTATAAATCGTCTTGGATAGTTATGACAGTCTTCCTTACAAGTGCGCTGATAAAGACAACACAATCAATGCAGCGGTAAATAATAAAATTACGTGAATACATAATAGGCACCCAACTTGTCTTCCGAAATCTCCAAGGATCTAGCTAATATGAAAAACATGTCAGAGCTGCCCCGAGCGTTATAAGGAAATAACGCTTGTGTTACTCTAGTAAACCAACATGAGAAAACTTGAATCATAAGAGATTGATTTATTATAACATGTAAAGTCTTTTGAAATAAAATGTATCACATACGCCGCAATTAAACAGGAATGTGTTTTACCTAACGATAACCTAAACACTTTTATTATAAAATCAAGTGATATTATTGCACAAATAAATATCCTGGCATAGCTGAAATTGTCACAATATTAAATTCTAGCGCTCTACAATCAAGTTCAATGGCTCGTATTAGAGAACGGATTCGAGCTATGAAAGGGTAAGAATCTACCCGACGAATCCATACACATCTAGATAAGATGTACATGAGGCTGCCTTAATTTTCACCTCTTCCACTTAGGACCAGCCTATTCCTTACTGGAGAACGCTGAATAATCTTACCCCTGGTTGCGATCAAACTATCAAAATTAGTTCCGAAGCACGCACGCGTGCGCGTGCACACACACACACATACACACACACACACACACACACACATATCAACTTAAATTTAGATGATAGTCATATCCTAATGGGAAAGACCCAATTGCTCTGTTGCATGTCCTTGCTTTATTCAATTACCAAGTGCGAGTGTTAACCGACCTTTGGGTCCGGTTCCCAAAAGTACGTAAGCCACGCTTGACCCAACGTATCACGTGAAGTTAAAACCTGGAGTGTCGCCAAGAAGTAAAGGAAATGAGCCGAGAAGGGATCAAGCCGACAGGAACCTCGCCCCTCCTCCAAACATCGCCAAACTAATAACTCGAACCCCAGAAAGTCACGAGCCTCATTAACCTCGACTCCCCGTGCCCATTCCAATATCCTTCGTACCCCATAGGATATGAATTTCGTACCCCAGGGAGGGGTACGAGTTTCTAGGCATTTGCACTACGGGATCCGAGTTTCTGGTGGCTTGCACTATGGGATCCGAGATTTCTAGTGTGGTCCCCTACTTCTACATACTCCTACCTACTCCCACCTACTCCCACCTAACTACTCCACTATAAATACCACTCAAGGTCACACTTCAAAGGGGTTGGAATTAGGTAATTTGATATTTCTTGAGAGCTCCAAGTAGCATCTTTAATGGCATCTATGCTTTGAGGAAGAAGAAGGGAAAATTCTCTTTTTACTAATATTTGCATATGATAATTATGGCTTCATATAACTTAGAGATGTATGTAAAAGGATGTCATGAGATAATCTCAACCTTGTAACTCTTTGTTATTAATAATATTCCAACGACTCTTCTAAAGTGGACGTAGGCCGCTCACCAGACCAAACCACTATAAATCTCTTGTGTTATTTACCGCTTCCCGCACTTACATTTCCACGTGAAACTATAATTCTTAAGTAACTAAGAATCTTGGGTACTGACGACATATTTTGCCGTCAACATTTTGGTGCTTCCACTGAGAGAACTTGGATTTGTCTCTTTGTCGCACATTACCATATCTACTCCTACGTTCTTTAGGTTCCTACACTAACATGCCGCCAAGTCCACTTACAATGGTAAAGCAACCAAAGAACGCAATGATCGGCTCTTCTGCTGCAGCCGAAACTGGGACTTCTCAGCAACCTCAGCCGGCGGATATCCCGGCCACAACCGTCCTGTGGACCCCGAAGCTCTCGCGACACAAGCGCAGATCCACGAGCTTAACCAATAATATGAGAACACAGCCTTCTAGCTCAATCAGGCATGGAGAGATAACATCAGCCTCATGCGTCAACTCCAAGAAAGTCAACGCATCGTCTCACGACTTCAGCTTGCTCAGAAAATTGCCCGACCTCAGTGTACCATCTTGAAAACCTCCTCTTCCGAGTCCAAAGGCCCAAATCAGAGAAGGAGGATGAAATACCCCACCTCCATTAAGGTCACTCACAAAGGGAATGCCTTAACTTTGGTGGAGGTATATAAGTAAAAGCCACAGATGAACTCAAGACAGATATAAATACACATATTTTAAACAGCGGAAACCAAACAAACTATTATTTCATCAATACGTGTATCAAACAAAGATTTCCATAATTGTCTCAAAATACTTTCAACATTACAACCTCATAACCGCCTTGATTATTAAAGAAGCATGAAAACATAAATAAAGTGACAAAAATCCCCATAGTGATATCCAAAGCCATTATCCGAGTAAGAAAGATTCAAATCATACATTTACGTTCTTGGTGCTTGTAAAGAGCCTGACTGAGTTGAGCTGTTTCCTCCCTGTAGACCTGGGGGGGGACGAAAGAAAAGAAGACGAAAAGAAAATAAGGTCAGACATAAAGCCTGAGTAAATCTAGTAACTCTTCAATATGTGAATAAGAAAAGGATATGATGGGTATAAACTAAAAATAGGAAAGTGTCACAGGCTAAGGAAATGTCGAATGTACTATCACACCCAAACTATATCTCTGCACCTACTCGAGTTTATTCTAACAGGCACCCCGTGGTGAGGGTGAAGTGATCCCCATTCTTATGAAAGATCGGCTCCTACTCGCGTTAACATGTGTCATACGGCCCACAAGAATTGTAGATACCTATGCTGGTCCCACCATGGGGTGTATCAAGACCCATGGTGGCGGCCCTGACACAAATCCTAGAAGGCATAGGTTATACTACTGGTGTCCCCAGTGCCCTGGTTGTCTGCTCCGGAGTGTGTGCACGCCCGCACCCCGTTAGACCTGCACTGTGCACCCACTGCCGTCGTTTGACCGCTTATAATCAGCCCAGTAATCGTGCCCCACCCTGCCTAGTTTCAGTGCACCGTTGATACCTAACTTTGGGTTACTGCTGAAACGGGTCCCTCGTTACCAGGATTTTCTAGTCAAACATGTTAAGTGGTTAAGTGTCTGTATTTACCTAACCCCACCCATCAATTCTTGTTAACATGTTGAATTTGGTTAAGTGTTGTAGCTGACTTAACCCTACCATCTGTCCTTAGCCTCTTAGGTGCACCAGACCACTCACATTAGACAGGTATTGCTATGGTTACTGGATGTGCCGGTCGGTTCTGGGCAGGTTTACACCGTAGCTCAGTCTAACCTCGGGTCCTTATTGGGCTCAATGCTTAACCACCCACATTGGATAGGTCTTGTTGTGACTACTGGACAGCCGGGCGGGTCCGGGCAGGTTTACATCACAACTCAATCCAACCTCGGGTTAAGCATATCGTGTTTTCTAAATTTACATATTTTATTACTTCTCAACCATATGTAAATGTCATATCTTTTATTTTTGGGTATTTCAATTCATACCGCTTATGTATCATAATCATTGGCATGTGCCAAACATGCCAACATATATTTTCATATTTTACACCCAACGTTATTACCCCCGTTTGTTCGCAACGTTATAACATGTGTTGGGCTTGTCACAATTTAGCCCAACTTTATAAACGTGAGGAAAAAGGGGAAATCATGAACATGTAATACATAAAGGTGTGTGGCGCATGAACTTGCAATTTGGCGATTCAACTAACATATAACATGGGTCATGTGAACTTGCATTCAAATCAAATTGTGACTAAGTAGGTGGCATATGAAATGGCATAGTTTGGCAAATACAAACTTGCGTTTAAACATGTTAACTTGGCATAATATCAACCACAAAACTATCATGTTGTATATTCACAAAAATGTACAATTTTTACATCTAATCATATAGCCTATTCCAACATGAACTTGCATAGTTTATGAAACCCAAACGATGTTTGACATAGAACCAATTATATTTTGCAAATAAACATGAACTTGCATAGTTTATGAAACATAGATCCAATTATACTTGTAAACAAAGATCTAATTATACTTGCCAATAAACATAAGGATGATATCATAGGTTTTGGGTCATGTAGGCATAAAAGGTCTACAACATGTTTACATAAATTCTAATTTAGACTAAGGGAATATACGTAGTCCATGCCATTGACATATACAAAAAGGGATAAATTTCTAGTTTTTGCCACAAGCTTGCAAGTGCCATTGTTTTTCATATACAATTGTTCAATAGGCTTGCATCAATTAATTTATGCCACAAACATCAATACACAAGTCATAATAGAACCATCACAATACACAAAGATTATAATAAGACGATTCTATTTTCATTTACATCGAATCACATCATAGTTCTTATTCATATTTTGAAAGGTCACTATACTTACAACGTGTGATGAATTCTTGTTTTCTGTTTTCTGTTATTCTGATTTGGAGATGCTCTCCTTTGGGTAGCAAAGTTGCGTTGAATGATTTGATTAAGCTTTGATCTTCTTTTAATTTGATTCGTCTCTTAGGCTTGTTGGCTTGTCTCTAGGCTTTCTAATTGACGGCCATTCCTAGTTCCTCTCCAGCAGCATGACGGCTTTTGTATTCTATTATTTGTGTGAATTTAGGGTTAGACATGAGTTGTATTTATAGAATTTTAAATTGTTTTGAGCCGTCGATGAAGCTAGGGTGAATCCAGGCCATCCATCTCAAGAGAGGTCAATAAGAAAGAGACATGTAAGCCCTAGTGACTCAGCCAAGCATCAGAATTCGACCAGACCCTGACCAGGCCAGCCAGGGCCTGACCAGCCGGTCTTTCTGACCTGGGCGCACTTGGCAGGTGCGCCAGGCCAAAATTGTACTGGCGCACTTCCCAAGTGCGCCAGTTCAACTTTGTTCTGGCGCACTTCACAAGTGCGCCAGTGCATTCTGACCCATTTTCCGGTTTTTCTGCCCAACTTCGTTCGTCCATTTCTTCTTCATACGATATCCGTTTTACGCAAACTTGAACTCTATCTCAAGCAGAATTTCGAGACGAACGCAATGGCATAACCCATTTCCCTTGATTTCATCATTTATAATTAATTATACTTTAATTCGTGAAGCTTAACATTATAGAATTCACGGGGTGTTACATTCTCCCCCACTTAAAAGGATTTCGTCCCCGAAATCTTCAAGTTAGGAAGAATGTATATCCTACCATCCAACAGTACATCTACTCAACCAACAAACACAGACATCCACTGTCCTTAAAAGACTTCTAATGCTTCATGATCATATGCATAGTGTGTGTACATGTCCTTATCTAATGCAGAACTCAGGCGGTCCACTGATTCAGTTGACCTCCTTAATGCGAATCATGTAAGTGTCATGAATCCATTATGTATGCAAATTTTTCCTACTCATAATTCTACATGAGTGCACAACTATTCATACAAATGCGACAACCATATGACAGCACATCAAGTTTTCAACCATATACAAATAAGAATACATATATGCATATGCAGTATGAAGTGATTGAGCCGATCTAAGACCTAGGTTATGTGTGTATATGCATCCACGAGCAACCACTAGCAACCACTTGCAACCACTTGCAGCCATCAACCATAACATGTTTCAAATACATGTTTACATCCAAAGGGGTTTCTACCTAAGGATAAAGGATAATATCGAGGAGATATACCTAAAAAGATAGATACAAGCACAACTTAAGAAAAATAGAGGTCAAAGATGTACCCTCAAAAAGAAGAGGGTAGGCAGCGCGTATTTTGTCCTCAGTTTCCCAAGTCGCGTCTTCCTCGGCGTCGCTCCACTGAACTTTAACGAGTTTGACTTCGCGGTTGCGTAGCTTTTTCACTTCAGTTCCTATGATGCGGGTTGGAACTCTCCTTACAATTGCTTCACGTTCCACTTCGGCTTCTTCTAGAATGCTTGACTCCACCACTTTCGCTGATTCATGTAGACATTTCCGGAGATGAGAAACGTGAAAGACGTTGTGAATTCCAGCCAATCTTTCAGGCAGATCTACTCTATAAGCCATTTTCCCAATCTTCTCGATGATAGGGAACAGTCCTACAAATCTTGGTGCTAGCTTTCCTGCGGATCCAAAGCGAACGACGTTCCTTAAAGGGGATACCATAAGGAAAACCTTGTACCCAACCTCAAACTCAAGGTCGGTCCTTCTTTTGTCGGCGTAGGATTTCTGTCTGTCTTGGGCTGTCTTCATTCTCCTACGTATCAAGTCCACTTTCTCTGAAGTTTATCGAATCATGTCTGGCCCAAGTATAAGCTTATCTGTAGACTCCCACCAACAAGTTGGTGATTTGCACGGTCTTCCATACAAGGCTTCGAAGGGTGCCATGCCGATGGTAGCTTGGTAGCTGTTGTTGTAGGCAAATTCCACTAAAGGAAGGTGATCCTCCCACGTCCCTCCAAAGTCAAGAACGCAAAGTCTTAAAAGATCCTCTAAAACTCTATTCACCCTTTCCGTCTGGCCATCTGTTTGGGGGTGATAGGCCGTGCTCAAACATAGCCGTGTGCCTATAGCTTCTTACAGACTCCGCCAAAACTCACTTGTGAAAATAGAGTCTCGGTCACTAACAATGCTGGAGGGTATCCCATGGAGTCGAACTATTTCCTTGAGATAAAGGGATGCTAGAGATGAGGCAGTCCTTCTACTCTTGATAGGTATAAAGTGGGCGCTTTTAGTAAGCCTATCCACTATTACCCAAATGTTAGTGTTGCCTCTTCTCGACCTAGGCAGTCCATCAATGAAGTCCATTGAAATGCTATCTCACTTCCACTGTGGGACCTCTAGAGGGTGAAGTAGTCATCCAGGATTCTTTTGTTCCGCCTTGACCCGTTGGCAGGTCATGCACTTAGAAACGAAATCTGCTATGTCTTGCTTCATGCCGCTCCAAAAGAAAGTCCATTTTATATCCTTGTACATCTTATCACCGCCAGGGTGTATAGTCATCTTGGAATGATGCGCTTCCTCGAGAACCTTCTTTATCAATTCCCTTGCTTGTGGGATGCATAATCTTCCATCTCGTCTCAGCCAACCCTTATCATCGATGGCGCATCTACTAAGGTGACTAGAAGTCTCACCCCTAATAAGTTTATCAATCACATCAACAAGCTGAGGGTCTTCACGTTGGGCAGCCCCTATTGAGTCTAAGAGAGTAGGGCGTACTTCGAGAGATGTTAACAAACCCGGTACAAAATCCGAGGAGGGCCTAAAGTTGAAATTGGCTATATACTCCAAGTTTTGCCTTTCCACAAAGATAGGGCTTAGGGTCAGTTTCTTTCGGCTCAACGCGTCCGCTACCACGTTGCCTTTTCTGGGAGTATAGGAAATTTCAAAATCATACGAGGCAAGAAACTCCATCCATCTTTGCTTCCTCAAGTTAAGATCCTTCTGGGAGAAGAGATATTTCAACGATTTATGGTCAGTGTATAATTCAAACTTCTCACCTAGGAGATAATGGCGCCAAGACTTAAGTGCAAAGACGATGGCGGCCAACTCAAGATCGTGGGTTGGGTAGTTCTTTTCATGAACCTTCAATTGTCTTCCGCCATAAGCTACTACCCTTCTTTCTTGCATTATAACAGCACCTAGTCCCGTTCTACATGCATCCGTGTATACTGTGAACATTTTGCTTCCGTCAGGCAGAGTTAGAACTGGGGATGTTGTAAGAGCCCTTTTTAATCGTTGGAAAGCAAACCCGCATTCCAAATCCCAAGTGAATGCCAAATTCTTCTTTGTTAGCCTTGTGAGTGGGGCTGATATTTTCGCGAAATCCCTAATAAACTTTCGATAAAAACCGGCTAGCTCAAGAAAGCTTCGGACTTCGATTGCATTTCTTGGTGTCTTCCAATCTTGCACAGCCACCACTTTCGTGGGGTCCACAGCCAACCCTTCTTTGGACATTATATGCGCAAGAAACCTTACTTCTTTTCGACAGAAGTGACACTTGGAGAATTTGGCTTTTAGTTGATGTGCACGGAGAGTATCCATGATTTCTTTCAGATGCTGAGCATGTTCTTCCTCACTCTTGGAGAAGATTAAGATATCATCTACGAAGACAACCACAAATTTGTTGAGGAATTATCTGAACACCCTGCTCATTAGGTCTACGAAATAAGCGGGTGCGTTTGTCAAGCCGAAAGGCATGACAAGCCACTCAAAGAAACCGTCTAGGGTTCTGAATGTTGTCTTATCAATGTTGTCTTCAGCTACTCTTAGCTGATGGAACCCAGTTGCCAGATCAAGTTGGGAGAAAACCGTCGCACCTACAAGCTGATCAAACAAATCGTCGATTCGGGGAAGAGGGTGCCTATTTTTCTTGGTCAATTTGTTTAACTCCCTATAGTCGACGCAAAGGCGAAGCGAACCGTCTGCTTTGGTTGCGAACACCACTGGAGCACCCCATTCTGAAATGCTCCGTCTAATGAACCCCTTTTCGAGAAGTTCTTTAACCTGCTTACTGAGCTCCTTTCTCTCCCTTGGAGCCATGTGTCTGACGGGTAAAGCTACAGGCTTTGCGTTATCCACAAGATATATGCGGAAGTCTATTTCCCGCCTCGGAGGTAAGCCTTTCACTTCCTCAAAGACATCCGGATATTCCCGGACTACTCTAACTGATTGCAAATTCTCATCAGAAGCATCAAGCGACTCTAGATAACTAAGCATAACAGCATTCAAGGGATTACAAGAAATTTTTAGAGTGTTACCAAGCCGAGTCAAGAGTCTAACTACTCTTTTCTCACAATCAAGAATGGCAATATTACTGGATAAACAGTCCATGCCTAAGATCAAACCATATCCCGAGAAGCCCAAAACAAAAGCATTACAACTAAACTCAACGCTGAGAATAGAGATTTTCAAACCCAAACAAACCATTGACAAGTAAGCGGAGCCCCCAATTGGATTTGAAACTACTAAGGGATCTTCTACCGTACTAGTGTCTAGATGCAGAGATTCTACTAAGGCAGATGAAATAAAAGAGTGTGATGCGCCAGAGTCAAAAAGTGTACGAATTGTATGATCATAAAGATAGACTACACTTTCTACAGAAATATTACTACCTCGTTCCTGTTGAGGTGCCACTAGCGCATGAACCTGACCCCCTGAAGTGGATCCGGCTTTCTGTCCCTGCCCTTTCTTCTTTGGGCAGTCCTTAGCTTGGTGCCCAGTTTCTCCACAATGGAAGCAACCACCCATCTTCGCCTTCCTTTTCCAGCAGTCTTTTGATATATGGCCCACAATGCCACAGAAATTGCACCTTCTCTTCTCACGGGGCTTATTGTTCTTCCCTCCTTTCTTGAAGTCTGTTTTCTTTGCTTGTAGACCTTCTTTCTTCTCTTCCCCCTTAGTTTCTTTCTTGCCGTGGTCTACCTCGTGTAGCAACGCCATGTCCACCAGGCTTTCATAAGTCGCACCCGTGGATACATGGGTCATGGCAAGGCTGTGTAGAGGCTCATTCAAACCCTTGACGAAGCGAAGTGCCTTATTGTGTTGGGTGTTTACTAAGTTTAGCCCAAATTTGGCCAGCTGATTAAACTGATTAACATAATCCCTGATCGTCATGCTTCCCTGTTTCAGAGTTAGAAACTTTTCCATTTGCAGGCTTCTTTCGGCTTGGGAGAGGAATTTCATCTCAAACCTTGTCCTGAAGTCTTCCCATGTTTCCACCGCCCTCTGAGCATTAGTAACTTCCCACCAATAGGAAGCTTCATCCTTAAGTAACCACACCGCAAGTTGTATCTTTTGCCTGTCATCCACTCCAAAGATGACAAACAAAACCTCAGTCTCCTTTAACCAGTTTCTTGCTCCAACAAAAGATTCTGTCCTATAAAAGTCTTTTCCACCCATAGCCTTGAAGTCTCTACATGTTTTTGCGAAGGCATTTCCACGAGGAGGCGGATGGGGAGGAGGAACCGCGACCACTGGAGGAGGGATGTCTGCTGGGCCTGCGCCATTGGCCCTTGCTTCTAAGTACCTCCTAAACCAGCCGGGAATCGGCACTCCTTCCGGAAGGTTAAGGTCTCCATACATGCCGAAACAGAAAGGAAAGATTCAAAACGAAGGATAGATAGGGCACGTGGCTTTGGGGGATTTTGTCTTTTTATAAATATAACACTTTTTTTTCTAAAAAAATGCTTCTTTAAACTTTCTTTTTGAAAACAATTTTCAAAAACTTTTATCTTGTCTGGTAAACCCATGCTCTGATACCAAGTGAAACACCCCACCTCCATTAAGGTCACTCACAAAGGGAATGCCTTAACTTTGGTGGAGGTTTATAAGTAAAAGCCAAAGATGAACTCAAGACAGATATAAATACACATATTTTAAACAGCGGAAACCAAACAAACTATTATTTCATCAATACGTGTATCAAACAAAGATTTCCATAATTGTCTCAAAATACTTTCAACATTACAACCTCATAACTGCCTTGATTATTAAAGAAGCATGAAAACATAAATAAAGTGACAAAAATCCCCATAGTGATATCCAAAGCCATTATCCGAGTAAGAAAGATTCAAATCATACATTTACGTTCTTGGTGCTTGTAAAGAGCCTGACTGAGTTGAGCTGTTTCCTCCCTGTGGACCTTGGGGGGGACGAAAGAAAAGAAGACAAAAAGAAAATAAGGTCAGACATAAAGCCTGAGTAAATCTAGTAACTCTTCAATATGTGAATAAGAAAAGGATATGATGGATATAAACTAAAAATAGGAAAGTGTCACAGGCTAAGGAAATGTCGAATGTACTATCACACCCAAACTATATCTCTGCACCTACTCGAGTTTATTCTAACTGGCACCCCATGGTGAGGGTGAAGTGATCCCCATTCTTATTAAAGATCGGCTCCTACTCGCGTTAACATGTGTCATACGGCCCACAAGAATTGTAGATACCTATGCTGGTCCCACCATGGGGTGTATCAAGACCCATGGTGGCGGCCCCGACACAAATCCTAGAAGGCATAGGTTATACTACTGGTGTCCCCAGTGCCCTGGTTGTCTGCTCCGGAGTGTGTGCACGCCCGCACCCCGTTAGACCTGCACTGTGCACCCACCGCCGTCGTTTGACCGCTTATAATCAGCCCAGTAATCGTGCCCCACCCTACCTAGTTTCAGGGTACCGTTGATACCTAACTTTGGGTTACTGCTGAAATGGGTCCCTCGTTACCAGGATTTTCTAGTCAAACATGTTAAGTGGTTAAGTGTCTGTATTTACCTAACCCCACCCATCAATTCTTGTTAACATGTTGAATTTGGTTAAGTGTTGTAGTTGACTTAACCCTACCATCTGTCCTTAGCCTCTTAGGTGCACCAGACCACTCACATTAGACAGGTATTGCTACGGTTGCTGGATGTGCCGGTCGGTTCCGGGCAGGTTTACATCGTAGCTCAGTCTAACCTCGGGTCCTTATTGGGCTCAATGCTTAACCACCAACATTGGATAGGTCTTGTTGTGACTACTGGATAGCCGGGCGGGTCCGGGCAGGTTTACATCACAACTCAATCCAACCTCGGGTTAAGCATATCGTGTTTTCTAAATTTACATATTTTATTACTTCTCAACCATATGTAAATGTCATATCTTTTATTTTTGGGTATTTCAATTCATACCGCTTATGTGTCATAATCATTGGCATGTGCCAAACATGCCAACATATATTTTCATATTTTACACCCAACGTTATTACCCCCGTTTGTTCGCAACGTAACATGTGTTGGGCTTGTCACAATTTAGCCCAACTTTATAAACATGAGGAAAAAGGGGAAATCATGAACATGTAATACATAAAGGTGTGTGGCGCATGAACTTGCAATTTGGCGATTCAACTAACATATAACATGGGTCATGTGAACTTGCATTCAAATCAAAGTGTGACTAAGTAGGTGGCATATGAAATGGCATAGTTTAGGCAAATACAAACTTTTGTTTAAACATGTTAACTTGGCATAATATCAACCACAAAACTAGCATGTTGTATATTCACAAAAATGTAAAATTTTTACATCTAATCCTATAGCCTATTCCAACATGAACTTGCATAGTTTATGAAACCCAAACGATGTTTGACATAGAACCAATTATATTTTGCAAATAAACATGAACTTGCATAGTTTATGAAACATAGATCCAATTATACTTGTAAACATAGATCTAATTATACTTGCCAATAAACATAAGGATGATATCATAGGTTTTGGGTGTAACGACCCGCATTCTACGCATCATAGGATCGTAGAGTATTTATTTCTTTTTCGTGTGAGGTCGTATAGTCGTATAACTTTGGGAGACGACTATTGGGGTCATTTCCCATGTTCACGATTTTTGCCGATTTTTAAATGACCGTTTTGCCCCTAGCTGATCTTGTTTTGGCCATAACTTTTGATTGGAAAGGAATTTTGACCTGAAACCACTTCCATTAGCTCCAGATGATGGTTTCTCTTTCCGTAGAGTGGTCATAATAGTCAAACGGACTTACCGTTTGGGAGATATGGCTGAATTAAGGTTTAAAGGGTTAGTTTCAGCTAATTGGGCTTAACCGGGTAGTTAGTAACTAGGCCCAATGGGGGATTTCGGGTTTAGGGGTATTCAAGGACTGATGGGGTTAGGGATTTCGGTTTTTAGTCATTTTCCAGCCGCCTCAAACCTTCTCTTCATCCCTAACAATGGCTTCTACCTCCTAATTTCACTCCAAATCACCTCTAATCACTTTCTAATCGAAGATCAAGCAAAACTACATCAAATCAAGGAGGATTAGCACCAAATCAGAGAGAGAGTTGCGGGAACACATAGAGATTGGATCTATATCAGAGGAGTTTCAGTTCTGAAAGTTTAATTGTGCCAAAGGTGAGTGATTTGCTTTGTTTTACACTAATTACGGCTAATTAGGGTAATTAGCGAAGATTAGCGAAATTATAACTCAGAAAAATCTAGAAAAATTCCTAAAATTCTAAAACATCGTTTTATGCCTCTGATATGAATTTGGGTTAATTCGGACTAGTTTTGCTAATCCAGGAATTTAGGGGATTAAGGGGTAATTAGTGATAATTAGCGAATTTATGCATGTTAAAAATCTGGAAAAATATTTATAAATTCTAAAATATTATTTTAGACCTCTGTTAGAAAAATTGGCTAGTTTGGTTAAATTTTGTTAATTCTATCATTAAGTTTGCTTGAACATGCTTAAGGGAAAAATATGGTTTTTTGGGTATGTTTGATCTATTTCACATGTTATGATTTATGTTTTGGTGTTTGTGGTCGATACTATATGTTGCTATGACTGTATGGTATGCTTTATGATTGTTTAGAAGTGTTAGTTTGGTCAAAAACGCCGTCGAATGGCGTAAACAGACGCTGGAAGAAGTTGCAGGAATTCGCACAGGGACCGGATCGCCCCATGTGTCACGAACCGACCAGGACTCCACGCGAGACGACCCGATTGCTAACCACGATCCGATGTTGCGAGTCACGAGCCCTCCACCACGATCCACCACGATCCGACAAGGGCGCCACAAACTGATGAAGCACGACCCGATCCGATGGCGCGACCCGATCCGTCGATGCTTGAAGACCACGATCCGATGATAGCGACCGATCTGATCTGCTTTTGTGGGGGACTCCGATCCAATGGTGCAATCCGATCCGATCAAGACTTCGCGAGACGACCCAAACCGACCCAGTGAGGTGACCACGATCCGAACCATTCGTGAGCACAAAGTACGACCGACCAGGAATGGTGAAGTGTTCGACCGACCAGGGATGGTGAAGTACGACCGACCAGGAATGGTGAAGTGTTCGACCGACCAGGGGGCAATACCGACCGACCAGGGTAGAGATGATGAAAACCGACCAGAATGAAAGGTTCTTGACCGACCGACCCGAACAGGAGGAAACCAATAACCCGAGATGCAAAGGTAGTCCAATGTGGGAAGTTAGAGCTCAGGATCTAGTTGGGAACCAATGAGTTCGCTTCATGATTGGGCTTTGCTGCGGGACGCGTGTTAAGGGGTTATCGATGTCTATAGCTTTGGACCACTATGGTAGGAGGTACGAAGGCGGATCCAGGGCCATTATGGCATTGGTAGGACCAAGGGCTACGACCAATGTGGTGGGTCATTGAAATGTTTGGTCATGACTCCATGTGTTTAGCTTGGTCACAGCAGGGTTCTACAAGTCGGGATTTGTCGTTACCTCAATTTGTCTCGTGTTCCAAAGTGGTAGATATCGCATGCTTTACGCACTGAGTGAGAGATGTGAGGATGGTTGCTATGATTGATTTGTTTGCTATCATTATGACATGCACACCCCCACCCCCGTATCTTTACACCACTTGTTTTGAGGCACCTTAGAGTATTGTACAGTATGTAGTGCTAACTCTTTGGTTGCAGGTCCAGGTATGGTTTAGTATACCTGTTATTGTTCTGTTTAGCTGCTTATCACTCATACCAGACTTTTTGTCTGACCCAGAGTTTTATGTCTCTTCTTATTACTCTGGGTGCTCACACGAGCAGACTAGAGACAGGTTAGCTGGTGATGTACGAGTGGCTGATCCGGAGACGAGCAGGAGACTTTCACGTATGGTATATATATATATTCTCCATGTGTTGTTGCGGTCACTACTTTGGGCATTAGTGGTGTACCTTTCTTTCTTTTGTTTAGAGACAGTAATTTGGAAAGTTGTAATAAGCTGTATTTTGGATTTCCGCTACTCTGATGACGATGTTGATGTTGGTTTTAGTTATCAGCTTATGCACTGTCTCACCTGTTTTATGTCAAGTATGTTATTATTATATTTTATTCCATGCGCGGTGAGATATGTTACAGGTTCTGTGCTAATTCAATTCTTCAAACCCCTTTCCTTTTCCTTTCTTTTGGCGACCGTTCCGTGCTGGTTGGACATCAGTACAGCGCATTTCAGTGAAATGTCAACTGGTGCGGGGCGGGCCGTCACATTGGGTCATGTAGGCATAAAAGGTCTACAACATGTTTACATAAATTCTAATTTAGACTAAGGGAATATACATAGTCCATGCCATTGACATATACAAAAAGGGATAAATTTCTAGTTTTTGCCACAAGCTTGCAAGTGCCATTGTTTTTCATATACAATTGTTCAATAGGCTTGCATCAATTAATTTATGCCACAAACATCAATACACAAGTCATAATAGAATCATCACAATACACAAAGATTATAACAACACGATTCTATTTTCATTTACATCGAATCACATCACAGTTCTTATTCATATTTTGAAAGGTCACTATACTTACAACGTGTGATGAATTCTTGTTTTCTGATTTCTGTTATTCTGATTTGGAGATGCTCTCCTTTGGGTAGCAAAGTTGCGTTGAATGATTTGATTAAGCTTTGATCTTCTTTTAATTTGATTCGTCTCTTAGGCTTGTTGGCTTGTCTCTAGGCTTTCTAATTGACGGCCATTCCTAGTTCCTCTCCAGCAACATGACGGCTTTTGTATTCTATTATTTGTGTGAATTTAGGGTTAGGCTTGAGTTATATTTATAGAATTTTAAATTGTTTTGAGCCGTCGATGAAGCTAGGGTGAATCCAGGCCGTCCATCTCAAGAGAGGCCAATAAGAAAGAGACATGTAAGCCCTAGTGACTCAGCCAAGCATCAGAATTCGACCAGACCCTGACCAGGCCAGCCAGGGCCTGACCAGTAGGTCTTTCTGACCTGGGCGCACTTGGCAGGTGCGCCAGGCCAAAATTGTACTGGCGCACTTCCCAAGTGCGCCAGTTCAACTTTGTTCTGGCGCACTTCACAAGTGCGCCAGTGCATTCTGACCCGTTTTCCGGTTTTTCTGCCCAACTTCATTCGTCCATATCTTCTTCATACGATATCCGTTTTATGCAAACTTGAACTCTATCTCAAGCAGAATTTCGAGACGAACGCAATGGCGTAACCCATTTCCATTGATTTCATCATTTATAATTAATTATACTTTAATTCGTGAAGCTTAACGTTATAGAATTCACGAGGTGTTACAGAGGATTAGCCTCATTAACAATGTCGTCGTCCGCTCCAACGCCCCTGCCAACGGCGATGGCAACGACTACGCCAACGGCAATGGAAATGGTGACCAAACTACAGTCACTTACAGTGAGGGGACACATTATCGCGACCGTTCCTGACTGATTATCAATGACGAGCCGGGTCCGAGCAACCGACCCCCTCCTCAACAGAACCCGACTGTCGCCGTCCAGGATCAGAAACCTACTCTCCTAGTGGCTCATGCTTTTCCGGATCAAGATGCGCGTCAACCTGCTCAGCCTCATCATCCATACCAAAACCTGATTATAGATGTTGATGACATGGAAGAGGATGACCCGAATGTGCATCATAGAAGGCGACCTCGAAACAGAACTCCCGAGGTCCGACGAAACCAATGGATTCCACGAGCCGATCCGCATCCGACATATCTCTCCGACATGGTCCGAAGGATCATGAGGGAAATGCGAGAGAACACTAACGACTCATGGGAATCCCATCTATGGTGCAACCCTTTCACTAGGATCGTGCATGAGGCCGAGTGGCCACGACACTTCAGCATGCTGCAGATGCCACTTTATGATGGCACGACCGACCCTTATCCTTCCTAAACGATTATGAATGGAAAATGGATACTAGTCGGGCTACCGAATGCAAGTGTTTCCCGGTCTTCCTGTCAGGCACTACTTTACTCTTGTTTTCTCACCTTCCGCTCCATTATGTCAACAAATTCGGCCAACTTGCTATAGAATTGGTTAAGCAATTCAGAGTGCACGTCCCAACTTCGAAAAATGCCCTTACTCTGTCAAACTGTACCAAAGACCCACCGAGTCACTCAAAAGCTACCTCTCGTGGTTTAATACCGCCCTTGCCGAGGTAGACGACTTAGAGCCTCGCACCATGCTTTTCCAACTTGCAAAAGGCATCCTTCCCACTTTCGAATTCGGGGCCTGGATCGATAGGAAGCAACACAATAGTCTCGACGCTTTCTACGAGAAGGCTGGACAGTTCTTGTGCTAAGAAGAAGCATGACGTAACTGAATCTCCCGGACTGACTCTTCCAACAACCTGCATGCCGACACCATCGACGATAGCACTAAAGGGAAATAGGTTGGAGAATCTTTCGATAAGAATAAAGGGGCAATTCCGTACAAATCGAAGCCGGGTAACGGCAGGCAGGGCGGCCGCAACAACAACTAGGCTCCAGCGGATCCCAAGAGGCTCGGCCGCTACCAAGCTTACGAGACCTACACTCCGTTGAATGAAGACTTGGAGACAATCTACCTAGAAACATGTAACACACTCCAGTATAAGAAACCACACTATAAAGAGCCCACTGATCGTGAAAAGAACACCACAAATACTGCCAATACCATGATATGTACGGGCACAATACCAATGACTGTTGTCAACTCAAGGACGCGGTCGAGAAGTTTATCCGTGAAAAGCACCTTGAGAAGTACGTTCAAGAACCTTTTCCTCCCAAAGCAAGCTCGGGTTCTCCTGCGCCTGCACCTCTATCACCTACCAAGGCGGCCTCTAGTCCGTCCAAACCAAGGCGGGGAATCGTGATCAACACCATCTATGGCGGGCCTTACCCCATGCACGAAAGTTTTCGAAAAATGGAAGAATATGTAAGCTCCATAAAGCACGCCACTTTTGAAGATGGCTCGACTATGGATGAATCCATCCCCGCCAAACTCCAGAAAACAATGCGGGACAACATCGTCTTCCGCGAAAGAGAATCAACAGGGATTGAAATCCCGACCACGGACCCTCTCGTGATCACAACCCTGATCAGCCCTGCTTCCGTCCGAAGGGTATTGATCGATTCAGGGAGCTCAATCAACATCATATTCAAAGCTGCCAATGATCAGATCAAGTTGGAAACCAAGGACTTGAAACCTTGCCATGCCACAATCCACGGCTTCAACGGATCCTCCAATCACCCAGTGGGCATGATTGACCTACCTGTTGAACTTGGTAACGCGGATCGGAGCAGGGTCTGAGTCCTCACTTTTGTGATCATCGACATTATCTCCCCTCGACAATGTCTTCTTCGAATGTCCCTTCCTTACAGAGTTCTGAATCTACATGTCACCATGATCTTTCCTAATGAAGTTCCCAATAGAAATCGGGATCGACACGATCAAAGGTGACCAAGCAACCGCAAGATATTGTCAAGCAATAGAACGGAAGAACCCGCGCAACAAAGACAACGGAAAGGTTGTGCCTTTGTCTTCTTATGCCAAGACCATCTCCGCATAGCAATAAAAGGCGTTTGACCCTTGGCTCAGGCGCTACTGTCATCTTTCTGGCGATCTCGATTCGAGGGTGGACGAAGAGCCTAACTATGAGGGGGCTACTCAAGTTGAACCTACGGTGGACGTTCCGATCGACCCCGCTGACCCATCAAAGGTCTTGAAAGTCGGATCGCAACTTCACCCCGTGGTAAAAGAAGATCTTGTGGATTTCTCGAGGGCAACCTAGACGTATTCGGTTGGACCCACTCAAAGATGGGAGGCATTGACACCGCAATTGCTTGCCACCAGTTAAATCTCGACACCACTCTTCCTCCGGTCAAACAGAAACACTGTTTTTTAGGACTCAAAAGATCCTACACACTCAAGGAAGAGGTAGATAGGTTACTCAACAACAACTTCATGTGCGAAGTCGACTATCTTGAATGGGTCTCCAACCCAGTTCTAGTCAAGAAATATAATGGCAAGTGGCAAACGTGTATCGACTTCTCCGATCTAAACAAGGCGTGTCCCAAGGACAACTTCCCACTTCTGAAGATCGATCGGCTTATTGATTCGACCATCGGATACCAGCTCTTATCTTTCATGGACACCTATTCTGGCTACAATCAGATTCTGATGTATCTTTGCGACCAGGATCACACCTCTTTCATAACCGACCTTGGGGTCTATTGCTACTACGTCATGCCTTTCGGACTCAAGAATGCAAGAGCGAATTACCAATGAATGGTTAACCACCTCTTTAAGGACCAAATTGGAAAATCCATGGAGGTATACGTGGATGATTTGCTAGTAAAATCTAAAATATCGAGCAACCACGTCCATGACCTCTCCAAAATATTCGATGTCGACATGACATGAAACTCAATCCCCTGAAGTGCTCCTTCGGAGTCGCCTCAGGAAATTTTTTGGGTTTTATCGTCAACTCTCGAGGCATCGAGGCCAATCCAGACAAAATCAAAGCTATTCGGGATGTTCAAGTCTCCTAGAATATCAAAGATGTCCAAAGTTTAAACGCAAAGGTCGCCGCTTTAAGCCAATTCATTTCCAAAGCTACCGACAAATGCATCCCTTTTTCGACTTGCTTCAAAAGGGGAGGCGCAACTTCGAATGGACCCCAGAATGCGTCACATTCGAGGACCTACTGAAACACTTAGAGCGACCACCTACCCTGTCCAAACCTATGGACCATGAAGACTAATACATTTACTTGGTCGTTTCCATGCAGGCAACCAGTTCAGCACTGGTACGCATTGAAGACCGCATCTAGCGACCCGTATACTACATCAACAAACAGTTGACAGGGGTAGAGAAGAATTACTCGAAGCTTGAGAAATTAGCATATTACCTATTGATCTCCTCTCGCAAGCTATGACCTTACTTTTAGTCTCACCCGATAAAAGATTACAGCGACCAACCACTTCGACTGGTCCTGCAATGACCTGAAGTGTCCGGACAACTATTAAAGTGGAACATAGAGCTGAGTCAATTTGAGATAACATTCATCCCACGTCGAGCCATCCTCGGGCAAGCACTCACTGATTTCATAGTAGAACTCACTGCCCCCAAGGAGTCTTTTCCAAAAAGCATCGAAGACCCAGATATTCAATGAAACTATTTGTAAACGGATCTTCCAACAGTAAGTGTTCCGGGGTCGGAGTCGTGTTCATCACTTTAGAAGAGCGCCTGATATGCTACGCCTTAAAGCTCAACTTCCCTGCTACCAAAAACGATGCGGAGTATGAGGCCTTAATAACCGAACTTAGAACCGCAATCGAACTTGACCTAAAGGCTATCCAAATCTTCTCTGATTCACAGCTCATCGTGCGTCAGGTGCAAAGGGAGTACCAAGCCAAGGGGCCATGGCTCGCTCCTTATTTTGGCCAGGGTTCGAGATTTTCTCACCAAATTCAACTACTTTGTCATCACACATATTCCCCGGGAACAAATGAGAAGGCCGATCCGTTGGTCAAGCTGGCAAGCTCTGAGATGCGCAACTCATGAGGCTTACTCCTGTCAAAGTGCTCGATTCACCAAGCATTAGTCAGATACAGACCAACTCGGTAATGAACACCGAGGCCGAACCTGAATCTTGGATGACACCAATCAAGAACTACTTGCAACACGGGACCCTCCCGGGTTGTTACAAGGAAAGACGGGAACTCACTCGCCAGTCGGTACACTACATCATTCTGAATGCAGTACTCTACCGTAGAGGCTTCTCTGTCCCGCTACTTCGATGCGTAGTCCACGATGACGCCAACCGTGCGTTAACTGATGTACATGAAGGCGAGTATGGCAATCATACCTAAGGACAAACCTTAGCAAGAAAAATCATCAGGAATGGCTACTTATGGCCCACGCTTGATTAAGACGCTGCAAAGTATGCCCGCAAGTGCGACAAATGCCAGCAATTCTAAAAGATTCCAAGAGCCACGCCTACTGAATTGACGCAAATGGCCGGCCCTTGGCCGTTCGCCATGTGGGGAGTGGACATTATTGGAACCCTCCAAATGGATAGAGACAGGGCACGTTATGCCATCGTCACAGTTGATTACTTCACTAAATGGGTAGAAGCCAAGGCTCTCGCCACGATCACCACCAAAAGGTAATCAATTTCGTTGTCCGCAACATCATCACCCATTACAGAGTCCCCCAGGCCATCATTTCAGATAATGGGTCCTAATTTGAGAGCGTAGAATTCAAAGCCTTCTGTCAGGGGCACAACAATGAAAAGCAATTCTTATGCGTAGCTTACCCTCAAGCCAATGGGAAAGTCGAGGCTGTAAACAAAGTGATCAAATCCTTCATCAAAAAGCGTCTGGAAAAGGCCGGAGGCATGTGGGCAGACGAACTCCCTCTTTCCCTATGGGCCTACTGGACCACCCATAAATCAGCAACTGGACACACTCCATTCGCCCTTGCCAATGGATCCGAAGCTGTCATCTTCATTGAGCTAAAGCTTCAGTCTCATTTGGTCACCTACTATGATATGAAAACCAATCAAGATTTGCTTATGCAATCACTTGATTTACTCGAGGAAAGGAGGAACGAAGCTTAACTCAGAGCTACCGGCCAACAGCAACGAGTAGCCCGATATTTCAACTCCAGAGTCTGCACTAAGGATCTCAATATCGGCGACCTCATCCTGAAATGGGTCTTTCCCCCACTGACTGGGCTCAGTCCTCAATGGGAAGGCCCGTAAGCCATACAACGTAAGCTCAGGAACTGAACTTTCAAGCTAGCAACTGTAGATGGAGCCGGGCTCCCAAGGGAATGGAAAATTGAACATATCCGTTGCAACTTTACATAACTTAGTGTGTAGTTGTTTGTGCTTTTCAACGATATTTTGTTTTTTTGAAATTCGAGGCATTGTAAAGGCTGTTACCACCAAAATTATTAGTAGAAATGATTCAATTTCCCGTGTTCTCTCCAATGTTTACTCCTTGCATGATATGTTTGATTGACCATCACAGTTGACGTACATGCACAAACACTCGATCGCGGCATCGGCACCCCAGGCACGAGAGCTGACGCCACCATCCGAACCTCGAACCAACAATCGAGGACAACCACTATTGGCACCGATTGACACCTCGAGCACGGGAGCTGGCGCGGCTACTTGAGTCCCCGGCGCAACCGAGTATAAATAACTCTAACTCGAATCTCGGCCCGGCACCGAGATCGAGTAAAAACGTTCAGCTCCCAAGTCCCCGGACTTGGGGGCAGCCTGCCAGCCAACCCAACGCAATACCTACCATGCGTGCGGCTCCCTCCGGATACTATCAAATCTTGGTGCAGCACAGAGACCGAGCTTAAATCGTTCCTTCTCATAAGCCCTAGGGCTTAGGAGAAGCCCACAAGCCACGATCCGACCTCCGGGTCTGGATCCGGGCACCCTTAAATGAATAAATAACGCCCCCGAGCTCTAAACCCGAATGAACAATGGGAGAGACAAAGTCAGACGAATAGCAATGTCCACGCCTTCGACCTACTTGGAACTTACTCTGGGAAGACAAAGGCAGAAGGCGCCTGGCCTGGTTTCCACACATATCGGGATTCTTGAGCTGAGGGAAACCCAACAAATGAAACCAATGCTCGATCTCCCTGGAACTGGAATTTCCCGAGAGCGAGGTCCCTGATCACATTTCTATAAGTGTTACAATATGTACACTTGTGCAAGTATGGGACACTGGAAAACATGAGAAGAACATTCGAACACTTAACATGAAATGCGATTTTACTAATTAATATTTCATTTCACACACACACGCACTAAACAAACTACATGTCTAACATCTTTTCTTTCTAATGACATGGTGTACATGAGAACCACACCATGACTTTAAAAACCAAAAGTGAGGGTCGTACTCGTGTATACTATCTACCTACATAGCCAAAATATTGGTAACATCTATTACAGTTACTGATGCTACTCGTTCTTCTTCTTTCTCTTTTTCTTTTGGACAGATTCGCACTAGGTGGATCGCCAGAAGTGGATCTTTTACTTCTAGAACCGCCGCCTCTTCTTCCTCCTTTACCCTTCGGAGACCAACTTATGGGAAATGGAGGTGCACCTTCCGCCTTCATCCTCACCGCTCGTAATTTTCATAATCTCGATGGGAGTGATATACTGCACTGGCTTAGGGAAAACACCAGAAGAAAGGCTATCATGGCATTCCCCTTTCCAGGGACTTCCTTTGGCCCAACTCTGCTTTTTTCCTTTGCCTCTCTAGCAGCCTTTCGGTCAGCTAGCTTTTTGGATTTGAGCTTCACGACGTCATCAGCCTTGAGCTTCTCAAAAGTTTCCGTAGCTCTATGCTTAGCCTCCTCAGCTTCCTTCCTCCTAGCCTCCGCGACCACTCTCTCCTTCTCAGCCACGTCGGCGATCTTTTTCTTCAAAGCCTCTTTAGCAGTTCTCGCCCTCTCGGCCTCGGCATCAACCTTCCTCTTTTCATCTATAGCAGTGGCTCTCTCCTCGGCATCCTTTCTGGCCTTCATATGAGCCTCCTGCCTAGCAGCCTCGTCCTGCCTCCTCTTCTCTTCCTGGTCCTAGGACTTAGCCACCATCCGATCCTTTTGGGTATCCACCAGGGTTTGCATCAAGGGTACGTCGACATCTATTGGGACCATCAAATGATCACTCTGGCCATCTACCACCTCTCTTTCCTCTATAAGGCCCCCATAAATACTGGACCCCAGCTCAACATCCGAAAAAGTGTCCAACTGACCGCCTCCCTCTCCAAGTTGCATCCCTTGCAATCCTAACTCAGACTCTGTTGCTTGAGGGAGCATGGGGTAAAGCCCGGTGTTATAGTAGTTCCAGGAAGGGTTGCATAGTAAAAACAAAACCTTTTAGTCCACAAATTCAGTAATCACATCATCTTCGGGAATTCGCGGTAAAGAAAATGTGCCTCCGGACAGGGATGGTGCAGGTATAATAGGGAGCGTGCTCGTCGTAACAGATAAAGTAAGTCCACTCACTCCTAGTTACGGATGCTCAGGATCATACTCAGTTGAGGCTCGGACCAAAGCTGTGGGATCACTGGTTGTGGCGGATTCAGGAACCAATGGCTGATAAGAGCTTCCTTCTGGAAATGTCTCCGCTATAACCATGCTTTCAGTAGGACCAAACTTCACCATCTCGACAGCGCGCTTGTCCAGTCTCTCCCTCTCGGCATCCTCCTGTAGCAACTTCCTCCCTTCCTCTAGCTTCTCACGCTCCTCGTCGGTCAGGAGCTCGACCATTAGTTGACCATCATCCAAGGTTTCTACGTCCACCTGATGTAAATAAGCCTCATACGGCATCAGTCTTTCCCATGTCTACTCCAGTACCCGAGGGTAATCCTCAACCCACGAGATTCCACGGGACTTTATAACTTTAACATACATGTTCCGATATTATTCTTTGGGGACGCCCCTGCACAAGCCTTTGCATCCTCGGTCTCCCCTATCAGTCACTCCACCTCTCTCAGGTGCTCGTCCTTTAATCCTTCCGTCGAGCTTAGCACATCCATATTGCTAGCCTCAACATACTCCTTTTCCTTTCTCATTGCCTCTAACTGCCTTCTCAGCTCAACTACCTCTGCATTCTCCACCCTAGGCCTCTCATTCTCTGCTCTCAGAGCCTCGTTGTCTTTCTGGAGCTGGGATACCCACTCGTTGTCCTTCTCCAATTCAACATTCACTTTTTCCAACTCGGCTTTGTCCCTTTTCAAAGCCATGTTCTCAGTAGTTAATGAGGCTGCGGTATCCTTAAAGGTCGAGCAGGAATGATCTGCCTCCTTTTCAGCATCCCGTACGTCTGCTTCAGCTCCACTGTGATAACGACACTAAGGGTTAACATTCGAAAGTATAAAGAACGATGAAATATTTATGACACAGGATGCATATCTACCTATTTCCTTCTCCAAGTTACTAACGGTCGTTTGCTCACCATCGATAGTCAACCCATCATTTAGGAGTTCTGGGTTCTTCTTCTTGATCAGTTATGAGAGATGGAAGGATTACCTATTAAGTTCCTCGGCCTGGTGATACATGGCCTTCACATGCATCCTTATCTCCTTAGAATCCTTAATAGGAATCAGACTGATATCAAGAAGGAATACCAGCTCGTCAAAATAATGTTGAGGAAATTTCTTCTTTAGCAATGCCTTCCTCTCATCAGCAGAAAGCTCTCGACTCTCAGGCACTGCTAGATCATGCATCTATGTTTTAGTCATTACCTTTGGCCTCGAATGGCTAAGCGACGATTCCTTCCCCTTAGTAGCTTGGGTAGGAACCAAAGGCGCTGTATGAGAAGGGGTTGTTGATGACAAGTGCCTCGAACTTCCTGCATCAAACCGGGAATCTACCCTAGATGTTCGGGTAGGAGGAGGAGTTGGAGATCGCCAAGAACGATCTCTTTGACGATGTTCACTGCTACGGTCATGTGGGGGCGGAGAGTCACCAAACAGGGTAGCCTCTATTATAAAGCTATCAAGAAAAGTGTTCCTAGGGAATCAGCGACCTCCATATCCATAGCTTCATCCTCCACGTCCTTTTGCCATGTCACCTTCCAAAGAAATGGTTCAAAGTCAGATACATCATGCATATGTGCAATCCCTATGTTATGCGGTGTTTATGAAAGTATGTCCTAAGTGTTCTCTCAACATACTAGATGATGGTCCACCCAAAGGAGTGAACCCATCCACGGTTAGAGTTAGCTCTTCCATACTTGTCGTACCGAGCCAAGAAGATAAGTCTATAGAAAGTTTATTGAGATCATCAAACTGGCCCTCCTTCTCGAGTGGGATGGCGGTTTCTGAGGTAGCAGTCGAAGACTGTGGCTCTGGCGATGCTCCTACCCCCGCCTCATCTGTTATAAGTAGAGCATGAATAGTCAACGGGTCCTCTCCCCCGATAACTGCCTCCTCGATGCCAACCTCATCCCTTCTTGTTTCTTCCTTGCTTTTAGCAGCCTTTCGCGGTTTATGCCCAGCAAGGGACATCTTCCTGTTTCGACTAAAAGCTCCTTTGTCTTACCTCGCCTCCGCTTTCTGTCCACCGCCTGCAACAGCGGGCCCAATTATAACTCAATTTTCAGGGAGCATCCCTGCACGATGAAGACTTAGGACTTTATAGGTAGAATGCGACTCGGTTGGAATCGCTTGTAAATCCTTAAGTATTTGTTAGTACTCGATGTCGATGGGCACTTTAGGGTTTCCTGCCATGTGAAAACAAAGTCGATCATAAGACACTAAATCCACGAACTTTAAACAAAAACGTGGAGCTCAAGAATGCTAACTTCCTTCCAGCCACCTCCTCGCGAATCTAGGGGGATAGCGCACAAAGAACCATTCATATTTGTATACGGTTGGTTTGGGCTATGTCCCGATGAAAAACTTAGTGGCAGGCGAAGCTTCCAGAAAATACCGAGACGGCGATATATTAACCCTCCTCTTTAGTTGAAATAAGTATCGAATGTCCTATCCGGCGGGTTCAATTGTAAATACTCCCGGTAGAGAACGTAGGGGCCTAAGAGGGAAGCAAACACATTTGGATGTAACTGTGATGGCGTAAGGCGGAAATAATACAGTATGTCTCGAATAACATTGCTGGCCGGGGGGACGCACCCAGTAATGCAAACTTGCTTGTTCCATGCAGTATAACTCTCCGGCGGTGCGTTAGCCCTACCATCCTCTCTTGGTGCACGAACGTCATCTACAGGAATGTGAAACCGCAACACCATTTTCTTAACCACAACTGTGTCCATTTGCGATGACACCGAATTCGGCGGATTTTCTAGTATAACCATGTCCGACAACGTGTTTGGCGCCACCGGCGCATCTCCCTCACCGATGTCCACATTCTCTACCTCCTCATGTATGACCGGAGAATGTTTTCTTCCTGTTTACTCCCCATGCTCGGGCACTTTCGGTAAACTTATGGCCTGAGACGGTGGGGATCTCTCAGAAGTCTCAAGCTCGCTGCTCGTCGAGCTAGCATTGCTAGTTGAGTAGAAGTGTGTGACGACGATAATGAGATCTCAGCCTCTGAAGTCTGCTCTGTCATAGATCTTGTCTTCATTGCTAGCTATACTTTAACGCACTAGCATTCGACATCGCAGTTGAGTAACCTGTACCCCTCGTGTTGGTGCAAGCTAACATGTGCGTGCAATGTTGTGCAATATCAAGATACTACAGTTTACAAGTCAAGAACGTAGGTCGCAATGACAATGACAAGTCCCTGAGACTGTAGCCATCATCGCAATCGACTAACATTTCCGGATTCGCATCGACTCGCAACTATGTTGCGCTTAAGAGGTACAAAAGAGGTCCAAATAGTCAAACAGTTCGGTCACAGTTTGAGTTCATGCTCTAATCCTATGTGTAAGCCCGAGTCATCAATCCTACGACCGTCAACATATGCATTAATTCAATCACGCAAGCGACACAAAAGCGGTGCGAACTCAAAAACAAACAGCCGTCAGTTCAAGGTCCCGGAAGAAACATACGACACAGCGACAAAGGCCTGCAAACCGCGGGAAAACAGAGAGACATCTGCCTCCATAGGGGTATGAAATATCGTACCCCATGGGTTATGAATTTCGTACCCCACAAGGTACGAATCTCGTACCCCATGGGGTATGAAGTTCGCCCCCCTCATGGTACGAGCCTCGTATCCCACAGGGAATGAAGTTCGTACCCCTCAATGCATGAGCCTTGTACCCCACGGGGTACGAAGTTCGTACCCACCAAGGGGCATGAAACTCCGTACCACCGAGGCAACGGGGTATGAGATTTACTACCCTTGACGGGTGCGAGATTTTGCACTCTGAACTTGGGGGCACGAGCTCCTCTCCACCATTGCCAAGCATGGTTACCTTGCCATCACCATACGAATCCTCAACCTCCTTACTCCTCCTCTCTCAACCCTTCTCCTCCTCCTGTATCGATCCCTGATGAGCTATGGTAAGTCGAGCTTCTCCAAGTTCCAAGTCGAGGTTGAGAAGTACGACCAACGAAAACCCCCTCTGAGACCCACTCGAAGGCCACGGCAAAGCTCATAGATGGGAGTGAACAAAAAAGAGCGCTCCTCGACCCATCTTAAGTTTGTTTTGAATGTTTGAACACTACAAATTCTAAGGTTCGAAGCTCAAATGCAACGGAGATTGAAGAAATAACAATAAGATGAAGAAAGAGAGAGAAGGTGGGGTGCACCTATTTATAATGAATACAAAACCGGCCCTTAACACATCTGCTCATGTCCCAATGGGGTGCGAAAATTCGTACCCCAAACAAGGGCTACGAGATATAATATATATATATATATATATATATATATATCTGTGTGTGTGTATGTGTGTACACGATACGTGTGTATACAAACAATTGCGAGTGCGCAAATTCAATGTAATGTGCATATAAATGACTTAAATACAACGTCATATCGGCAAACAAATTGCTTAAGATTACAAAGTAGACGAGCTCGACAACTAATGTCTATTTTCATGAGATTATAGGAAAAATCGATGACCAACCACAACTTCAACCAACGCAAAGCACATCATGTCAAGACAAGACGTACTTTGGGGGGCAAATGTTAATTGGCTTTTTGGTCTGGTTCCCAAAAGTATGTAAGACACGCTCAACTCAACGTACCACATGAAGTTAAAGTCTGGAGTGTCACCAAGGAGTAAAGGAAATGACCCGAGAAGGGACCATGCCGATAGGAACCTCGCCCCTCCTCCAAGCATCGCGAAACTAATACCTCGAGCCCCAAAAAGTCACGAGTCTCACTAACCTCGACTCCTTTTGCCCATTATAATATCGACACCTTTTTCCCATTATAATATCCTTCGTACCCCCATGGGTACGAATTTCGTACCCTAGGGAGAGGTACGGGTTTTTGGGCATTTGCACTACGAGAACCAAGGTTCTGGTGGTTTGTAATATGGGATCCGAGATTTCTGGTGTGGTCCCCTACTTCTAACTACTCTCACCTAACCACTCCACTATAAATATTCCTCAAGATCACACTTCAAAGGGGTTGGAATTGGGTGATTTGACATCTCTTGAGATTGACATCTCTTGAGAGCTCGAAGTAGCCTCTTTAACGGCATCTATGCTTTGAGGAAGAAGAAGGGAAAAAGTGTTTTTTTCCTAATATTTGCATATGATAATTATGACTTTATATAACTTAAAGATGTATGTAAAAGGATGTCATGTGATAATCTCAACCTTGTAACTCTTTGTTATTAATAATATTCCAACGACTCTTCCAAAGTGGCGTAGGCCTCTCACAAGACCGAACCACTATAAATCTTTTGTGTTATTAACTGCTTCCGGCACTAACATTTCCACGCGAAACTATAATTCTTAAGTAACTAAGAATCTTGGGTATTGACGACATATTTTTCGGTCAACAACGAGGCTTGATGAGGCAATGATTACATTTTTCCTTCTACCAATTACCATTTAGAAAGATAACTATGCCTTCCAAGCATTGATGCAATGTTTTGTATTTATTCATATAAGTTCGTTCTGGGTATGAACAGAATCAAAGACATTGCTCCTACAATATTCATTTTGAAGTCATGATCTGAATTAGTAGCAAGTATCACTACCCTTCTTAAAACTCCATCTTCAACCATCTACTGGATGTATTCCAACTCGAACGTTTCAGTGAAATCGAAAGGTTTTTCGAATAATTAGTTCGTTCCCAGTCTTTTTGAAACAACAACCAATAATTTCTGGTAAAGTTAGCTTCTTTCTTTGGGAATAATCAAACAGTACATAAGAGCTAAGTTCACCTTCTAACCCTTTAAGTGAATGAGTCCCCTTATTGTTTGACTTGTATAATTCCATAGTTAAAATTGCTAAAATCGATAGTAGGTTATTTAACTATCAGATACATAAACAACAACAACAATCCAAAAATTTCCATTTTTCATAGCAATAACTAAGACTCTTTTTAAATAAATCTTTATTTATTAAATTTCATTTAAAAATATTCATATTCTTATCTTTTATTGCAAGGAAAATTGATTTTTATATTGATCCATAATACTATTTATTTACAACAATTGATGAGTACAGTAATATACATGATATAGGCAAATTGCATATCTGCTATAGACTTCTTACAACTCTCTAGTCACTACTAGATAAGTCACCACGCAGGGTGCGACTCAATGATAGTACATAGATGTTAAAGAGAAAATGCCAAATACAAAAAAGACTACACACGGTCTTAACACATACAAACCTAGGCTGCCAAGTAGTCCCACACTCACAAACCTAGTGAAACAAACATTTTACACACTGTCAAACACAAGTTACATAGAAGCAACAATCAGTGACAAGCTATGGACATCCAAAAAAATAACAAACCCGTGAAGCTCTGACAGACCAACACTCAGGCAAGGTTACCTAGTCTAAAAGACCACAATTTCACAATAAACTCACAAAATACCACACTGACATGGAAGATACACTAATAATAGTTTCATAGGCCAAAAACGCAAGTGTTATTACTCCAAAGACAAAACACTTCCATGACACTAAACCAGCCTCCGTTGCAAGCAATCGTCGAGGCCAGAAATCAGGTGGAAAAGTGATAGCAGGAGAAACAACCGAAAAGTGGAAGAACCGGTAACACATAGAAACCAGAAGCACTTTAACAAGTTGAAGAAACAAATCTTAATAGAAAGATGACGAGCGACCAACAAACGAATTTGATTATCTACTCCACGCCACAACACGTACAATCCAAGACAAGAGAAACCCAAAAAAATTCCAAAACCATAGCCAAATGTCTCAAAATCAACTTTGCCTGAACACCTAGCAGTCGAGAAAACTCGTACCTTTGGACCAAAAGGTCACGCTATAGTAGAGGCAGCCAGATCTGAGCCACCGGAGCAAGTTGGAAGGCAAAGAGCCACGGACAAGTCGTTGATAGAGAGAATGAGAAGATGGACAGATGCTAGGGAACCTGCTTCGAGTCGTGACAAGATATCCCGACCACATGCACCAAGTCAGAAACAAAGGAGATAGCAGAATCACAGAGCTTAATATCCATCCTTGAAAAAGAAAATATCCAAATTTTAGATCTGAGAAAATAAAACATGGAGACGAACATTGAGCAGGGACTAGAAATCAACAACATTAGGAAAAGCTTAGTTAGGGTTGGAGAGACAAAAGGATGAGGTGAGGGAGTAAAGGAGAGACTGATGAAAGATAAGGGTTAGAGGAAGTGGTGGGAAGATGATACCAATCCCCCATTAATGCCGAAAGTTTGACTTGAAGTTAATTAAATAAATATTTTATATAGTTATGAATATAACCATATTCTTATCTCATTGACATGAGTATATTCACAAACATTGTGAAGATTTCTTACTCCAAAATCACGTTAAGGGATTAGAAAAAATGTTACTTAAAGAGAAATAAGGATAAGAATAAACTTAAATACTACTCTTACGGTGTTAAGTGTGGAGAAAATGACCGTAATACCAAAATAAAGAAGGTCAAATTAGGGAATTCAAATCTCAGTGTCTTTTATAAATTTCTTCGATAAATCCCTTTGATAATTTTTTTACAAATCCATTTCGTATTTGTGAAAATCTTTTTGTTAATCCATTTTATAAAATTCCATTATAAATCCCAAAATAGAAAGTCAAGATAAAATATCATTTGTAAATCTCCTTCCAAAATATTATTTATAAATTAAAATACTTTATAAAACAAATCTACAATTTATAAACACTTTTACTTAAATCAAAAAATTATTTTTAATCATTTAAAGCAAGTGCACAATTAACTTTAAAAACTTATTAATAAAATAATCGACTAATTAAAAAATTATTAAAATAATATTTGAACATTTAAAACATCATAGAAAATATTTAACTGTCCTTAAACCGTTAATAAAATAAGTATGTATATTTTAAACAGCATTAAAAACTAATAATTTCAAAACATTATTATTAGCAAAAATAAATTAAACGTTATCAATAAAATAATTAATTTCTTTTAAAACAACAATAATTATATATTATAAACTCTAATACACCATTAATATAATAATTAATTCCACTTTTAAATTTTAAAAAGAATATTATCTTTTAAAAATTCGGTAAAAAATTAATTAACATTAGGTCATTATTAATATAACAATTAATAAATTTAAAACATCATTAATAAATAAATATTACTTTAAATCACAAGTAATAAAATAATTAATTACTTTAATTTGGTTTTAATAAAATAATTGTTTTATATGTCATTGATGAAATAATTTTTCAATATATCAATAATAAAATAATTAACAATTTAAAAACATATATTCAGATGATATATCAATAATAAAATAATTAACGATTTTAAAACATTTATTCAGATAGGCTTGGTGATCGAATAGGTAGTTAAATATGATCCAGTTAATTCAATTTATTATTTCTAATTATGTCATTGCATTTACATTAACAAACGTATATGTATATAGTTCAGCGGTTAGCAATTAACAAATAATATATCACTGATACGATATTCATCAATTAACACACACATAAATGTCTAGAATAATATAATAGCAGAAAGAAAATTTATCCTATAAAGCAGTTGTCATTCAACTTAAACTATTTCATTTATCATTAGAGGATGTTTAGTTGGGCAAATAGATAAAACAAAGGAAGTATGCCTAATTTGAATGAGTTATAAAACCATTTTAATTCAAAGAACAACTAATAGCACATCAAGATGCTACATTGTGATCCTAGATCAAATTATACAAAAACTAACAACATTTAAAGATGATTATTGTGATTCTAAATCAAATTCAGTAATAACTGATATCATTTCAAGAAGCTATGTTGTGATCCTAGGCCATATTCAACAATAGTTAATAACATTTCAAAATGTCATATCGTGATCTAAGACCAAATTCTAATAACCAACAAATATAACACCCAGGCAAATAGTAAATATTTTTGATCTGTAATATATTATACTGATTAATTAGAAATGTGAGTTTAACTCATCAAAAATTTAGTTGTCGCTGTAGTGTATACTTTTCATTTAAAATCGAATAGCAATAGATTTTAGCTTGAAATTCTACAAACTTTAATCACAACCTTATATGATTGATTTTTTCAATTTATAAGTCATCGACATTATTAAATTATTAAATTTATATCTATTAAATAATAGTAAGTAGAACCTTTTAAAACTCTCTCTTTATTTCTCTATATTATCTCAATTCAGCTTAAAGCTCTTAAGATGTTTTGTTTTGATTTTAAAATTTAACACCATATTTTAGGGAAAAGCCCAATCTTTAGTTTTATTAATAGTTGCAATACCTTTAGTGTCACACTATTTTGCTGTCAACGTGAACTATCGAAACTATCTCTCTATAAATATTAACAAATTTCAGTATCTCCTAAAAATAAATCATATAGTTAAACTTATTTACTATTTCAGAATATCACTTTATGCTTAAAAATATAATTCAACGATTAAACGTTTTTGCAAATACAAAATATGTGTCGATTCTTAAAATAGAACCTAATAAATAAACAGTTGTTGTCTACTAATTAATCATATAAATAAAAATTCAAACTAATAAAAAATAGATGTTGCAACTTAGAAATAAAAATTTAAATTAAGTACACATGATTTCAACATAAAATTATAGTTAAATATTTGTGCAAATTATTCTCTTAAATGTGCTAATCATATATAATTTGTTGCAAAAAAATTCATGTGTGAATCATACATGATCATCACGTGCAAAGCGTGTGCCATAATGCTCATAATAATAAATAATTTTTTACCCAACCGTTAACTCAATATTCAAATGCAGAAGAAATTTCTGCTTTCTCATTAATTCTGGAAGTTCTACGTACTCTCCTTATAGTTTACATAAAATCTTTATTATTTATTCGTTATTGTAATTATAATAATATTAATGTTGGTTTCCTCTTTAACTGTTTTACATTTGAATACCAACATTTAATAAATTTATAATGTAAATATTTCTTTCAAAGGTTTCTTATATTATTTTACAATTAAGTACATATTTAAAAATTAATTAGATGATCCCAAGTTAAAACTATTTAAACAAACAATAAAGAAATGTCCAATAGTCTAATAAATTCTAGAAAATGGAAATTCAACATGCGTATTACATTTATATTGTCAAAATGGTAAAGCTAATTTTTATTTTAAGTTTGCATAGTTGAAAGTTTCAACAATTATATATAAAATATTCCAATGTTGTCATTTTACCTTTAAATATCAACATTCAATAAATATTTTAATTATTTATCGGCTTCTCCTAAATGTTCTTATATCGTTTAAAATTCGCGTTCGTATACGAATTTTCAAATGGTCTTAAATTTAAACATACATAAGTTTTTTCCAAAATTGATACGTGAAGTGGATTCTTTGTCATTAATAAAAATTTTGCAAATAAATGATAAGAGTTTGTATTTAATAATATTGGAAAATAAACAAATGAATTCACTTATTATGTTTTTGTAAAAAAGAAAATTTTCAATTACTTATATTCGTAATTTTTGCTAATCAGTGGGCAAAAATTGTTGGAGAATGGAATCTTGATGACAACGACCTTGTTTCAATTATTAATACTATTGATTATAAAATAAATACTAACATCTTTATCTAGAATATATATATATATATATATATATGAATTATCTACAGGTGATATAGAAGACTGTACAGTTTAAGAGATTCAAGATTTCAAGATTTAAAACTCATGAGAATCAAGAGCTCAAGAATATCAAAGTAATAGAGTCTAGTTAATATGTAAAACTCCAGTTAGCACTTTCAAATTCTTTTTTCAAATCATCTTACGTTTAAGCTCTTTTCTAAATGATTTCAAATTTTTTACTTATGTTTTCGAATATATATGTTTATTATATAGTTTATATATTATTAGTTTTATAATTACATATATGTTTATAATTATAATTTATAGTTTTATATCATATATATATATGTGTGTGTGTGTGTGTGTGTGTTTATATGTTTATGTTTTATATATTACTATGTTTATTTTATGTTTTTACACTTTAGAGAATTTATTTCAAATACTAGTTTTGATTCAAGAATTTCCGGAATATATATTTGTCTAAACACTTGAAAAAAGATTTTAAAAATCAAAATAACAAGCATATGTCGACATACCTATTTTTACGTGTCGACATATAACCGTCACATTTTCAAATTTCAAAGGAAATGTCTTTTCATTATTTGAAATGATTCAGAACTGTTGCATCCTTTGGAACTCTATATAAAGGGGTCATTTTCGAATTTTTAATC
The DNA here is from genome assembly GCA_030737875.1 of Allium sativum. NCBI lineage: Eukaryota > Viridiplantae > Streptophyta > Magnoliopsida > Asparagales > Amaryllidaceae > Allium > Allium sativum. The sequence goes on from CM060915.1 coordinate 329,699,062, forward strand.
AACTTTTCTTCTCCTTCTTCGTCCTTACTCTTAACACCATTATTCCGACTTAATTTCTTGATTTCTACACTTATACTCTGCCGTTTTCAGTACAAATTATATCATTCTCTTTCTCTATTAAATACTCTCTGTTTTGGAAGTGTTATTCAAGGGTTCTAGGGCTATTTATAATTGTTAAGGAAAATGTGTGCTTCTTGTAGCCTGTAAATCAAGGAAAAGGAGTGGTGTCAGCCTTGTAGCTATAAAATCAAAGGGTGCTGATTCGGTGTGAACGTTGTAGCCGTGAAATCGAGGTTGTGAAATCAATGTTCACCTTGTAGTCGTGAAATCAAGGGTGTTGAATCAGTGTGAACCTTGTAGCCGTGAAATCAAGGGTATGAAATCGGTGTTAACCTTGTAGCCATGAAATCAAGGGTATGGAATTGGTGTGAACCTTGTAGCCGTGAAATTGAGGGTGTGAAATTGGTGTTAACCTTGTAGCCGTGAAATCAATGATTTTGTAAGATTGATACTAGTATTAATAAACTCTGCATAATCCAGCGTTGCGTGGGACTGAACGTATGAGTAATCCAAACCAATATAAAATCTAGGGTGTTCTTTCCTTTTCTGCATTTTTTTTTCTGTTTATATTTGCATCTGTGATTGTCTAGGGTGTTCTTTCCTTTTCTGCATTTTTTTTCTGTTTATATTTGCATCTGTGATTGTTTCTGTTGTGATATTCATTCTATTATTCTTACAGTTGTTTGAGTAATCGTTAATTGTTTAAGTTTTCCATAATCTCTTTAAAAAACTATTCAATCCCCCACCCTCTAGTGTTAGTTTTGCCTTAAGATCCGTGATTCTCATCTATAACAAAAATTATATGATATTTTGATTAAAAATATTTTTCTTTTGTGTTTCATTGTCTTTTTGAGGCAAATGTTAAATATATTTAGAAAGTTCTATTATAAACTAAAATTACAACGTTACGAAGACATAAATTAAAGCTTTGCTAAAAAGTCGAAGAAATAAATTAAAAAAAACATAATTAAATGGCAACATGATCCATATTCTTTCATACCTTATTTTCATTAAATAGTTTTTAGTTATTAAGCAAATGTTTCATTTATCACTTTGATAATATTATATAATTATTTTAGATATGGGGGCGGCTATTTGAACACAAAATTAGACACAAAGAGAGAGACACAGAGCTTCAACCGTTGGATCTTTTTGTCTTTATATGGAGACGTGTAATTCATGGGGTGATCCAATGGTTCAAATCAATTGTGTCACCAATTGTGTCAAAATTTTGTGTCTCTATAGACTTTCCCTTTAGATATGGGGACGGCTATTTGAACACAAAATTAGACACAAAGAGAGAGACACAGAGCTTCAACCGTTGGATCTTTTTGTCTTTATATGGAGATGTGTAATTCATGGGGTGATCCAATGGTGCAAATCAATTGTGTCACCAATTGTGTCAAAATTTTGTGTCTCTATAGACTTTCCCTTTAGATATGGGGGCGGCTATTTGAACACAAAATTAGACACAAAGAGAGAGACACAGAGCTTCAACCGTTGGATCTTTTTGTCTTTATATGGAGATGTGTAATTCATGGGGTGATCCAATGGTGCAAATCAATTGTGTCACCAATTGTGTCAAAATTTTGTGTCTCTATAGACTTTCCCTTTAGATATGGGGGCGGCTATTTGAACACAAAATTAGACACAAAGAGAGAGACACAGAGCTTCAACCGTTGGATCTTTTTGTCTTTATATGGAGATGTGTAATTCATGGGGTGATCCAATGGTGCAATCAATTGTGTCACCAATTGTGTCAAAATTTTGTGTCTCTATAGAATTTCCCTTTAGATATGGGGGCGGCTATTTGAACACAAAATTAAACACAAAGAGAGAGAGACACAGAGCTTCAACCGTTGGATCTTTTTGTATTTATATGGAGATGTGTAATTCATGGGGTGATCCAATGGTGCAAATCAATTGTGTCACCAATTGTGTCAAAATTTTGTGTCTCTATAGACTTTCCCTTTAGATATGGGGGCGGCTATTTGAACACAAAATTAGACACAAAGAGAGAGACACAGAGCTTCAACCGTTGGATCTTTTTGTCTTTATATGGAGATGTGCAATTCATGGGGTGATCTAATGGTGCAAATCAATTGTGTTACCAATTGTGTCAAAATTTTGTGTCTCTATAGACTTTCCCTTTAGATATATGTGTTGTAAATTATTCTCTAACACATATAAATATATCGATTCATTAATGCTACACTCTAATATTTAAGTATTTTCATTGTTATCTCAGGTAACATTTTAAATTCAATATGTACGTGCCTTTCCTTTTGTAGTTAAATATACCAAAAGGTAAATGTTAGCTTTAAATTGATATACATGAGTATTTGACTACACTTTTAAAGAAAAATTGATTTCAAAATTAATTAACACTATTAATATTAATTTACTCTCTTAAAATATAATGAATCCTTGGAAGATAGTAAATCAATATATAACCTCTTTTATGAAGAATTCTAAAAAAAATAAAAAAAAATCAATGTGAAACTCATTTTTACCAAAGAAACAATAATGGATTTTTTATTCAAATGTTGAAATACTATACAAAAACGAATTTAATTTTTATTCAAATATAAAAATTACATAGAAAGATTTTAAATTCAATTTATCTCATTTATCCTAACAACTTTCACCGTATACTGTATAATTATATTCTAAATATATTTAGCATTTTATTTTTATACGATATATCGGGTGTAATGCACAAATTACACATTGGTTATTCCTTAATTAGCAAACTAACCATTTTAATTAACACATCAGTTACCACTACTTATTACATCTTCCAAATTTTAATAATCCCACTCCAGTACCTTCTTCTCCATCTCGACACCTCAATGACGACATCCTCATGGTTAAAAGGAGCACCTCCAGTCACCACCAATGTCCTCCACTTGCGAGATGAGCCCATCCGTGCCAACAAACAAAACATTTGGTCACTTTCTGAAGATCGCAACTCTAGCAGCTAAAGGCGACTGAATAATGGTCGCGGTCCAAATTTTGAAGTCGTACACCTCCATTTTTGCTCCAAAAATCAAACCCCAACATCGATTTCGTCCATTTTCACCCCTATTGACTAAAATTAAGACCTTAACTTTCACTATCAAAGACCCACCATTATCAGATTAATGTCGCTCACTACGAAGCTTGCATCAAGTTGGAGATCAATGTCATACAAGTCTAATGAATCCTAATTTATAATATTTAGTTAAGAATTTTATTTGGTTGGACTTGTGGCACTTTTCCCTTTCATTTGCTGAAGCTTGAGGATTGAAAAAGGTGGCTCATGTGAGGAAGGAAAGGGGTGCATTTTTTAATATGCATTTTTTAACAAAGGAGGGCGAAAAAGACGTTTACAGAATAGCTAGGCTACGCGAGAGGAGGACAAGGGACTTCAATCAGGTTAAATGCATTAAGGATGAGAATGATAGACTTTTGGTGAAGGAAGATGAGATAAAGAATAGGTGGAGAGAATACTTTGATAAGCTTTTCAACGAAGAAAGTGATAGCTCTTCGATCGAGTTGGAAGACTTAGCCGATAGCACCAATAGACATTTTGTGCGGAGATTTCAAGAAGCTGAGGTAAAGGGGACGTTGAAACGTATGAAATCAGGCAAGTCGGTAGGGCCTGATGATATTCCTATTGAGGTGTGGAGATGCTTTGGAGATGCAGGGATAAGATGGCTAACTAAGTTGTTCAACAATATTTTCAAATCAAACAAAATGCCAGATGAGTGGAGGAGAAGCATTTTAGTTCCAATCTTCAAGAATAAAGGAGATATTCAAAGTTGCACAAACTATAGAGGAATTAAGCTTATGAGTCATACAATGAAGCTTTGGGAGAGAGTTTGCGAGCAGCGTTTGAGGAGGTTAACAAGTGTCTCTAGGAATCAATTTGGTTTTATGCCGGGAAGGTCAACCACTGAGGCGATTTTCTTGGTTAGGCAACTTATGGAGAGATACAGGGAGCAAAAGAAAGATCTCCACATGGTTTTTATCGACCTGGAGAAAGCTTATGACAGAGTACCGAGGAGAGTTATGTGGTGGGCGCTAGAAAGGAAGAGAGTGCCATCAAAGTATATTACCCTTATTAAGGATATGTACGAGGGGGTTGTGACTAGTGTTAGGGCATGCGATGGTGAGACCAGAGACTTTCCAATTAACATAGGGTTACATCAAGGTTCGGCTTTGAGCCCCTATATTTTTGCATTAGTGATGGATGAAATCACAAAAGATATACAAAGGGAGATTCCCTGGTGTATGCTCTTTGCCGATGATGTTGTGTTGATTGATGTAAGTAGAATAGGGGTTAATCGATAACTGGAGTTGTGGAGGGAGACCTTGGAATCAAAGCGTTTCAGGCTTAGCAGAACTAAAACAGAGTATATGAAGTGTGAGTTTAGCAGTGTCAGGTCAGATGAAGGAGATGTTACCCTGGCCGGTAGAGTAGTACCCAAGAATGGCGACTAGAATCTGGCATTCTCTGTGATCGGAAGATTCCTCAGAAGCTTAAAGGAAAGTTCTATAGGACAGCAATCAGACCTGCAATGTTATATGGTGCAGAATGTTGGCCTACTAAGAGGCAACACGTCCAGAAGATAAGTATAGCAGAGATGTGAATGCTGCGTTGGTGCTGTGGGCATACCAGACGAGATCGGATTAGAAATGAGGACATTCGGGAAAAACTTGGAGTTGCACCTATTGAAGAGAAGTTAGTCCAATACCGCTTGAGATGGTTTGGACATATCCAACGTAGACCATACGATGCACCTGTACGCGCTGGAATTCTAGGTCGCGCCGAAGGCCCAAAGAGAGGTAGAGGTCGACCTAAAATGACATGGGAGGAGATAATAAAGAGAGATTTAAGTAACTGGAGTTTATCGGAAGAGCTGGTAGTTGATAGGAGTGCATGGAAATTGGCAATCCATGTACCAGAACCATAGGTTTTTTTCCACGTTTACTGAACCTTTTTACTTTTTATTTACTATTTTAGATTTTATGTCACTTTTATTGAACATTTTTACTTCTTCTTCTTATTATTATTAAAAAAAAACCTTTATCGGACGATTTTTATTTAATTGGTTATTTTAAACCCTAATATATATATTATCATCATTATTAATTTTATTTTATTTTAATTTTGGGTTCCATATCTAGCCAACCCCAACTTGTTTGGGATATATGGCTTTGTTGTTGTTGTTGTTGTTGTTATGAGCAGAGCCGGATCAAACAGTGGGTTGCCTGAGCTTGATATTTAGCCCTAAAACTTAATTTTTTATGAAGAAAGAAAGAGAGTAACATTGCAAAAGGAAAAAAAAGCCAACAAACACATGGCTCGAACCTAGCACATAAGAAAGGTAGTTGCATGCCCAAACAACCTGATCACAAATATTCATAGCAATGATGTTCACAGATTCCTTTTTAAAATACTTGCATATATAAATTGATATGCTCAATAATAGGAAATGGTCTTATGTATCTAGGAGCCAACTTCACATTTCAAATAAAACATTCCATCTCTTCAATGGGGATATATGGATATACACAAGATCAACAGTGGAGAATTCTATAGGCTTCCTATGGTTGTCCACATAGGATTTCTTTCTGTTTTGTGTCTCTTTCACTCTTACGAATAAGTTCAATACTTTTGAGAATAAAGTCAAGGCTTAGTATCATTTTTCCACAAACTCCAACCAACGAGAAGGTGATCAACATGGCCTTTCATATAAAGCTTTGAAAGAAGTCATACTGATACTAGACTAAAAGTTGTTATTATATGCAAAATCAACAAGAGGTAAGTGGTCTTCCTAAATTTCACCAAAATCAAGAATGCATGCATAGAAAAGATCCTCAAGGTATGATGCACTTGCTCAGCCAGTCAATCAGACTGGGGATGATAGACTGTGCTGAAGTAAAGCTTTATACTTAAAGCTTTCTGAAGACTCTACTAGTAATTACAGGTGAAAAGCTGATCTTGATCACAAATAATCGAACTAGGAATAGTTTTAGGATCGATTTATTGAGAATAAACTAATACATTGTTTTGGCTGAGCACAAAATTTAATACTTTGCATACGACATTAATTAGAGGGTGTCTATAAAAGGTTGATAAGTGGTTAAAAATAAATTATTTAGTTGTATTTATTGAGAATAAACTAGTATAACCGCATAACGGTGGGAAAACCGACTTTGTAATACAATACAACTGATAAAAAAATTATTTTGTTGTACTTATTTAATGATTTAAAACTACATATGAATGAAAATATATGAAACAAAAATTACATATATTATTAAAAACCAAAAATAATTATTTTAACCAATCATGTCAGCACAAAGATTAAATACACAAACAAATATTCATGAAAAATATCAAAAAAAGACTGGTATGATGATTCAAATCTATGTAATGCATATCTATAAAAAAATCATTTTAAGTAGTAGTGAGATATTTTTATATAATATATACAGCTAGGGAAAGTCCATCTCGGTTTGTTTGGTTAAATTTCATAGTATGGGATTAAATGTGATTAAATTTTACTATATGCTAATCTATAAAAAATAAAGAGTAGAGAACTAAATGTGTGATTTAATTTCACAATATGGGATCAGTTAGGGAAAGTCACCTTGGTGCAGTTAGGAAAGGTGTGATCTTATTTTTTCATATATCGCATACATACGTACCATGTTTACCATTTGAAATCAATTACGCATATATACATATTTTTCCTTGATTGATGTTGCTATTTTTAGAAGAATTAATTGGCTATCATTTCAGGTATTCCTTTTTTAATGTTCTGAAGAATATAATCAATAATTTAAGGCATGCTATAAAGTCTTATTTAAGGCATTGTCTGGTATTTTATTACTCCAACTTTTATTATTCTCCCTCTTATACATCCAAATAAAAATAAATGGTAACATAACTAATTGATTGTGATTATAGAATGATCACACAAATTAAATGTAGTAAATTAATTGATATTTGGAAGACTACATATTATATTCATCAAGCACAAAACAGAAAATTATAGGAATGATTTTACATTAGAGGGAAAAAGAAACAACAGATTGCATACAAATGATTTTACATTAGAAGAAAAAAGAAACAAAATTACTTATATTATACAAATCAAAATAATTATTTTAACGAATCATGTTATTTTGTTATAATTTATATATATGGTAAAAAAGACGGCAATTAATATACATCTTATCAAATCAAATTTTAACCGTATAAGGTTTATGTCAATATGTTTAAATTAATTAAGTGATTTTCAATCTAAGAAATAATTTTAATCAATAAATTGTTGTCAATTTATCTTATTAATGCTAGGTGTGATGTTTTAAAATGAACACCATGTTCATATCAACAAAAGTGGAAAAATTAGCTTTTCTTCCAAATATAAAGTTGATTAAGTCACACAATTAATGAGCATTAATGAATCAAATAGACTACATTAACAATTAAATCGGGGAGCTCAAATAAGGCAAGGCAAGACTTCAGAACTACATTAAATTAATGCATAAGTCATAGGAGGACAAAATGTGTATTGTTAAAAAGCTTCAGACGGACGGAAATTATCGAAGGCTCGGTCGAATTAAGAAAAACCGACAAAGTCGGTTTGATGAATGCTTCGTGCATTTTAAAATTTCATAATGATCTTAGCTTAGGTGTCCCATATATCTAAACATTTGAAAATGAGCTTATTTAAAGACCATGATATTGGAAGGCAATATTCAACATTATATAGTGTCATATTTTTCGAAGATGATATATATATATATATATATATATATATATTTATATTTCTAATCTTTCATCTTAGATCTTTCTATTTTATTTTATTTATCTTCATTTCTGCGTTCTCTGTGGGGATACGCTGGGACTTTTTCGTCCTACCTTTTTTTCCATAAGGTAAAACTTATCTTTCAAAATACTTAAAATCATCAATGGTGATTAAGAAAAATCTCCAAACCTTTCTACTTTTTATGGATTAGTTTTAGGAAATGTTGTACTAATTAAACCCCAAAAATGGATAGCAATTATTTATAATTGTGACAAATTTTGCTTTTAAAAGTGGACTTACATACGTTCCGAAAAAGACAAGCAATATTTCTCATCAAGTCACGAAGATGTGACTACGGATCAAAAATACTAATTGAAAATCGAAAACCACATCAATCAAAATAATAATAAAATATAATAATAGTACCAAAAGCACTTCAACCAAAATTTCACATTAGCATATAAGTTGCTTTGTGAAGGGCAGCAAAAAATTTAACCGCCTTCGCAACCCATAACATGAAAGTGGCCCTGCAAAAGAAATGCATGCTTTGTAAGAGAAAAGCTAAACATTAAAGGAAAAATGAACTTTTTTATTATGGTAATTCATAACCCTTGACTTATTGAAATTTCAAGCTAAATGGGAAACCTATAAGTTTTCTATCTTAGACTTTGGAATTTGAAAGTAAAAACATATGAACTCGTTCATTAAAAAAATATTTCCAATATATAATTATGTTTAGTGAATATTAATCATCAGGGCCGGCCCTGGCCCACGTGGGGCCCTAGGCCTAAATACACTAGCAGGGTGAGTTGGAAAAAATTTTGGCCCTAAAATATAGCACTGCACAGGTTCAAACTCCGGTTCCTTATAAGGAAGTCACACTACTCAACAACTCAGCTAACACACAATTGATATCATAAAGCCCTCTGAATTTATTATTCTCATACAATACACTCATATTAAAAAAAAAAAATTGAGGCCTTCCCCTGGCCCTAGGCGGCCGCCTAGTTCGCCTGGGCAAAGGGCCGGGCCCGTTAATCATACATCTCTACATCAGACATAATGTAGCATCTCTATTCAAACTTCATTTGAAAACTAGGTCCTTAGAATTAAATATTTACCAAATTCATTTCGTAAATCTATTCCATTGTCATAAAAGATAATAAAATTATAAATATTAAAATGGGTTTTTTTGCCTCAAGGGCAAAATGAACAAAAAATTGTTCCATAAGGACATAGGGGCAAAATTTTATGCATAAGGACAAATTTTACTGTAAAGGGAGGAATTCATGGGCTCACTATAATTTCTCCCTTTACACTAAAATTTGTCCTTATGCACAAAATTTTAGCCTCTTGTCCTTATAGAAAAAAAAAATTGTTCATTTTGACATTCATGGTATTTTCCTGGATTAAAATTAGGGTGCTACTATTCACAACTTGGCTTACAATTCCGACTACCTTTCTAAATTTAATAGAAATGATTATTTTTTATATTCTTCTAGCCACCATATATTATTCTTTAACTAAGTTATTCACCACCATACTTCTCCTAAGAAAAACAAGTACTTCTTTACAATTTCAAACCCTAAACGTTAACAAAAGCATATATTCTTTTGTGCCTAATAGAGATGGAAGATGAAGATAAAAAAGAGATTAAAATTGCTTGATTTTTATTGTTTTCTATAATGTTATAGAACATGTTTTTTTAGGTTTTTTTTTAATGGTTAGGGTTTTTTATTGCTTTTTAGGGTATTTTTTCCGTTCCGCTGGAAATTTCAAGCTTGGACAAAGACATTAAATTTGACGGCATTGTAATAGAGAATGACAATGTACATTTTGACTTGTAGTGTTTTTATCCGTAAAACTTACGTATCTTCTTTACAAATTGGTACATTAACTTTTTTTGTCGTTTGATAGATGAAGGTATTTGAATGATGATAACGATAAAATGATGGTTGTGATAATATGATGCAAGATGTTCAATCAAATTACTCAAAGGAGATAAATGCATGATGTATGTGAGGAAGGAAGTGTTCGAGTAAAGGTGCTGGTGGCCTCTCCATTTTTAGGTTATTAATTTAGACGGCAACCAGCATGGAAAATTTAAAATATTTGAAGTGCTTTTAGTTTTGGTGGCAAGAAGTGTAAATCAGGGTGTGAATATTAGCACCCTAAAATTAAACCACTAGATAAAATTCGAAAAATGAGTGCATAAGTGTTTTATTAACAAATATTGCATACATACATACGAATGTTCACTTAATAATTGAAGATGTATTTGCAAATACCGACTCAACAAATAAATATTTGCGGGCATCGTAAAACTGTAGAAATGTCAGCAGTTGTTCTATTCGGTCGCAGACTTGTCTATAATTTTCGACTTAAAGTGATTTTTTTGTTTATATTCGTTATGCTTTAATAATTTTTTTTTACTTTTTCCGCTATAAATGTGATGTTGAATAAAATTTGAAATAATTTTCAAAATTTTAAAATACTCATTAAAAATTGCATGAAGTTCTATAATTTTTGACAACATTTGCTTAAATGTCAGCAATATTTGCTTAAATGTCATCAATATTTTTGAATGAATGTATACATTTCTACCATGCTTATTATTCTCGTTTTTCATTCATCTTTTTTATTCTGACATCAATCCGAAGATAAATATAAATTTAAATAAGTTTCGGAAATTAGAAAGTTTTTTGTGTCATTTTTCTATTTTACTTTTTCATGATTTTTTCCAAAAGAGACTTAATTTACATACGTTTTTCGATATGAATGCTTAATGTATTTTAAAATCTTATAATGATCTTAGCTTAGGTGTCCCTATCTACACATTTTGAAAATGAGCTTATTTAAAGAACCATGATATTGGAAAGCAATATTCAAAGTTGAATAGTGTCAAATTTTTCGAAGACGGTAAATAAATAAATATATGTATATATATACATACATACATATATATATATATTATTAATGAAAGTAATGAGAAAATGAATAATTTGATAGACTTGAAAAAAAAAAATCTATTCTTTCATTTTTGATTTTTTTTATCTTTATTATAGCCTTCTCTATGGATTTAGGAATTTTTTTTTCTTACTTTTTTTCTTTCATAAAGCTAAGCTTATCTTTCAAAATACATAAAAATCATCAACGGTGACAAATCTTTCTTCTTTTGTGCACTAGTTTTAAGAAATGTTGTATTACTTAAACCCAAAAAATGAATAGCAGTTATTTATTTATAATTGTAGCAAATTTTGCTTTCAAAAGTTGACTTATCCACAACACATCCTATTACGTGCATTCTAAAAAAGCAATATGAGTTTGTTGACACCATTTTAACGTGTATCACTATGACACCACTAACGATGTTTGTGGTGTATGGCTGAGATTGCCTCCTGAATTTCTCTTGTTAAATCACAATCATACTCCACTAACACTGTTATTGGTGTCATGGTAACATACGTTAAATAGTTTCAACAAACTAGCTCTTGTAAAGAAGACAAGCAATATTTTCTGAAAAACTAACAGATATGCGACTACAGACCAAAAATACTAAGGGTGCGTTCTTTGGTTCTTAACGGACCGTTTATTCAATGGACGCGTCCGTTGAAAAACGGTCCATTAAGGTCCGTTAGCCCAACGGCTCAAAAGTGAGCTGTTGGGCCCCGACGCGTCGGGTTCCAAACAGCCCAATTTTGAGCTGTTGGGTATAAATATTTATTTATTATTTATTTAATTAATTATTTTCAGTTTATATAAACTTTAAAAATTGATAATTTTTGCATATGAAATCCGTTTGAGATGCGGTTTTTTACGTTGCGATCGTATCGAAGTGCTCTATCTAATGGAGTTGGTTTGAACTGAATCGGAGCAACTTATAATTTTATAATTTTTTATTTTATTTACTTATTTGTGTAAATTATTGATATATACTATTTATTAAAAACAAATGATAAATTAATTAATCATTAATTAATTAAATTACGAAATAAAAATAAAATAGTCCGCTTAAATGCTCCGCTTAAATACTCCGCTTAACGTGCCAAACGCATTCTTCGCTTAAATTCTCCGCTCAAATTCTCCGTTTCCGTTTGCAAAGAACACACCCTAACTGAAAATTGAAACACACATCAATCAAACTAATAAAATAAAATATAATAATAGTACCAAAAGTACCTCAACCAACATTTCACATTACACATCATTAAAACTACACACCGTGCGTACGCATTACACTTTTCCTCAATTAACAAAAAAAAGTTCACACCAGGAACGCTTATTCATAACAACAAAGCATAAAAACTAATCAACTAGTAATCCTCAGGAGTCAAAGGCTGATGAGTAACCGGCGCCTCAGGCTGAATCATAACAAACTCATAAACCAACCCAGCAAGCCCAGCACCCACAAACGGCCCAACCCAGTAAACCCAGTGCCTCCTCCAATGTCCACCCACCAGCGCCGGTCCAAACGCCCTCGCCGGATTCATCGCCGCCCCATCAAACGGCCCGCCCACCAAAATATTCGCACCCACTATAAACCCAATCGCCAGCGGCGCTATCGTCCCCAACGTCCCTCTCTTCGGATCAATCGCCGTCGCATACACCGTGTACATCAGCCCGAACGTCAGCACTATCTCTAGCAAAACCGCGTGCCACTCGCCTACGCCTGACGCTATCGACAGCCCCACTGGCTTCTGCATAGCATTCATGAATCATGATACAGTCAGGCTTACAACTAATAATTATAGGACAGTTGAGAGTAAAGACGATTAACTAATTACCATGCCTCCTGTGGCGACCCTGAGGAGGAGAGAAGCGACGACTGCGCCAAGGAGCTGCGCGATCCAGTACAACAGAGCCCGAATCAGGGAAATACGTCCACCGACCAAAGCGCCGAAGGTGACGGCTGGGTTGACGTGGCCGCCTGATATGTTGTAAGAGACGGAGACAGCGACAAACAGAGCGAGTGCATGGGCGAGAGCAATTGTGATTAGACCGCCTGCTGTTGATGTTTCTTTCCATAGCTTCCCTGCAAATACAATGGACGTAAGGGGTGCAGTTAGTATGATGTCGTAAATATATTGATGCATGGCTGCAGAGGTGATGTTATGTGGTACCGAGAGAGAGGACGGAGCCTTCGGCTGCGAAGACAAAGATGGCGGTGGAGAGGAACTCGGAGAGGATGGCGCGCAGGGTGTTTGGGTGGTAGGCTTCTTCGGGTTGGCCGACTGCGAAACCTCGTCGTGGTGGCATGCTGGTATTTTTTTTGGGGATAATTTCTGGGTCTTTGTTGATATGCGAGGGATGGAAGTATAGGTAGTTGTTGGTGTCGTAGGGTGTATAAATGGGAGAGAAGTGGCGTTTATAATGCAGAGCATGCAAGACACGTATTTGAAGTGGTGACGCGTGTGGTTTGTATTGCTTGTAGTTTACCTTCCTTCGGCTCCTACAAACTTCGTTTTGAAGGAATTTATCAATAAGAAAGAAATGCAAAGAGGAAAATAAAACAAAACAAACCAGAAAACTACTAACTAAGTTGATATTTCTTAAATAAGTATTTCTTCACCCATTTAGGCCGTTGATAAAAATTGGGAAAAAAGGGGCTTAAACTACTTTGAAAATTAATATTGAAAATTAATCGCTGTCTAGTTTCTACAAATTAATAATTTAAAAACAAGTCACATTCCATACTTACGCTATTTTAACTACCAGAACACAGTTTTTCAGTAATAAGAGAAACATACGAAGCACACATAACGAGGGAAGCGATTATATATAGTGTCTTTTATCTTTATTTTTCATGGGCTTTGGGCCTTCAGCCCATTACATTATTTTGTATTATAAATAACTGTACATACCGCTGTATCTAGTATTCGAAACTCATTTCATTAATTCTGCACTACAGTATCATCAAATTATAAATTCATGTATTTCTAATTTGGTATCAGAGCATTGAATCATTGCCTAACGACTTTCTTTATCAAATTGATCCTAAAACCATTTCTTCACCATCACTGTAATCGTGCATGTGTTAAAGTAATACTTCTCCTCGTAGTATTTTTGTCACCGGAGAAGTTCAGCAGTTTCTGATCATCAGTGTCGTGCCATATCTCATGCACGGCTGCAATTAAGTGCCTTGCCTCAGTAAAAAACGGCTGCAACTTTCTGATCAGCCACTACTGATATATCTCAACAAACATAACCAAGAAAAGCCAGAAAGACATTAAAATTCATACAGTTACTTTGCAGTGACCCAATCAAACTGTTGCATTATTTTGGATCTACTGGTAGCAAAGGAAAATTCTGTTTGTCTTCACAACAAGTCTGAATCATCATCTTGATCCCTTTCTCCTCGGTTCTTTATCGATTTTTTTCTATATTGTAGCTTATCAGCATGGCCAACAACTCAACATCAAATCCATCAGTGGGCTCTATAAATGTCAACACTGCAGTAAACAATTTGATAAAATCTGTTGTTAATCCTCAATCTCAATTGGTAACAATACAACTTGATGAAAATAACTATCTTTTATGGAAATTACAAATAGAAACTGCTGTAGAAGGCTATGGTCTTGAGGGATTTATCAAGGGGAAAAAACACGGTTCCACCCAAATTCATTCCAGATCAGAGTAACAATATTGTTTCTAATGAAGAGTACAACAAGTTTCACATGCAAGATCGATTGTAAGTGCATGACTTCTATCCTCTGTAGGTGAAAAATTATTACATCAAGTTACTGGTTGTAAATCTACTGTAGAAATATGACAGATAATTAAGAAATCATTCAATATACCAATCTTATGCCAAAGCGATGCTTTATAAGAGACAACTTCAAAAAATCAAGAAAGGGAATATTACTATGAAGGAATATCCTAGTAAGATAAAATCTATTTGTGACATTTAGAGGCTATTGGCAATAAAATTCTTGATTCTGAACAAATACTTGTCATTCTCAATGTTTTAAGTGAAGAATATGAAGCAGCTGAAGTAATCATTGCTACTCACAAAGAATTTTCATCAATGTATGATGTGCATGCTATTCTATTATCTCATGAAGCAAGAATTGAAAGCAAAAGATCACAAGAAATTGATTTCAATGTCAATTATGCTGCTAACAGTAACAAGAATAAATATCAGAGTAATAAAAGTGATCAAACCTTTCAAAGAGGTGGTCAATCATCAAGGAGCAGAGGTATGTGGAACAAAAATAGCTACAGGCATAAATGCCAAATTTGCGAGAAGGTTGGACATACTGCATCCAGATGTTTCTTCGGGTTTAATGCAAATTTTGCAGTAAATCAGAATTCAAACAACCAGAAGGAACAAAATAAAAGTGCCAACCTTGCACAAACTCAAAGTGATGCTGCCCCACCTGAATCATCAAGAAATCAAAGTGAAAACGCTAGAACAGATCACAACAATGATGATAGTT